>CM066039.1:122390317-123105025 GCA_033557465.1 Ichthyophis bannanicus | reverse complement strand
TTACCAAATGAAGATCATGTCAAACAAATTTGATTGAGTATTTTGACTGGGTGACCAGAGAACTAGATCAAGGGCATAAGCATCGAAAAGGGGAGGCCACAGAGGCCCTGGTCCCACCAAAACTCTGCTGCTGCAACTGGGGCTTCCCCTACTTCGGCCCGCAGGCATCCAATCTCCCACGGGCAGAAGTAGGGAATGGCCGACATTCGTGACCCGGCATGCAGCAGGTTGCCCTCGGGGATCCCATCGCCCAAGGACAGAAGAGCGCTGCGATCGTGGCACAGATCCCTCCTGTCTGCCCATGGGACATTGGATCCCTGCAGGCAGACAGGAAGGGTCTCTGCTGCCACTGCAGCTTCTCGTCTTCTTCTGTCCAGGCGAGATGAGATCCCCGCAGGCAGCCTACTGTCTGCCAGCCACGATCATTGAAAAAGATTCTTCCTGTCTGCCTGCAAGGATCACAGGCAGACAGACAGAAAGGGTCTTTACAATGACTCCACATTCCCCGCAGGCAGAAGAAAAGTCATGATTGTGCCAAAGACCCTCCCTGTGTGAACAGGAAGGGTCTCTGCCCACAGGGTGGGGCTTGGGTAGAGATTGGGGCGGTGCTTGGTCCCACCCAGTGAAAAAGCTCTTCCACCGCCCTTGATCAAGGGCATGCAATGGGTGTGATATATAAAGGGCATCAGTGAACAAGCTAACCTTTTTCCAAGAAGGGGAAGCTGTAAAACTAGAGGGCATTTATTTATTTAACATTTTTTATATACCGCCTTTCAGATTCTCAAAGCAGCATATGATGAAGCTGCAAGGCGGTAAACTTACAAGCAACGTCAGGAAATAACTTTTTCACCGAAAAGGTGGTGGATGCTTGGAATGCCCTCCCGATGGAGATTTATTTATTTATTTATTTGTTACATTTTTCTATACCGCCCCTTCCAGAGATCAGGGGCGGTTTACATATAACTAACATTTTACATAGAACAGTTGTTTTTAGAACTATTTACATAAAAACTTGTAACACTTAACAACTTAACATATTATTTAGAACTATGTACATGCTGTTTAAGGCGAATGTTGCCTGTACTTTGGGTTAGGGTATGCAGTTAGTGTTCCTGTGAGTTCTTGGAGGTGTTTGGTGTTGTATTTTGCGTTCCGTAGTGTGCAGTGAAGAGGTATGTTTTGAGTGATTTTTTTAACTGCTGGAGATCCGTGATTGAGCAGATTGATAGAGGTAAGGAGTTCCAGAGGGAGGGGGCGGTGAAAGTAAATGCCCTGGAGCTTGTGGTTTGCTTTGTTTTCCTGAATGTGTTTGGGATCTCAAGTGAGTGAAGTGCATTTTCTCTTCTGGTTCTTGTGTTTGGGGGGATCTGGATGAGTGTAGAGAGAATGGATGGTGCTATATTGTTCAGTAGTTTGAAAGTAGTGGTGAGTGTTTTGAACTTTATTCGGCTTGCTATTGGGAGCCAGTGGAGGTCATATAAGATGGGAGTGTTGCTGTCAGTTAGTGAGGTTTTACAAATGATTCTCGCAGTGATGTTCTGTGCTCTTTGGAGGATGTGTAGGCTTTTGGCGGGTATACCCTGCAACAGGCTGTTGCAGTAATCGAAGTGGGATGTGACAATCGCTTGGATTACTGTATAGTCAGGGCAAATACAGTGACAGAATTCAAAATGGCATGGGAGAGATACCGTACAGCGGATCCCTTTATAGCAAGAGGATGAAATCAAAGAAAACTTAAATATCTCTTATACTTCAATAAATAGAGGTGGGGGGGGGGCTGCATGGAGCTACTGGTAAAACTCCAAACAAAGGTGTGGGGGGTGACTTGCGCACAGTGGCGATTACAACCTCCGTAGCCACCTTACTGGGCAGACTAGATGGACCATACTGGTCTTTATCTACCATCATATACTCTGTGACTATGTATGTTAGCATCTTCCGCACTAATAAACTAGGTGCAGTCAATACTCATTTTCTTATCACTATCAAACCAAATGACAAATCAGGCAGGAAGCATTGATCAAAGACTTTGCAAAAAGGCCATGTATTTAGTAGTTTGTAAAACTGAAGCTAATCCCCCCATGAACCCATGAACCGTAGCTCAGGGGGAAGTTGACGCCACAGATAATGGGAAATGCAAGAAAAGGCTCTTTTGCAAGTGACAGTTAACCTCACCCTTTTGACTCTGGAATAATTAGTCCTGTACAATTTCAACTGGTCTAGAATCGCAAAACACATAAAGCAAAAAATGGCAAATTTAATCTGGCTGTGTAGAGGGAGCCAGCGTAATGATCACAAATGTGGTTTCAAGTGATTTTGGAGCCTACAATTTACCAGAAGTGGAGCTGCAGCATTTAGAATCAATTGCAAACACCTCAGATCTTTCCTAGAAACAAGGCATTACAATTTACTTAACAGGGTTTTTATACCATGTTATCATTTAGTCAAAGCCATTTACATTGTAACTTAAACTTGGTAGTGTATATTAAAAATAGAGGCATGGATTCTTCTTAAGCAATGGAGGATTACATGACTTGCCCAAGGCTACAAAGAATGCTTGTGGGACTTGAACCCTAGGGGTATGTTTACTAAAGTCCGCAAATTTGCGCACCGCAAAATAGCGCACGGCAACGCGGCATTGAAACACGCATAAACACGTTTAAACGCCCCGCACACGTGCGTGTCACCCCCCGCACAGGTGCGCGGCTCACTAACGGGCCCCGTACAAGTGCGGGCCCGCAAATGTCCGATAGAGGCGTGGAACGGCGAAAGGAGGGCGGAGGAAGGCTCCGGAGGGGCGGAGGGACGGGGTCAATGGGTGGAGAGTGGGAGGGGAGAGGCTCCCCGCACAGTATCGGGCCCGAATTTGCATGTAAAAACTACCGCGAGTGACACACTCGCGGTAGAAAGCATTTAAAGGGAAGAGAAACCATTTCCGTCAGCAATGTACAGGAAAACCGGGGAAACCAGCAAAACGTGAGCAGTGTGATACATGTGCACAGCACAAAAGTGAAAATAAAAATAGAAAATGACCACAACAGAACTATTAAAATAGTAATTCAGCTGGGGAACAGTTATAGTGATGGGCAAATACAGAAACCACACCCAGCAAAGCTCCAGAAAAAAGAAATGAATTTTGGAAGGGTCTACGGAGAGGAGACTCTTCCAAAAAACATTTCCACGTTTTGGAGCTTTCCTGGGAGTGTTTGCTATGGTTGCCCATTAATATCACTGTTGCCCAGCATGGTGATATTTTGTCCCCCATTTCCCGTGGTCATTTCCGGGGTTTATGTGCACGTTTGTCACCAGACAGGGTGCATATGCCCACAGTAGAATTGCGTAGAGCAGGGTTTGTGACTCCATCCTGCCAGGCTTACTACCTCCAGGGGGTGCACTGTCTCTGTGGCCATAGTATGGTGCAGTGGACAGAGTCAGTACCTCTAGGACCAGAGGATCAGAGGTTCAAAACCCAGCTGGGGCACTTGCCAGCCCAGTCCCTATATTTTACCCACCACTAAACACAGATAGCGCAGACACCCCTGTATTGCAGGGGACATAGGCATGGGGAAAACACCCACATTTTACCCAACAACGCACACACACCACAACAATGGGCATTACCCACAGCCAAGTACCCCAAATGCAGTCCCGTACTGCCACATTCCAATCAGGTCATCTGCTTTTTATGGGAGAGAGAAGCTCATGCCAGCATGATGGCGGACGAGTACATGTGGTGCAGGGGGCAGTGGCTGCTAGCGACAGAGGACAGCGGCCTCCGTCCACTGCAACAGACTGCAACAGACAGGCCCTGCCGGATCCACAGTCATGGACATTCCATGGAAGCCACCCAATCTGTGGCTACACGGTGGTGCAGTGCACACAGACACTATATAATAAGAGCAGAAGGTCACAGGTTCAAAGCCCAATCTTTTTTTTCCCCCAATTAAACAGTGATAGTAAGGGCACACCTTTCCTGGTGAGGACATATGCAATGGCAATACGTCTATCTTTACCCCACTGAGCACAGACACCAGGAACAGGGCCAGTACCCAGAGCAGAATCACACAAATGCTGTCCTGGTGGGGCACAAACCAGTCAAGTTCCATGATGGCACTCATACAAATGCCTGTGCTGTATATCTATGCACCACACCCATGGTATGTAGATGTAGCTCATGCATATCCATGAGGGACAGCAGGAAAACCAGAACAGTGTGATGCAAACCTGGACTGGAGTTGGGAATCTGTGCCGTTAAAGCAGCAGCCATCAAGGGCAGACACACCCACACCCACACCCACAGGCCTCATTGGCCAATGTCTCCTGGAGAGGCAGACCATTGGACCCTGCATGCATCTCCCAAAACTAGCAATTGCATAACCTACCAATGTCACCCTACACCTGAGGTATACGATGCACAGCTCTGAGACGTTTGCTAGTTCCGCACATACTGCTAGTTGACCCCATCCGAACAATCTGTTAGGTGTTTGCGGTGCATGCTCCAGGCCTGGCCTCTGACGGTGTTTACCACCCTGGGGAGTGGCCACCAGCTGTACTGCCTACCATATCCATGCCTTGCTGTGCTCAGGACCGGTTTTGGTGGGCAAGGCTGATTACCTCCTCAATAGTAGTACCATGATGGCATAGGTGTGGAAGTGGGTGTCTGTCTATACAGTGGGTGTTGGCTGCAAGCCCCTTCCACAGCCCACACTGCCAGCACTGTTGCCAGTATTGGCCAATGTGCATAATGAGGTGCAAGGTACCATGGGTATAGCCAGGACAGGGTGGCCTGGCCAGGATGCATCTGCACCGGGCATAGGGCACTGGCAGGGACACCACCTACACAGACAGGGTGGCCAAAGCATGTCCCTCTGGGAGATCACGCTCACCCTGACTGTGTAGTGACCACAGCATGGCTAGGTACCCCTCATAGTGCTATACAGTCTTTCTCTCATGTGATAGATATGGGTATCTATTTGGGGCCCAGTCACTGAGTTATCTGCTTGCTGTGTATGCTGGCAGCCCAGTTCTGGGTGCATGTGTCTCCACTGGGAACGTGCACTATGGACCAACCAGCAGACTGTTTGTAGCTGGTATGTGTCTTGCTGGAATGGCTTGTAGGGTGCAGTTGGCTTGCTGCAGGGGAATACCTGGTGGTGGGGTGCAACCTACCATAACCTGGTCATATGTTTGTCTGTTATTGTGTTATGGCTGTGTATTGGGGGGGGGGGGGTGTTCCTCAGCAGGACTGGGGTTGAAGTTGCTCTCTACTGCCACCTTTGCAGGGAGGTAGAGTGTGGATCTCTTGATGGGGGACCATGTTTGCCATGGGGGGGGGGGGGGGGGGCGCGCGGGCGCTGTGCCTGACTGGGATATCCATGGTGTTTGTGCAGAAACTAGCTATCTTACACATTAACACTGCTTTGGAACTCCCACTTCGTCTCCATCAGCCATGGAAGGTGTTGTGGACCTGGTCTTGGGCGCCTCATTGCACACTCAGGGTGAGCCCAGAACCCGCACGATGTAACGGTGTGTAGCTACTTTGTGCCAGTAAAACACCCGGTCAGTGCCCCCTACCAGGCCGAGTTACTGTGTGGGTGCACCCGGTCACGCCCCCCAACAGGGCCGAGGTGCTGTGGGTGTGCATTCCCCATCTTGTGTCCATCTGTGGACAGCTAATTTGCATGTGCAGTGCATCATGGGTATGTGTGGCCTAACCCTATCCTGTTTACACTGGCAGACTGTCTGTGAGGTGACGTGCAGGCTATCTGCAGCCAGCCAGGGGCTTCCTTACAGCTATGGAGCTGTAGCCCAATGGTTACGTCACTGCCTGTGCAGCCAGAGGTCATGGGTTCAAACCCACAGTGGGGTTCTGTGAGACAGGTGTTCAAAGCATTTTTTTAATTTACTGTACATATGTTGATGCCAGCAATGACACCCTCAGTGTACTGTACCCATAAGGTGCCTCTGAGGGTGCTTTATTGGGCGCCCTATAGGGCACTGTATGGTTGTCATCCATATAGGGTGCACCATACATTATCCTGTGTCGCAACATACATGCTGCCCTATAGGGGACATTCTAGGGTGCCTTGGCGGACGGTGCACTGTAACATGTGCCTTATGGGCGGCCCTATATTAATATGCTGTGAGTGTGCGTTTGCTAGTAGTTATCACAAAATAAACTTAAACAGCCTCCTACAGCTCTCCCCAACATAAAACATACTGCCTCAGCTAGCCTTTTCCCTGGGCATCGTGAGGGATTGAACCCATGGCCCCTGCACCATTGCTCTGTGTCTTGACCATTGTGCTGTGGCTCTGTTCTGGTGTTTGTGCAGCAGCGCGCAGCCTTGTAGCCATCGGCGCGCCGTCTTGTTGCGCACAAAAGTACAATTAACAGCGCCCCGCCTTCTGGCGTGTAACATTAACAGCGCCCAACATGGGCATGCCCCTTAAAATACTGCCTCAGCCAGCTGTCTTCAATGGGCACTGTGGGGAATTGAACCCATGATGCCTGCACGTGTGGTCAGTGTCTTAACCATTGTGCTATGGCTCCATTCCTGTTGTTTGCACATCAGCGCGCCACTTATCCCTCCCACTATTGGGCTGCCCCCTCACACATCAGCGCGCCGCCTTCTGCCCACCGGCTCGCCGCCTTCTGTTGCCCAATTTTATCAGCGCGCCACCCTCTGCCGCCCAACCTTAACAGCGCGCCGCCATCTGCCGCCCACAATAAACAGTGCGCCGCCTCATGCCATTTAAAAAAATAAGTGCGCAGCCTTCTGCCGCCCATAATCAATATGCCTCCTACACAACTTTTGCCCATAAAAGTTGATGCCTCAGCTGGTCTTTTTGGTTGGGTGCAATGGGGGTTTGAACCCCTGGCCCCTGCACCATGGGTCAATGTCTTCACCGTTGTACTACAGCTCTGTTGTTTGGTTATGCAGCAGCGCCCCACTTAGCCTTTCCACGCGCTAATGTGGGACCTGCACATTAGCGCGACGCACACACGTACGGTCCGTTTTTTTCCTTTTTTCTGCCTGGCCCGCCCACTCCTTATATGGCACCAGCACACTAACGGGAACCCGCACAGCAACGGTGTTTAGTAAACATGCCCCCTAGTCTCTTAGCACCCAAGTCAGTACTCTAACCACTAGGCTACTCCTTTACACTGAAAAGGCATCTGTAAAACCTTCTAACCTTCACCATAGGTTAAAACGGAACATTCTAGTTTTGGGAGGTGTCCCTGGGAGGGGATTGTGAAGTGAGTAGGGTTGCCAACTGGCTCCAGATGCGCCCGACAGACTTGATCCAGTCCTGGGTTTACCCCATTGCATGCAGGGACTTGTAGTTTTCCATTTCCTATGGCGTGCAATGGAGAAAGTAGAACTAAATGTCCCTGCATGCAATGGGGTAAACCCAGAACTGGATCAAGCCTGTCGGGCGCATCTGGAGCCAGTTGGCAACCCTAGTAGTGAGAGATGTAGTGGTCAAGTCCCCTTAGGGTGTGTCTCTTGCCCTCAATCTATATATTATCCATGAGGCGTTAGAGGAAGTTGACATCCTAGAAGAAAAGCCAGAGGCAGCAAGGATACTAGCCTGTTCTCTTGGTAGGGTTTCTTCAACTTCCCAAACAAAGAGTGAGTCTGTTTTCCCAGTTTGCTACTTTCTGTGAGAGTAGGAGAGTTTTCACTTGTCTTTTCTCCCAGGGAAGACAGCTTATCTTTCCATGCATCCAGGAGCTCTAATATGTGCAAGACACCCCCTGCTGATGTCATATCCGTGTTTTAATTCTTTCTAAACCAAAAGAATATTGGAAAGAAATTATACAGAAGGGGTCAAAAAAGTCTGTCCCTCTAGTGCCAAAATAATTCTCTAAATATTTAATGGAATATGACTACATTTTTCATGGAATTTGTCACTGGAAGAAAAAAACAGTGAAAAGACACATCAGGTTTGATGATGGACCAGATCAAGCCAGGGATTCTAGAGAAATAAGCTCTGCCAAAAAATGGCCCATGCGGTTTTATGGGAGAAGCAATTCTAGCTTCTTCATCGTAGAAACACTGATACAGCGACATACAGCAGTTAGAGAATTGTTCCTATCAAACTATGGGGCCGCAGCGCCGTTATCGCATGGAGTCTGCTACCGCGGTGTAGTAAACATATCCCCATGTCTCCCCGCTTCTCTTTTTTCTCAGTTTCAGAAACACACAGAGCCAGCAAACACACATATACACATATGTACACTCAAGCCAAACATACACACACACATGCATACACATTAACAAAACACATGCAAACCATACATTCACACACATGCACAAACAAAACACATCCACAAGCAACCAAAACACATAGAAAGAAAAATACATACACGTATACCCATGCAAGGGGTACTTTTATAAAGCTTTAGCCCACATGTAAAGCCTGTTTTACATACAGAAAAGAGCTTTTATAAAACTGTAAAATCGCCTACATGTGTAAAATGTCCAAACACAGAAGGTGTGTGCCTGCTTTATCGTGATCTATGCATAAGCATTCCCGGGGTGCAGTTTTGGTGGAGCCGAGGCAGGGTTGCAATGTACATGCGGATTTTAGAAGAAACTGCAACTATGTTTTTTATGATCCACCTCAACTCGCACAATTTCTCTCCGGGGCTGTATACCTGACCACCTGTTTCTTCTATCCTCTGTACATGAGGGTGCAGTAGGGTGAAAGATGTGCTTTTTAGGAAAGCGCGATGGAGCTTACCGGAGGCCTTTTTCTTGTCTTCTGTATTATGTCCCCTGTTTACTTTGTTTGCTTTATTCCCCTCTTTTATTGCGGACTTTATGGAATTTAGTTAACATGTTTTCTTTTCCTGTAATTGCCTATGTTATGTTGAGGCCATTTTCTGTGCAAGAATGTATCTTATTTATTTATGCATGCTTTAGCCTCGTTCTGACAAACGTCAATCGATGGGGTGTACAACAGCAGCAATAACACAGATACAGTAACCCTGCCCATCCTCCCCTCCAACCGCCTGTACCAGGAGATAAGCGCACCAATCCCTCCCTCCTCCTGAACACCAGAGGTTCAGCTACCAGCAAACAACACAGCCTTCAACTGCCTATGAAAACTAAGCACATTAGTCAACATACATACAAGAGGCGGTAGCACATTCCAGCATTCTGAACTCGTGACCTTAAAAACTCCGGACCTACCACATGCAGAATGCACAATCCCCAACCCCGGCACCTCCAAAGAATGGCTCTGGGTAGACCAAAGAGCGTGGCCCGGCGTATACCACACACACAGCCCATGAAAATAATCCGGCCTCTCCTCAGAATGCACACGAAACACAATAACCAGGAACTTAAAGGTGGAGCGAGCTTGGATAGGGAGCCAGTGCAGCTGCTCAAAAGCAGACCTGCACTATCACGCTGCCACGCACCCAGCAGAACCCACGTGGCCATATTTTGAACTACCTGCATCATGCGCATCCACTACAAAGGCAGCCTGGTATACAGTACATTACAGTAGTCCAGGATGCCCAAAACCAAGGCCTGCATCACAAGCCATAGCACGGCGGCCTCCAAATCGGGATGCACTTGATGAACCAACTTTAATTTCATCCAAGATGCTCTAACGACAGCTGACACCTATTTCCCACCCACTCCCCCTGTTCCAAAATCACCCCTAATGATCTCAGCTCCTCCGTCCAGAGGATGGCCACATTGCCCAGTTTGGACAGGCAACAGAAATCTGTATGCTCCACCCTCCCAAAACCCCTAGCAGATGGTTTTTGCCACATTAAATACTAGCCTGCTAGATGCCATCCAATCACTATCCTCCACCAGACAGGCATTAAAGGTTGCCAAAGCCGCTTGCTGATCCCCTCCCAGGGGGTCCAATATCTGTATGTCATCAGCATAAGCATAAAATCCTAAACCACACCAGCTGGCCCAAAGACTGCAGGTAGATGTTAAACAAGAGTTCAAGCCAGACCTCGACACTGGCCTCCAAATCCAGAAACACTGCTCACTCAGGAATGATCCAATCCACTCTAACACCCTACCTCCTAAACCCAGCCACGCACAATGCTCCACCAACAACGCCTTCTCTACCAAATCAAATGCAGCAGAGAGGTCTAGTGAGATGAGCAGCACCAACACACCATCATCGATATAACCATAGACTTGATCCAGAAGAGCTAACAACCAATTCTCCACCCCATAACCAGGCCAACCCCCCCCCTCCCTTGCCCAGAATCGAGCAGCAAGTTATCCTCCAAAAGCCCCCCAACCTGCATCACAACTTCTTTCTCCACCATCTTTGCCAACATGGTCAGTTTGGAAATTGGCCAATAATTACTGAGATCCAGCGGGTCACCACCTGCTTTCTTTGGTACAGGTGTTACCACTGCAGCCTGACTGATCAGGAATCCTGCTGCAGCGAGTCTTTCATCAGATCACTTATTCAGGCAAGTATTGGCTGCAATGCATTCCTAAAGCACTGGATCAGCACCAGAGTAGGTCTTCCAAAGACTCTGTAATAACTGAGCCATGTGCTCAGTGGAAACCAAAGAAAAAGCATTGAGGCTGAACTCAGCTCCCTGTATGGTCCCCATCCGCGCTATCTGGAGACCATGAACTCTTCAATCTCCGTACCTTATCCCAAAAGAAGTCTGCTAACTGATCCAAATCCACCAGCGCTGCAGAGGTCCCCACCCTTCTCCCTCCCAAAAGCTCTGACACCACCCTGAAGACCATCCATGGCTGATTCCCCACCTGGCCCACCTGTTTAGTACAGAACTCTCTCTTTGCCGCCATGATCGATCAATGATACTTATTAGCAGCCTGACACCAGATCTGCTGGCTACCGGCGTATACAATGTCTCCTAGCACACCTCAAGCCACTGCAGCTCATGCTTTCACCTCCGTAGCTCAAAAGAGTACCAAGACCGAGCCCGCTGAGCCCACCATTGACCCTGGTGCAAAGGAGCCACCTTCTCCAGGGCCTCTGCCACCAACCAATGCCAGTCCTCCAACTGGACCATGATTGCATCTAACCCATTCCTGGTTGCTTCGCGCACAAGCCAATTTCTCCCAACAGTCAACGTCCACTGGATTCCGAACATCTTTCCAAACAGCCCCCACGTTCCCCCCTCCGAACCCAACCTTCAACCCTACCAACAACATTGAAACTGCACCAGGAAATGATCCGACCAGGGAACTGGTAATAGCAGAATCCGCTGGACCTCTCTCCTATCCAGCATGGACTCTGAGATGAATATCAAATCCAGCGTATACCCACCCGGGTGGGTGGGATCCTGCCCCATCTGCTGCAACCTCCTCCCCCCCACCCCCACAGATACTGAAGAGAGCAAAAATGTTGCTTTCTCATCCACAAACACATCAGCGTGCGTGTTGAAATCTCCCAGTACCAGCGCATCCCGTTTACCTGCGACCTTAACCAGAATCTCCTTTACTAAAGCCTTCCATACCTCCCAAAACAACCCGGGTGGGTAATAACCAAAAATTCCCACCTCTGCCCCCTTTTCCCACCTGGAGAAAAAAATCCCTCCACCTCCTGTGGTAAAGACACATCTTTTCACAGCACTCAAACCTGCTGTTTCACCAGGAGCAATACACCCCTACCTCTCCGACCCTGGCGCCCCATCTGAAAACTAACATATCCAGTCTGCGCTACAAAACCTTCCACTGACCTATGACCCTCTGCCAGCCAAGTCTCAGTCAAATATAAACAATCCAACTGCTCTGCCTGCAACAGGTCACCCACCAACTGCAGCTTCGGGGCCAAAGAGAATACATTCAACAATGCATAAGGCCACCAACACTCAATCCCTCCATGTCCTTTCCAAAACACACTGGCCTTACACACCTCAGCCTTCCCCCTCTCACATGACAAAACCCCCTCACCCCGCATACCTCCCCCTTCCCCATACACAAGAAATCGACCTTTTCCCATAAACCTCCTGAACCCCTGCCGCTGCCACCAATCCCACCCCCTTCCAACAAGCCCATACCCTCACCCAACCACCCAAACCACAACAAGAAAACAAACCACCACTGCACACTCACCCCTCCCCTCTCTATAACCTCTTGCAAGGGGCCCTAACCACTCAAACATGCAATCACACAACTTCCAACTATACCAACCAAGTCCCCCTCCGCACTCCTCAAAAGTGCCCACAAAGGGGCACACTAAGGGGTGTGACCTACCCCTTAGGCGCACACATTTGACATGACGCCTCTGACAGCGTCACAGCTTTATGCGAGCTGGCAGTGACATCAGTCCCACATGACACCTCCTGGTTCAGACATACCACCAGGCCGGTACTCAGCTACAACACCAGTCAGGATGGCAAGATTGCAAATCCCACACGTTGCCGCTCCCAGGAGGCAGTCCAAGCAATACAGGTCCCGATGGCAGGGGAAACACAAGCCCAAGTCCAGGAGTACATGCAGCAGAGTTAGCGCACACTGGCAGGAACAGAAGCAATCTGGATCCAATCTCTTGGTCTGCAATGTTGGAAAATTCAATAAAATATATATATACATATGTATACACATGTAGAATACATGCACATATTTATATCTTCAGAGCAGATGAAAATGCGTGCTTTGGCGTTTGTGAGTTATTAGGCTGACTATGGGAGCCTATTTTATAAAAGCAGATAGGCACCAATGTTGCTTTATAAAATGGGTTTTAAAAAGGTACCTTTTTGGACTTCTCACATAGACATCCTTTTATAAAATAAACCCACATTCCTATGCCTACTTCACTGAGCACCTTTGGCTTAAATTCCATGCCTACACTGACTTCTGATATTTCAGATTCATCCTAACCTCCTTCCAGTATGCCACAGCACTTACCAAACAAGAGTGCTATGTCTGAAAAACCTTTCTTGCCTTTGACCCTTGTTGTCTCTTGATGTTCAGCTCTCTCCTCAAACTACCTCCACCACAACCCTTTCTTTGCTCTCTGCCCAGACTTAAATGTCTGGCTGACCCACTGCCTTCCGAAGTTGTATAGAGCCACGACAGAGCATCTTATCTTTTCTCCCTAATCCCACTTCCTCCTTTTTCCCTTCTTTTATTCTGTGGATAATACTCTCATCCTCCCTGTCTCCTCATCTCGCAGCCTTGAGGTCATTCTCTTCTCTGCCCATATCCAAAAGATAGCTAAAATCAATGTCTTTCTTCCTCTGTAACATCAGCAAAATGTAACCCTCCTTTATTGAACACTCTACCAAGAAGCTTGTCCACTCACTCTCTTGTCACCCCCCCTGTCTAGACTAATATGGTTTGTGGCTTATGGTTTATTTATTTCTTGATACTGATTTTCTAATATTTTATTTATTTAACATTTCTTATATGCTGCCTTTCATGATATCAAGGTGGCTTACATTGAACAAACTGAAATTACATTGAACAGGGCATTATAACTTGGAGATAGCTATTTTACAGGGAACATGGGCAGTGGAGGGTTAAGTGGCTTGCCCAAGACCACAAGGAGCACCTGTGGGACTAGAAACCCCAGTCCTTCCGGCCCAAGGTTGCTGTCCTCTAGTGGGATTTGAATCCCTGACCTTCTGGCCTGAGGTACCTTGCTCCAACCACTAGGCCACACCTCCCTCCAGTTAGTGCCAAGTTATAATGCCCTGTTCAACGTGTTTTCAGTTTGTTCAATGTAAACCGCCTTGATATCATGAAATGCGGTATATAAGAAATGTTAAATAAAATAAATAAATAATATCAATCAAGGTGGTTCACAATAATACAATAGTAATAAAAATGAAAGGAACTCCAGTAAGCAAGGAGTGGAGGAATAGCCTAGTGGTTAGAGCAATGACCTAAGTACCCAGCAGATCAAGGGTTTGATTCCCACTGGTACTCCTGGTGACCTTGGGCAAGTCACTTTACTCTCCATTGTCCGAGAAGAAAAGGCTGGCAATCTACTTCCCGTGATACATTGCCAAGAAACTCAGAGGCAGCTGGGTTGCTATGAGTCAACACTGACTTGATGGCACTAAAAAAAAAAAATCAATCAAAGTGGTTCACAATAGTAATAAAAATGAAAGGAACTCCAGTAAGGATAGGTCTCCCAGTCAATCATGTCTCTCCCCTTTGATCTGCTGAAAACTCAGCTGTATGGCCAATCTTTCTCCAGGAGTGCTATGCCCGCATAACCCCTCTTCTCAAATCACTTCACTGGCTCCCCATCTGTTTCCACATACAGTTCAAACTTCTCCTACTGTCCTACAAGTGCACGCACTCCGCAGCTCCTCATTACCTCTGCTCTCTTTTCTCTCCCAACAGCCCTCCTAGGGAACACTCCTGATCAGGCAAATCACTCTTATCTATGCCTCCATCTTCTACTGCCCATTCCAGACACTTTGCTGCGCCATATGCCCGGAATAAACTGATGGTCAGGCTCCATCTCTGGTCCTATTCAAAATCCAGACTCAAAACCCACCTCTTCAAGGCTGCTTTTGGATCCTGACCCCCTCATTCTCCTGTCTTTTGTAATTTCCCTTAAATTACCCTAGCCTCCTGTTTGTTCTGCCTGTCTGTCGTGAATAGATTGTAAACTCTGTTGAGCAAGAGTTATCTCTTACGTGATTTGCTGATTTGCGTAGGCCTTGAAGCACTATACACAAACACATAAGAGACAGTATTTTCTTTGTACTACTGTGAAATCTCGTGACTGAACTGTATTCTTTCCAACCACTCCACACATGTGTGTGTGTGTGTGTGTGTATCTCTGGCCTGGAGGGGAGAAGGGAGGGGTGGTTTGAAAAAGCACGGAAATTACTGAGTCACTAAACAACAGATAGCCATTCTTAATGGGCCTATGAATACAACATATAAATAGTGATTTCTTCACTTGTCTTAAAAGTACAGATTGTTCTGTCAATAGGACACAGTTTGCACACTGTTCTGGACCACTGTCAGAAACTTTAAGCAACTATACAGTCACACCAAGTTGCAGTAAAACATCACCTATATTTACATAGCAACAAAGTAAGTGACGGCAGATAAAGAAAAGCACGATCCATTCTCTCTGCCCAGTAAGGTGGCAAGCGTAGTAGAGTTGTGCCTGCTACTTTGTGCAAGTTACTCCCCTCTGTGCCGTTGCTTAAGGCCTTACCTGTCACTCCAGACAGGTTACCCCTCTCTATTTACAGTACAAGTGATTTACATTTGCACTGATTCCATCTTCTTGCTCTGTAGTAATCCTCCGTGCCAGCCCCATGACGTTTGAATTCCGTCACTGTCTTGGTTCCCACTACCTCCTTCGGGAGGACATTCCGGGCATCCACCACCCGTTCCGTAAAATAGTATTTTCTGATGTTAAGTTTACATCATTGTTGCTTCATTTCATGTTCTCTAGTTCTACAGCATACCTGTCTTTGAAAAAGGTTTGTTTGTTCATTAATACCCTTAACGTATTTAATGGTCTGTATCATATCCCCCTGGCTCTCCTCTCCTATAGTACACATATTTAGGTCTTCAAGTCTTTTCTCACATGCCTTCTGCTGCAGGCCCCTTATCATCTTGGTCGACTTTCCTGAACCATTTCTAGTCTTTTTATATCCTTTGTAAGGTACTATTTATTCTTCAGGTTTGTTAAATTAAACAAGAGCAGTTCATTCCCAGTGACTCCACGCACTTCAGTCAGGGATTTATATACAACTGACCCCAAGCTCTAGACCAGCCTCACAAACTTATATCTGATATGAAATCATTTTAATACTTGAAAATTTATGCTAACTCTTCCTGTCTGGTTTCAGCATTCCTTCCCTCCCTCTTCTCACTGAGGGGCTGAGGTAATAAGCTGAATGTTAGAATCGTGCGCTGAGTTTCAGTGCAGTTTTCTAAATCATGTGCTGAAAAAGAGCTTTGCCCTGGATACAGTAGGCATGCATATTACCATGGCGTTAAAACGTGTGCGCTGACAGAAAGCATTGCACACGTCGCTGTGGTAACGATGCTGCGGTTTTCTCCATCAGGCGGATATATTATCTTTTCTCGCCTTCCTTGTCATGTGGTTTCATGTAAACCATGTTATTCTTTAGTGCAATGGATGTACTGTGCATTTTCCCTTGCTAATTAGCATGCAAAAATTCTGAGTAAACTGTCACAGTAAAGGATGGCACAGCTTATTATATCAGTCTCTGCATCACTCAGGCAGTGATCTGCCTTGTCTGCCGTCCCTCCATCCTCCTCTCTGTCCTGAAGTGATTCATCTCAGCTAATAAGACTGTTTCCCCTGAACTGTCTTTACACCTGGCAGACGGCCATCTTGTTAGAAAGTGCAGGGACTCTGACTCCAATCATCCCGACAGCACTACATCCGTGGTTATAACTCCCGTGGATGACGATTTCTAGCAGCCCAGTATAATCTGCCCCCTTTTTGCTCCTCTGGTTGTCTCTGTTTTTGCAGTGCCCCCCCTCTCCAATGTCTGCACTCTTGTAAAGGCAAATTTTAGATAGCACATGGAGATTGGAATTGAGGCGTCGTGGTCATGAGGTAGACAGTTCCAGCAGCAATTTAGAAAAGGCTCTGCTGGATACGGAGCATTTCTAACTAGTGCAGGAGTGCAAATGTATTTGCTGATAGGTGCAAGGGCAGCTCAAGGCAATCTGCTGCCTGAGGTGAGGGATGAGATGGCACCCCCCCCCCTCCCCGTAGTTTGGGGGGGGGCTTTCTCAAAACTCCAATCAGGGACAGAACCAAACCAAAAAGCTGATTAGATAATATGGAGGAAATGCAAGATGTTTGCACACCAAGGAACTAAAACAATGAGCGAGAACCACAGCACACTTTATAAAACTAAATTATAATTCATTTTTACTTTGTTATAAACTGTGATATGGTTCTCGCTTTTTCTTTTTGAACATATATTTTGCATCCACAAAACCTCCTCCCTCAACCGTAGGTGCAGAGCAGAACCAGGACATTCACCCACAGAACTCAATATCTTAAAAAAAAAATCTGATTCTGGTCATTTCACTAACAAATATTCTCCAGTACCAGGCATATTGGGAACTAATACTAAAGTCACCAAAGATCCATAAGGCCAAATCTACCATACCATTACCTGCATAAACTTCCAAAACTCTTACAAAAAAAGCAGCACTATAAATACTGCAGTGGGCCCTAGAACATCTAACACCTATTTGAAAAGCTGAACAAGGCAAATTACTACATTCCAGATCCCTGGGTACAGATTTCATGTTAACAGAACACACAGCCTTGGTCACACACTCAGAATACAGACTCTCACCAAGTACAGAATAAGTGATCACAGCCTAAAGTGAAAATAAAATATTTAGACGAAAATTAAACCAAAACCCCAAGAAGCCAGACTCTGCATACAGTGCAACACCAGATAAGAGATGCAGTATCCCATACTGTGTAAACTATAAAAATAGCACAAAGTCCAATCACTAAATTGAAAATAACATTATTTTTTTCTACCTTTGTTATCTGACCATTTTATTCTCTGGTCATGCTAGCCCTGATCTGAGGCTTCTGCTTTCCTTTCTTTTCTTAACACTCTGTCTGCCATTTCTTGTCTTTTCTTTTGTTTTCTTCACTTCCTTCCAACAGCTTATTTCCAGTCCCAGTAACCCTCCCCACGTGTCAGCTTCCTTCCAGTCCCAATGCCCCCTCCCTGCCAGCCTCCTCCCCATTATCCAGTCACCTACCTGTCCCATCCTCAAGTGTCAGCTCCCTCAAGTCCCACCCCCAGGTGTCAGCTCCCTTCCAGTCCCCCTCCAGTCCCACCCCCAAATGTCAGCTCACTTCCAGCCATCTCTTTCCCTCCATGTAGCTCTGTTCTGCTCTCTGTCTTCCCCTCCCATGTAGTTCCACTCCCTCTCTTCCCCCACCCCCCTTGTAGCTCCATTCTCCTCTCTCCTTCCCATCGTGTAGCTCTGTTCAGCTCCCTCTCCTTCCCCCTATGCAGCTCCATTCCTCTCCCTCTCCTGCTGCCCGTGTCATCTCCGTTCTGCTCCTTCCTCAGTTGCTTTGATAGCAGTAATTTAAAATGAAAAGGAAACCAGTGCAGAGCCTTCCAGCCTTATGGAACCCCTGCTGCTGCGTCCCACCCCAAGAAGGAAGTGATGCTAGAGCGGGAAGCAGCAGTAGGGGTTCCATAAGGCCGGAAGGCTCCACACCAGTTTCCTTTTCATTTTAAATTACCGCTATCGCAGCCACTTGTCCGCTCATTTTTTTTTAAACTGAAGGCAGAGTGAGGCGGCTATTTTGAGGGCATTTTTGCCGGCCACAAAAGTTTGCCACCTGAGGCCACTGCCTCACTCCACCTCATTATAGAGCTGCCCATGGATATGTGGATCCAGAGGATCCATTTTTCAAGTCGACACGTGGGAAAAGTCCATGGAAGAAATGCGGCAACTTCTGCAATGTAGGGATTTATTTATTTATTTTTCATATTTAGCTCATGCCTTTCCAGGGGGAGATCAAGACAAGTTACAGTCAGATCCAGTACTTATGTCAGTCATTTTGCAAGTCTACACATATAAATGCCACCAATTAACTACAAATGCCACTCTCTTTATCTAATTTCAGTTTGGAGGGGGAACTAAATAACAGAAGATTAAGGACCAGAGGAATAGCCTAGTGGTTAGAGCAACAACCCAGTACCCCAGAGATCTGGATTTAGTTCCCACTGGATTTGACCTTGGATAAGTCACTTAACCCTCCATTGCCTCAGCTGTAAATCCCAACATGGACAATTGTAGTCATACACTTCTATTCCTTATATGAAATAGGGAATACACGTGTAGAGTTTTGACCCATCCAGGCATTCTCTAGTCATGCTTCCAACATATCCCCTTGCAATTTCTACATAGTGTGGACATCTGCATGTAAATTCAGCCCCGTCTAAAATAGCCATTTCCATGTGTAAATACTTGGTTTTACATATGGAAATTGCAAATAAGGCTTCTAAAGTAACTCATGTAATGTTATGTATCTTGGTAACATCTAACTGTGCTATCATTTCTTTCTTTTATTACATCAGATCAAAATATAATTTCATTGTTTAATGCACAAAAGATTTTTTTGTGCTACTTATACAAAGCTCCTAGGATCACTGGGAGGGGTTCCCTGTACAGGTTCTTGCCATAGCGGAAGAAAATTCACTCCAACCCCTACTGGCAGACACATTGAGATCAATTTTTTCAAAGGGGGTCTAGCTAACTATTAGGTCTTCTCATGTTCCTGGGGCAAAGAAGATAGAAGGAGTGATGGACATTGCTTAAGGATAAGAACAGGTGAGCAAATTCAGAGCCTATGTTTGCAGGATTCTGGAACAATCCCTGTTATACAGACCTGGCCTATCACGGTAATTACAGTGATAGATAAGGTTTGGGCAGGAGAATATATAATTGGGGAAAATATATGGGTAGTTGTGAAGAGAATCTCATGGCACCAGATCACGACCTTGATTGTAATTTCATTGTAAGTATAAAGGAGAAGAAGGCAACTGCTAAATCAAAGATCCCTGTGTAATATTTTATAACACTTACTTTATTTTGTACTCTATACACATTATTACAAGGGCTAATTTTATCTATAATTTGATAAGGATCCTCCTCCCACAAACTTATGCCTATGCTTTAACCCTTGCTCCCATATCAACACCCAATTTCCCACCTCCAAGGGATTTCCATGTGCGTGTTTATCAAATGTCCACTTGGCCTTCCAATCTGCTGATGCAGACGCCTCTTTCACCAACTCTCGGGCTTGTTGCAGCTGATCCTGCTTTTGAGATAACCACCGATCCAAGTCTTGTTCTTCAAAGGCTTCGTCTTCCACAACAGGCAATTCTTACAGTAACAAGATCTCTTGTCCTAAAAAGAGATATACTAGTGTATCCTGTGGATGAATGCAGGACCGTACCTAGCCCTGTGCGAGCGGTGTGGCCACACAGGGTGCAAAGGCTTAAGGGGCGCATTTCGGCTGTCTGCCATCTCCTGCTGCCGCCACCACTTTTTCTTCTCTCAGCGGTGGCAGGCAATGGCAGACAGCCAAAATGCGTCCCTTAAGCCTTCTCATGGCACGCTAAGCAGGTCTGACAGACCCGCTTAGTGTGCCGGCAACTAGCACATCGGGTGCACGCCTCTTCTCTCCCGCCCCCATAAAGCGGCTAGATGGAGGTGCGGGGAGGGGGCACATGCCCGATGTGCAAGTCACACAGGGCGCATTTCACAATCGGTACAGCCCTGGATGAGTGGGTTGAGCTGTTATAGATCTGACAAACCTCCCTGAGATAATCAGACCAGTTATATTTCTTCCTCTCTTCAAAGGTCCTTAAAATCTGATGAAGCTTTCTATTGAACTTTTCAGATCAACTTTTTCTCCTGATATGGAGTGATTCTACTCTTTTGGATCTCATATGCTCGACAAAGTTCCTTAATTACAGCAGACTCGAATACTCTTCCTTCGTCTGAATGTATGCGTTTTGGTACACCATACACTTCAAACCACCGCTTTTCTAAGGCTTTGGTCATTGTCCAAACTGTCTGATTTCACGTGGGTATTCCCCTGCATGCCCCTCACCCTACGTTGTATGTAACCTTTATAGTTATACTGTAAACCGCTTTGATTTTATGATAAAGCAGTATAGAAATCTGTAAATAAATAAATCTATAAATAAATAAATAATAAATCTTGAGAACAAGTCTGTCGCCACCAACACATGTTCATAGCCTTTTCTATCTTTTTCTAAGACTGTATAGTCTATCACCAGAACTTTTATGTCGAAGCACTGCAATTGGCCTCGTTCTTTCGGTACTAGCTCTTTGGTCAAGTCACATTTTTTACAGAAATGTACCCATTTTTCTATATCTGAGAGCCTATTAATCTAAAAATATTGCCTCAGAATATTTTTGTCAGTAATTTCAGCCGAAAAGTGTTCCCTCTGATTGTGGAAGTCTTTCAAGATTGTTTCCTTGCTGCCTTCAGGTACCATTAGTTGGTTTATCACCATTCCATCTCTGGGGTTGATTACTTTTCTAATGAGTAATCCATCGCAGATACACAGTTTTTCCTTTTGTTTCCATAATTTCTTCACTTCCAGGGAAGCATTTGTTAAATCTACCCACTGAGAACTTTCCATCATTTCCAGTATCACTTTTAACGTTGTGTCAGTCCATTGTTTGTTATTCCAAAATCTGTTTCCATTTGAAAGGACCTTTGCACCCGTGCATGACCCTTTATTCGTTTTTGGCTCAAAATTGAATTTAAATTGCCTCTGACTTCCTTATCCTTAAGTACCCAGAAGTCTTTGTCTTCATCCAGCTGTTCTTCTTCCACTTTCTCTGGCAGTCTTGAAAGAATATCTGCATTTCGGCAGCACCTTCCAGGCCTTTAAACAACCTCAAAGTCAAGTTCTGTCAGCTGCGCCAGTCAATGCTGATCTGCAACCTGTAAATTACGAGTCTCTAAATATTTTAATGGATTATGATCTGTGTGAACTGTAAACTCCTTGTAGAGCAGGTATTTCCTAAATTTTTTGGCTGCTGCCCATTTTAACATAAGCAACTCAAACATAAAAACACTATAGTTACGGTCATTGTGTTTTGGGCGCTTTAATCCCCTACTCGCATAGACGATGACCACCACCTGATCATTCTGGATTTGGCTAGGTAACGCCCCTAATCCCTGGAAACTTGCATCTGTTGTCAGTATGAAGGGAGCATTAAAGTCTGGGAAAGCCAATACCGGTGGTGAAGTCAATTTTTCTTTCAAGAGGGTAAAGGCATGTTGACATTCTTCAGTCCAAATCCCCCTTCCTGGATTTCCCAGTCAGCCGATGCAAAGGAGCCACTACTTGTGCAGAATTTTCCACAAACCTCTGATTAAAAACTAGTGAATCCCAGAAAACTACTGGTTTGGTTGATTTTGGTGGGTGATTTCCATTCCTGTAAGGTCTTCATTTTCTCCTATTCAACGCTTATTCTGTCCTTAGAGATAATATATCCTAGGAACTTGACTTCTTGACAGAGGAGTTTACATTTAGTCGGTTTCAACTTCAAGCCTGCTTCCTTTAAGTGTAGAACACCAGTTCCAATCGCTATAAATGTTTGCCAAAGGAGGGTGCATATACAGGAATATCATCAAGGTACAACAGTACTATTTCAAGGGCATATTCTCGTAAACTTGAGAAACTGGCTGGAGCATTGCACAAGCCAAAAGGTATGCATGTCCATTCATATAAGCCAAATGGTATAGCCACTGCCATCTTGCATATATCCGTTTCAGACATTCCCATCTGGAAGTATCCTGATGTGAGATGTAAAGTGGAGAACCATGTCACATGTTGTAATACATCCAGAGACTCGTCTTTTCGGGGTAATGGGTAAGCATCCTTAATTGTGACTGCATTCAGTTTCCGATAGTCACAACAGAACCTTAATGTTCCAACCCCTCTTCTCAAAACAACTGCTGGGGATGCTCACGGGCTACTGCGCTTTCTTAAAATTCTCGGGTTTACCAATTCATTTATGTGCTTTTTGAAATCTTCAAAGATTGAGGTGAGATCCTTCTGTACGGCTGTTTAATAGGAGGGGTGGTACTGGTATTTATAAAATGTGTTACTGCATCAGAATATCCTATATCAGTATTGCTGGACGAGAATGCATCCTTGTGTCATCAATAGACTCTTTAAAGCTTGGGCTTGCTCCATACTCAATAAATTCGTCTATTTTAACCGGAGGTATGTCATGCTCCTGTACTCCTTGAAGTGTACATATATTCCCATAAATATGAGTCTCATCTCTGGACTGGACCTGGAAATCTGAACTCACCAACACTTCTTCAAGCTTGTATACCTCAGCAATGGGAATTCTGGCAGGTAACGTTATCTTTCTCACTTCAATTTAGGAGTCTTACAGATACAAATCCTCTATTGGGATTATCCAACACATTGGCTACATGCAGTTTCTCTGGCAGGTTAATTTTCTTGGTGGCTGTGATAAAGACATTACATGCTTCCATTCCTTTAATGTTATGGCAGTGAGCTTGTATGTTTTTTTCATAGAAGAAAGCAATGTTGTGCTTCTGGATACTGGTAGTCTTAATGAAACCCAACCTCTGCTATGGGTCAGGCTGCAGATACCTCTTCTGATGAACAATGGTATCCAAGATTTCGGACACTCGACTTGCTTTTAGAGAGCTCCCTTAAGTTTCTAAAAAGATCTTCCAAGTATTGGAGGACGTTCATTCCTACAATTCCTGCAACTCTCTCCTCCACCTTGCCATTCTCAGAGAAATTATCCTTCACCATGAATATGCAGTGATTAGGCACCTTTTGGCCTAAGCAACAGACTTCAGTCCTTATGTACCCAAATACAGGCAGATCTGTGCCATTAGCTGCAGTCAGCTTTACCCAACTGGCGTCTTTGAGCTGATCAGATTTCTTAAAGTTTTTGTAGAAATGGCTTGCAATAATCGTGGACACATTGGATCTGGTGTCGATGAAACATTTGCTTTCCACTCCTCTGATGGACAATATCAGCACTGGGCTCTGTCCGATAGCCTTTTCCTTCAGCTCATTCCACTGAGTCCCTAATTCTCCATCCAGAGTGTACATATACTTGGGAATGCACGGGCTTTACTGGATGAGTGTTGGTACTTTTAGGCCTTACTGGAACTTCAGAACTGGTATTGGGATGAACATTCTTCTGGTGTCCATTCACTCCTCTGTCAGTCCCACCTTCCCCAGTCAAGGTCCTCTCACTTTGACAATATCGAGCAATGTGTCCTGGCTCTCTGCAGTGGAAACATATAACATCTCTTCCACCCAATCTCAGCGGAGGTCTCCTAGTAGGCAGCATTTGAAGGTCCTCTCTCTCCAACCATAGAAGTGGTTCATGTACACCAGTCCTCCTATGGACCCAGTCTTCCAGCTATTTGTCTCTTCTCTATTCGACCTATCACTTTTACTACGTCTTGTAAGATGAGCACTTCTCCATTTGTCTCTGCCACTGACGACCTTACAGGCACCTCTTGCTTAGATTTGATGAGGACTCTCACTGGCAACACCTCCCCAAACCAATAGGGCATTTATTCCTCTTCCGCCTAATTTATCGCGGCTTGCATCAGCACAGGAAAGGCAATTTGTAGATCTTCCTCCATCCACATCCTCATCTCTCATCTTAAGCCCAGGTTGAACCTTTCCTTTAAAGTCTCATCTGGGTCACCTAGCTGGTTGGAATCTTTCATAAGAACTGCTGTCAAGTTCTTCTGAAGTTGATAGGCATATGCCCTAGTAGATTCTCCCATCTTCTGCCTTCAGTCATAAAATTCCTTAATATGCAAACCAAGAGGAAGTTTATCCCCATAAACTTGAAGAAATTAGTTAAAAATAACTTCAGAGGATTGCCCCCAGTGAAGAGCCATATGCTTAACCATCTCCTTCACCTGCCCTTTTAGGTGGTCTTTGATGG
Source organism: Ichthyophis bannanicus (assembly GCA_033557465.1). Classification (NCBI taxonomy): domain Eukaryota; kingdom Metazoa; phylum Chordata; class Amphibia; order Gymnophiona; family Ichthyophiidae; genus Ichthyophis; species Ichthyophis bannanicus. The sequence goes on along the minus strand of CM066039.1, from coordinate 123,080,540 downwards.
TCTGTCAGACGGCTGCCTAGGGTGAGAACTTACACAATCTTGACGATGCATATATTCATATGATTCTTGCAAGGTATTGTGGGTATTGTAGTTCATTCACTCCCAAACACAGCTGATGACAATAATTTGAGTTGTGAAACCAAGTGGTAAGATCAATAAAATACTTCTTTTATTGATGGGGTTTAATTCACCCAGCACATGTATGCTTGATAGCACTATAAATGAGGTTACTTGCTTGCAGTGTTTAAAATGGATAACAAAAAGTCACAAAGTAAACCAGAAAACAACCTTCAGCTTGTCAGGCAATTAGCTAATGTTTTCTTAGCAAATAATTACCAAATACAAAGGCACAAAGTAAAGAATAAACTTTGCTGGTTAGGTTAACTTCTGCTTATTTTCCACGCCAATCTCAGCAGTGATTCTCCCTTGCTCACACACACAATCAGGTGCAGCCCTAATTACTATCAATGGACCAGCTGAAAGCCTTTAGCTGGCTGGCTGCTACTGTGTAAGCCCAAATCCTGCTTTAAGAGCTGTTTGCAGTGGAAATAAAGAACAAAGTTAGGTTTCTTTGTGATGGCTGATGTGTTTGCTCAGAGAAAACTAGCAATAGCATTTAGATAGAGAACAGTCCATATAAATAGTTTCATTTGCTGTATCTCCCTCTTCATCAATCAGCATATGGTCACTATCATACATTGGCACAGACGAGTCTTTCATTAAGGCACTATCATGAGAATGCTTATTCCCTGGCTGCCATTCTCTGTTATAGATAGGGTCTGGATCAGTGTTCATACCTGAGCCTCTCCTGCTATCATTATTCCTCTCTGTATAGCCTGGCCAATATGTAACCCAATTCTGATGTCCAGCCTTCCAATCTTGATCCCTGGACACTGGATCTTCTCTCACATACCTTCTGGCCTTGGTCTGAAAGTCCCTTCCACATGCAGTCTTCTCTCTTCCAGGTAGCCACTGGTGATTCCTATCTCTGCCACTCCATTCCTCTGGCTGAATCCAGTCCAATGGACTCTGCTGGCTTTTGGAATACCTCCCAGTATGAGTACTGCCTTGGAATCTCCCAGACCTTCCAATGGCCTTTCTTCTCTTCCTTCCAGAGAGTTTCCTTCTCTCTCTATCTGCTTGGCTTTTGCTGAAGCTGTTCTTCAAACTCTCCTTGAAGCTGGGCTGGAGCTTGTAGTAACTGTTATCTGAAGAAAATAAGCTCTATTCTTATCCTGTTCTAATGTGTGCTGCTCCCTAACACAGCGCAGCTGTGTTGAATCAGGCCCTGCCCTTTGAGATGAGTGCTTAGGGATTACCTCATAGCTCTCTTGATTGCACACACATTCTCTCACTTCAGCCCCTCTCATGGCTGCTGGAAACCTGGTGCATTCTGGGACTGGTAGTCTTTTATGTGAAAATTCTGTTTTCTCACTTCTACCAGAACTGACAGGTTGCTTGTTCAGAGTCACATCATCTTTTCTATAGCTCCTACCTGAGCTATGATAAGCTTCCTTATCACAGGTCTCAAGTTGATCTTCCTCCAGTATTCTTCGGATTTTCAAAGTTGATCTCACCTTCTCCATCCACGCCTCCACTGTCAAATCTTCTAGGCGACTGAGGAAGCCGAAGAAATATCGTATGTGCTTCTCTCTCTGTATAACGACCATTGTAGTTACCACTGGTGCCTGCTTTTGCAGCGTACTCCTCACAGAAACTGCCAATGCCATCAGATCATCAATCTGTTTTTAAAGTTCTTCCATCATGTCTTCCTATTGTCTCCTCCCCTTCGGTGACTGGAACTGGGTGTTGATACAGAAACAATAGCTCGTGTCCCACCACTTTCCCAAATTCAAAGTAACTCACACAGACCCAGAAAATATTTCTTTATTAACACAGGGATGTGCTCTCCACCAAACCCCTAACCACTTTTCCAAATTATGCAATATTATTCCCAGTAGAACGTGGGTACCAGTTAACCCAGTTAAACCAGTCTAAAACCCCAGAATCTTATCCTGTCTATGACGCCACTTGTGACCACCCAGGAATACTCAGGAGGTATTAGTATGGTTAGTTTCCCCTTGATGGAATTGTCACAGGTATACCAAAGGATATTAGAAAACCATTTACCATCCTAGAGCCCACGTGTTAAAGAAATACCTATGTCCCACTAGAATACCCTCTACAGGGGCGGACCAAGGGGGGTGCGGGGCCATGTGCGGAGACTCGGTGCGGGGCCTCATTTGCATAAGTGGCCTTATTTGCATAAATATTTGCATAATGTTACCATACACTAACTTTTAGTAAACATGTCTCTTAATGAGTGTATGGATAAAGAAAGACTAAAAGATTTCTACATTACTATAATCCAGTGCCAACCGCCAGGCACTTTAGGAACTACTACAAACGCTGCCCATTTAGAACCCATAGCAAACCCGACGTATCCTGACAGCATTACCAGGAATCACAAAGCACCATACCCTACCTATCAAAAGGCATCACTGCAAATATTAAACCAATACATTTCAGAGAATACTGGGGAAAGAGAACAAGTGGCAATGTCAAATAGGAATTACATAAACAGAATACCTCAGCTCAGTTACACATGCAGAACACAGACCATCACCAAACAAGGAATCACAATTTAGAAACAGGAAGGCAATAATTAAACTGGGAACCCCAAAAGCCAAACTTGGAATGTACAACAACACTGTAGAAATAAACTATAAATTAATTTCCTCTTGTACCAAACAAAGCGCAGACATTAATGATGCACATTTCCCAGAGCTTTCATATTCCAGTTAATAAATTCAAAATAAAGAGATATCTTTCTACCTTTTGTGCATTTTTTTCAGTTGCAATTGCTCCAGCCACTTTCTTCTGGTTTCTTCATGTTTTCTGCTAACTGTCCATCGTCTGCTGTCCATTTGTTCTTTCTTCTCTCTTCTAGTTTTTTTTTTCCATTCTCTCTCTCTACATCTGCTTTGACATACTAATCTTTCTCCATTTGCTCTTTCCTCATTCCTATTTCATCCACACAAATTTTACCCCTCCATCCTCAATCCCCACTTACTCTCCAAATACCTGGCCAATTGTAGATTTTTCATCCCTCCCACACAAAATATTTTTCCCCTCTCCATTTTACTCTCCCAGCCCCATCCCATTCTAATCCTCCCCCAACATCAGCTCCCTTCTAGTTCCAGTCTCACCCAGCATCCATTCCCTTCTAGTCCCTGCATCAGCCCATTTCCAGTCCTAGCCCCCCATCAACCCATTTCCAGTCCTAGCCCCCCATCAACCCATTTCCAGTCCTAGCTCCCCCATCCATTTTCAGTCTGAGTCCCTTCATCAGCTCATTTCCAATCCTAGCCCCCATCAGCCCATTTCTAGTCATTTCCTAGCCCCACCATCAGCCCATGTCAAATCCTAGCTCCCCTCCACTCAGCCCAATTCCAGTCCAAGCCCCCCATGAGCCTACTTCCAGTTCTAGCCCCTCCATGAGTCCATTTCAATTCAAGCCCCCACCACAGCCCATTTCCAATCTTAGCTCCCCCCAACAGCCCATTTCCAGTCCTATCCTAGCTGCTCCATCAGCCCATTTTCAGTCCTAGCTCCCTTCCCTCACAGCCCATTTCCATTCCAAGCTCCCTCCCCATCAGCTATTTGCAGTTCAAGCCTCCCCTTCCACTCAGCCCATTTCCAGTCATAGCAACCCCCCAACCCATTACCAGTCCTATCCCCCCATCAACCCACTTCCAGTCCTAACCCCTCATCACCCCATTTTCAGTTTAAGCCCCCCCTATAACCCATTACCAGTCCTAACCCCCCATCAGCCCACTTCCAGTCTTAACCCCATCAGCCCATTTCCAGTCAGCCCCCCATAGCTCATTGCCAGTCCTAAACCCCCACCATCAGCCCACAGCCCATTACCAGTCCTAACCACATCAGCCCTCCTCAAGTCCTAACCCCTCCCCATCAGCTCATTTCCTGTCCTAGCCCCCCATAGCCCATTATCAGTCCTAACCCCCCATAGCCCATTAGCAGTCCTAACCCCCCATCACCTCATTTCCAGACAGCCCCCATCAGCCCACAGCCCATTACCAGTCTTAACCCCCCCATAGCCCATTACCAGTCCTAACCCCCCCAACAGCCCACAGCCCATTACCAGTCCTAACCCCTCCCCATCAGCCCATTTCCTGTCCTAGCCCCCCCCCCATAGCCCATTATCAGTCCTAACCCCCCCCCATCGCCCATTACCAGTCCTAAACCCCCATAACCCATTACCAGTCCTAACCCCCCATCGCCCCATTTCCAGACAGCCCCCATCAGCCCACAGCCCATGGCCAGTCTTAACCCCCCCAGCCCATTACCAGCCCTAACCCCCCCCCATTACCAGTCCTACCCCCCCCCCCCGCACCCCATTACCAGTCCTAACCCCCCCCCCCCCCATCGGCTTATGGCAAAATTAAAAAAAAAAAAAAGCTGGCTCTGGCTGCTGCCGCTGAGAAAGCAGTTAGATAGTACTTTAGAGCATTCTTGAAGACTCCTCTTACTACCGTTTTAATACAAAATAGGGACACAGGTAAAGTAAAAAAAAAAAAAATATATATATAACATACCACCCATTTAAACATTGTCCACGTAGAGGGCCTGCTGAACAAGTAGGAGAACTAGGTTGTTGTCTAAGGTGGCAGTTTCTGGGATAAGGCAAAGAGCAGCTTCAATCAAAGCCAAATACTAGGTTCTGATAGCAAACTCAAAGAATCGTCCCTGAATACCTTTAGCGTCAGGGACGGCGGGTCATTTTCAAAAAGTCCATTTACCCAAGTAAATGGCCTTTGGACATTGCCCTCATGTATATAGATGTAAAAACAAAGTTTAAGATCTAAAAGTATGATGTCCAATTTGGTGTTTTATGCTCTGGGAGATTTAATGTTGGGGCGATCATGATTGTCGAGTTTAATTATCAATTATGGGGAGTATAGAGGCTTGATACAAGCCTGCAGATTCTTAGGGTATCCGATTTCCTTGCAACAGCCTTGTCCACGTGAACCCTTGTGGGTATAGTGCAGAGCCCCCTGCTTCCAAAGCATGCATCCCTGTTGCAGCATGTACTCTGGTGTGACAGTGTGCCGAAAGCAGGGCTGGATTTATATCACATGCATCCCGAGCGCTCCCTCTCCTCGCCCCTCCTTCCCAGCGCAATCCTCATCCTCCTACTTGCAGGGGAAAGGCTGCACTTCTCACCTGAGTTTGCCTCTGAAGTCTGAACATGTGGTGCGCTCTGCAGCGCTGCTCAGACTTCAGTTGGAGCCTGCAGAAGCGGGTAAGAAGTGTCGTCTCCTTTTGCTGGTGGGAGGGAGAGAAGAGAGCAAAGATTACATCAACACAAGGCCCCTGCCCACAAATTTACCAGAGATTTCCATTTAGTATTATCTATGATTGGTCATTTTCAAAATAAACGTAGCTAACTGCTTTACCCCGTGCCACTGGACATGAGCTTACTTTACTTTTTGGAAACCTGGCCCTGGGCGGAGTAAAGAAGAGACAAAACTACAACATTAAATTCTGAGAAAACTACAGATCAATCAGAAAGTAATAAGAAATGTTACAGTCTCGCAGCAGGTTAGAGCTCCTGGATTGCATGACCGTCAAGGAAAGCACCTTATTCTCCCCGGCTTATCAGGCTTTTCATAGGTCTGCACCACCACATGAAACAGCTCAGAGAAGCCAACTAGATTTATCAGTGGACTTATTTTTTCAGTTGCTGTTTCTGTTTTCCCGAAGTAACAGGGCTGCATGAAGCTGTATACCAGGCATGTTTTGGCAGGAGCTATCTTTATTGATTCAACTGGCAAACAGGTCGCTGAGAAAAACTGACATCGCGGCAGAATGAAGTGTCCCGCGGGGCCTCCTCTGCTCGCTGAGCCCCTCTGCAAGGGCTTTCAGATTCGCGAAGGGAGAGTGTCTCCCTCGCGTCTCTGTTAAGCCCGCAGGGGCTAATGGGAAATTTCCCATCAGCCAAAGGGGCAGATGGGAAATTTCCCATTAGCCCCTGCGGGCTTAACAGAGACGTGAGGGAGACACTCTCCCTTCGCAAATCTGAAAGCCCTTGCAGAGGGGCTCAGCGAGCAGAGGAGGCCCCGCGGGACACTTCATTCTGCTGCTGCCGCAGCGGCAGCGGCAGCAGCCAGAGCCAGCTTTTTTTTTTTTTAATGTAATTTTAAAAAAAGCAGAATGTTCTTTGCGCGGGGCCCCCTGAAACGCGGGGCCCTGTGCAAAAAACATTCTTGCTCAATAGACGGGCCGGCCCTGACCCTCTAAGGGAACACAGTTTGGATAAAACTAATTTGTTAATGATAAGATTCAGGCACGTGGAGCATTTTTTTTTGTGCCATCAAGTCAGTGTTGACTCCTAGTGACCCAGCTACCTCTGGGTTTCTTGGCAAGGTATCACTGGAAGTAGATTGCCAGCCTTTTCTTCCAAGGCAATGGAGGGTAAAGTGACTAGCCCAAGGTCACAAGGAGTGCCAGTTGGAATCAAACCCTTGATCTTACAAATACAATGTTTCTAAAACACTTGCTTTGGCACTGCTTATTTGAGCTCAAATAAATGGATTCATTCACTGGGGCCCGGTCGCCTTCTCTTCTTCTTTCACCGGATCTCTGACACCCTCAGGAACTTGGCAGGATCTTCCATCTTGGACACTTTTGAAGCTTACCTCAGATGTTGCTGCCTATGCTAACCTCCTACTCTCCTCCCTAAAAATCTGCCCTCACTAACTTTGAATTAATCTATAAAAAAAAAATAATATTATAGCCAGCTTGCAAGTGCACTTAAAAGACTATCGCATTTTCTTGTACCATGCACCCCTCTATGCTCTTCTTTCAGCATCTCCATTCTCACTCACCAATACCTGTCTTTCTTTCTCAATCACTATTCATTCACTCTATCTAATCACTAGCTTCCAGTTCTGCACCAACACCTCCTTTCTAAATACCATTCCCCCACAACCCAAACCTCTCAAAAGTGGTCCTAAAACTCTCTACTGATTCTTTCCATTATCTGCTGTGAGCACTTTTCCTTTAATGTAGCACAAGGTCTCTGGTCATAAACCCTAAGCTTCTTTCCCTTGGAAAACTACAAAAAAAATTAATTTAAAACACTCCAATCTTTCCCTCTGCCCTCTGTTTCTTCACGTGGAGCCCAATTGATGAAGAGGCACATCCGGGCTGTCCTGACGACTCCAAGCAAGACGGGCCCGTTTGGACCTGATTCTGTGCCGTGGGAACAAAATGCACCCTGGGACCCCGATTCCCCACAGACCGTGTCCAACAGGGCCAGCCAATGCCCCGATCAGGTGGTGGGGATCCACATGTGCCCTGGGCTGACCCCGGGGGGTGGGGGCTGGCAGGTGGGATTAGGGGGGCAGCCAATTCTTATTCCACCTTCGAGATGAAATAAGCAGGCCATCCCCCATGACCCCACAGGACATACAGGGTTGACAGTGGAATCGGCCCTGTATGTCCTGCCAGCTGCCTGTCCCCACTCTGCCCACATCCCACCCCTCGCCGGCTCTCCCTGTTCTGCTGCTCTGGATGTGCGGGGAGAGCCAGAGGGGGAATTGGGCCCAGTGCAGCCCCACAACCTGTGTCTCAGAATCAGGCCCCTTATCTTCTCTGTCTCACCACAGGACCGGTCTCCTCTTTCTATATCATTCACTCAGTCGTTCCTCACTTTCACAAAAAACAACCTAAAAATAAATTAAAACCCCTCAAACCCATTCATTTCTTTCATATCCTTAATCAAAACCTCAAATATTCTCCAAACATCCCAAGAAAACTCATTTATTCAGGCCCAAGACCTCAGACATTCAGGCACACATCCACCATCAACGTCAGGGATGAAGCAATTTCAGACTTCTGCTAATTTAGGTCCCTTTATGGCTGTACTTTGTTGTGGGATCACTCCCTCCCCTCCGCGGTCCTGCAGAGCAGGCAGGGAGGGAGAGCAGCAGGAAAAGAGACGTTGGATTAGGGAGCTCAGTGGCTGTTTTCATCTCTGCTTCAGATCTGATTTCTTCGCTACAGACTGCCTGCAAGACTGGAACTGGGGCAGACTTCCCCAGCTGCCCTGCCTCTGGGCACTGAGAATCACGGCATGGAAGAACTTGCATTCTGGGTTGTTCCTCCAGAAACTAAGCATTGGCTATGATACCAAAAGTGCTGAAACAAACAGCACCATCTGCAAGTTTGCCAAATGCTGGATATCATGAAAGCTTTGAGGGGAGGGAGTGGGTCGATTTCCAAGTCTCTCAAGAAAACTACTAAAGAACCATTTTATGAACTAATTTCCTGGCCCTTCTGGAAATAACACTGTTTATGCCTATGAACAAGATATTATTTGGGATATTGCTTATCCCGTTCCCTACAGATCTCTGCATCTTCTTCTTTATCCTCGGGTTTCTTAAGCCCCGCTTAAATATTTGACCAGTCACTTGTTTCCTCTTACTTACTTCTCTTTACTCTCCTCCACACCACCCCATGGTACCTGGATATCGGGGATCGTTTCCCACAATTCTCTGGCCCCGTGTGGAATCACACCCCTTACTCGGGTGCCTCTTTGATTTAGCTTGTGTCGGTTCCTTCTCCTCGTGGCTGCGATGCGGCTGTGACCTCAGACCTCCCTAGGCTGCTCCAGTCTGTCCTCGGGCAGATGAAGAGACTGCTACGGGCACTCTTCTGCAGCCTTTATCTTCAGATCGAGCCCCCTTCCAGCCTCTTTCCTTCTGCCTCTCTGGTTGGGGCGGCTGGAGTGGTTTCTCATTGGAAGTTGGCCTAAAGGGCAGACACCCATCTAGCCAAAGACAGGAAACTGCCTTTGGTTGAGTTGTTCATACTTAGAGGCCTTTTCCCTATCAGAGAAGTCTTCCCCCAGCTTGAATGTACTGGCAGAAAGAACCTCCCCTGTTTATTTATTTGACAGTTTTTATATACCGCCTTTCATATTATCAAAACAGTTTACATTGTACTTCAAGGGTACATTGGACAGTGAACAATCAGATGAACAGTGTAACTATATGTACAACAGAACTATGTAACAGAAACAGCTATATACAAATGATTGTCTTGGAGTGAGACATTATGTTCAGGTTCAAGGGCCAAAGTGCTCATGGAATAGGAGGGTCTTAAGTTTTTCCGGAAGTCCTCACAGTCTTTGGTATCTTTTTCTTATTCTGTTCCGGAAAAGTATGAACCTTTCTTTCTGCTTCTAGCAATGCAACTGCTCTTAGTGCAACAATGCAACCAGTCTCTACACCTGCATATCAACACTTCCCAGTAGAGTCGTCTTGCTCCTACCCGCTCTTTCCTTCTCTGCCCATAAGAACATAAGATATGCCATACTGGGTCAGACCAAGGTCCATCAAGCCCAGTATTCTGTTTCCAACAGTGGCCAATCTAGGTCATACGTACCCAGCAGTTTCCCCAAAAGACACAGGTTCTGCAATGCTTGTACTAGGTCAAGCATTGATATCCTGGGTCCCTTCTTAATAATGGTTTATGGACCTTTCCTCCAGGAACTTGTCCAAACCTTTTTTAAACCCAGCTACACTAACAGCCTTTACTACATCCTCCGGTAACAAATTCCAGAGTTTGATTACACGTTGAGTGAAAAAATATTTTCTTTTATTAGTCTTAAATAGTTTACCCTGTAGCTTCATTGCATGTCCCCTAGTCTTCCTATATTCTGATAACGTAAACAGTCGATCTACGTTTACCCGTTCCACTCCGTTCATTAATTTATAGACTTCTATCATATCTCCCCTCAGCCGTCTCTTTTCCAGGTTAAAGAGCCCTAACCTTTTTAGCCTTTCTTTATAGGAGTATCCTTCCATCCCCTTTACCATTTTGGTGGCTCTTCTCTGAACCTTTTCTAATAACGCTATATCCTTTTTAAGATACGGCGACCAGAATTGCACACAATATTCAAGGTGCAGTCTCACCATGGAACGGTATAGAGGCATTATAATATCTTTTGTTTTATTTTCCATTCCTTTCCTTATGATACCTAGCATTCTATTTGCTCTCTTGGCTACCGCTGCACACTGGGCCGAGGGTTTTAACATGTTATCCACAATGACGCCTAAATCTTTTTCCTGGGTGGTGCTTCCTAATGTGGAACCTTGCATCGTATAACCATAGTTTGGGTTGTTATTCCCTAGGTGCATAACTTTGCACTTGTCCACATTAAATTTCATCTGCCATTTTGATGCCCAGTCTTCCAATTTATCAAGATCCTCTTGCAATTTTCCACAATCCTCTTGGGTTTTAACAACTTTAAATAGTTTTGTGTCATCTGCAAATTTGATAACCTCACTCGTTATTCCACTTTCCAGGTCATTTATGAATATGTCAAAAAGCAGCGGACCCAGCCCACACCCTCTCTCTCTATTTTCAACCTGTGCACACTGCTTCTTTCTATTTTTCGCTTCCCGTCACCAGGGCCAGTGCTATCATTAGGCAAACCAGGTATTATTAAGACAATAAAGAATTCAAGAATGTACCGTGCCATGCGTCACACTAGACCAGAACCTAAATATGCAGGCGCATATAAGTAACACTGTAAGGGCAGTATACCATAAAATCAGATCCCTTAGATACCTACGATCTCTGCTGCAGCCTGATGATTTCAGGACCATCTTTCAAGCACTAATAATTCCGCATTTCGATTATGCGAATGCAATACTACAAGGACTCCCCCAAACCACTCTGAACCCACTGCAAATGGCAATGAACACCGCAGCAAGAGTACTACATGGAGCATCCAGGAAAGACCATGTCACACCCATTATGAAACAACTCCACTGGCTCCCGATTCAAGGTAGGATTACATTCAAGACCTTGCTACTCACCTTCAAAGCCACCAATGGTCTCTCGTCAACATCACTAACAGAGATAGTCCAGAGGACACCCCACAATAGGGACAGAAGGTCAGTAGCACAAAACACCTTGATAGTCCCAAGATCAATGACTCAATGCACCAAGTCAACATCCTGCAGGGCATTCAAACTTTATGCACCAATGATCTGGAACAGCCTCCCTCACAACATCCGAACAATCCCAGACATATTCCAATTCAGGAAGGCTGTGAAACACTACCTCTTCCTCCTACATTACCCGGAAACCAATGAAAGCTCAGCACCAATTACCGAAACCTCACAAAGCTCCTCTGTCTGAAACCATACGAACACATGACCAGCCTGTAAATTGTATATATTGTTATTGTATATAGTTACCCTGTTAGCCAAGTTGATTCTCCTGTTCATATGTAAACACAAAGTACTATTGGAAATGTGTATGTTCGTTGTTTATTGTAAACCGCACTGATGCTGAATAGCGCGGTATAGAAGAGACTTTAAATAAATAAGTAAATAAATAAATAAACCCAAATCTGGCAGATCCCAAAGAACACTCCCAGTGATAAGTGCTGGTTTTCCAAGACTTCTTAGTTAAAAATAGTTTATGGATTTTTCATCAAGCAATTTGTCCAAACCCCTATTAAAGCCATCTATTCTAGATGCTTTTACCGTATTCTTCAGCAACAAAGTCAACAGTTTGATTGTTCACTGAGTAAAGAAATACTGTGCAGGACCTCCTTCTACCAGCAGCAGTTTGGGTGGAGGATTCCTACACAGCTTTGCAGGAACATCGATGCTGACCAACCCCCCTCCTCACCTTCCACCAGAAGTAATTAATGTAAGACCCTTTTTCCAAGGCACACCCTCCTCTAATATTGATCTCTCCCCTTCCCCACAGCAATGATAAAACTTACTCCTTGACACCCCCATCCCAACTCCTCCCCCCCAACTGCATTCACATAAACCCCCTGGGGGCTACTCATGACCCATCACTCCAGAATGAGCACCTATCATTTGGAAGGTGCATCCGTTCTTCACTGGTAGGAAGGAATGTGAAATCTTCCTGTCCGTAGGGCTGCCAAACTCTGAATGATGCTACTTAATGAATCACCTCACTATGCTTGATGCATGTCATACATAGTAAAATACTAAAAAGCAGCATCATTTTGAGCTTGGCGATCATGGTTTATGGTTTATTAAAATTTTCCATACCACTCTTTGATATCAACAGAGCAGTTTCCATATAATCACAGTTAAAAATTGAAAGGGAAAGAGGAAAAAAAACACACCATTAAACTGACAGGAAAGTATAACCCTACATAGAGCAGAAGGAGCGGGAGAGAGAAAGAGGAAGTCAGCTGACGAGAATCTCTGAGGTTCATATACTATTGGTAAAGGCCTTTTGAAATAGAGAGGTTTTGAGACTGGCTTTAAATCTGGTGTAGGAGGGTTCCTGTCCAAAGGCTGGCAAAAGTGTGCTTACTGATGAAGAATGAGGATTGTTCTAGAATAATAAGTGACCATTTCAGAGGGCTAAGTGAGGGGCTGTTACAGTAGGTCTTGAGTGACTCCCAGAGAAATGGAAAGGAACTATATTTTATTGCAGCAGGACTAGGTTTGGAGGGAGCTCTCATAGTTGTGGTGAAGAGGGGTAATTACTCTTGCAACTACCCCTTTCATTTGGGGTCATTTAGTGTGGGGGATTTACCAGCAGTTAATGTGGAGGTTATACTTATGTGTGTAATGTCCATGGTATATAGAGCAAGGCAAAATCTTTCAGGTAATGTTCACCAATGGCCAGTGAATGCATAACTTCACCAAAAATCTGTTTGTTTGGTCTGATCAGGGCAAGTCTTATAACTAGACAGTCATCCAGGGTGTCATCATTTGGGATGCAGCTGTCATAATTGCTGCACTCTTCTACCTGTCACCCCACTGACCAAGCAACATGAGTCAGTCCATCTTCAGCCTCCTGCTCTACAAGCTCATCTGTTCAATTCCAGCTTGCATGCACCCCCATGCTTCAGTACTTGTGAGTGGGACTATTTGTTGATCCCATGTGCAGTCGGTTGCAGATGGACTGACTTCTTTTCCCCGTTCCATCAATGGGCAACTGTCTGGGGAGGGGTGTGCTCAAGGAGCACATTATTGCTGTGGGACTTTGATTCCGCTTCGGACAACCACATGGTGATGGCAAGGGTGGGGGAGCAGAGGCCGAGCTATAGCTGGTACTTCATTTGCACTGTGTGAAGAAAGGTGTGGGGGGGGGGGAGGGGGAGATGGTATGAGGGACAATGAGGGACCAGAAAAGTCTACTCTAGGAGGCTGTAGAAGTTAGGGAGATGGAGGAAGAGGGTGGAAATGGAGAAGGCAAAAGTGGGAGCATGACTCTTGATAGAGGATAAGACAGGCTGTAAGAAGAGAAAAGAATGAGCCACAGGGAAGAACTGAAAGGCAAAGAAAGGAAGACAGGGCCTGCTGGAGAGGTGAATATGGGGGGTGGCAATGGGGGATTTGAGGGGAGGGGAGTAGTAGTAGTAGTAGGGGGAAACAAGGGAATAGAATACTAGGGGGTGAATGAAAGAGAAGGGAAGTGAAACTTGAATGGCATTTGGAAACAGGAACTCTGGCCCAAGCAGGAATAAATCACCTTTTGAACTTTTGACTCACAACCTAAAATTCCTGCCTTCATTTAATTTTATTATGCAATAAATTTCTATTGTTTGGGGGAAGGTCTCTAATATAAAGAACAATCTTCTGTAAAACTGCTCGGATGCTGCTGTAAGAGCAATAGCACCCTCCAGTGTCTCTACTAGATATTACAAGGAAGTATAGAGAAAAGACTGACATTTTCCAGAATAGGGGAGGAGGGGCCGTTCCTACTGCCAGCCATTTCCTACTGGGAGGAGATTCCTCTGAGACGGAAAATCCTACTTTGTATACAAACTGCTCTCACTCCAATCTTCCTTCCTTTGCTTCTTGGATCCTTCCCTGTTTCTAAGAGACCCTAAAGTTTAAGTAAACCCTTGGTTCAGAATACAACTTCTGTCCTGGAGTCATTTATTTGAGGAGTGGTGTGTAAGTGGCAAGTGCCAAGGGTATCCTGGATTAGGCCATTCCCCATTAAAACAACCCTGATATTAAACATCCATGAACTCTACACTATACGGCTGAACAAAGGCTCATAGGATTGGTGTGCTCCCTTTTCTGCCAAGCAGCTGCTAGGACCATGCAGTAGTAGGGGTGTGCAGGTGTAAAATTTTATTTTATTTTGATTTTCTGTGTTTTTTAGATCTCTTCCTGCCAATAGTGCATGCGCAACTAGTGAATGCTATTGCATAATAGTGAATGCTATTGTGTACTAGTGCATGCTGTTGCTCAATAAGGTGCACTATTGACAGGAACCAGGAAATAACGGAAATTTCATCATGTCTGATCAATGACTAGCTTTAACTTTACTGTTCAGTGTTTCCTAAAAACACGATTGCCAGGTTTTCATTTTCTATCTATAATTTCTGAAGTAAGCAGTTGATCTAGGAGCAGTGACTTGCTTTGAGAGTTTTCAAATTTGGGCACAGTGGACATGAGGAGAGAAATGTGATGTGATAAAATAAATATTTTTAGACTAGTTAATGTGTTAAACCTTGCCCTGTTTCTGGTATGTGTGTCAAATAATTTTAGGAGACAAGTAACAAAAATCACATAGCTTCAACAGAGAATTATTTTTCCCATCTTTAAGTTAGTTTAATGAGAAAGGTTATTATTGGAATAGGGCCTGTCAGTTTTAGGGGTTGATTTTTATTGTTTCAAGCTTTACGAACTATTAGTGATCAAATTATGCAGTTTTGCATGCTGAATCTAAAGCTATCTTCAGAAACTGCTTAAAGCCAGTTTTACCTACATCAAATCACAGTTGAAATATGTGGAAATTAAGTAATATTTATTTGAACATACAAATAGTCTGAACAACACTTGTAGTCACATAATTGTCTTTAAAATGTCATTTAACAAAATCCAGCTAAGAAGCCATATCTTATTTGCTTCTGTTTTGGCTCATGAGCTCTCTGCTGACCCCTAATATAATGTTCCCTCCTCTCCTGATTGTACACACGACCAGCAGCCTCAGTTGTCATTTCTATGGATTGGGTGTGTGATGACCAGACTGAAACCACCATGGGTTTGCTCAGAAATGTCTTGATCTCTGCTGTTGTCATGACACAGGTAAGAGGAGGCTCAGAGACTCCGGAGCTCCAGTCAAGTAATTGGGTGAGTGTAGTTGCCTCAGTGTTGATGGATGATGTTTTCCTGGGTCTCACACTGCTGTCTCCAAGCTGAGTCTTCTCATCTTTCACCTCTGATCTTCAATATCTTCTCCACTGCATCTCCTCTCTCTTGTTTCTCTTTACTGCACAACACAGCTTGCAAAACAGACTCGCTGTAACCGTACTAAGCTGACCTTCTCACTATAGGCATGACTATCTTCCTTACCTCTTCACACTGTTCTTTCCACATTTGCAGCTGGAAAAGGAGATGCCTGGAACCTTGTGTCCATCTGCTATTTCTTTTTATATTGAACCAGTTCGCCATATAAATCCCAATACAGCACTCTACACTCATTCTTAAGCTTTTCGTATTCTTTCCTTTCAGAATATGCTTGGAAGTCCATGTTCTCTTGAACCTTAGAGCTGTTGTAAGCCATATGTTATGTGACACATGTCCTATTTCCAAGATAATTTATATATTTTTGCATAATTTACATACAGGTAGGTAAATAACGTATTGCACAAAATTTAAAGACAGTTGTTGATTTGCCATATGAAATTGTACCATTTTTTCACTATGCTTTTTAAAATTATGACATCTCCAAAATTGATCCACCCTATTATTGGAGACTGCCTTTGCAGAACACACACCTAGAAGCTGTTGATGAGGTGGAAATGTTGCCTTTTGGATATATAATGCTAAAATACAGCACTGTACATTCTCAAGAAATGAGATTTACTTACCCAGTCGGCATCCTGATCCAACCCTCCCCTGCTGTAACACTGCTGATTATTGCAGGATGTATGGGTTGTGGGTAGACACAGGCAACCTGGTCATCACTTTGGGAATAATGTAGCCATGACACACCACAGGCACATTCAGGGCATGAAGGCGATTGCGGTTGCCATACACCACTTCCCAGTCTCGGGGTGTGATAGGTGCCACATGTGTGCAGAGTATAGGCACCATCAATTTTGGTTGCCCATGCATTCTCTCACACTGCAGGTTAAGGGTCATGCACTGTTGCCTCTCATGATGAAATGCACAGTCATTCCTAATACAGCTGTTCATGGCTCACAGTACCTGATGGGGCCAGCTGGCAAAGTTGGTATGGCCTTTTTCTCCTACTGCAGCCACTGCTGTTTGGAGGAAGCCCTGGTATGGCATGTGATGTGGGCAGTCAGTGGGTTGAGGTGAGGCCTCGTGCATGTGCAGCTTGCGTGTAGCTCCAAAGCTAGACCTATGGAGGGTGAGCACTTGGTCCTGGGGAAGGCCAGGAAGGGTGGCTCTATCTTGGAAGATACATTGTTTTCTTCCCTGGACTTGTCTTCTCCAAGGACACAAGCATGGCCATTCTGTGGACAGTTGACCCTGCACATTGTCACCTACCACCTGTAAGGGGGGAGGGGGAGGCTGCTCCTGCTACCCTCTTGCCTCTACAGAGACAGTTCACTGTCTCATTCCCATGGAACGGACTTGCACCTTGTCATTGCTATATGCACGCCCCAGGGGCAGTTGCACTACAGAGCTTTCGCTGAGAACACATATTGTGGCACAAACTGACTGTGCATTGGCAACTAGCCTGGGGTCACGACAGTTAGTGCAGGATATTTCCACACAAACTGTCTACAGTTGTGGTCAACATTATTGGCACCCTTGCCAGGGGCAGCTCAAGGCAATCTTTTGCCTGAGGTGAGGGGTGAGATGGCGCCCCCCCCCCGATGGCGCCCCCCCCCCCACCTGGAGCTGGAGGGGGGGGGGCTTTCTCAAAACTCCAGTCAGGGACTGAACCAAATCAAAGAGTCAATTAGATAACGTTGAGGAAATAAAAAGATGTTCTCACACCACAAAACTAAACAGCACAGTTTATAGCACCAAATTATAACTCATTTTTTATTTTGTTGTTACAAACTGTGTTATGGTTCTTGCTTTTTCTTTTTGAACATATATTTTGCATTCACAGAACCCTTCCCCCCCCCCCCCCCCTCAACAATAGCTGCAGAGCAGAACTAGGACATTTATCCACAGAACTCAATATTTAAAAAAAAATCAGATTCTGGCCATCTCACTAACAAACATTCTCCATACCAGGCATATTGTGAACTACTAGGAGTGGAGGAATAGCCTAATGGTTAGGGCACTGGCGTAGGAACCAAGGGCCCAATTTTTGAAAGGCATCTCATGGTCGACAGCCCAGTAAACTGTATAGATGCCTGGTTGGTGCCATTGGATTTCCCCTCCTAAGTCCCCTGTGTGCCCCAGTGCTATCCGTTAGTATCTGGGCACGTTGGAGGCATTGCAGGGTGGAGCGGAGGCAGAGAATGCACTAACCAAGCAGCAGTGATATTGGATGCTGCCCAGCTAGCGATTTGCGCCTTAAGGATAGGCGAGGAAAGCCCTTGCCTATCTTTAATGTGCAGACCACTAACCGGGCAGCATCCAATATTGCTGCTGCTGCCCGGTTAGCATCGGTGGCTTCCAGCTTTTGCAGCAATCACCGGATATTTAATACAGAAGATGGTGAGAGGCCGCAATCGCAAGCCACATTCTTCTGTCTGCAGTAGCAGCATGTCCTGCGGGGAGGCTCTCCACTAGGCCACTGCACGCCGCAGCCCATTCTGAATGGGGAGTGGGGGGTGGGCAGCTAGCAACAGCAGCTTCGTGACATTGGTGCTCCCTGCCACGCTTACCCAGCTTACCACATAGTGCCAGCTCTGGTCCAGAATTTGTCTTCTTGCTTCCCCCTATACAGCATTTGTCTCCCTACTTCGCCCTCCAGCATTTGTCTTCCTGCCCCCCTCCTTGTGTTGTCCAGCATTTGTCCTCCTGTCTCCCCTCCGTTGTCCAGCATTTGTCTCCCTACTTCCCCTCTAGTATTTGTCTTCCTGCCCCCTCCCCATTGCCTTGAATTTGTCCTCTTATCCTCCCCCCACCCCAGCATTTGTCCTCCTGTATCTCCCCTCCCCCCCCCCACCCCCGTTCTCCAGCATTTGTCCTCATTTCTTCACCCCCCTGTTTTCCAGCATTTGTTCTCCTGTCCCCCCTACCTTCATCTGCACCTCTCTTCCTGCCGCTATTGGTTCCTACAAGCCATCAGGCTAATTTATCCACTGGCAGTTTGCACTCTGGCTCTGTTTTTATTTTAGATTTTGCCGCCTCTGGCTCAAGCATTGAGCAAGAAAAAAAAAGCAGGGGGAAGGCAGAAGCAGGCCAGAGGCAGCAAAATCTAAAATGAAAACAGAGCCAGAGTGCCACCCTCCTGAAACTGCCACCTGAGACGACCACCTCAGGGGGTCTAATGGTAGATCTGCCCCGATCCTTGTAGTTCAACCCCTTAATGTCCAATATCTCCTAAAACAAAAGTGGCCAGTGAAATGGCTTTGGACTATATATGCACACATATTTGACACTTAAAAGAATCAAATAAAACAAGACCAATTAAAAAAGGAAATAGTATAAAAACTGAGACATTGCCAGGACATTATTATTGGTACCCTTATAAACAATTCAAATCCGTTTGAACAGAAGAACCACATTCCCACTGCAGTAAAATTAGACATACCTGTGATCAATTGTCAGTACTACTGTTACTTTGGCACAGCTCAAGTCTACTTGACGATCGGCTTTTTATTTTTTGACACCCCCACTTGTGGAATTCATTTCCTCTTTACATTCAGCAAGATAATTCTCTGAAATCTTTTAAGAAGAATCTTAAGATGTATTTCTTCGAACAAGCCTATGGTGATCTATAGAGGCAGGAGCTCCAGCGCAGCTGTCGGAGGTTGCACTCTCTTTCTTAGTTCTGTGTGGCTGTTTTTATGTATTTCTTTTAAATTAATTGGTTTGTAAACCACTTTGGTGCATGTAGCTAAAGGCAGTATATCAAGTCTGGTGATAAAGATAAAGATGACTTGAATCAACCAATGAATGACAGCTCTAATGTTTAAAATGGCCACATTCACTTACTGTTCCATTTCTACAATGGTGAAGACAAGAGAGCTGCCTGAGACCATCAGAAAAGCCATTATCACCAAACATCAAACTTCAAAGGGATACAAGGCCATCTCCAAAGACCTTGGGATTCCTTGGTCTATAGTTCGCAATGTTATTAAGTAGTTTTCTGTTCATAGAACTGTCAAGAACCTCCCAGAACCTGGTGGGAAGAGGAAAATTAATCCAAGAAGTCTTCAAAGTTTAGAGCGAAATGTTAGAAAAACACCACATACAAAGAGCTTATGACTAACCTGGAGCAATCTGGAGTGGTAGTTTCAACCCACACCATACGCCGCACACTAAACAAAGAAGGACTTCATGGGTGAAGACTAAGGAGGACCCCACTGCTCAAAGACAAGTCATAAAAAGGCACGCCTGATCTTGCCCAAACCCACCTTGAGAAACCACAATTCTTCTGGCAAAACGTTTTGTGGACAGATGAAACCAAATTTGAGCTCTTTGGCAATACAGACCAGTGATACATTTACAGGCAAAAAATGAAGCTTATAAGGAAAAAAACACCCTTTCTACAGTTAAATATTGTGGAGGTTCCATAATGTTGTGGGGCTGTTTTGCTGCCTCAAGAACTGGAAGCTTGAAATGTATTAAAGGAATCATGAAGTCAGAGAAATACCAAGGTATTTTGGAGTGAAATCTGTTCCCTAGTATCAGAAAGCTAGGTCTGGATCCTACAGTAGGACAATGACCCAAACCCTACATCCAAAAGTACAAAAGAATGGTTAACAAGGAATAAATGGATTGTTTTAAACTGGCCAGCAATGAGTCTTGATCTCAGTCTAATCGAGAACCTTTGAAAAGAGCTGAAATTTGCCATCGGTAAAAAGAATCCTGAGCACATTCATGAGCTGGAACAAAATCACAGTTGAAAAATGGGAGAAACTACCAGCAGGCAGATGTATGAAACTTATAGATGACTACAAGATATGTTTGGAGACTGTCATCACTGCCACGGGTTGTGCAATCAAATATTAGTGAAGGGTGCATTAATCCTATCCAGGTCATATTTTGTTGTTTTTTTTCTCAGAAATTACTATGTCTAAGTTGCACAGTCATCTTTTTTTTTGTTGTATACCTTTAAACATACTATTAAAATATTATGATGACATACAGTTGGACTATGTCCAATTATTCCTCAAGATATTGTACACAACATAGGTAAAATACAACGGTGCCAATAATGTTGACCACGAGGAGTGGCCTAGTGGTTGGGGCAAGGTACTTCAGGCCGGAAGGTCAGGGGTTCAAATCCCACTGGAGGACAGCAACCTTGGGCTGGAAGGACTGGGGTTTCTAGTCCCACAGGTGCTCCTTGTGGTCTTGGGCAAGCCACTTAACCCTCCATAGCCCATGTTCCCTGTAAAATAGTTATCTCCAAGTTATGATGCCCTGTTCAATGTAATTTCAGTTTGTTCAATGTAAACCGCACTGATGCAGAATAGCATGGCATATAAGAGAATGTAAATAAATAAACTGTATATCTCATGCTAAGGTTGTGAGTGGGCAGGGTGGGACTGGGTGTGGGTGTGGGGTGCTCTGTGCAGTTGGCTCAGAGTTCTTACCATACACTAACTTCCTTAGCACCGGATCACCCACCCCAGGAGAACACCCGATAATAAGCAATGTAATTTCTTAATGCCTCAGAACAAAACTTAGATCAAATAACTAAAGAATAGTGTGCCAGTCAATTTGCAGGTTTAAACCATTAGGAGCCACCGTATTCAACCGATGGATCCATTTTTGTTCACGAAGCTGTAAACGCTGTTCGCGATCACCCCCTCTAGGATCATATAAAATATGATCCAAAACTCGCCAACGTAAAGAAGAAAAAAAAAAAGATGAGAATGTTCCAAACAATGTTGTACCATTGGGGCTGAAACCACTTTCAAATGCGGCCGTGAGGCATGCTCAGACAGCCGCAATTTAATCGACCGCTTTGTTCGCCCTATATAATATTTAGAACATGGACAAATTATTAAATAGAACACAAACGTGGAAGTACAGTCCGTGTGAACAAATGACCTGAAGATTTTTGACGTATGAATATCCAACCATTCTGTTCCCGATATAGTTTGAGCACAGTAACCACATTGCATACATGGAAAATGCCCTACTTCCATTTGATCACAACATGGACGATCGAGTTTATGAGTGGTTTTCATCAATAAATCACGTAGGTTTGCTTTTCTGGCATATGTTATTTGTAAAGTTTTGTTCTGAAAACAGGAATGAAGTCCCAAAATTGGCCAAAATTGTTTCAATAGCCTCCCCACTTGCGACATATTGTTCGTGTAAGGCAAAACCCCTGTGATGATATCCTCAGTGGACTTAGGGGAAGCCGGGAGCAACAGCCAATCTCTATGGGCAAACCGAGCTCTTTTGTAAGCTTTTGTAATCACTGAAGAAGGATAACCCCGTTGTGTAAGCCGCAACCGCAATTCTTGCACAATTTATCCCACTAAATATCAGGCAAACGCCCGGTAAGAGCCAAGGAGTTGCACAGGTTGAGGAAGGCTTGTGATTGAAGTCAGGGGGCTCCAGGGAGGTGAGAAAGGGACTATTATTGCTGCCAGGAGTGATGAGCAGGGTGCCAGGAGCTTTTGCACGTGACCCCTTGATTGGGAACTGGCACATGAGCACTCCAAATAACTGCATAGCTTTGATAAGATGCCATACCACACAGGCAAGAGAGCTTCAGATAGAAACCAATGGCTGCAGAATGCAGATGTTCCGAGCAAGGCAAAAAGGAACCACCAGAGTTAAAATCCAGGCCAAAGCAGAAGTACATGGCGAAGCATCACAGCTTGCCTTCTCACGCATGGCAGATAGGGATGTTTATTTGCTAGCAGGCATTCGTTTCATCCGTATACCTTAAAAATGTTAGTGCATGCAAAGTCAGTTTAGTGCATGTTAACCAATCGATACAAGCACAATAGCATATTTAAAAAAAAGTTTTTACTAAATGAACTGAAAGGAACATGAAAATTGGAAAAAAAATCTGCAAACTGAAAAGCTCTTGCCTATGCCTCTCCCTGATTTTTTTTAAATATCTACAGCTCTTCTCGCTCTTTTCTCTTACAGCACTATAATAATAGTAAGAATATTCAGCATCAAGAAGAGGGGAGATACAGATGAACAAGGGACTTGGGAGGTGGGTTCAAAGGTTGCCATAGCACTAGTCTCAGGTCCATTGCAGAATCTTCCAGAGCAGCAGGAACCCTTCTGCCTCATCATTGTATGTTCATTACGAACAGAGTAGCTGCTAGTACAACTGTTGCCCAGGGCACAGGTCTTGATGTGTATTGCTTTTGAAGACTCACCTATGAGAAAATAACAGCAGTGTTTTGTTAATCGTGTAGGGTCCAGCCCAGGCAAGTACAACCTTAACCTGCAGCACTGGATGGCTCAGGTGATCAGCACAGGAATATGCCGCCTTGCACGTCTAAGACTTGCTCAAGGGAAGGGAATAGGGTTACACAATTATATTTCTGACTAGATGGCTTGGGAGGCTGGCATGGGGATTGAGAAAATCGCTCACGTCTAGCAATTCAAACATGAATGGAAGCAGGGCTGAAATGGACTGCATGATACTTACCCTCATTTACTGTTATTGTCACGTTTCCCTTATAGCAGCGAGTCTTGTCACCCCTGCACTTAACTTTATCAGCATTTTCTGGTGAGCACTGATCCACCGAGACGCTGAGACAGGAAAAGCATTCCATGCCATTCAACACAGCATCGCCGGGCTCTGAAAAGTGAAGATATTGCCCATGAGTTGGTTGCAGAGTTTGTAGGTACTTTCTACTATGGATTTGATCGCTGTTTCTTTTTCATTTCAAGGGGGGTTTATTGGCTTTTTTTCATTTCATTCAAATTTTTTTTGTTTTGATTTTAATGTGCACTAGTTGCAGGTAACATGCATAATTACCAAAACCAATCAAGTGGGGAAAGCAATTCAGAGCATGGCTCATGAAATTCTTTCCAACCCTTCTCTGTGTGGCAGTGTTTATCTTTAGTTTGTGTGCGTTTGTATGTATGTGCACAAGTTTGTCACTGCATGTGTGTTTATGTGTTTGTATGCATGTTTGCATGTATTTGCACAAATGCTTGCATGCATGGGCATGTTAGTAAGTGTAGTATGTGTGTATGTTTTTATATTTGTGCTGTTTCTCTGTGTTCTGGAATTGAAAAGGGACAAGAGAATTTCTAGAAGTGATAGATTCTCTGAGGTCCCATGCCAGTCTCCCACATCATCTAGTCACAAGCAGAGCAGAGGCATAGCCTAAGCCTAATGGTTAGAGTACTGGCTTGGGACCCAAAAGACCAGAGTTCAATTCTCACTGGAACTCTTTGTAGCCTTGGGCAAGCCACTTAACCCTCCATTGTCTCAGAAGCAGCCATCAATGGCTCTGTACAATGTAAACCACTTTGACTAAATGATAAAGCAGCATGAAAAAAAAACCCCAACATTAAATGAATTAGTGTATGCTGTGGAAAAGCAGTTACTTACCTGTAACAGTGGTTCTCTGTGGACACCAGGATAAGTCAGCCACACCTGATGATGTCCCCCTGGTGGTGCCATTTATTTATTTAGCTGCATTTATATCCTGCTTTTCACTGGGTCAAAGCAGTTGGGGTATACATTTAACACAAGGAGATATGAGAGACATACACTAATACTTACAGGGAACATGGGCAATGGAGGGTTAAGTGCCTTGCCAAGACCACAAGGAGCACCTGTGGGACTAGAAACCCCAGTCCTTCCGGCCCAAGGTTGCTGTCCTCTAGTGGGATTTGAACCACTGACCTTCTGGCCTGAAGCACCTTGCCCCAACCACTAGGCCACTCCTCCCATAGGTACAGAAGTGCTCTCCAGAGCTCAGAAAGGTGACCTTTCTGAGCATGCCCAGGTAGCCCACCTCACCAGCCTACCCCCTAGTCCAGCCAGTATGTTCCTAGCTAGTCTTATTGGCTAGGGAGCAGGTTCCTTGTTGCTGAGCTCCTCCAGGGGAGGTGGGAGGGATTGTGTGGCTGACTTATCCTGCTGTCCACGGAGAACCCCTGTTACAGGTAAGTAACTCCACTTTCTCCATGGACTAGCAGGATTGCATCAGCCACACCTGGTGTCTCCCCAGCTGCAGGTATGCTGGGGTGCAGGAGTGAAGCAATGAGCTATGAGACCTGAGACCTTGAGGTAAGGCAGAAGTTTTAATGAATGGGCTTGTGCAACAATAACAAAGTGTAGCAGTGCATCGAGTGCAGTCAGTAACAACAGCAGCAACAAAGGTGCATTCGATAACGACAATGGTGCAGTCAAAACAACAGCAGTGCATTCAATAACGATGGTACGCAAACATAATAGCAGTATAGGCATGATAGCCGCAGTAAGAAGCTATCACAGAGCCACAGCAGCATAGACCTAATAGCAGCAGAAACACATTGAGGTGTAGCGGGAATGCCAGGTAGGGTTCAGTAATGTTTAGTAATCACAAACTGGACCGTCCTTAAAAGAGTCACTGGTGGTGGCCTGGATTCCCTCTGTTGCTGTGGAGAGGACGGCTGTGCCCAGGGCGCAGCCCTCTTGAGACATGAGGTCGAGGCAATAGTGTCTTTGGAATGTGTGTGGAGAGGACCATGTGGCCGCTTTGCAGACATCGACAAGTGGGACGGAGCGTAGGTTGGCTATTGAGGTAGCCAGCGCTCTGAGCCGATGAGGGCCCACTCTTGGACATATCTGGTTGCCGGTTGGGTCGAGGCAATAGAAGACGTAGGCGGTCACCCAGTGGGAAAGAGTCTTTTTTGTGACAGGCCTCCCGGGCCTGTTCGGGTCGAAGGACACGAACAATTGCTCGCCCTGCCGTATGGGCTGTATCCTGTGAAGATCCTGAGGGCTCGGAGACAGTCCAGGGTGTGCAAACGCTGCTCCATGTCCAATGCGTGAGGATCTGGGAAGAACGAGGGTAGCTCGATGGACTGATTGACATGGAAAGCAGATGGTACCTTGGGCACGAATCTGGGATTGGTCCTCAGGGATGCATGGTTGTGGTGCAGCTGTGTATAAGGAGGGTGTGACACTAGCGCTTGTATTTCGCTGATTCTCCTGGCGGAAGTGATGGTTATTAAGAAAAGCATTTTCCAGGAAACAAATTTCATGTCCGCGGACTGCAGCGGTTTGAAGGGTTCCTGCGTCAAGCGCTGGAGGACAGTGTTGAGGTCCCATGGTGGTACCGGGGGCCCGACCGGAGGTTTTAGGTTCGCCAGCCCTTTCATGAAGCAGTTTTCAGGGGCAGTGCCGCAATAGAGATGGCTCCGTCTGGTGGCGTATGAAAAGCAGCTATCGCAGAGAGGTGGACCCGGATGGACTGGGTCTTCAGGCCAAGGTTAGATAGAGATCTGAGGTATTGCAGGACAAAGGGGAGCAGACACGTGGTTGGATCCAGGCTACGGGCCGCACACCAGATGCTGAACCTCTTCCATTTGAGGCCATAAGACTTTCTGGTAGATGGTCTCCTGGCCGCCAGGACTACATCCTGCACCTCAGTGGGTAGCTGGAGGGCAGAGAGGTTCAACCGTTCAGTCTCCAGGCAGTGAGAGCAAGGGCTTTGAGGTTGGGGTGTCTCGTGTTGCCCTCATTCTGAGTTAGGAGGTCCGGTCTGAGGGGCAGGCGAATGGGGCCCCCCTGTGCCAGGTGTAGCAGGAGGGCAAACCACATCTGCCACGGCCAGTGAGGGACCACTAGGATGGCATGGGCTTTGTCCTGCATGATCCGCTGTAGTGTTGCCGTGATCAGGGGGGTTGGAGGTAAGGCATACACTAGTGACCACCCCACCCCCCCCCCCAACACACGTCGAATGCATCCGCTATCAACTTCTTGGCTGACGGGTGTCTCGAGCAGAACAGGTGGCACTTGGCATTCTGTTCTGTGGCAAATAAGTCAATGCTTGGAGTACCCCAGTGGCGGAAGAGGTGGTTGGAGACCTCTGGGAGGAGCGTCCATTCATACGGTAGCAACTGTCTGCTCAGCTTGTCTGCAAGGGAGTTTAGATCTCCCAGGAGATAGGAGGCCCGTAGCTTGCACCCGTTTTCCAAGGCCAGTGACCATATCTTCAGTGCCTCCTTGCATAGGGCTTGAGTTCATGTCCCTCCCTGCTTGTTGACGTAGAACATGGCCACCTGGTTGTCCGTCTGGATGAGGACGGACTTGCCGCGTAGGTGTTGCAGGAAAGCTCAGAGAGCGTACCTGATGGCCCTCAGCTCGAGGAGGTTGATGTGAAAAAGTCTCTCGTGCGGGGACCATGCTCCCTGGGTGCTAAATTGCAGGAGGTGTGCGCCCCAACCTGTGTTGGACGTGTCTGTGGTGAGAATAATTTGGTGTTCGTGGGTGTGGATGTCCTTGCCCATGGAGAGATTCATTGAGACTGCCCACCAGCTTAGTTGTGACTTGATTCTCAGAGTCATCAGAATATGGGTGGAGAGGGGCTGAGAGTGCTGGTTCCAGTGGGTGCTCAGGTGCCACTGGAGAGGGCGCATCTGCAGCTTCACCACAGGGAGAACAGATGTTGTGGCAGCCATGTGACCCAGAAGGCGTAGTATGGACCTGGCTGAGGCAGTCATTGTTGAGGTGGCACTGGATGTCAAGGAGGTGATTGTGAGGAACCTGCGGTTTGGAAGGTAGGCTTTCGAATGTCGTGTATTGATCACTGCCCCTATGAATTTGAGCCTCTGTGACGGTGTGAGGTTTGACTTGGCGAAGTTGATGACAAAGCCCAAGGAAGAAACCAGGGTTGTGGTTTTCTGTATGGATTCCAGCAGCTCCGAAGTTGAGGGGGCAGTGAGGAGCCAATCGTCCAGATAAGGGAATATGGAGATGTTTTGCTTGCGGAGGTGCGCTACTGCAGCGGCTAAGCACTTTGTAAAGACCCATGGAGCGGGCGATAGGCAAAGGGAAGGACTCGGTACTGGTAGTGCTGTCCCAGCACTTGGAAACAGAGGTACTGCCTGTGTGCTTTGTGGATACGAATGTGTGTCTAGGCTTCTTGCAGATCGAGGGATGCCATCCAGTCGCAGGTCTGAATCAGAGGGAGGATGGAGCTGAGTGAGTACATTCTGAATTTCTCTCTGATGATGAAGCTGTTCAGCTTGCGGAGGTCCAAGATGGGGCGGAATCCGCCCGTCTTCTTGGGAATGAGGAACTATCTTGAGTAAAATCCAGAGTTTCTCTCCAAAGGAGGTACCTCCTCTATCGCATGTGTGTTTAGCAGGTGTATCAGCTCTGCGGCCATTGGTAGTTGCAGGGGGGGGGGTGTTGCTGATTGGTTGGCTGTGCTGGCAGGGTAAAGCAACAAAACGTATGCGGTATCCCTCTCTGATGACCTGTAGTACCCAGGATTCTGAAGTGATCCATCCTCATTCCTGAAGAAAAAAGGTCAGGTGACCCCCGATACTGGTGGGAGCCTGTAAGTTGTTGTCAAAAAGATGGTCCACTCTTGTTAGTGGGCGTGTTGGTGTTCTTCTTTGGCTTGCAGTCCCTCTGAGAGTTGCGCTGCTGAGAAGGTCCGCTGTAAGATTTGGTTTTGTACCTGGAAGTTTGCCACTTGCGGATGGAAGAGGAGTATCTCTTATTGGAAGAGTAGTAAGGTTTCCTTTGAAAGTTTGTTTTCTGGGCACTGCTCTGGCGCTCAAACCCATCCTCCGCCAGGTTTTGGAGTGTAGTGCAGGGTTCTTTCATGACATTTACGGTGTCGGTGACTTTTTCGCCAAAAAGGGACTCGCCCGTGCAAGGTGCATCCGTGATTCTGTCGTGAGTATCATCGCGTAGGCCAGATGCTCATAGCCATGCCCATCGTCTGGCGGATATGGCCTTGCCTGCGGTTCTCACCGACATGTCGAAGGAGTCAAACGTGGTGCTGGCCAGAAGTTTGTTGCCCTCTGACAGGTCCACAAGGGTGCTGGAGATCAACACCTGAGACTCCTTGGGAAGGGAAGGGATGGGATGGCGGCTTTGATGTTTGCCATACATGCATCTTGGAATAGCACGTGTTGGAACTGATGCGCCGCAATTCTTGCCATGAGCATGGCTCCTTGGAAGACCTTTTTGCCAGTATCGTCGAGCAGCTTATGGCCTCGGCCTGGTGGGCTATTGGCATGTGTGCGCGAGGATTTAATCCGCTTGAGGGCGGAGGACACCATGATGGATTGGTGCGCTAGCTGGGTTTTTGCGAACCCAGGTATAGACTGTACTTGGTACTTGGATTCGAGTCTCCTGGAGAATGGGTGGCCAGAAGCCGAGGTTTGCCAGAGTCTCAAATGGTTGTCTTGTAATGTCTGATGTACAGGCAGTGTGAACATGGGTTTTGGCATAGCGAGGTATTTAAAAACCTCAGGTATGGTCTCCCCTGTCTCATCAGATGCTTTTAGGGCCAAAATGGTGGCTACTTTCCTCAGGAACTTGGGGTACGTGAGGTCCTTTGGGGGTGGCAGCGAATCTTCAGGTTTCGGGGAGCGTCTGTCAGAGGTGGTTTGTTCGGTGGACGCACATCCCACAATGGCAACGTCAATGTTATTTTCCTCCGCGGTGCTGTCCAGGGAAGGTTGGTCCGGGGATGGCGGGGTCTGCATGGAGGGGTGTGCATGCTCGGGAGACTGTGGAGCCATTGGGGCAAGGCTGGTGTGATCCGGTTGATCCTGTGTAGACGAGTCAGTCATGGGAGCTGCGGTAGGTGAAGCAGTGGGAGCTGCGGTGGCGGTTTGCCGTATTAGCTGCGTCAGTAGCCTCAGAATTGTAGAGGAGCTGCTTGATTCAGGGATGCTGTAGGATCTGGATGAGCCGTAGGTTCTGTGCCTGCTTTCCCTTGGGCTGGAGGAGCTGCAGGAGGTGCTGCGGTGCCTACGCTTAGGCCCGTGCCCTCTGCTCCCTGATCCGGGGCTTGAAGAGTTAGTACTGGGACTTCTTCTATTCCTCTTCTGTCTGCCACGGTCAGCCCCGTGGCATTTTGAAGATTTTCTGCGCCTTCTGCTGTGGCCGTGGGAGCTGTGCCGGCACCTGTGGGTACAGCGCCGGTGATATTCTCTTTGACCGGTGCCAATCGGGCTCGTTGGGGTGGAGATGCGAGGTGGTGTCCTCGAGGAATCGAGTCGGCGCCAAGGGCTGCATGCTGGGCTGCGCCGGAAGAGGAGAACACTTGGCCGGAAGTGGGTGGAGCTGGAGGACTGCAGGGTGGCGCCAGTGCCGAGAGCCACATGGCCGCCGCCATTGCCTCGTGTCTGCTGGAGGAGGAGGCCATGGGTCCCGCACTAGCCGCATCATTGAAGGCAGGAGCGAGCTGTGCATCGGAGGCATTAGCAGCGGGGAACAGAGAGCCTTGTGGAGGGGCAGAGGCAGCCGAAGACGGAACGCAGGATAAGGCTTCAGCCATGCAGCTGGGGATGGAGGCCCCCACAGGCACATCCTGAGCCAGAGCAATGGTGGTAGCAGAGGTAGGTGCTACAACAGTGGAGTTTGACTTAGAACTTGCCTCGGAAGCTAGAAATTCAGCCAGCGCATGTCCTCTGGCTTTCCTGGCTCTCGGGGACATTCTGCCACAGCGGGAGTAGTTCTCAGGGTTGTGCTCGGATCCCAGGCAGCGTAGGCAAGCGTCATGGATGTCCATGATGCTCATTTTCCTTTTGAAGCGTATTTTTTAAATACAGATTTTGGCATTTTGATTGCAGAAGTAGTGGTAGGAGAGCAAAATCCGTCTTGCTGGCAAGGCGGAAGGAAGAAGACTGGCCGGACTAGGGGGCGGGCTGGTGAGGTGGGCTACCTGGGCATGCTCAGAAAGGTCACCTTTCTGAGCTCTGGAGAGCACTTCCATACCTATGGCGCCGCCCGGGGGAGGTCACCAGGTGTGGCTGACGCAATCCTGCTAGTCCATCGAGAAAAGATTTTCCTATAAATACATGGAGGCATTTTTTTGGGAGGGAGGTTATAGAGACTTCATTTCTCTTTCATCTCCCACTAGAGCATTCCAGTGCTCCGCCCCCACAGTCCTGCTAGTTATATTGGAATCAAGAAGAAGGGGCAGGGCTCATGCATACTGGGGTTGCGGTGGAGGTAAATTAGAGAACTTCAGATAGAGGTTTTAAATGCTGAAAAATGTGCAGACCAGGGCCTTAATCTAACCCTACCCATGGCAGGAGATATTAGCTAGCTGGATATATAGCAACCAATAGAAAAGCAGTACAATTCCATCAGTAGCTTTCACAGTAGAAATAAAAGCAACAAAAATGAAGTATAAATGTGAATAATTTAAAATGCAGTACATCCCAGCCAGGGAATCATTTGCAATCCCTGCGCCTCTGTGCATTTCTGTTGTATCTTTTTGTGTGTTTTGCCTGTCTTATGCCTGTGTGGTGGGGAGTTAGCTGGGCAGTTGGGGGGTGGAATAGTTTTTGAGGGTGGATCAGTTGGCAGGGTAGTAGGACAGTTTTGGGGGCAGTAGATTTTTGGCTTGAGGAAGTTTGTGGGATGATGGAGCAGCTGGCAAGGTGATGGGACAATTGCTGGAGTAGCTTTTGAGGGTGGGACAGTTGTGGGCAGGGCCGGTGTTAGACATGCAGGGGCCTAAAGCAGAAACTGATGATGGGGCCCCAAAGTTTGCGGCAGTAGTTTTTTTAGGTCGTCCAGTTTTCAGGGCAGTGGGACAGTTGTGACGGAGGATGCAGCAATTGGCAGGGTGGTGGAGCAATTGAGTAAGGTTTAGGTTTTGGGGCTGGGGCAGGATGTAGGGTAGTAGTTTTTGGGGGTGGGGCAGATTGTGGGGTGGCAAGGCAGTTGTGGGAGGTTGTTTATTTTGGGTAAGGTATTTGCAATGTGATGGCACAACTATGTGGGTGTGTTTTTGGGGAGCGGCAGAGCAGTTCGCAGGGTCGTATGGCAGTTGTGGGGGTATATTTTATGGAAGGTGGGGCATTTTGTAGGTCACTTGCAAGGGTGTATTTTTTGTGGGGACAATGTGTGAAGTGGTGGAGCCATTGGAAGGGCGGGGCAGTTTGGGAGGCTGAGAGAGTGGAGAACATGGAAAGGCAGGTTGAAAGGAGTAATTCTCTAACTGCTGAGTTTCACTGTATGTAAGGTCCTATCCTAAAGATGCTGAAACGCCTTTTGCCATAGAAATGCATTGGGCCATGTTTTACGGGGTTTATTTCTGTGGAACCTGCAGCCTCATTTGGCTCATTTTCGAAAATGTGTATTTTTACCAGTTCTTTCCCCAAGTTTCATCTCACTCTTAATTTTTCTGAAAGTTATTTTTACCCAGAGAGATGACCCGACAGACATTCCAGACCCCTTTTGTATCATTCTTTCAAACTTCCATTAGGCTGGAACGAATAAAATAGAAATTTCCATGGGGGTTTTTTTTGTATTTCATTTCAAAACAAAGACAGATCCCTACTTTTAATTGATAGGAGTAAATGTGAGTGAAGTTAGAGTCTGTCTGCTTCTCCCCATGCTTGTCCTGAAGAGTCGCCAGAGCCCCACTAAGATTTGCGCAACGCAGGATCAGCAATCGAGAGTTTGGGGGAAGAATTCAAGATTGGTTTGTTTGGCCCTTTCCATCACAAAGTGTTCCACTGCCCCAGGCCCTAGGTGAACCTCATCCCTTGCACTCCCCCCCCCCTCCCAGCGCCCAGCGCCCATTGCCACTACTGACACCCCTTTCTGAGATGTACAGCAGCAGCAGTGGGTATAAACAGCCCTGCAGAGCTTACCTTTAAACTTCGGTGCCGGGGGGGATGTTTGCATCTGCCCCCTCTTCAACGCTTCATGCCAACTTCCTGTTTGCAGCAGGAAGTCAGTGTTGGGCATCAGAGGGACAGAAGCAAACAGCCCCATGGCGCTGGAGATGAAAGATAACTGCTGCAGGGCTGTTTGTGCCCATTGCCAACACTACCTGTCTGAGAGGGGTGGCAGCGGTGGAAGTGGAGCCTCTAGACGACTGCCTAGTTCCCCTAATGGTAGCGCCAGTCCTGACTGTCATCTATGATGTTACTATGGAATCAATCTTCAAAGAGTTCGTCTGTCTAACTTTTGAAGTTAGCTGGATAAACCATAAAGTTTACACTCCCTTTGGCCTTCCCCTTCAGCTGCTAATGTTGCCCCAACAAAAATTCGTCCACCTAAAAGAGATGTTACTGCGATATTCCTGGGGCACGGTTCAATATCTGTCCAGAAACCAGACACGTGGAGGAAATTTTATAAAGTTGTGCCTAGTTAATACATAGGGCCCGATTCTAAGACATGGCTAGCGAGGCTGGACCTCCTGACAGGACATGCAGCCCCGCAAGCCGTTCTGTCCCTGTTCCCCCTCCGACTCTCCCCGCATGGCTAGAGCAGTAGGATGGGGAGAGCTGGTGGGGAGCAGGAGGAGGCGGGGTCTGGGCAGAGCGGGGATGGGCCAAGGCAGCAGGAAATACAGAGTTGATTCAGATCATGGCCCTGTACATCCTGAGGGGTCAAAGGTGGAATAATCAGCACGAACCAGGCAATCAGGGCCGGACATCCCCTCAGGGCTGAGGCCAGGTGCAGGGAGATCCCCACCGTCCGATCCAGGCTCTGACTGGCCAGCCGTGGGTGGGGCGGTGGGAAAGAGGGGTGTCGGTGCCGCGGGAGTATGCCAGGTCATCCTCGGGCCCGATTCTCTATGTTGCAGAAACGTTTTGCTCCCACGGTACAGAATCGGGGCCTTTCAGAATCGGGCTCATAGTTTACTACATGTCAGTCGTGAGCACACACTTGACTTTATAAAATAAGGGCGCATGCACTAGAACTAGGCACAATCACTTAAACCACCTCAGGGCTGATGTAAATATCCGCACCTAGATTTTTCAAGACTGCACATAAATTCTAGTATTGTATAGTTTACATGTGTAGGTTTGTACTCCGCCGAGGTCCATAGTGAATGTGTGTGCCGTCAGCATGATGTGCATACTTACCGAATAGCTAAAGTACATGCATAAGGGCCCATCCACATGTATAGCTCACTGTAAATAGGCAACTTGTGCACACTAATGATGCACATCTTTAGGCAGCTCCTTAAAAAATGACCCCCTAAATACTCAATGTGGTAATTCATCAAACAGCATGCAGTATGACTTTTTCAAGAGGAAAGACCTCAGACGCTACCAAAAGAACCAGATAGGACGCCAAAGCTCTGGCAAAATGTGGTCATAGGTCTAAAAACCTCTAACTTCTAAAACATTCCTAATTCCTCAAACTTCAAAACTTCCATAAAGTAAGCAGACAGCTTTGTCATGTTATCTTTAGACCAAATATTCAGACCAGATTTTTTCCAGGTGAAAACCTGGAGATAGTTAACTGGACATAGTTATCCAGTTAAATTTGCCCACAGACGTACTTATACCATTAGTCTCAAGTACACTGGGTATAATGTCGATTTCCTTTCAGGTGGTCTGAAACATCTACTTCTGTTGGATATTTCCACAGTTTCGTGGAGATTTTGTTTAATACCTTCTAGCCATGATAAATTGGAATGATGCAATGCCTGGGACATTTCTTTGGCGCATTCGGATGCATGTGCAAACGTAGCCAGCTGGGGCGGGCATCTTGGCAAAACCTGATTTAGTTGACATTTGGGTACAAGCTGCACCCGCCGGTACTGCAGATCCTGAACTAGGGCAATCTCAGGAAATGGGAATTCAGAGTAGAATATGCAAGGACTGTATACATCACACCTTAAACAGATTATTTCAAGTTATTGGTGTTTTTTGCTTAATGAATTATATTACTGGAAATATGATTAGGAAGAGAAGGGACGTTTCAAAGCATTTTAGCCAGTTGGCTCATAACATGATCACCGCAATATTCAGTGCCACTAACTGGATAGTGCTGCTAAATTTCCCCACCAAAAAAATGCCCAGTTAAAGCCATGGCAGTCTGTGGGAGGGTGGGTCAGGGGCGATGACAGCCGCTATCTGTCTAGTGGCCGTATTGACTTCTTTTGGAGTACAAGATTATTCTGACAATCACAACTCCAATTTCCATCGGCGATATATACGTCGTTGTACCCTCTTCCTGGTTTATATATGCTCCGTCTACAATGGTGCTGAAGAGCCAAAGCTATTCATACATTTAACTTCCCTTCCATTCATCACTGTCTTTCCTGATCCTAAGACACGTTCTGCATCATCCAGTCTTTCCCCCAGAGTCCAGAACCTGCCCCAGTTCCTCAAAGTCCTGGCTACCTGATTAGACATTTGATTTTTTCATTCTCCAAGGTGTTGAAATCAATATCAAAAACATCAAGGATCTTGGTGTCATACAGTCCACTCCAGAACATCCAGTCAATTATTCCGTACTAGAAAAGTGCCGATGTGTAGCTCAATTTTTGTTTCTGTTTTTTGTCCGTTTGTTGATAAGCATTCCCAAAACCATTTCAGATTACAGTTCAGTTCATGATAGCATACTCTAGAAGAATCACCCTTTCATGGATTGCCTTCTCCCTAGTCTTACACCACAAGACTTGTGCGTGGCAATGAGCATTCAGTCTTCTCTTCTCCAACCAAAGGACATTCTCGATATGCTTCATAATGTACAGTTCCTCGTTTCAGGAAGAAAAGTTCATACACTGTTCCTGAAGTGGATCGCAAGGAATTCACTGCTTCTGGGCATCATTAATACAGAATCTGACTATTTAAGTACATACGTGTAATCTGCACTGGCCACTGTTAGCAACAATCCTGGCTTTCACGGACTTTGGTCTCACCCAGTGTGGCAGTGTTGATGATATGCTCTCCTATTGCCTCTGAATCTTGTCAGCGGTCAAGTGATCCTTTTCCCTGCAGTTGGTATGGTAAAACTGACATATCAAATGTTGTAATACACTCACTCAGAATGAGTCATCTTGAGATGCTCTCCCCACACCTTATCTCTAGTGGTTCATTTTCTAATTTTTCTTCCAGGAGAGCAGATGTTTAGATGCATTTTTACCCCTTCATCAGAAGCATTGCCTTCCCGTCGAGCTTTCGCTTTAAAGCCTCTGCTCTCATACTGTAACCAGAGCCTGGATTCTTGCATTTTCTGGCTCTCTCTATGTTATCTTATTTTTAAGTCTCAGATCTGAACCCGATTTTATATTTCAAACATGTTACACTTGCCTGGATACTGCACCACTCCGCACAACAGCAGGGAAGTTTCAAAGTATCATGACAATCTTCATAACTGAAATAAGAAATAGACGCTTCTCTTGCCTCGTAAAACTCTTGACATTGAGTGTCTCCGTAGGACATGACAGGAGAGTTTACAGGGCCATCCCTACTGACTTGGCTCCATGAAAGGTATTGTCTTCATGGTCGTTTTTCAATTTCTTTATCCCACGGTTTTTACCATAAGAGAAGCTGTGCACAACGCCTTTCCAAGGTCATTTCCCTATCCTGCTATCTCCATTTCCAGCACAACATACATAAACACACACAATTACCTTTAAAAAAAAACACTTTGGCACCTTCATCTTTGAGAATTGCACAAAATATTTTGGCAGCATGGAAGGCAATGTACTCTTTTTGGCAAATGTAATTCAAAATGCCCCAGGTCATCTCAGAAAGCTACCACAACATCGAGTATTTTAGGAGCCTTTGTAAAATGCATAGTACCCCATGGCTTTGGAAGCATCTTTGTTAAACTCTTCTGAACCAATATCCTCACACTTTATGGGTGTGGAATTTTCATTGCTGGAGGTGCTGGGAGACAGCCATCTCCTCTTGCAGGCACTGGTGTATACCCCAGAATCATTCGAGTCCAGAGACTTGAGAGAAGGTGGTGTCTCAGTCTGTAGGGAGTTCATTTCTTCATTAACTTTCTCCTTTGACAGAAGATGTGAAGATCTGGGAGGACTTAATCTGGAACCCCAGAACAAAGCAGCGCCCATTTTCCACTGGTAGGGAGAAGCTCCGCTTTTTTAAAAAAGTGTTGGATTCAGTGTGACCCATCATACATATTTAATTGACAAACCATGGACCCGCTGGGCTTGAATAATCAAGTCGAGTGGTAGTAGTTTTATTAATTGCTGCTGATATTTAAATATGTTCTTTAGTGCGCGTGTATGACGTTTGAAGACAGTGCCGTGTCACACTGACTTGAGTGATGTTCCCTAGGGGGGTTAATCACTTTCTCAGGTTTTGTTCATTTATTCATTTTTGTGAAGGATTTGTGAAGTTCTGTGTGAAAATGCATCCCGGTGTGACTATGTTTATGATTGTGAATTGCAGCTTGTCCCTGATGCAGCCGTAGTCACAGTGAAATTATCGGCTGGAGTTGGACTTGCTTTAATCAGTGAATTTATCAGACACGGTCTGGATACATCAGGACATATTGAGTTATATTTTGCTACATTTAGCAACAGTTGCATTCCTTGGAAGGGTCCTCACTGGCTTTAACGTTGCTTCTCTGAATGAATTCTTTTCCATCGTTTGAAGATATTTTGGGATACTTTTTGGACATACTATCTACGGCGGAGTTTATGGCACTAAGAACGCTACTTTGAAGGACGTTTACAGCATCACTGAAACATTAATGTTTTGTGTGGAGTCTATAAAATTAGTCAAGAGGTTTTTGAAAGCGATTTTGGATTTGAGGCTTTGGATAACAAAGCCTACACCAAATATTGGTTTGCTCAGATAAGTAAATGGTTATTTGTTCTCTTGAGGTGTTCTGGATGATGTGTATTGTGTGTGAATAGTATTTTGCACATTAGGAATAGTAAATTGTGTGTTTTTAGGGGATGTGTATATTTTAGTCAGGGGGTGATGAGATTGCTTTTATTGTTCAATTGTCGGAACAGTGCTGTACCAGGAAATATAGTATTTCCTGTTTTTTTATTGGTGAAGTCACTACCTTTGAATTCTATATACCAGCCTGCTCCATTGATTGTTTTGAAAATTCTTTTAGGGATGGAGTACGGATCTTATATATGGAGCTTGTTTGCTGCTATTTAATTATTGGATTTGTAATATGGAAAATATATTATAATGATTGAATGACCTGATTTGACGGTTGTAGGGCTACATTTTTTTGTTTATATGTACACAATTACCTCACCAGGAAACATGCAGTTGTCTCAGGTTTACATCATATTTTTTCACTCAACGTGTAATCAAACTCTGGAATTTGTTACCGGAGGATGTAGTAAAGGCTGTTAGTGTAGCTGGGTTTAAAAAAGGTTTGGACAAGTTGCTGGAGGAAAGGTCCATAAACCATTATTAAGAAGTGACCGAAGATATCAATGCTTGACCCAGTTCAAGCATTGTGGAACTTGTGTCTCTTGGGGAAACTGCTAGGTACATATGACCTAGTTTGGCCACTGTTGGAAACAGAATACTGGGCTTGATGGACCTTGGTCTGACCCAGTATGGCATATCTTATGTTCTTATGTTATGTTCAGACCCCAACCCCCCCCCCCCCACCAGACTCATGTTGCAAGGGAATTCTAACTACCCTTGTACCCTCAGCTCAGAAGTCACCATTATGTGTGACTCATTATATCCTGTTTGTCCATGGAGAAAGTAAAGTTACTTACCTGTAACAGGTGTTCTCCGTGAACAGGAGGATAAATCAGCACCACAATCCCTACCACCTCCCCTCATGGCTGACGTCGTCTATGTTTTAGAACAGACTGCAGGAAGAAGCAATGGTCATGGAGAAGGGAGCACTCACACATACCCAGAAAGTTTTCTAGACTCTTCTGAGCTGTAGGAAAACAGATTTGACCTGGTACCTTCACTATGTTAGCAGATTTATCCTTCTGTTCACGGAGAACCCCTGCTACATGTAAGTAACTTTACTGTCTGTGGCCTAAGTCAAATTCTGACTTGATCTGTTCCTTCCACCTTTCCTCAGGCCATTGTACATAAAGCATTCATAGGCTGAGAGGTTTGGGACGCAATGAAGGCCTGTGCTCCATACACTGTTTATGACCGTCTGCTATGGGCAAGCACGTGCTTTTACAAACAGGAAGTGTGCAGGAAACAGGAAGAGCAGCTGAAACTAAGAGCACATGTTCTCTGAAAGCAGAAAAGAGATCTCAAAGGAGAGCAGAAGAAAAGATTAGCCACATGGGATAAGAGGTAAAAGAACAGGAAGATGGAGGCAGGCATGTTTTACACATGCTGGGCCCAGGGAAGCCGTCTGTCTGTCCTTCAGCTCCAGGCAAGTTTGGGGACCTGTGGCATGGGGTCATTGTTCTGTTTGCACCCCAGTAATGCTGACTCTAGATGGAGACAGAAGGAAGGAACATGATCTGAAACATGTGGGGAGACTGAGAAGAGACAAAAGTAGAAGTAAAAAGTTCCATGATTCTCCCTAAAATTGAGCAAAGAAAACAAAGAAAAAGTAAACTACAATAAACAAGAAAAAGGGGCAAAAGAAGAATAAACTACTGTTAGTTTATTCTTCTTATCCCCCTAATTCTTAAAAACTTTT
The DNA here is from genome assembly GCA_033557465.1 of Ichthyophis bannanicus. Lineage (NCBI taxonomy): Eukaryota > Metazoa > Chordata > Amphibia > Gymnophiona > Ichthyophiidae > Ichthyophis > Ichthyophis bannanicus. Next base: position 123,041,876 of record CM066039.1, on the reverse strand, counting down.
AACTGATGGTCAAGCTTCTAAATATTTTTCCACCCTAACTCTAGCCTAAATCCGTCTTACGCTCTTACAAATCATCAGCAGTGATTGAGGGATGTGCCGCAGGAGAGGACATGCACTGTGCTAGTCTGTTCATCTCTGAGCTTTAGCCAGAATTTACCAGTGGTGTTGAGTGCAGGTCTGGTAATTGTGGAGTTGGGCTGTTCAATGTTGCAGAGGTCGGTGCTACAATGCTTGACTTGAGTTTTATAGTACAAGATACCATTAAAACTCTCTGACGAAAAGTCTGTAAGTTGTCCTAGGCTGCAGCCTTTCTTCTGTTGGCTCACCATGAAGGCATCTGGCAAAACAGGGCAAAGAACAAATAGTATAATATATTTACAGGTAATTTAAAATGGCATTTATATCCCACTTTTCTTTACAAAAATACGTAAAAGAGAGTCAAGGCAGGTTACAATTCAAAGCAAGTAAGAAACATAGGGTTTATCTGGTAAGCAGCACTTGCTAAGCCCTGATGGTGCCCGTTTCCAGTGGCATTATCTTGATATTTCCTCGATCACTGCCGCACTGTCCAGAAAATTCTGGGTCTGTCCATGAGCTGAATTGGGAAGGTGATGACACTGATCCAGACATCTGAAATCACCACTAAGTATCTGCATAACAGTCCTAAATCTATGCAGATTGGCCATCCAGACAGAGGCTGAGTATTGCCACCGTCTAGACAGCCACTGGCACTGACCACAAATACTGGACTTTCAGCGGCAGCTACTGTCCAGATAGTGCTGCTAAATATCCAGCATTATGCTTGCAGCGGTCAGCATTTAAAGAAACTGTTGACCACCACGAGCTGAATACCAACCTGATAAAAGATGAATAAAATAGAAAGTATTCCTCGCTAACACTGAATTGCTTAACTAATCCCAATTTATATCCTAACCCAGCCATCGATACATAAAAAGCAACATGTACACTACTCTGTGATATCAAATTCCATGCATATATATTTTGCCCCTCCATATCTGACATGCTGCAACGATCGGGTAGTTTCACAGCCTCCCTAATCTACACTCCTGCCACCACCCATCGTGCATGCAGACCAGATTTCTGTCTCGATCCAATTTGGGATCTGGGAGTAACAATCGACCAACACCTGTCATGGGAGACCCACACTCAAAATATCTCCAAGACAGTCTACCATAAACTAAGAACCCTCCGGCATTTACGTCCTCTCCTCGAAACCTCAGACTTCTGCTCGGTTGCTCAAGCTCTCATCCTCCCTCATCTAGACTATTCCAGCATCATCTTTCATGGTATGCCAAAGCACACCCTCCAGCCACTACAACTCGCCATGAACACAGCTGCACGCACAATCCTATCTGCATCCAGATATGAACACACCACCCCCATTCTAATTCAGCTTCATTGGCTCCCCATAGCAAGTCGGCTGACCTACAAAGCAATGCTACTCACTTTTAAGGCCCCGCATACAGTGTCGGCAACTTCGCTCTCAGAACTGATACAAAGAACGCCGGAGACCAGGACCAGGAGAACATGTATGGTAAACTCTCTCATGACTCCTTCAACAGTAAGGACCTGTACCCAGTCAACCAAGAACCGTGCCTTTTCGCTATTTGCGCCAAACCAATGGAATGCCCTACCCCCAACGATACGTGCTATCCCAGATCTTACAACTTTTAGGAAGGCATTGAAGACTTATCTCTTCCAACTAACGTACAACCACCCACCCTAGACTAGCCACGCAAACGGAAACAGCTGACAGCGCACCACTGTAAATATGTGCCAGTAATGTAAAGATGTAGATCAGCTGATCGCCCATCACTGTCAATATGCTCCAGTAATGTAAATATGTTCCTAGTTATAACTCCTGTAATGTAAACATGTTCCTAGTTATACCTGAGATGTAAACCATGTAAACCATATAATCTAATCACTATGTTATCTGTGTTATTTGTAACACACATTCATAAGTTTCATGTAAAACCGCACTGATCTGTAATAGCGTGGTATATAAAAACAAATAAATAAATTTACCAAAGATGATTTTCTGCCAGGTCGCCAACCTGGAACCTTTTTGGTCTCACTTCCTGCAGCTGCGTGGAAGGAGAAACCCTGACCCAGAACCTTTTTTTTCCAGAAAAATTGCCATGGCAGCTTACCCGATGGCAAATGTTAAGTAAATGAAGTTCTCTTCTCCAAGCTGTTACCCTACCTGTGCTAATGATCTGTAGATACTCAGTGCAGATGTTCATAGGTGCAGCACACTGGATTATGGCAATATTAGCAGCAGAGCAGCCGCTGTCCTCTTCCTCTAGGCAGCTGTAGCACTTAAGACCCCCGGTTGCTGAAATGAAAAGAGATGTACAACCTGCAGTGATTAGAAACCAAACTCTGTATGTCACCCGCTTGGATGTCTTTTGTGCAAAAGGTTTCCCACAGATGTCTGCAGGAGATCGCAGATATTTATATTCTGAATAAGTGCTCATGAAGTATAAAATTAATGTTTGGCATCTCTTTACATGTGCTTCCATCTCATTAATTATCATCATGGTGAGTATAGATCAAATAAACAGAGCATGGATTAAACTAATGCTATACCCCATCTCTACTTGTGAGCTGGGTCAGGTAACTCAGCTTTGCTTGTCCTCACAGTTGGTCTAGATTGGTCCTGGTCCCCTCAGTTTATCACTGAGCTGTCTTCTGATTTTTTGTATTTTAAGTGCCTTCAAGTCAACGCTACTTCTAGTGACCCAGCAGCCCCTGGGATTTCTTGGCAAGGTGTGACTAGAATTAGATTGTCAGGCCTTTTCCTCCAAGGCAATGGAGGGTAAAGTGACGCCCAAGGCCACAAGGGTGCTAGTGGGAATCAAAATCAGATCTCCTGGGTAGTAAGCTCCTCCTCCTGATACAGCAATGGAAGAAAGATTGCTTATGGTTTTGGCTGCTTACCCACCCATCTGCAAACCTTGAGACCCTGGTGGTTAGCTTCAGAGTTAGCACATCACACCCTTCCAAAAAAGGTAGCCTAAAAAGGAGGAGCTTAATACTTCTAGTGCCCTGAAATGAAACCCAGTATCATCCCCAAATGCAAATCTTTGTTGTCCAATGTCCTGCACTGGTAAAGAGCCAATTCCTGTTTATTGTTTTCTCACCCAAACACACTCTGCTAAAACTCACTCAGTGCAGAGCTACCAAGTGGCCCAATTCCTGCTAAGATGCTTTCGGCCATTCCTGTTTTTCAGACTTCTATCCCTGTGCATTGTGGGATTTGCAGTCCTTACTTCTGTAGCCATCTCCCGGGTCCTATCTATAGATACAGGATCAATTCAGAGCTGCCAAGACTGGATGCAACCCAGTATGACTCCATGAAGTACCCCGTGGTCTCCCACACAGCAAAAGCAGTCAATGAGTGACCCTAGACAAGTAGCTAAACGGTTGCTCTCTACACTCGCCACAAGAACACAAAGACAGGAGTCTTGCTTTCTCCATTTGCAGCTTTCTTGTCAGACTCAGAGATAGATGACTGGCTGCCTTCTCAGCTCTCAAAACCTCTGATCAGAATACTTTAGGGTAGCTCAAACACCCTGGCCACTCACAAACAGGAGCGCTGGAGGAATTGGTTCAGTCCATGCCCATACCAGGGGTGGGGAACCCTGGTCCTGGAGAGCCACAGACCAGTCAGGTTTTCGGGATATCCCTAATGAATATGCATGAGATATATATGCATTAGAGATATCCTGCCAACCTGACTGGTTTGTGGCCCTCCAGGGCTGGATTTGGAGACCCCTGCCTTACACCTCTGTCATTTAAGATTGTGAGTGGGCAAGGTGCAGATGTCCTAGACATCGAAAGGGTATATAGAATGTGTCACATTCCTCCTCGATTCTCACCACCACCAAAAAGTTGTCTAATAGACAATATTTTGGTGGTGGTGAGAAGTGAGGAGGAATGTGACACATTCTATCTAACCTTTTTGATGTCTTGGACATCTGCACCTTGTCCACTCACAATCTCAAATGACAGAGGTGTAAAGCAGGGGTCTCCAAATCCAGCCCTGGAGGGCCACAAACCAGTCAGGTTGGCAGGATATCTCTAATGCATATATATCTCATGCATATTCATTAGGGATATCCCGAAAACCTGACTGGTCTGCGGCTCTCCAGGACCAGGGTTCCCCACCCCTGCCCTATACAATCACTTTTCTGCAGGGAGGTGCATCGGCATTAGCTAAAAAAAGGTCCCTTACACAATACTTGCTTTCTGGGAAACGAATCCCTAAATATGTAACAGAATCCATTTCAGATTTTAGTGGGACTGCTTTCTCTAACTCTATGACGTTGCTGTTTCCAGCTCTCTGAAATAATTCTGTTACGCGGATTCCAGGGCCATGATGCTGTGCTGGAGCCTCTGACTCCCAAAGACTTGACAGGCACAAATTGTCAGATGGAGATTTTGTGCACCTTCACTGGCTTAGCATGAGTTGAAACCAAGTACATAACATAAGATATGCCATACTGGGTCAGAACAAGACCAATCAAGCCCAGAATCCTGTTTCCAACAGTGGCCATTCCAGGTCACAAGTACCTGTTAGATTCCTGAAAAAGGCACACAGGTTCCACATTGCTTGTCCCAGGTCCTCTTTAATAATGGTTTACGGGCCTTTCCTCCAGCAAATTGCCCAAACCTTTTTTAAACCCAGCTACACTAACAGCTTGCACTACATCTTCTAGTAACAAATTCCCGAGTTTGATTATGCGTTGATCGAAAAAATATTTTTTCTTATTAGTCTTAAATTGACTACATTGTAGCTTCATTGTGTGTCCCCTAGTCTTTCTACTTTTTGAATGAGTAAACAACTGATCTCTGTTTATCCATTCCACTCCATTCATTAATTTATAGACCTCTATCATATCTCCACTCAGCTGTCTGTTTTCCAAGTAGAAGAGCCCTAACCTTTTAAGCCTTTTCTCAGGGGTATCCTTTCATCCCCTTTACCATTTTGGTGGCTCTTTTCTGTACCTTTTCTAATTCTACCAAATCCTTTTTAAGATATGGCAACCAGAATTATACACAATATTCAAGGTGCAGTCGTGGAAAGATCAGAGACATTATAATGTCCTTTGTTTTATTTTCCATTCCTTTCCTTATCATTCCTAGCATTCTGTTTGCCTTCTTGGCTGCCGCTGCACACTGGGCAGAGAGTTTCAACATGTTATCCATGATGACGCCTAAATCGTTTTCCTGGGTGGTGGTTCCTAATGTGGAACCTTACCTCATGTAACCATAGTTTGGTTTGTTCTTTCCTAAGTGCATAACTTTGCACTTGTCACCTTTAAATTTCATCTACTATTTGGATATCCAGTTTTCCAATTTATCAAAATCCTCTTGCAATTTTTCACAATCCTCCTGTGTTTTAATAACTTTGAATAATTTTGTATCATCTGAAAATTTAACCACCTCACTCGTTATTCCCATTTCCGTGGTCATTATGAATATGCTAAAAAGCAGGGGACCCAGCACAAATCCCTAGAGTACTTCACTATTCACTTCTCTCCATTGAGAAAATTGCCATTTAGCCCTACCCTCTGATTCCTAGCTTTTAACCAGCTCCTGATCCACAATAGTACACTGCCTCCTATCCCATGACTTTTTAATTTGGCAAACAGTCTCTCATGAGGGACCTTGGCAAAGGTTTTCTGAAATTCAGATAGACTGCATCCACTGGTTCATGTTTGTTTACCTGTTTATTCACACCTTCAAAAAATAGAACATTAGTAGGACAAGATTTTCCATGGTTAAAGCCAACATGTATCTCTCCCATTAAACCATGACTATCTACATGATCAGTAATTTTATTCTTTATAATAGCTTCTACCATTTTGCCTGTACTGATGTAGGCTCACGGGTCTGTAGTTTCCCGGATCACCCCGGAACCCTTTTTAAAAATTGCTGTTATATTGCCCATTCTCCAATCTTCAGGTACTACAGATGATTTTAATGATAGTTCACAGATTACTAATAGCAGGTCTGCAATCTCACATTTCAGTTCTTTTAACACCCTCAGATGTATATCATTTGGTCCAGATAATTTGCTACTCTTCAGTTTATCAAATAGTTGCAATACATCTTCCCGGTTTATTAATATTTATTTTAATTCTTCTGATATCACCTTTAAATACCATTTCAGGCATATGTAACTTCCCTACATCGTATTCAGTAAAGACCGAAGAAAGAATTCAGTCTCTCTGCTATGGCCTTGACCTCCCTTAGTGCCCCCTTTACCCCTCTATCTCCTAATGGTCCATCTGACTCACAGGTTTTTTGCTATGAATGTACTGTTAGGAACTGGGGAACATTCTGGGGACAGGAGGGGCTCTTCCGAAGGGATGGGCTTCACCTTAACCAGGATGGAACCAGGCTGCTGGCATTAACCTTTAAAAAGGTGATAGAGCAGCTTTTAAACTAGATAATAGGGGAAAGCCGTCGCCCAAGAGCGGATGGTTCGGAAGAATGTATCCTTGAAGGATACTACCAAAAGCAGAGAGGTTCCAAAAAAAGGTAAAGCAGCCCAAATGCCCTTGAGTATGGATCAGACAGAGCTTAAAGATCCCAAATTACCCATGTCTACCAATAGCCAAATTAATATGAATAAAATACTCTCTAAAATGCTTGTATGCAAATGCTAGAAGTCTAAAAAATAAGATGGGAGAGTTAGAATATATAGCACTAAATGACAAGTTAGATATGATTGGAATATCAGAGACATGGTGGAAGGAGGACAACCAGTGGGACACTGTGATACCTGGGTACAAACTATATCGTAATGATAGAGCTGATCAAATTGGTGGAGGGGTTGCGCTCTATATTAGAGAGGGAATTGAGTCAGAAAGGATTAAAGTTTTGCAGGAAACAAAATTTGCTGTAGAATCTCTATGGATTGAAATTCCATGTAAAAAGGGGAAGGCGATGGCAGTGGGGGTGTACTATCAACCGCCTGGCCAGAATAAACAAATGGATGATGAAATGCTCAAAGAAATCAAGGAAGCTAACAAACGTTACAGCGCAGTAATAATAATGGATGATTTCAATTACCCCGGTATCGACTGGGTCAGTGTCACGGCAGGACATGCTAGGGAGATAAAGTTCCTAGATGAAATAAATGACTGCTTCTTGGAGCAGCTGGTTCATGAACCGACCAGAGGGGAAGCCATATTAGACCTAGTCCTTAGTGGAACACCAGATCTAGTGCAAGAGATAAGGATGTTGGGGTCACTTGGCAATAGTGATCATAGCATGATCGCCTTTGATTTAATTAGTGGAGGAGGGATAGTAAGGAAATCCACAGTACTACCTTTTAACTTTCGAAAGGGAGACTATGATAAAATGAGGAAAATAGTTAAGAAAAAACTAAAAGGAGCAGTTGCAAAGGTTAAACACTTACATCAAGCTTGGGTGTTGATGAAAAATACTATCTTGGAAGCCCAGGCCAGCTGTATTCCACGCTTTAAGAAATGTGGAAGGAAGTCCAAAAAACTGCCAGCAGCAAGGTTTAAAGGTGAGGTCAGAGAGGCTGTTGTTGCCAAAAAAGCATCTTTCAGGAAATGGAAAAAAGAGCCAAATGACAAAACCTGGAAACAGCACAAGCACTGGCAAGTCATAAGAACATAAGAACATAAGATATGCCATACTGGGTCAGACCAAGGTCCATCAAGCCCAGTATTCTGTTTCCAACAGTGGCCAATCTAGGTCATACGTACCTAGCAGTTTCCCCAAGGGACACAGGTTCCACAATGCTTGTATTGGTTCAAGCATTGATATCCTGGGTCCCTTCTTAATAATGGTTTATGGACCTTTCCTCCAGGAACTTGTCCAAACCTTTTTTAAACCCAGCTACACTAACAGCCTTTACTACATCCTCCGGTAACAAATTCCAGAGTTTGATTACACGTTGAGTGAAAAAATATTTTCTTTTATTAGTCTTAAATAGTTTACCCTGTAGCTTCATTGCATGTCCCCTAGTCTTTCTATATTCTGATAAGGTAAACAATCGATCTACGTTTACCCGTTCCACTCCGTTCATTAATTTATAGACTTCTATCATATCTCCCCTCAGCCGTCTCTTTTCCAGGTTAAAGAGCCCCAACCTTTTTAGCCTTTCTTCATAGGAGTAGCCTTCCATCCCCTTTACCATTTTGGTGGCTCTTCTCTGAACCTTTTCTAAAATTGCTATATCCTTTTTAAGATATGGCGACCAGAATTGCACACAATATTCAAGGTGCGGTCTCACCATGGAACGATATAGAGGCATTATAATATCTTTTGTTTTATTTTCCATTCCTTTCCTTATCATACCTAGCATTCTATTTGCTCTCTTGGCCGCCGCTGCACACTGGGCCGAGGGTTTTAACATGGTATCCACAAGGACGCCTAAATCTTTTTCTTGGGTGGTGGTTCCTAATGTGGAACCTTGCATCGTGTAACCATAGTTTGGGTTGTTCTTCCCTAGGTGCATAACCTTGCACTTCTCCACATTAAATTTCATCTGCCATTTTGATGCCCAGTCTTCCAATTTATCAAGATCCTCTTGCAATTTTCCACAATCCTCCTGGGTTTTAACAACTTTAAATAGTTTTGTGTCATCAGCAAATTTGATAACCTCACTCGTTATTCCACTTTCCAGGTCATTTATGAATATGCATTGATAAGGCAGGCAAAGGGAGAATTTGAGAGGAAGCTTGCTGCGGAAGCAAAAACGCAAAATAAAGACTTTTTCAAGTACATTCGTAGCAAAAACCTGTGAGAGAGTCAGTTGGTCCATTAGATGATAGAGGGGTTAAAGGGGCACTAAGAGGCGACAAGGCGATAACGGAGAGACTGAATAAATTCTTTGCTTCGGTCTTTACTGAGGAAGATGTAGGGATGTTACCCATGGCTGAAGTGGTATTTAAAGGTGTGGAAGAATTGAAGGAAATATCGATACATCTGGAAGATCTATTACAACTATTAGATAAACTGAAGAGTAGCAAATCACCTGGGCCGGATAATATACATCCAGGGGTGTTGAAGGAACTGAAATATGAGATTGCAGACTTGCTATTAGTAATCTGTGAACTATCATTAAAATCATCTCTAATACCTGAAGATTGGAGGATCGCCAATGTAGCACCAATTTTTTAAAAGGGTTCCAGGGGTGATCCGGGAAACTACAGACCGGTAAGCCTGACGTCAGTATGGGGAAAAATGGTAGAAACCATCATAAAGAATAAAATTACTCAGCATGTAGATAGTCATGGCCTAATGGGAGACAGCCAACATGGCTTTAGACAAGGAAGCTCTTGTCTTACTAATCTGTTATGTTTTTTGAAGGTGTGAAAAAACAGGTGGACAAAGGTGAGTCGGTTGATATAGTGTATCTGGACTTTCAGAAAGCCTTTGACAAGGTCCCTCATCACAGACGTTTGGCAAAACTAAAGAGTCATGGGATAGGAGGCAGTGTACTAGTGTGGATCAGGAACTGGTTAAAAGTTAGAAAGCAGAGGGTAGAGCTAAATGGCCAATTTTCCAAATGGAGAAAGGTGAATAGTGGTGTACCCCAGGGATATGTGCTGGGTCCGCTGCTTTTTGACATATTCATAAATGACCTGGAAAGGGGAATAACTATGGTTACACGATGCAAGGTTCGACATTAGGAACCACCACCCTGGAAAAAGATTTAGGCGTCATTGTGGATAACATGTTAAAACCCTTGGCCCAGTGTGCAGCGGCGGCCAAGAGAGCAAATAGAATGCTAGGTATTATAAGGAAAGGAATGGAAAATAAAACAAAAGATATTATAATACCTCTATATCGTTCCATGGTGAGACCGCACCTTGAATATTGTGTGCAATTCTGGTCGCCATATCTTAAAAAGGATATAGCAATATTAGAAAAGGTTCAGAGAAGAGCCACCAAAATGGTAAAGGGGATGGAAGGATACTCCTATGAAGAAAGGCTAAAAAGGTTAGGGCTCTTTAACCTGGAAAAGAGACGGCTGAGGGGAGATATGATAGAAGTCTATAAAGTAATGAACGGAGTGGAACGGGTAAACGTAGATCAATTGTTTACCTTATCAGAATATAGAAAGATTAGGGGACATGCAATGAAGCTACAGGGTAAACTATTTAAGACTAATAAAAGAAAATATTTTTTCACTTAACATGTAATCAAACTCTGGAATTTGTTACCGGAGGATGTAGTAAAGGCTGTTAGTGTAGCTGGGTTTAAAAAAGGTTTAGACAAGTTCCTGGAGGAAAGGTCCATAAACCATTATTAAGAAGGGACTCAGGATATCAATGCTTGACCCAGTACAAGCATTGTGGAACCTGTGTCTTTTGGGGAAACTGCTAGGTATGTATGGCCTAGATTGGTCACTGTTGGAAACAGGATACTGGGCTTGATGGACCTTGGTCTGACCCAGTATGGCATATCTTATGTTCTTATGTTATGTTCTTACTTGAAAGTTTTTATTATGTGTTTTTGCTTTCACAGCAAGCTTTTTTTCAAATTCTTTCTTTGCCTGCCTTATCAATGCCTTGCATCTAACTTGCCAGTGCTTATGTTGTTTCCCGTTTTCGTCATTTCCATTTCTCAAAAGATGTTTTTTTGGCAATAACAGCCTCTCTGACTTCACCTTTAAACCATGCTGTCAGCTTTTGGCCTTCCATCCAATTTTCTTAAAGCGTGGAATACAGCTGTTCTGGGTTTCCAAGATAGTATTTTTAAACAATGCTTGATGTAAATCTTTAACCTTTGCAGCTGCTCCTTTTAGTTTTTTCTTAACTATTTTCCTCATTTCATCATAGTCTCCCTTTTGAAAATTCAAAGGTAGTACTGTGGATTTTCTTGCCATCCTCCCTCCATTTATTAAATCAAATGTGATCATGCTATGATCACTATTGCCAAGTGGCCCCAACACCCTTATCTGTTGCACCAGATCTGGTGTTCCACTAAGGACTAGGTCCAAAATAGCTTCCCCTCTTGTCAGTTCAGGAACCAGCTGCTCCAAGAAGCAGTCATTTATTTCATCTAGAAACGTTATGTCCCTAGCATGTCCACCCATGACACTGACCCAGTAAATACCAGGGTAATTGAAATTACCCATTATTATTACTGTGTTGAAACTTTTGTTAGCATTCCTGATTTCTTTTAGCATTTCATCATCCATTTGTTCATTCTGGCCAGGCGGTCGGTAGTACACCCCCACTGCCATTGCCTTCCCCTTTTTACATGGAATTTCTATCCATAGAGATTCTACAGTATATTTTCTTTCCTGCAAAAGTTTAATCCTGTGTGACTCAATGTTCTTTCTAACACAGAATACAGCCCCTCCCCCAATTTGCAATATAGTTTGTGCCCAGGTATCACAGTGTCCCATTAGTTGTTCTCCTTCCACCAGGTCTCTGAGAAAATTGCCTATACATGTTTTCAATCGTTCCATATAAACTGTTTTCTTTTTGTTCCATGTAAACCATTTTGCCTGGTAGAAAAACAGTATATTAAAACCAGTTACTTAATTAATTAAATAAATAAATAAATACCAATCGTATCTAACCTCTCATTTAGTATTATATGTTCTAACTCTCCCGTCTTATTTTTTAGACTTCTAGTATTTGCATACAGGCATTTTAGAGGTTGTATTTTATTCATATTAATCTGGTTATCAGTAGGCAGGGGCAATTTGGAATCTTTCAGCTCTGTCTGCTCTGTACTTAAGGGCTTCTAGGTTACTTTTATCTTTATTGGAACCTCTCTGTCGGGATGCCCTAACTTCTCTCTTTTGCTAGTATCCTTCAAGGATACATTCTTCCAAACCATGTGCTTTTGGGCGACAAGTCATCTTTCCCCCTCAATGCAGATATACAGTGGTCCATTTTTCTTTAATATGAGCTATGCCTTGTTTTTTATAGATTGTATATTGCTAGTCCTGCCTTCTACAGACATACCTTTTCTCCTTCTATCACTCCTTCCCTTTTCCCTCCCCCCCTTTCCCCCTCCACCTCCCCTCTCCCCTTTCCTCCTTCCCCTCCGCCTCTCCCTCCTCCCTTTTCACCTTCCTTCCCCCTCCCCTCCCTCCCTTCCCTCCTCTCCCTTCCCCCTCTCTCCTCCTTCCCACTTCTCCCGTCCCTCCCCTTTTCTCTGCCTCCCCTCATCTCTTCCTTCTCAAGAGTTCCCTTATTTATTTATTTATTTAATTGATTAATTAATTGTTTTATTACCTTATTTATTCATTTTTATCCTCATCTTGTGGTCTATTTTATTAGTCTATTTATTTTACCTCTTATCTTAACCCTTGGGGTTTTTTGTTGTTTATTTGTGACATTTTATTAAACTGTTGTCTTAGGGGTATGTTTACTAAACCATCTTAATGTTACCGGCGTTAGTTGCAGTCTTACTGTGACGAATGCCATATAAGGTAGTGGGCGTTCCGGTCTTAAGGTAGCATTTCGGGTTATTGCACGATAAAGTCCGTTATCGCGTGATAGAGGGAGCCGTGGCACGTTAACGTGCGTTAGCCTTAATTAGGTGCGCTGACCTATAATCACAGCAACAGAGGTGTAGCACACTGGTTAATACGTTGACTGCTGATATAGTGGTCATGAGTTTGATCCCCCAGTGAGCTCCGTTAAAAGACTGTCTGAGGCAATCCCTTTTCCTGCCTGTAACAGTCAGACACATCCCAACAATTTGCACTGCCAGCCAAAAAAGCCTCACCCCAGTGCCGCAACCCAATGCACCTTTTAGGGCGCACCATAAGGCACATCATAAAGCACCATGTCATCCAAGGCAGATCATAATGTGCCCCAGAGGGCAGCAGGAAAGGTTGGCACCCTCCAAGGCAGCATATAAGGCGCCCCATAAGCTGGCCAAACCTAAGGTGCCGTGAAAGATGCCCCAGGGATGCCAAGGTGACATAGGAGATGGTACCCAGGGGCACAAAGGTGCCCCAAAGTCAGAAGCATGAAATGTATGGCTCAAACACAAATGTAACCATAACACTGCACAGAGCACCAAGGAAAGGCAATGAACAAGTGATGGAAGGAAGTAGATGATGGAGCTCATGGACCATCCAAATCTGCGTGCAGCCCATGTAGCAGCAGGTAAAATGGACAAATATATCGGGGGCAGCTGTACCGATGTACAGGGTGATGGTAATGTACAGTGCAACAATGACAGTGTGTGGCAGAGGATGGGGATACGTGTCCACCAGAGGAGGTAGAGGTGGCAGGATAAGTGCAATGACAGGAGGACAGAGGAGAGCAGTGCCATACAAAGCAGACACAGGAGAGGCAAGCATGAAGAGCCGCAATGCAGAAAAGTGTGCCAGTGCAGGACATGGGGTAGCAGCCTGCACATTAGGGCAGGGTGCCACACAGCTGGCACACACACATAGATGGACAGAAGGATGGATAGCAACAGTGATGAGGGCATAATGTGGCGGCAGCACAGATCTGCACAGATATGACTGTTACACGAATGAAAAGTAGTTATGTAGGACAGGCATAAAAAAAAGGGAAACAGAGAGGAATTGAACCCATGACCTCTACTACTGAAGTCATTGCATTAACCATTGTGCTACATCACTATGGAGGGGGGGCCATCACAACAATGGCTGGCTACAGAAAGAGTGCACGTCACCATAAAAATGTCTGCTGTGGCTACCAGGATAGGATAGAACTAACAGTACCCATAATGCAATTCACATGGAGAACAGCAGTCTACATTTGCTCACCAGATGGGATATGCACCTCTACAGCATGTCAGCTTGGTAGGGGGGAATGACCGTGCGTGTTACTGGCACAGAGTACCCACAGGCCATGCCAATGTGCGTGTTCTGTGCTCACCCTGAGAGTGAGGTGGCGTGGCCAGCACCAGGTCCGCAGTACCAAGGTTGGTTGAGATGGGCTGTACAGCAGGTTTTCATCAGTGCCAGTGTGTCACGGGTATTTGTTACAGAAACCTTTAGGAGATCTCTGTGTCCATTTATAATTGTCAGTCATGTCTGGCCTTTGGGAACCATGATGCACACAACATAGTGCATATCCACTGTGCTTGCTATGGTCATCTGTTTAGGGAGCAGGGGTGTGTTGGGGCTCACATGGTGACAATGTACTTAGCAAACTGCCCTCTCTGGTTAAGGGTGGGGGGACATGATCTGCCCCCAACAGACCCACACTCTCACCCTTTGCAAGGGGGATCAGTGGAGGTACATGAGGACAGGCTGTAGGACCAGCAACCCCAGTCCTGGTGGCGAACAGACAGCTGCTGAAGATCTGTACTTGGGACAGGGCCACTGGCAGATAGGTAGTGGGCCCACTCAACTCAGCTGCTCCCCACTACACTCTGACATTCACCAGCAGAGGGCAGTGAGCATGCACCTGCAGCACCCTGCAAGGTGGTGCAGGCATACAGATGCTAATTACAGTCTACTAGCTAGTACATAATGCATGTTCTTGAAAAAACTATGTGCACCCAAAACTAGGATATCAGCGCACACACACACCACACAGGTATACCAGCGATTGGGACCCAAAAAAGAGAACCCATAAATATCACTTGAGAGACATACTGTATAGTACTATGGGGGAACCTAGCCATGCCGTGGTCACTGCTCAGTCAGGGTGAGAGCAACCTCCCAGCATGACATGCTGTGGCCACCCTGTCCGTGCAGGTGGTGGTCGGCACTACAATGTCCCAGCCATTGCCCTATACCCTGTGCAGATGCATCCTGCCCAGGCCACCCTGTCCGGGCCATACCCACAGTATCTTGCTCCTCATTATGCACATTGGCAGGCTAACACTGGAAACAGTGCAAGCAGTGTGGGCTCAGTAAGGTGTAGGCAGCCACAACACACTGGATAGACAGACACACACTCCCACACCTATGCCAGCATTGTGCAAATATAGAGGTTTGTGGCAGCCCTGGCCACCACACCAGTCCTGGGCACAGTGCGGGCATTGCTATGGTACTCAATACTGTTAGGGTCACTCCCCGGGGTGGTAAACACTGTCAGAATCAATAACTGAAACACACTCCACAGATATCTGAAAGGTTGCTATGATGAATCTCTATCAACAAATTGTGTTTAACTTAGGATTTGTTAGCTGACATTAATCATAGCAAACTTTTGATATATGTGGAACGTGTTCCCAGGTTTAGGACAGCATTCCTAAGGTATGCAGGGGCCAGTATTGGGAGATGCTGCTCTGTGCAGGGCCCAACAGCCTGACTCTCCATGAGGCTTTGGATAGTGGAGCCTGTGGGTGTGGGTGTTTATGCCCCTGTTGGCCGCTGCTCTAGGGCAGAGGTTCCCAACTCCGGTCCTGGTGGGCCAAACACTGTTCAGGTTTTCATGCTGTCCCTAATGAATATGCATGAGATACATTTGCATACAATGGGGGTGGCGCATACAAATGCAGCACAGGCATATTTATTAGAGACAGCATGAAACCTGAATGGTGTTTGGCCCTCCAGGACTGCAGTTGGGAAACTCTGCTCTAGGGATTGCACATGTTTATGGTATCTGTGCTCTGTAGGGTAAAATATAGGCGTTTCAGGCATGTTTATTTTATCTGCAATAAAGGTTCCTTCTTTATTACCATGGTTTAGTATTGGGTAAAATATGGGGACAGGGTTGGCAGAAGCCACAACTGGAACTTGAACTTGTGATCTTCTGCTCCTGAACACACTGGCTGTGCATAGTGCACCACACTGTTGCCACCGGGACAGTTCATTCCCTGGGGATACCATGACTGTTCGTCAGACAGACCCTGTCTGTTGCAGTGCATGGCACCCACCTAAACGGGGCTTGGCCATGGTCTGCTATGGGCAGATGCCACTGCCCCCTCCGCCACCAACACCCCTCCACCACCATGCTGCCGTGCCATTATGCGGGTGGTGCTGGTGGTGCGCAGTCCCAGGCCATCCAGTGTGCCGGTAGGCAGCTGCCTATGGTGTGGGTTCTCGGGTAGGGGTACCTACATGGACATTCACGCTTCCCCCCGGCACCGCCTGCCAATGTTATGTGCCCTTGGGGGTGCCTGCTGGGTAATATCCCCTATGACACTGTGGGACACACACTCGTACCCATGTTGGACCCTCATCAGTTGCTGTCTTGCTGCTTTACAGTTTTGGCATTCCTATGTGCCACCTAGGCATCTGCCAATCCGCACTGTGCCCCAGCTGGACCACAGCATGTGCCGCCTGCAGCCCCCTGTATCCCATTTACAGTATCAGTACAGTTGCCCTTTCCTACGTGCCCACTCTGCTGTTGCTGCACATGTGCACGCCATAACAAACCTGCTCAATTTAAACGATAGAAACCCTGATCAGCGCTATTTCAATGTGGGATCATTCACTTTTTAGGGGGATGGAGCATAGACCCTTCCAAACATGATATCTTAATTTTTACGTTTTATCAGTAGTGTTGCTTTATGTTTATCATTAATATAACTATTGGCCAGCTTGGTTATTGGGATTTTAAATGTGGTTCTGGTCATTTTATATGTTTATTTGCCTTTTTGGTTCCTGCACATGTATCACAACTATCACTTTTCTGGGTTTCCCTGCCTTTGCTGCATATTGCTGACTGAAATGGTTTTCTCTTTCCTGCAAGTGTGCCTAACACGAGGGTTTCACTGGCATTAGTGTTCAGACGCGGATTTCACAGCGTTAGTGTGCCTGGAGCCTCTCCCTGCCCACTCTTCGCCCACTGACCCCTTCTCTCCGCCCTCTGGGAAGCCTTACTCCACCCTTCAGACCCGGATTTCACAGCGTTAGTGTGCCTTAAACCTTTTAGGCGCCAACGTTCCACATGTGGAACACATTTTTGCAATGATATAGCTTTATCAATTTTCAAGCAAATTAGATGAAACTTTGTCAATGAGTTTATAGACATTGACCCTCTTGAGCAATAAAAAATTTTTTTTCCAATTGGCGATATACCCCCTTCTACAGTATGCCAAAGTAGACCAAAGTTGGCACTTTATGGTTTATGTAATATATCCCTCTACAATTTTGTTCTCACATGTCCGTCTGTCTTATTAGGGTGAGATTCATACTCTGGAATGTTTTATGAGTGTGTTGGTCAGGTTTTATGCATGTTGGTAACCTATTCATGTTTTTGTGATTACTTCTTTCCGTGTGTTCCACTTGTGGAACGTTGGGACTTCCGGGTGTCATTTTTTTCATTTTACAATTTCTGCCATATTTTTTGCAGGATTGTTATTCAACTAATTCTATATAATTATAATGCCTAAATACCGTTGCCTGACGCTTCAAGAAGCAGTAACACGCATTGCGGAAGATTCAGATGTAGAAGAAGCCGACATTTTGATTTTGCCACCCAATGATGAAATGGCTGCTTCAGACATTGAAGAAATTGATGAAGAAAATTTGGAGTCTATTGAGCCTGGCAAAGTGTGTGGTGAATTAGATCTGGATATTCAAAAAGTTGCTAATGTGGAATCCGAGGGAAGTGATCAGCAGGTAGAAAATGACAGTGACAGTGAGCTCTTATCTAATTATCAGTCAGCTCAACCAGCAAAAAAGCGTAAGTGGATAAAATCAACCCCAAAATGGATGAAGAGGGACAACTTTTTGACTCCAATGCCAGAAGCATCTCCCGAAAAATTAGCCGATCTTCGCACTGATTTGATTGATAAATCTCCCTTTGACCTCTTTATGCAAATGTTTGGTGATGATTACGTTGATCATCTTGCCAGTATGACCAATATTTATGCTCAGCAGAAATTGGCAAATATTGATACAAATGGGGACGAGTTGATTCGTTTTTTTGGCATTTTGCTCCTCAGTGGATACCACCAGTTGCCCAAAGAAAGTCACTATTGGTCGACCACCGAGGATTTGAGCAATAATATTGTCCCAAAGATAATGGGGTATGTTTACTAAACCGTCTTATTGTGCGCCCGGCGATAGTGTGCAGGCTGCCATAAAAGGAGTGGGCATTTCAGTCTTAAAGCAGCAAAATGGGAGTATTGCGCGACAACGCGCGCTGCTGCGCACATTATCGGGCGAAGCGCCGCTAAGCGTGTTATCTCGCGGTAATCTTAAGTAGGCGCCCAGACATGCATACATAGGAACAGAGGTGTAGCACAATGGTTAATACACTGACTGATGATACAGGGGTTATGAGTTTGATCCCCCAGTGTGCCTAATGCATAAAGCTGGCTGAGGCATCAGCTTTGACATGTAAGTATTGTTTCCTGAGGCAGTTTATTTGTATTTTAATTATTGCTGCCAGCAAACACACCCTCACATGCCGTAACCTAAGGTGCCGCATAAGGCACCCTATAAGGCGCATGAAATGAGAGTCAGAAGTTGTAAAAATGTCTTACACATTGGAACATGGAACATACGAAGCATGAACCAAGGGAAGTTGGAGGTGGTCAAGAATGAAATGGAACGTGTACAACTTGATCTGTTGGGTGTCAGCGAACTGAAATGGACTGGCATCGGGCACTTTGCATCAGATGATCACATGGTCTACTATGCTGGAAATGAAAGACAAAGAAGAAATGGTGTTGCATTTATAATAAAGAAGAAACTTGCAAGAACTGTAATGAAATACAATGCAGTCAGCGAACGCCTAATCTCTATTCGTCTATGAGGATTGCCTATCAACACAACTATAATTCAAGTATATGCCCCAACAACAGCTGCAGAAGAGAATGAAATTGAAGAGTTCTATGAACAAGTACAAGCTGAAATTGACAGAACATGCAAACAGGATATCCTGATAGTCATGAGTGACTGGAATGCAAAAGTTGGCAACAAAGAAGAAGGCAAAGTAGTTGGAAAATATGGACTTGGCAACAGAATGAAGCTGGAGAAA
This sequence comes from Ichthyophis bannanicus, assembly GCA_033557465.1. Taxonomy (NCBI): domain Eukaryota; kingdom Metazoa; phylum Chordata; class Amphibia; order Gymnophiona; family Ichthyophiidae; genus Ichthyophis; species Ichthyophis bannanicus. Next base: position 123,022,971 of record CM066039.1, on the reverse strand, counting down.
GACTGATAGAATTCTGCAAGACCAATGATCTATTCATCTCAAACACCTTCTTCCAGCAACACAAGCGGCAACTGTACACATGGACTTCACCCAATGGATTGTATAAAAATCAAATTGACTACATCTGTGGAAGTCAACGATGGAAAAGCTCTATAACATCAACAAAGACAAAACCTGGAGCTGACTGTGGTACAGATCATCAACTACTAGTATGCAAACTCAAGCTAAAGCTGAAAAAGAGCAAACCACTCATGAATGCAGCAAAATATGACCTTGAGAATATTCCACTGGAATTTAAAGACTGCCTGCAAAATCGATTTGCTGCTTTAGATACAAATGACAGAGCTCCGGAAGAGTTATGGAATGACATTAAGAAGGTTGTGTTGGAAGAAAGTGAGAAGTCTCTACAAAAGGTGAAAAAGCAAAAACGGCCAAAATGGATGACAGAAGAAACTCTGAAAATTGCCCAGAAACGCAGAGAAGCTAAAGCCAGAGGAGAAAGAAAGACAATCGCAGAACTCAACAGAGATTTCCAACGTGCAGCAAGACAGGACAAGGAAAAGTACTACAATGACACTTGCAAGGAAATAGAAGCAGAAACTATTAGAGGAAGAACAAGATCGGCTTTCCTGAAGCTACGAGAGTTAAAGAAAAAGTTCCAGCCTCGAATTGGAATGTTACAAGATGCTCAAGGATCTATGTTGAATGATGCTGAGAAGATCAAGAAAAGGTGGAAGGAATATACAGAGTTTTTATATGATAAAGATCAAGTGGACCAACAGCCGTTTCAACCTGTACTTTATGATCGGGAACCATTGGTGATGAAAGAAGAAGTTGAAGCATCATTGAAAGCCTTATCAAAGAACAAAGCACCAGGCATTGATAGCATTCCTATAGACGTATTGCAGCAAACTGATGCAGCTGTTACCATACTTACAAGGCTCTGCCAAGAAATATGGAAGACAACATCATGGCCAACTGACTGGAAAAGATCTGTGTTTATACCAATAATAAAGAAAGGTGATCCAACTGACTGTGGAAATTATCGAACAATCGCTCTGATCCCACATGCCAGCAAGATTCTACTGAAGATTATTCAAAAGAGACTACAACCATACCTGGAACAAGAACTACCTGAAGTGCAAGCAGGGTTCAGGAAAGGGCGAGGAACGAGAGACATCATTGCTGATGTGAGATGGATCCTTGAAAAGACTAAAGAATACCAAAAGGATATCTATTTGTGCTTTATCGACTATAGCAAGGCTTTTGACTGTGTAAACCATGAGAAACTCTGGGCCACATTAAGAAGCATGGGTATACCAGAACACCTGATCGTTCTCTTGCGCAATCTGTACATTGATCAAGAAGCAACAGTTCAAACGGAACGAGGAGAAACAGAATGGTTTAAAATAAGCAAAGGTGTAAGACAAGGCTGCATACTTTCCCCCTACCTGTTTAATTTATATGCAGAACAAATCATCAGAGAAGCAGGATTGTATGAAGACAACAGAGGTGTGAAGATTGGTGGAAGACTTATCAACAATCTTCGCTATGCTGATGATACTACATTACTGGCTGAAAGTGAAGATGATCTGAAACATTTGCTTCTCACAATTTATTTATTTATTTATATTCTCTTATATACCACGCTATTCTGCATCAGTGTGGTTTACATTGAACAAACTGAAATTACATTGAACAGGGCATTATTTATTGGAACCTCTCTATTGGCATGCCCTAACTTCCCTCTTTTGCTAGTATCCTTCAAGGATACACCCTTCCTAACCATGTGCTCTTGGGATAACTATCAGCTTTCCCTACTATCTAGTTTAAAAGATGCTCTGTCTCCTTTATAAAGGTTGATACCAGCAGCCTGGTTCCATCCCGGTTAAGATGAAGCCCATCCTTTCAGAAAAGACACCCTTCCCCAGAATGTTGCCCAGTTCCTAACAATCCAAAACCCTCTTCTTTGAACCATCATCTCATCCACACATTGAGATTTTGGAGCTCTGCCTGCCTTTTGGGTCCTCTGCGTTGATGGGAAGCATTTCAGAGAATGCTACCCTTGGAATTCTGGATTTCCTACCTAAAATCCTAACTTAGGCCTTCAGTACCTCCCTACCATACTTTCCTATGTCATTGGTACCAACATGTACCAAGACAGTAGACTCCTCTCCAGCACTATCTAAAACTTTCTCTTGTTGGCGCTTGAGGTCCTCTGCCTTTGCACCAGGCAGGTATATTACCAGGCGATCCTTATGTCCCCAGTCATCCAGCTATCTACATGCCTAATGATCGAATTGTCAACTACAACTGCCATCCTAACTCTTCCCTCATGGGAACATGTCCTTGGAGAAACCTCCTTGGTGCGAGAGGGTTTTATATCACCTGGAGAACAGGTCCTAGCTACAGAATCACTTCCTGCCACACCAGGGTGATGATCTCCTGTCATATGACCTCTTTCCTGCATGGCAACAGAGAGACTGCCAGACTGGAGGTGGAACTTCAGTACTACGTCCCTGTAGGTTTCGTCTATATATCTGACTTCCTTAGCTCCTCCAGGTCTGCTACTTTAGCCTCCAGTGATCGGACTCATTCCCTGAAAGCAAAGAGCTCCTTGCACCTAGCGCACACGTAAGACCCCTCACCAACTGGGAGAATCGTTCATGTGACACTCAATGCAAGAGACTGGATAGCCCCATCTCACTGCTGAAGTGCTGTCTGCATCTTAGTTTTATAGTTTTGTTAAGATATTTAAGTTATTTACTTACTTAAAGTTGCTAGGGATAGTTGTTTAAACAGAAGTATACCTAATAGGTTTGAGGGACTTTGCTCACATCAGGATTAATTTCAGGGCCTTAATTAAGTTATACCTGATTAGGATAACCAGTTACACCTGAAAGTGACTTCAACTACCTCTGTCCCTGTAAGAGCTGTAAGAACCTACAAATCTAAGATACATTAACAGCAGGGCCACCCTCCCCCAACTGCCACCACCCTCCCAGTTGCCGCCAGCCCCAGCTGCCGTTGATTCCGTCTTGGGAGGGGGGGGCAGCAGCAGCATTTCCAAAAGCAGTGGGTTTTTGCCGCCGCTTTTGGAAATATTGCCACTGCTGCTGCCCCCCTCCCAAATGGAACTGGCAGAAGCTCGGGGGGGGGGGGGGTTGACACGGCTGCCTATATGTGCTGCTGTTGTCACCCACTCGGGCTGACTGTCTAGGCAGCAGCCTAGGTCGCCTAGTGGACAGGCCGAACCTGATTAACTGGAGTAGCTAGTACAAGCTCTTTCTTTCCAAATAAAATTTACCAAAGACATTGTATTGTTTCCAGATCCCTTCTGGCAAACCAGCACATGCCAAAAATCAAGAGGTGATGAGAAAATTTGGAATGGAGAGCTTAACTTATTTTTCCCTCCTTACTGTCCAAACGATAAGGCCAATAACCTACAAAGCCGCTCCTTGGGTTTTCAGCTATGTATTTATATTTCTACTATGCTGCACTCATACACAGAATATTTCTTGGTATCAATGTGCCTTGCATTCAAGCCTGGATTTCAGCATAGGCAATGTAGGGAACTGCTTCCAACAGCGCCCAATTTTGATAAGCACTGGAACATTGCTAGAATTGTTTTGATGTGAGCCCCTTACCTCCGCTATTGTACTTTAACTTGCAGCCCACATGGAGCCTTCCGGCACCTGTGAGCCCTGCCCCTTGCATGGCTTCTATGGGGCACTGCAGGATCTGTCAGGGGGCGAGTGCTGGAAGGCTCCAGGCTGCAGAGTTATTTAAGTATTGCCAGACAGTGTGGGGGATCTAAAGAACACAGTGCAATGATAAGAGAGCACCATAGAAAGGAAGGATGGGGCAAAGACGACTGGGGGTCAGGGAAGCTCCCCATCCCTCACCTTTGCCTATGGGCATCCAGTCTCCTATCAACTCTCTTTCAAGACTCTTTACAACACTTTAGTGGTCAGTATGCTAAAAACATTAGATGAACAACCGTGGTGCAAGCCTATAGGGGATGCTTAAGGAAATGGTTCCATCCACTAGTCTACTCTATCCAACTGCTGTTGATGTTGTTGTATGTGAACCGCGCTGATACCAAATAGCGCGGTATATAAAAGATTGTATTAAATAAATAAATAAAATAAATATGTCATAACTGTAAGGAACACATTCCTACTGAGACTCAAATGGGCCCTTACACGTCTTTCATGTGAAACCAGCACTGCCAAGACCAGTATGCATTAGGAGGAATGCAGGAGTGCAGAAGTCAAGCATTGTCTCAAGCCCGGAGTGGCAGAAGGTCTTTTTCTTAGGGGGGCCCCAAGCACCTCCCTCCAAGCTCCAACCTAACTCTGCTCCAAGCTCCACCCTACAGGCAGAGACCCTTCCTGTTCTGGCCGCAAGGGATCCAATCGCCTGTGGGCAGAAGAGAAACCAAGATCACAGTAAAGGCCCTTCTTGTTCTGACTATGGGGATCCGATCTCCTGTGAACAGACATGAAGGGTCTTTGCCGAGATTGCAGCTTCTCCTTCTTCCTGCAGGAGACAGGATCCCCGAGTGCAGTCTGCTGCCTGCCATACCATGATTTTTGGTGGGGCTAGGGCCCGTGTGGCCCACCCCTTTCCGGTATCGATGTCTCAAGCTGTCCTTTGCAAACAGATAAGGCAAATGTCTGTACCTACCCCCTGGACTTTTAGAGGATGTAGTAAAAGCTGTTAGTATAGCTGAACTTAAAAGAGGTTTGGACAAGTTCCTGGAGGAAAAGTCCACAAACCATTCTTAAAGAGGACCAGGAAAATCCGCTGCTTACCCCTGGGACAAGCAGCATGCAATCTGTGTACCCTTTTGGGACCCTGACAGGTATGTGTGACCTAGATTGGCTGCTGTTGGAAACAGGATACTGAGCTTGATGTACCCTTAGCCTGACCCAATACGGCATATCTTATGTTCTTATAAAATATGGGAATGTTGTTATAAATGAATTGACTGCATACATTGCCAGGGTATATACAAAAGAAGTAGACATGCAGAAAACATAGCACCTACGTTTCTGTGTTATGCGCATAAGCGTCCCTGGGAGTGGAGAATGGGTAGAATGGGCCAGGATCAGCGCCTATGCAAGTATTTGGCTTAAATATACACATATATGCTGATTCCAACTGGTACATGCATGCACAAAGTTACTTCTGCTTCGGAACATGTGTAACTTTGTGCGGGATTTTCGGGTAGGCTACTTTATAAAAGCACATACAGTAAATTACCGTCTCTATGCAGCTACATTACCTTGAAAGAGGAACATGGCCATGAGAATCCCAGTCACTGCAGCCCAAGCTGTGCCCTGGCAATATGCCCTTGGATCCATCCTTCTTCTGTGTCCTACCATAGAAATTGAATAGTTAGATAATTCATCGTATTTGTTATAACTTGAACAAAAATGGGAGAAAATCAGTGGGGAAAAATCTCAGCAGTTTCTGGGTGCATATCGGAGTTCATTTTGGTGAATGGAAAAAATTATATAGATTAATTACTTCAGCAAAAGAGAAGTGAGGTCTGGCAGGGGAGGTTAAGATCTTAGAGGTATGTTTACAATGCAGCGGTAGCGGCCTCCGTGCAATATCGGAGCTGCGGCTCCAGTATCACACGGAGGCCGCTACTGCTGCTTTGTAAACATACCCCTTAGAGTGGGGAGAAGGTCACATCTTTATTTTTTCATTTATATTCCGCACAATTCAGCTGAGTTGATCTAAGCAGATTACCGTAAAATATATTTTATTCATTTATTAAAAGACACACTGCTTTTACAAAATTTACATTTGTTCAGTGCAGTTCAAAAAAAAATAAAGCTAATAGGTCATGATAATTAAAACGTAATGTGCATTAATGAAATTAACACATCTTAAATGTCACTGTGCCCACAGAAATAAGATGCATTAATTTCATTAATGTGCTTCAAAACCTTTAGTAAACATGTCTGATTACATAATAACATATAGGGGCATGTTTACTAAAACCCCGCTAATGTGCGGGCCGCAGTAGTGTGCGGATGCCATATAAGGAGTGGGCGTTCCGTCCTGAAAAAGAAAATCCGGAATTTACATATGCGCTAAGATGCGCGGCGCCCATGTGCGCCCCGCACATTAGCGCATGAGATAGCTGCGTGGGAGGCATAAGTGGCACGCTGATGTGCACACAGAAAAGCAGAGCTACAGCACAATGGTTAAGACACTGACCAATGGTGCAAGAATCAGGAGTTCAATCCCCCACAGTGCCCAATGAAGATGGCTGGCTGAGGTGTTAATTTATGAGGCATTTAAATAATGGGCAGCATAAGGCAGCACGCTGATGGGCATAAGGCAGTGTGCTAATGTTTTCGGAGGCATTTTAATACTGGGCGGCATAAGCAGCGCGCTGATGTGCACACAGAAGAGCAGAGTCACAGCACAATGGTTAAGACACTGACCAATGGTGCAGGGATCAGGTATTCAATCCCGCACAGTGCTCAATGTAGACAGCTGGCTGAGGCATTACTTTAGGACAGGGGTCTCAAACTCAAATTGCTTTGAGGGCCAAATGAGGACTTGTAGAGTAACCCGGGGGCCGCACAAGACGCAGGCCTCATTTGCATAAGGGCATCATTTGCATAAGGGAATCATTTGCATAAATATTTGCATAATGTTACCATACACTAACTTTTAGTAAACATGCAGAACATACACCATCACCAAACAAGGAATCACAATTGAGAAACAGGAAGACAATTAAACTGGGAACCTCAAAAGCCAAACTTAGAATGTACAACACTGTAGAAATAAAACTATAAATTGATTTCCTCTTGTATTAAATAAAGTGCAGACGTTAAAGATGCACATTTCCAAGAGCTGACATATTTCAGTTAATAAATTCAAAATAAAGAGAGATTTTTCTACCTTTTGTGCATTTTTTTTTCAGTTGCAATTGTTCCAGCCACTTTCTTCTGGTTTCTTCGTGTCTTCTGCTAACGCTCCATTGTCTGCTGTCCATTTGTCCTTTCTTCTTTCCTAGTTTTTTTCCATTCTCTCTCTACATCTGCTTTAACATACTAATCATTCTCCTTTTGCTCTTTCCTCATTCCTATTTCATCCACTCAAATTTTACCCCTCCATCCTCAATCCCCACTTACTCTCCCAATACCCGGCCAATTGTAGATTTTTCTTCCCTCCCACACAAAATATATTTCTCCTCTCAATTTCACTCTCCCAGCCCCATCCCATTCTAATCGTCCCCCAACATCAACTCCCTTCTAGCTCCTGCCCCACCCAGCATCCGCTCCCTTCTAGTCCCCGCATCATCAGCCCATTTCCAGTCCTAGCTCCCTCCCCTCACAGCCCATTTCCTTTCCAAGCCCCCCTCCCCATCAGCCCATTTCCATTCCAAGCCCCCTTCCACTCAGCCCATTTCCATTCCAAGACCCTGTCCCCATCAGCTATTTGCAGTTCAAGCTCCCCCTTCTACTTGGCCCATTTCCAGCCCTAGCACCCCCCCCCAGTCCATTACCAGTTCTAGCCCCCCCCCATAGCCCATTATCAGTCCTAAGCCCCCCAACAGCCCACTTCCAGTGCTAACCCCGCCAACAGCCCACTTCCAGTCCTAACCCTTCCATCGCCCCATCTTCATTCTTAGCCCCCCCATAACCCCATTTTCAGTCTTAGCCCCCCAATCAGACCACCTCCAGTCCTAACCCCCATCACCCCATTTTCAGTACTATCCCCCCATCACCCCATTTTCAGTCCTAACCCCCCCCCCCATTACTAGTCCTAACCCCCTCCCCCCATCAGCCCAAGTAAATTTAAAAATGAAAAAAAAAAACCCGGCTTCTGCTGCTGCCGCCGCTGCAGTCATATTTGTATGTGCTTCAGGACACATGACCTGCTGCTTCTGATTCCAGTCCAATGCAACTTACTATTGGAGGGGGGTCAAAAGTGGCAGGGCATGTATGCTGAAGCACATGGTCTGCCACATGAAGCAAAGTGGTGGTGCAAAACCAATTTTAAAATAATGCCACTATCGCCTTGGTGATGGGGGGGTGGCTGGGCATGGCTACGGTTTCTGTCTGGGGCGGCTGAAACTCTTAGGACAGCCCTGCCTCTGACACAAGTTGCTGCCGGAGGGGGTCGGAAGCAACAGGCCTTGTCTGCCGCCCCAGGCAGTGGTCTAGCCTGTCTAGTGGATTTGCTGTTGCGAGTTACATGGCCATCCGGTAAGGCTGCAGGTTTCCATAGGCACTAGCACTGCCCGTCAAGCCCACTGAAGCCTCCAGCAAGCATCGGGACTCTCTTCTTGCGGAAGCGGACGCGAGCCGCTGCCCCTCGTGCAGGTCTGAGCCTCGCGGATCCGGAAACGACGACAGCGCCGCGTGCGAGTGAGGACGCCGAGACCGTGCCTGCTGTCTTTCTAGGTCGGCCGGGGCTGCCTGCGGGGTGAGTCACACGAGCCGGCGGGAGCCCGGGACACAGGCCTGCTCTTAGCCCGTGGCAGGCTGGGACTTGTAGTTGTCACTTGTATGGGGAACTCTAGAGCTAAGAGCGAGTGCAGGCCCGAGCCGACGTGGAGTCCGGTGGTAACCCTAACATGGGACGTCCAGGGCTTTTAGCGCTCTGGACTCTACAGCCTCGTCCACACAGTCCAAGGATTTTTTTTTCCTGGCCCAGCAGTTTTCTTATGCTCCTTTGTTCTGGGTCCCTGAAAGCTGCCGCTGATGGAGTCAGATGCTTTGCCGGGCAGATGGGAAGGGGCTGCGGGACAGTTGATTCTGCCGCTGCCATGCAGCGGCAGCAGCAGCAGAAGCCGTTTTTTTTTTTTTGGCCTCTGCATTGCGGGCCGCACAAAGGTCTCTCGCGGGCCGCATGCGGCCCGTGGGCCGCGTGTTTGAGACCCCTGCTTTAGGAGCTAGTCTAATATTGTGTGGCATAAGGCAGCGCGCTGATGGGCATTAGGCGACATGCTATTGATTTAGGAGGCTTATTAATATTGAGCGGCATAAGGCGGCGCGCTAATATACAAGCACAGTAACAGAACCACAGCACAATGGGTAAGACACTGACCAATGGTGCAGGGATCAAGGGTTCAATCCCCCACAGTGCTCAATGAACAAGGCTGGCTGAGGCATTACATATTATGGGGAAGATTGCTTTTGGAGTCATTTTATGTTTATTTTAATTATCACTACTAGCAAACGCACTCTCAAAGCGTGTTAACATAAGGTGCCCATAAGGCACATTATAAAGTGCACTGTCCGCCAAGGCACCCTAGAATGTTGCTTATAGGGCGCTGTAGAGGGTGCCGTATGAGGTACCGTAAGGTCAGAGTACTGTTTTTTATGGCAGCACTGTGCAGTTTAAGGAATGAAAAGCATAAGTAGGTGCGCTGACAGGCAAGGAGGAGCAGCAGTGGAGCACAATGGTTAAGGCACTGACTGCTGATACAGGGGTCATGAGTTTGCTCCCCAGGGTGCCTAATACGTAAGGCTGGCTGTAGCATCAGCTTTGCAATGTACATATTTTTTCCTGCAGCACTTTATTTTTATTTTATTAATTGCTGCCAGCAAACACGCCCTCACGTGCCATAATTGAAGGTGCCGTATAAGGCATCCTATAAGGCACTCCATAGGGCACATTATAAAGTGCACTGTCCGCCACAGCACCCTAAAATGTCCCCTATAGGGCACCCTATAAGTTGCGTCACAGGATAATGCATAGTGCACCTTATATGGACGGGAACCATAAGGTGCCCTATAGGGCGCCCTATAAAGCACCCTCAGAGGCACTTTATGGGTACAGTACGCTGAGGGTGTTTTTGCTGGCATCAAAATATGTACATTAACAAAAGATAATGCATTGGACAACCCTATCAAATAGCCCCACTGTAGGTTTGAACCCATGACCTCTGGCTTCACAGGCAGTGAAGTAACCATTGGGCTACATCTCTAAAACTGCTAGCAAGCCCCTGGCTGGCTGCAGAGAGCCTGCATGTCACCACACAGACAGTCTGCTGTGGTCACCAGGATAGGGTTAGCCCACCCATACCCATGATGCACTGCACATGCAAATCAGCTGTCCACAGATAAACACAAGATGGGCAATGCACCCCCACAGCACCTCGGCCTGGTAGGGGGAAGTGACCATGTGCACCCCCACAGCACCTCGGCCTGGTAGGGGGTACTGACCGTGTGTTTTACTGGCACAGAGTAGCTACACACCGTCACATTGTGCGTGTACTGTGCTCACCCTGAGGGTGCGATGAGGCGCCCAGGACCAGGTCCACAACACCGTCCATAGCTGAAAGAAGCCATGCCGGAGGTCCAAAGCATTGTTAATGTGTGAGATAGGTAGTTCTTGCACAAACACCTTGGATATCTTTGTCTGTTTCAGTCAGGTGTAGCCCCCATGGACCATGCACCCCCTCCCCAAGGCCAAGAGTGGCAAACAGGGTCTCCCATCAATAGATCCACATTCTACCTCCCTGCAAAGGTGGCAGCAGTGGGGAACATCAACTCCGGTCCTGCTGAGGAATAGACACCCCACAGGGCAGTCAATGCAGCTCTATACACATCCATAACACAATAGCAGACAGACATTAGGCTTGGATATGGTAAGCTGCACCCCACCACTATCTGATATTCTCCTGCAGCAAGCCATCAGCCACTAAAAGCCACTCCATCAAGACACATACCAGCTGCAAACAGTCTGCTAGTTAGTCCATAGTGCATGCACCCAGAACTGGGATGTCAGCATACACAGCAAGCAGATAAATCAGTGACTGGGCCCCAAAAAGAAACCCATATCTATCACATGAGAGAAATACTACATGGCACTATGGGGGTGCCTAGCCATGCTGTGGTCACTGCACAGTCAGGGTGAGAGTGATCTCTCAGCAGGACATACTGAGGTCACCCTGTCTGTGTAGGTGGTGGCCGGGCACTAAAATGTCCCAGTCACTGCCCTATGCCCTGTGCAGATGCACCCTGGCCAGGCCACCCTGTCCGGCCTATACCCATGGTACCTTGCTCCTCATTATGCACATCGGCAGCCCAATACTGGCAACACTGCTGGCAGTGTGGGCTGTGGAAGGTGTTTGCAGCCACCACACACTGGATAGACAGACAGCCACCCCCACACCTATGCCAGCATTGTGCTACTATAGAGGAGTCCAGCAGCCATACCCACCACACCAGTCCTGGGCACAGTACAGGCATCGATATGGTACGCAATACTGTTGGGGGGTCACTCCCCAGGGTGGTAAACACTATCAGAGACCAGACCTGCAGCACACACCGCAGACATCAGAATGATTGTTATGGTGGAGCTCAATGAGCAAAATGTGCTTAACGTAGGAATTGATATCTGCCAGTTTGTTTGTTTTTTTTATTTACATTCTCTTATATACTGCACTATTCTGCATCAGTGTGGTTTACATTGAACAAACTGAAATTACATTGAACAGGGCATTATAACTTGGAGATAACTATTTTACAGGGAACATGGGCTATGGAGGGTTAAGTAGCTTGCCCAAGACCACAAGGAGCACCTGTGGGACTAGAAACCCCAGTCCTTCCGGCCCAAGGTTGCTGTCCTCTAGTGGGACAGCCTGAAGTACCTTGCCCCAACCACTAGGCCACTCCTCCACTCCATAAAATAAAATGAAATTATTTTTGAAAGGGTCTACGGAGCGTAGACCCTTCCAAAAATCATTTTTTTTTGGAACTTTCCTGGGAGTGTTTTTTATTATTGCCCATTGCTATCACTGTTGCCCAGCTGAATTATAATTTTTACAATTTTTATTGTGGTCATTTTAATGTTTTATTTGAGATTTTGTTCTGTGCACATGTATCACACTGCTCACGTTTTGTAGGTTTCCCCGGTTTTGCTGTACATTGCTGACGGAAATGGTTTCTCTTCCCTTTAAATCGGCTCTAACGCGAGGTTTTCACTCGCGGTATTTTTTAGGTTGATTTTCAGCCCCGCTCCTGTGCGGGAAGCCTCTCCCCTCCCACTCTCCACCCATTGACCCCGTCCCTCCGCCCCTCCGGAGCCTTCCTCCGCCCTCGGAATGCCTTTCCACACCCCTAGCGCACATCAGCGCGCCACACACTTGTGCGGGCCCGTTAGTGTGACGCGCACATGTGCGGGGCACAAAAACGCACTATTAGCGTGCGCTAAGGTACCTTAGCGCATGCTCAAGTGCACCCCGCACAATTGCGCGGTTTAGTAAACATACCCCATAGAAAGGATCATAAATATATATACTCAGTGGCATCCCTTCTCCCCCATACCAAATTTACTGTCTAACAATTTGGCATTTACTCTATGGAGCTACATTATCTTGAAGGAGGTGTAGGCTATGTAGGCATAAACCTTTATGGGGAACAGCCAGGTCTTTGGTTTCTTCTTAAATATTTTAACATCCTGCTCTACTCTTAATTCTAAGGGAATCTCCTTCCATCGCTACACGGTCATAGCAAAGAATATTACTTTTATGAAAACACTCTTTTGGGACATTGCTAACGGTTGGGGTAGTCAGCTTATACAGTATATCCCAAAAAATACAACAAAAACACCACATAACCAAAAAATATAAACAAATAAATATAAACATTAAAACAAAATCTGTAAATCTAAACAGTTACAAAATATCCTTAGGTTACTTGTGAAAAACCCAATAGTTCCATTTGATCCTAAGACACCAGCAGGGTATTCAACTGCAGGACCAGTCACAGAAAAAGCAGTATTCCATGTTGATCTAGCTTGCTTGACAGAAGGAATTGTTAACTGGTACCAGCAGAAGGCAAAGCATAAACCAAAGGGTTCAAAACCAAAACATCACAAAGATGGCCAATTTCCTCATCCAGTAAGGCCTAAAAAGAAATTTGATTGGCAGCCAATGCAGTGTAGCAGATCCTCCAGGTATTGGGGCTGAAGATGACCCCTGACGCTGGGTATACAACAAAACTGCTGGTGTTTGTGCTAAATACCACTCTCTTCACTTCCCATGCACAGCACACAGGTACAAGTCCCAAAGGATATGAACGACCACCTCTCCCCGCACTCGGTGGCGGAGAGAAAACAACCCCAGTAGATAAAAAACAATACAGGAGTCCAGTGATAACTTGGTGTACAGAACACTCACTTAACGGGTTCCCAACCTTTACCCAATGAACAAAACTATACAAAAGAATAAAACTTATCACACTGTCCACAAAAATAAGGTCAGTTGATGGCAAATGGTATCAAACTTGCTCACAGTCCTTGGTTGCTCTCTTGATCTGTCAAGCACCTCTCTCATACAATGTTCTTTGCCGAAAATGTATGGAACCCTCCTCATTCTGGGATTCCTCTGTTAGCTAGGCGCCTAATTGGATCACCCATCCCTCAGCTCCTGTTTCCTCTTGTCAATCACTATTTTGTGGGATCCTAATAGGGGCCCTTCTCCTTACTCCTCTCAGTGCAATTAATGCAATTGGTACAGTCAGCAGAAACACTGAAGTAGACGTTAGTCCCACTCTCTCCTGCTTGGGACTAATCTCCTCTCTCCTTATAGTTTCTATGACCCCGTTACCTCTTGGGCCGCAGGGGTATACAGACCCAAAACTTTCATTTCATTTTAAAATTATTATTTTTGTATCATATCATTTCCATTTAATATTGCACCCTATTGTGTAAAAGCATGCACTATTGAGCAAGAGCATGTACTACTAAGCAATAGTGCATCCTATCGTGGATTGTTGATGGGAACTGAGAAATGATGACAATTTCATCATTTCCTGCTTCGCCCAATCGCCACTTTCATTTCAAACAGAGTCACATCTCTAGAAGACGTCCTACCTCTTTCTTGGCTCTTTAGCTCTTCTTCTGGCAGTTCTGTGCTGTGCCTTCTCCTTCAGCCCCTCTCCAGTACTGTGTCAACTCCTTTCCCTCTTCTCCCCTAATGACTGAAACTGGAAGCTCCTGGTCCTACTCTCGAGGTCCCTTTTTCCTGTTCCTATTCCCTTTCCACATCAGATTTGGAACCTGGAACGCCTCTCTTGGATATCTCTACTCCTCCGTATACATTAGAGGAAAGGCGGGATAGAGGAGATATGATAGAGATGTTCAAATACCTCCTTGGCATAAATGCACAGGAGGAGAGCCTCTTTCGATTAAAAGCAAACTCTGCAATGAGGAGACACAGGATGAGAGTGGAAGGGGATAGACTCAGGAGTAATATGCAGAAATACTTCTTTATGCAAAGAGTGGCAGATCTGTGGAATAGTCTCCCAGTGGAGGTAGTAGAGATGAGGACAGTATTTGAATTCAAGAAAGCATGGGACAAACACAGAAGATCTCTAAGGATACGAGAAGGGTACTATTGTAGTAGATATGGAAGAACAGACTAGATAGGCCATGTGGTCTTTTTCTGCCATCATTTTCTATATTTCTATGATTCCTTCTTTGAGCATACTGTGCTTCTTACTGGGGCAAGCTGGTTGAAGTTGGTCCCTTTTTCCCTTTCTTCTGCCTCATTGGGAAAACCTTTCTCTGGTATGTGGGCCCCACCTTCCTTCTAAAAGACCTCATCTTTCATCCACTACATTATTCTCCTGTGGTCTCCAGGTGGAAAGCAAAGTGCCGCTCTTTAACATATATAATGTATTTATTGTTCTTTCAGCACTATCTATTGTATTATCGGTCACACATTTTTATGCGCTGCATTTAATGCATGACTAGAGTACAACGTGTAAGTATAACTTATTTTACTTGTGATCATACATTTATGTTCATATTTATTATTTTTTTTTTTTTTTAGTATTTGTTTAATGATTTGTTGTTATTGGTTTTATGTGGTTTGCAGTCCTTTTAGCCCCCTGATGAAGGCACCTGCCGAAACGCGTCGGGGTTTGTTCATTTAATAAAGTGCAAGTGACCCTTATCCTGCTCGCTCTCTTGTTTGTTTTCAACTCGTACCAGGGACATTTTGGTGTCTTGCTTTAGTAGTTTTTGGAATCATGATGTATCCACTCCCAAATTCCACAACTGTTCAAAAGCTGGAAGATCAAAGTCTAAGCCATCTGTAGGGTCTTAATAATACCCTAAAGACCAAGATAAGGTGCATTCCAATAATCTAGTCCTGTCAAAACCATGGACTGTAAAAGAGCTCTAAAATCTGTCAGTGTAAGTAGTGATTCAGACGTTTAAATACTTAAAGGGTATTAATAAACAAACCTTTTTCAAAAGAGAGGAAGCTGCAAAACTAGAGGGCATAAAATGAAGCTGCAAGGAGGTAAACTTAAAAGCAACGTCAGGAAATACTTTTTCGCTGAAAGGGTGGTGGATGCTTGGAATGCCCACCTATGGAAGTGGTGGGAGCAAAAACAGTTACATAATTCAAAATGGCATGGAACAAACACAGAGGATCTCTTACATAAGAACATAAGAAAAGCCAGGACCAGCTGCTGTTGGAGTTGGTATATGGAGCCTGTTCACCTGCTTGGGAGTCTGCCGCTGCGGCGGAGGTGCTGGAGTTGCTGCTTCCCTCCCCATTCTATCAGGCAGCCACAGCCGGGAAGCTTAGACCAGTGGGTCTTCCCTTCGGGGTACAAACGCTGTGCCTGGAGGCGTCTGGATTGGATCAGCTGTTGTTGGAGGAGGTATGTGGAGCCCGTTCACCTGCCTGGGAGTCTGCCGATGCGGCGGAGGTGCTGGAGTTGCTGCTTCCCTCCCCATTCTATCGGGCAGGTACAGCCAGGACAGCCTAAACTGGTGGGGACTTCCCTACGGGGCATAACTTGCTGCTTTCCTCTGTGACGCGGAGCATGTGCACCCCTTCGGCATCTCTGCAGCGATTCTGCGGTTATACTCTGGGAGTTTCTTGGCCTCCGTGTTTCTCTAAGTTTGTGTTTGGTTTTTCTTGTTTTGAAGTTTCATTTTGTTGTTTTTTTGTCTTAATGGGAAAACGGAAGGCCAAGATGGAGGGCAAAGTTCCAGAGGCTGCAGCCGGTGTTATTAAACTGGTGGGTCCTTTGGATAAGCATTTTGCCCCCCTCCTGATTGCGCAGTCTTCTCCAGAAGAAGTGTCATTGAGCTCCGGTGGGAGATCTCCTCCTTTGCGCCCTGTACCTGGAAATTTACTTGATGTGTCTGTGGAGTCCTCTGAGTCGGTAAGGAAATTAAAACAGATTAATATGCCTACTCCAGTCCTGTTATTGGGGGTAAGTGTCTCCTTTAAGCTTCCTGACCCATCTTCGGATTTGGAAATTACTTTAAAGGATGTTTGGGGTGCTTTAAAATGCATCGATAGCAAAATGTCTTCATCTCTGAATTCCTTGTGTACTTTCTCTCAAGAAGCAGCTGCTTCTTTGCAGCAGCTTGATGAGAAAGTCACATTAGTGGATATGGCTATTACTAAGTTGGAGTCCCAGGTACTCCCGTTACATGCAACTAATGTTGCTGGGATTAAAGATTCTTTGGTACTTCATTCCAAGTTGGAGTCGCTGGAAAACTCTATGGGGTATGTTTACAAAACCGTCTTAATGTGCGCTCTGCCACGCTATCGCGCGATAAGGTACCTTATCGCGCAATAATGGTGCTTTATCAGGCGCAGAGGTACCTTATCGCGCAATAATGGTGCTTTATCAGGCGCAGAGGTACCTTATCGCGCAATAATGGCGTTTACCAGGTGCAGAGGTACCTTAGCGCGCGATAACGCACGCAGCAGCGCAAATGAGCGCTGAGGGTGGAGAAAGGCTCCCGGAGGGCGGAGTAAGGCTCCCCAGGGGCGGAGAGAGAGGGTCAGTGGGCGGAGAGTGGGAGGGGAGAGGCTCCCTGCACAGTAACGCTGTGAAATTCGAGGCTGAAAACTAACGCCAGTGAAACCCTGGCGTTAGAGCTGATTTAAAGGGAAAAGAAACCATTTCCATCAGCAATGTACAGCAAAACCAGGGAAACCTACAAAAAGTGATAAGTGTGATACATGTGCACAGAACAAAAGGGCAAACAGTGAAAATGACCAGCAGAAAATGTAATAAAAACATAACAACGCTGGCCAGTAGTGATTTTAATGGGAAACATCAAAAAACACTCCCGAGAAAGCTCCAAAAAAAAGATATGAATTTTGGAAGGGTCTATGCTCCATCCCCATACAAGGTGAATGAGCCCACAGTGAAATTGCGCTAAGCAGGGTTTTCCCTCTCCACTGGGCAGGTTTCCTATGGCATGCACATGTTCCGCAACAGCAGGACAGGCATGTCGGAATGGGCAACTGGACAGATGCTTGAAAAGGGGACACAGAGGGCTGCAGGCAGCACATGCTGTGGTGCAGCTGGGCCACAGTGCGGACGAGGGTGATGCCTAGGTGGCCCATAGGAATGCTGAAACAGTAGTGCAGCCAGACAGCAACTGATGAGGGCCCAACATGGGCACGAGTGTGCCTCCCACAGTGTCACAGGGGATAGTACCCAGCAGGTACCCCCAAGGGCACAGAACATTGGCAGGCGGTGCTGGGGGGAAGCGTGGACAGCTATGCAGGCACCCCTACCCCAGAACCCGCACCATAGGCAGCCGCCTACCCACACACTGGATGGTCTGAGACTGCGCTCCACCAGCACCACCAGCAGAAGGGCATGTCAGCAGGGTGGCAGAGGGGTACTGTGTAGGTGGGTGCCATGCACTGCAACAGACAGGCCCTGTCTGACGAACAGTCATGGTATCCCCAGGGAATGCACTGTTTCCATGGCAACATGGTGCTGCAGTGCACACAGCCAGTGTGTTCAGGAGCAGAAGGTCACAGGTTCAAGTCCCAGCTGTGGTTCCTGCCAACCCAGCCCCCATATTTTACCCACTACTGAAAAATGCTATTGCATTGACATTGCAGATGACATAGACATGCCCAAAACACCTACATTTTACCCTACAGAGCACAGACACCATAAACATGCGCATTACCTAGAGCAGAGTCTCCCAAATGCAGTCCTGGAGGGCCAAACACCATTCAGGTTCCATGCTGCCTCTAATAAATATGGCTGTGCTGCATTTCTATGCACCACCCCCATGGCATGCAGATGTATCTCATGCATATTCTTTAGGGACAGCATGAAAACCCGAAAAGTGTTTGGCCCTCCAGGACTGGAATTGGGAACCTCTGCCCTAGAGCAGCGGCCAACAGGGGCAGACACACCCGCACCCACAGGCTCCATTATCCGAAGCCTCCTGGAGAGGCAGGATGTTGGGCCCTGCATGCATCTCCCAATGCTAGCACTTGCATACCTTAGCAATGCCACCCTAAACATGGGAAAACTGTACACAGCTATCAAAAGGTTGCTATGAAAACTGACAGATAGCAATTCCTACGTTAAGCACAATTGGCTGATTGAGCTGCATCATAGCAACCTTTCTGATGTCTGTGGAGTGTGCCTCAGGTCTGATGTCTGACAGAGTGACCCCAACAATATTGCATACTGTGATAAGGAAGCTTATCATAGCTCAGGTAGGAGCTATAGAAAAGATGATGTGACTCTGAACAAGCAACCTGTCAGTTCTGGTAGAAGCAAGAAAACAGAGTTTTCACATAAAAGACTACCAGTCCCAGAATGCACCAGGTTTCCAGCAGCCATGAGAGGGGCTGAAGTGAGAAAATGTGTGTGCAATCAAGAGAGCTATGAGGTAATCCCTAAGCACTCATCTCAAAGGGCAGGGCCTGATTCAAGACAGCTGCACTGTGTTAGGGAGGAGCACACATTAGGCAAGAATAAGAATAGAGCTTATTCTTCAGATAACAGTTTCAAGAACAGCTTCAGCAACAGCTACAGAAAGAGCTTCGGACACAGAGACAGCAACGGCTACAAGCTCAAACCCCAGTATCACCTGGAGAAAGAGAAGCCAAGCCAAGCGGATAGAGAAAGAAGGAAACTCTCTGGAAGGAAGAGAAGAAAGCCCATTGGAAGGTCTGGCAGTACCCATACTGGGAGGTATTCCAAGTGCCAGCAGAGTCCATTGGACTGGATTCAGCCAGAGGAATGGATTGGCAGAGATAGGAATCACCAGTGGCTACCTGGAAGAGAGAAGACTGCACGTGGAAGGGACTTTCAGACCAAGGCCAGAAGGTATGTGAGAGGAGATCCAGTGTCCAGGGATCAAGATTGGAAGGCTGGACATCAGAATTGGATTACATACTGACCAGGCTATACAGAAAGGAATAATGATAGCAGGAGAGGCTCAGGTATGAACACTGATCCAGACCCTATCTATAATAGAGAATGGCAGCAAGGGAATAAGCATTCTCATGATAGTGCCTTAATGAAAGACTCGTCTGTGCCAATGTATGATAGTGACCCTATGCTGATTGATGAAGGGGGAGATACAGCAGATGAAACTATTTCTTACATGGACTGTTCTCTATCTAATTGCTATTGCTAGCTTTCTGTGAGCAAACACATCAGCCATCACAAAGAAACCTAACTTTGTTCTTTATTTCCACTGCAAACAGCTCTTAAAGCAGGATTTGGGCTCACACAGTAGCAGCCAGCCAGCTAAAGGCTTTCAGCTGGTCAATTGATAGTAATTAAAGCTGCACCTGATTGTGTGTATGAGCAGGGGAGAATCACTGCTGAGATCTGCGTGGAAAATAAGCAGAAGTTAACCTAACAAGCAAAGTTTATTTATTTCTTTGTGCCTTTGTATTTGGTAATTATTTGCTAAGAAAACATTAGCTAATTGCCTGACAAGCTGAAGGTTGTTTTCTGGTTTACTTTGTGACTTTTTGTTATCCATTTAAACACTGCAAGCAAGTAACCTCATTTATATTGCTATCAAGCATACATGTGCTGGGTGAATTAAACCCCATCAATAAAAGAAGTATTTTATTGACCTTACCACTTGGTTCCACAACTTAATTATTGTCATCAGCTGTGTTTGGGAGTGAATGAACTACAATACCCACAATACCTTGCAAGAATCATATGAATATATGCATCGTCAAGATTGTGTAAGTTCTCACCCTAGGCAGCCGTCTGACAAATGGCGTAGTTGGCAGGATTGCTCTTGCACCAAGAGGATTTACTTGTTGTGGATTACAAATAAAAGTCAAGTTTAAAGCTGTAAGAAGATTTCTTTCCCTCATCTGCACTTTGGAAGAAAAGTGGTTGTTCCAGGAAGCTGTCCCAGATGAAAAGACCCTGTCAAAAGCTGGATTCATCACTGAGACAAGGTAATATGTACCTGGGCATGTCTAGTGGTGGATGTGTGTAAGCACAGGGGGTAATTGAAAAAAAATTGGGAAAAAAAAAAAAAAAACCCCACACCTGGTTGGAAGGTGCTGCTCTTGGGTTTTTCTTTTTTCTTTTCTTGCAGGGGTCAAGATGGATCCGAGGGAGATGGCTCAGTGGATGGCAGCCCAATTTAGCAAGCAGCAGGAGCTATCACAGCAGGCCCAGGACACTGCTATGAAGGCCTTAATGGAACAGCAGAAACCAGTGCTTGATCTGGTGCAAGCTCTAGTTCAGCTGCAGAGCCAAAGTGGAGCAGATGCAAGACCAGCAGTTAGTACTGGTACACCACATGTGGACAATGTGGGACTCAATCAAGGGATTGGGGCATTTAATTTTGGGAAATTAACTCCAGAAGATAATGTTGATGATTTTCTAGAGTCTTTTGAAAGAGTGGCACAGGCTTTAGCATGGCCAGAGACCCAGTGGGCAGTAAGGCTGGCAGCCTCATTAACTGGTGAGGCACTAGCAGCTTACAGAGCAATGCCAGCAGCCCAGGCTTTGATTTATAAGGATGTAAAGGCAGCTATTAGAGATCGCCTAGGGTTGACTATTTCAGAGTATAGGCGAATGTTTAGAGCTGTTACATTGAAAGTGGGTGAGACACCCAGGGCTCTGAGTCAGAGAATCAGAAGTTTAGCTGTAAAATGGTTGGAGCCTGAGCAAAAGACAGTAGAAATGTTATTAGATATTATAATGCTGGAACAATTTATGCTTGGGGTACCTAAAGATTTGAATGTTTTTCTTATACAGCAAAATTGCCAAAATCTTGGAGAGGCAGCCATCCTAGCAGAGAGATTCTTGGAAGCCACGCAGGCTTGCCATAGAATGGGTGGCCCTCTAAAGATGGATGCTGAGGCTAGAGATGCTGTATCAGAAAAGGGAATAATTAAGAATGTTTCTGAAAATGAATGTACTGTATCAAACCAGATGAGACAGTGGAATAGAAAGAAATGTTTCAAGTGTGGAAAAGTGGGACACTTAGAGAAGAGATGCCAGACACACACTAGTTTAATGGGTCTGGATTTAAAACAGCCCAAGGAAGGATTTCTTTTGATGGTTGATGTGCAAGGAATTACCACAAATGCATTATTAGACTCTGGGGCAGACCAGAGTATGATGTCAAAAAGGCTTTGGAAGAGGATAGAGGCCCAAGAAAGATTTGTGCCTAGAACCCCTGAAAGCCAAGTTCACATCAGATGCGTTCATGGTGCTGCAACATCATATCCCACCTATAGGTTTAAGGTTAAGTGCCTGGGGGAACAGGAGGAAGTCCTATTAGCAGTGGTGCCTAGGCTACCCTTTGATTTGGTCCTAGGAAAGGACTGGCCAAGATTTAAGCAGGAACTAGTGAAAGGGCTAGGAAAGAAGGAGGGAGAAGGTTTAATAATGGAAATAGCTCCCGGGCCTTTCTTTGGAAGTCCTCAGTCCCTAGCTAAAAAGATGGTTAAGCTTCCAGAAGGCCAAACTATGGGTAATAAGAGGGGCCTTGTATCCACCCGCTCGCAGGCTAAGTTAGAGAGCCAGCAGAAGGAGGAGGAGGAGCAGGCAGAGTTATTAGGAGACTTACCCTCTCATGATGATTTAATAACCCCATCATCTGGTAAAGTAAGAAAGTTGAAAGCACAAAAGAGGCGTGAGAGACTTTGTAGAGCACAGGGTAGGGCTGAGATGTTAGATGGTCAAAGTTTACCCTGGGTACCAGCTGAGTTGGTAGCAAAGTTTCCTAACTTTCCACAAGAGCAGCGAGCTGATCAAGCTCTCACCCAAGCTTTTAAGTATGCTCAGGAGGTCAGGGAGGAATTGCCCAGATTCAGACTAGATAATGACATATTATATAGAGAGAGTCAGGACCCCAGAAATGGTGCCATACGTAAACAATTGGTGGTACCCACAACTTTCAAAGGGCTAGTACTTAGACTAGCACATGATCATCCAGTGGGAGGTCATAAAGGTATGCAAGGAACACTGGATCAAATTCTTGTGCGTTTTTACTGGCCAGGTATATTCAAAGAAACTGCCCAGTTTTGTGCTGCATGTCCAGCGTGTCAGCGAGTTACAGCGGCACACCCACCGGTGGTGCCATTGATCCCCATGCCAATCATCACAGACCCAATTGGTCGCATTGCCATGGATATTGTAGGCCCATTAGTCAAAACGCCCCGAGGTTTCCAATACATCCTAGTTATGGTAGATCAGGCAACAAGGTTTCCCTGGGCCATACCATTGAGGAATGTTTCTGCAAAAACAATAGCTTTAGAGCTAGTAAAATTGTTTTGTGAAGTGGGATTCCCAAGAGAGGTGTTGACTGACCGAGGGTCCAATTTTGTATCCAAATATTTGGCCCAGGTCTGGGATGCCTTTGGCATTCGTCACGTGAAAACCTCAGCCTACCATCCACAATCAAATGGTTTGGTGGAGAGATTCAACCAAACTCTCAAACAAATGTTGAGAAGGGGGTTAGCAGGAGAGGTAAAAGAATGGGATATGTTATTACCCTTTGCCTTATATGCCTGCAGGGAAAGAATTCAAGTGTCCCTAGGTGTAACTCCTTATGAGTTGATGTATGGTAGGGCTCCCCGGGGTTTGTTGGATATTTTGAGGGAACAATGGATTGATCCTGAACCAGGAAGTCAGGAGGTGCCACTGTTTCTACGTGACTTGAGAGCACATTTGAAAAGGACGTCGCAGGTTGCTGAGAGGAACCTGCAGGACAGTCAAGTTCGCCAGAAAGGGTGGTATGATAGAAAGGCCAAAAGCCGCCAATTAAGCATTGGTGAAAAGGTTTTGGTTCAAGTTGCAGGAACTGCTCCAAAATTTGAGGTACAGTGGAAAGGGCCATGGGAGGTTGTTAAACAAGTGAGCCCAGTGTCTTATATGGTAGAAAATGCAAGAGGGCGTAGGCAGACCTACCATATTAATGTACTTAAGTCTTGGAAGGAGAGGCCTGTAAATAATGACCTTGAACCCAGCCAGGAAGTAAGTGAGCTTCAAGAAGATAACACTCTCATAGGTATTACGGACTGTAGAGAAGCAGTTTCACCAGTAAAACCAGTCCGTAATAACTTAAGCAGGGGGGTATGTGATAAGGAAGCTTATCATAGCTCAGGTAGGAGCTATAGAAAAGATGATGTGACTCTGAACAAGCAACCTGTCAGTTCTGGTAGAAGCAAGAAAACAGAGTTTTCACATAAAAGACTACCAGTCCCAGAATGCACCAGGTTTCCAGCAGCCATGAGAGGGGCTGAAGTGAGAAAATGTGTGTGCAATCAAGAGAGCTATGAGGTAATCCCTAAGCACTCATCTCAAAGGGCAGGGCCTGATTCAAGACAGCTGCACTGTGTTAGGGAGAAGCACACATTAGGAAAGAATAAGAATAGAGCTTATTCTTCAGATAACAGTTTCAAGAACAGCTTCAGCAACAGCTACAGAAAGAGCTTCGGACACAGAGACAGCAACGGCTACAAGCTCAAACCCAAGTATCACCTGGAGAAAGAGAAGCCAAGCCAAGCGGATAGAGAAAGAAGGAAACTCTCTGGAAGGAAGAGAAGAAAGCCCATTGGAAGGTCTGGGAGAGTCCAAGGCAGTACCCATACTGGGAGGTATTCCAAGTGCCAGCAGAGTCCATTGGACTGGATTCAGCCAGAGGAAAGGATTGGCAGACATAGGAATCACCAGTGGCTACCTGGAAGAGAGAAGACTGCACGTGGAAGGGACTTTCAGACCAAGGCCAGAAGGTATGTGAGAGGAGGACCTGGATAAATTGGAAGACTGGGCATCCAAATGGCAAATGAAATTTAATGTGGACAAGTGCAAAGTCATGCACCTAGGAAAGAACAACCCACACTATAGTTACTCGATGCAAGGCTCCACATTAGAAGCCACCACCCAGGAAAAAGATTTAGGAGTCATCGTGGATAACATGTTAAAACCCTCCACCCAGTGTGCAGCGGCGGCCAAGAAAGCAAACAGAATGCTAGGTATCATAAGGAAAGGGATGGAGAATAAAACAAAGGATATTATAATGCCTCTGTATCGCTCCATGGTACGACCGCACCTTGAATATTGTGTGCAATTCTGGTCACCGTATCTTAAAAAGGACATAGCGTTATTAGAAAAAGTACAGAGAAGAGCCACCAAATTGGTGAAGGGGATGGAAGGCTACTCCTATGAAGAGAGGCTAAAAAGGTTAGGGCTCTTTAGCCTGGAAAAGAGACGGCTGAGGGGAGATATGATAGAGGTCTATAAATTAATGAATGGAGTGGAACAGATAAACGTGGATCAATTGTTTACGCTATCAGAATATAGAAAGACTAGGGGACATGTAATGAAGCTACATGGTAAACTATTTAAGACAAATAAGAGAAAATATTTTTTCACTCAACGTGTAATCAAACTCTGGAATCTGTTACCGGAGGATGTGGTAAGGGCTGATAGTATAGCTGGGTTTAAAAAAGGTTTGGACAAATTCCTGGAGGAAAGGTCCATAAACCACTATTAAAAAGGGACCCAGGATATCAATGCTTGACCCAGTACAAGCATTGTGGAACTTGTGTCTTTTGGGGAAACTGCTAGGTACGTATGACCTAGATTGGCCACTGTTGGAAACAGGATACTGGGCTTGATGGACCTCGGTCTGACCCAGTATGGCATGTCTTATGTTCTTATGTTCTTATGAGATCCAGTGTCCAGGGATCAAGATTGGAAGGCTGGACATCAGAATTGGATTACATACTGGCCAGGCTATACAGAAAGGAATAATGATAGCAGGAGAGGCTCAGGTATGAACACTGATCCAGACCCTATCTATAATAGAGAATGGCAGCAAGGGAATAAGCATTCTCATGATGATAGTGCCTTAATGAAAGACTCGTCTGTGCCAATGTATGATAGTGACCCTATGCTGATTGATGAAGGGGGAGATACAGCAGATGAAACTATTTCTTACATGGACTGTTCTCTATCTAATTGCTATTGCTAGCTTTCTGTGAGCAAACACATCAGCCATCACAAAGAAACCTAACTTTGTTCTTTATTTCCACTGCAAACAGCTCTTAAAGCAGGATTTGGGCTCACACAGTAGCAGCCAGCCAGCTAAAGGCTTTCAGCTGGTCAATTGATAGTAATTAAAGCTGCACCTGATTGTGTGAATGAGCAGGGGAGAATCACTGCTGAGATCTGCGTGGAAAATAAGCAGAAGTTAACCTAACAAGCAAAGTTTATTTATTTCTTTGTGCCTTTGTATTTGGTAATTATTTGCTAAGAAAACATTAGCTAATTGCCTGACAAGCTGAAGGTTGTTTTCTGGTTTACTTTGTGACTTTTTGTTATCCATTTAAACACTGCAAGCAAGTAACCTCATTTATATTGCTATCAAGCATACATGTGCTGGGTGAATTAAACCCCATCAATAAAAGAAGTATTTTATTGACCTTACCACTTGGTTCCACAACTTAATTATTGTCATCAGCTGTGTTTGGGAGTGAATGAACTACAATACCCACAATACCTTGCAAGAATCATATGAATATATGCATCGTCAAGATTGTGTAAGTTCTCACCCTAGGCAGCCGTCTGACAATACCATAGCCATGCCTGCACTGTGCCCAGGACTGGTGTGGTGGCCAGGGCTGCCAAACATCTCTATAGTTGCACAATGCTGTCATAGGTGTGTGGAGTGTGTGTCTGGCTATCCAGTGTGTGGTGGCTGCCAACACCCTCCACAGCCCACACTGCTAGCACTGTTGCCAGTATTGGCCTGCCAATGTGCATAATGAGGAGCAAGGTATTGTGGGAATAGCCTGGATAGGGTGGCCTGGCCTGGCTGCATCTGCACAGGGCATAGGGCAATGGCTCGAACATTGTAGTGTCCGGCCACCACCTGCACGGACAGGGTGGCCACAGCATGTCCTGCTGGGAGGTCACTCTCACCCTGACTGAGCAGTGACCATGGCATGGCTAGGTTCCCCCATGGTGCTCTATAGTATTTTTCTCATGTGATATTTATGGGTTTTCTTTTGGTGCCCAATTACTGATTTATCTGCTTGGTGTGTATGCTGACATCCCAGTTTTGGGTATGTGCATCTCTTCCATGAACATGCACTATGGATTAGCTAGCAGACTGTCTGCAGCTAGTATGTGTCTTGCTGGAACACCTTGCAGGGTGCAGTGGCTTGCTGCTGGAGAATGTTAAATAGTGGTGGGGGGCAGCTGAGCATTTTCAGGCCTACTGTCTGTCTGCTATTGCTTTATGGATGTGTACAGATCTGCATTGACTGTCCTGTAGAGTGTCTGTTCCCCAGCAGGACTGGGGTTGATGGTCCCCTCTACTGCCACCATTGCAGGGATGTAGAATATGGATCTGTTGGTGGGAGATCCTGTTTCTCACCCTGAGCCCGAGAGGGTGGGTTGGGTGGTAGTACATAATCTGCCTATTGGTCCAAATTTCCCCCCATCCCCCCCTACAGCCCCCTCTCCCCCCATCCCCCTCCCCATCCCCATCCCCCCTCCCCCTCCCCCATCCGGAGCTCTGCCTGCCTTTTGGGTCCTGCTCATGGAACAGGAAGCATTTCAGAGATTGCTATCCCAGAAGTTCTGGATTTCAGCTTCCTTCCTAAAAGGCTAAATTTGGCCTCCAGAACCTCCCTCCTTCATTTTCCTATGTCATTGGTACCAACATGTACCAAGACAGCAGACTCCTCCCCATCACAATCTAAAACCTTGTCTAAGTGTTGTGTGAGGTCCGCTACCTTTGCACCAGGCAGGCATGTTACCAGGCGCTCCTCATGTCCACCAACCACCCAGCTATCTATAATCCTAATGGTCGAATCGCTAACTATAACAGTCATCCTAACTCTTCCTTCATGGGTACACGGCCCTGGAGAAGCCTCCTCTGTGCGAGAACGTTTTACATTTCTTGGTGGACAGATCCTAACTACAGGATCACGTTCTGCCTCACCAAGGTGATGCTCTGCTTTCACGTGATCTATCTCCTCCATGGCAACTGAGAGTCTTCCAGACTAGAGGTGGGATTTCAGTACTACGTCCCCGTAGGCCTCATCTATGTACCTTTCTGATTTCCTTATGTCCTCCAAGTCTGCTACTCTAGCCTCCAAAGATTGCACTCGTTCTCTGAGGGCAAAGAGCTTCTTGCACCTAGTGTAAATGTAAGACCCCTAACCAACTGGGAGAAAATCATACATGTGCCACTCAATGCAAAAGACTGGATAGCCCCCATCTCGCTGCTAGACTGCTGTCTGCATCTTAGTTTTAAGGTTTTGTTTAGTTATTTACGTTGTTCGAATTTACTAGGGATACTTGTACTGATGCATCTATACCAAAAAGGTTTAAGGGATTTTGTTCACCTCAAGATTAATTAATTTCAGGGCCTTAATTAATCTTTCCTGGTGAAGATAACCAGCTGAACCTGAAAGTCAATTTGAATGCCCCTCCTTCTTTAATAGGTCTAAGAGCCTATAAAGCTAAGATTATGCCTGGGGTGGGTGGGAGTCCGGTGGGAGGGAGGGAAGTAATGCTTAGTAAAGGTTGGCTTGCTCCGCAGGTCCAAGACCTGTGCTTCTCTGTTAATCTGTTAACAATTTCCTGGGTGATTCACACAACCCTTGCTTTGATAGAGGGAACCTTTCAAATTGCCCCTTTGATTTATCACTTGGCTTTAACACCTATTTGAAACAATTTCACAGCTCTCTTGCACCCAATCTGGAAGGCCTCTTTATAGCAAAAGAATGAAATCAAAGCAAATTTAAATATCTCAGAGGGGGTGAACTGCACAGAGAGGTGGGTACGACCACTCTAGCCACCTTATTGAGCAGATTAGATTGATCATACTGGTGTCATATACTATAAGGCACATTTTATAAAGGACGTCCAAGTGCAATCTGGGATGTCAAAGCCAGAACGTCTGTAAAAAATAAAAAGCAAGCCCATGCACGTCCAGGCAAAATTTCAGAGACGTGGATGTGCCCGATATGGACGTCTATGCAGATGTCTACATAGACATGCCCAGAATGACATTTCGGAATGGGGATGTCCAATAGCATAATGATTAGAATAGTGGGTTAGGAGAAAGGTAACCAGAGTTCAAATTCTATTATGGGCCCTTCTGATCTTAGGCTAGTCACTTAACTCTCTATCTTTTATACGCTCTCTGGATGTTTTAAGGTCAAACCAAGCACTTTCCTGATGCCCATTTGTGCTTGGAGCAGGTCTAAATTTATTTATTTATTTTATTTTATTTACATTCTCTTATATACCGCGCTACTCTGCATCAGTGCGGTTTACATTGAACAAATGAAAATTACATTAAACAGGGCATTATAACTTGGAGATAACTATTTTACAGGGAACATGGGCTATGGAGGGTTAAGTGGCTTGCCCAAGACCACAAGGAGCACCTGTGGGACTAGAAACTCCAGTCCTTCTGGCCCAAGGTTGCTGTCCTCTAATGGGATTTGAACCCCCGACCTTCCGGCCTGAAGTACCTTGCCCCAACCACTAGGCCACTCCTCCACTCCTGGCCTAAATGTGGACATACCTGAAAATGTCCCCGATGTTTCTGAGATCGCCCAGAAACACCTTTGCCACACCCTCTGCCTACTTGGAGGTCATCATTGTGGGGACGTCTTTAAAAGTCATTTATAAAATAACTCCAGAGATGTCTCCGTGATTTGGATGTGCACATCTTCAGATGTTCATATCACGATTAAGACTTTTAAAATGTAAACCTATGTTACTAAGCCTTTACGAACATAAAACCTTCAAAATAACACACATTAAATTTCTGAAACAAAACAAAACAAAAATAGTCCAAAAATTAGACAAAATATCAGAAAAGGATCCGAAAAGGAACTCAAATTTTCTTCTGTCCGGACCTGCCCTTATCTTTCCCAGCATAGGCAGATTTGACACAGGGGAGAAAACTTGAAAATTCTGCAATATTTAGAGTTGATTTTTTTAAGCGATGGCCAAACCACTATCTGCTGTCTGCCATTTTGGCTTTGCTTCCCTCTACTCCCCTCTTCCCTCCCTCACCCCACTTCAGCTCTTCTACCCACCTCTGTGACATCTATTATCAGAATGCTTATTGTGTTTGTACAGTACATGCCGGACATACAGATAACCCTCCTTCTCTCTTTTCACTCGCTCTTCCTATCTCGCAATCAGATACGCAGCTACTTTCTGCATACTCCCATTGTGGTCCTCAACATAGTAAATGACGGGAAATAAAGACTAGCATGTCCCTTCATAGGCCACTAGCTTCCAGCCCCCTCCCCCTCATTTTTCATCTCTTCATTGCTCCTTCACTGTTTCTCCCTATTGGTGAGGGCACAAAGATTGACATAGAGATTGCAGATGTTGTCCATGTGCCAGCTCCTCTCTCTATCCTGGCACGTACTGTCTCATGGCAGCTGCAACACCTCTTCTGACAGTATTCTGAGCCAGACAGAGGAGGCGGCAATGGCCACTGGGCAAAGAAGAGAAAATAGCATAGGAACAGCGTGTGCAACCCTTATGCCAGTCTCCATGCAGTCAATCATGGCTACATCTGTTCTGGGCCCTTCCCTTCCCTGGAAGGGGAGACGAGCAGGAGCAGGAGCCGGAGGGGAGTCAGACAGGCCAGAGGCCTCCCTAATGATCAGGTTGATCTGGGCTGTCTACTGATTCAGACAGAAAAAGATCACGCCCTAGGCTTGACATTCCATCCCCTCTATGCAGCAAACAAATCCACAAACAGTAGCTTTTTACCTGAAAACTTAGGAGAGGAGAGCTGGGAGACCCAGATGAGTATACAACAGGAGGGACCCTTCAGTTGTTTCTTGTTCTGCCCTGTCAGTGTTTCTTGTTCTGCCCTGTCAGTGTTTCTTCAGGGCTTAATAAGGAAAGCAGGAGTCTGAGATATTGTAGGGAATATGGTTGAGCTGTTGAATGCTCTCTTGTTCTTCGCTCTGGTTACGCCTGTGCAGTAAACAAGCTTCTATGGCAGCCTGCCTGCGACTGCAGAGCTGAAAGAGGGTAAAAAGAAATCCTCAAAGCATAGTTACATCCAGTTTAAATAAGGCCAAACAACCAAGCCCTCTCCCAAGACACATGATCCTATGTAAGTGTGATGAAAACCCTCCAGTCTGCGATTTTGCAAACAAAAAGCCAGCCAGTAGCTAATAAATTTAGATCCAGCACCTGTTGTGGCCTGTGAGCGGGGTTCAGGCATGTTTGCTTTACTGACCTGTTAGCTGATCTTCCGAGGAAGGTGGACAGAAAAAGAAAAGTTCCAGTTTATAGGAGAAGGAGGAGCCGAAACTGGAGACCACTCTGATTCTGCAGTTTCAGATAAAATGGCCACACCTAGAATGAATCAGTGAGGAATCAAAGGTGAGAGTTTATTGGGGGGTGTGGGGTTTTGCTTTTTAAAATATGCGCTACAGGAATGTATTTTTTCCACAGTGCCTTTGAGGTAAGGTATTATTATTATTATTATCATTATTAAACATTTATGAAGCACTACAAGGCATACGCAGCGTGTATTTTTCACACTGTAAAACTGAAAAAAAACCTTGGTAGAAAGTCAAGCATTTCGGCATCCTATTTAATAGGAGGCTCATGTCAGCCCTTAAGTCAATTTAAAGAGACAAGTCATTTTCCCTTTCTCCTGTCATTTATACCGTATCGTTCATTTATCCTGATGAGCTCTCCTTCAAGAAGCCCATCAAGGCAGCTGCTGTATCTAGAGCAGTGGGTCTCAGCCAGGGATACTGTACCCCTCCGAAGACGGGCGAGGCATGCATGGTAAGACCAGGACTGCCACATGGGAACCAGGAGTCCGAAGTGCAGGGGATTATTACCTGCCATTGCTGCAGGAAGAGCCAAACTTCAGGGCTGCTGCAAAAGTACTGGGCATCCCAGGTGAACTTTCAGCTTTACATGCTGCCTCTCCCTCCCCCCAGAGATTAGATTGGGAGAACTGAATTCAATAACCATGATCATTCCAACACCACCCCTCCCACAATAGTGTAAAAGTGCATAATTGCACGTCATACTTTTAAATATTTATTTATTTAACAGTTTCTTCTATACCGCCCCTTCCAGAGATCAAGGGCGGTTTACATTGAACAGTGAACAAAAATTTGTATACTTCTGTATACTTTACATGGAACATGGTTTTAACTATATACAAGTGTTATACAGGGAACATACTTTTATACGTTAGCTGGAACAGTGTTTTTAAACTATATACAGGTTATATTACATGGAAACATAACATATTAAATATTAAACTTTTCTTTGTCTGCATGTGGGTAGCTGCTCCCACTGCAGGTAAAAGAATGCGCTGATGGCTTGTTGAGTATATGAGGCTCTCGGGGTCTATTTTTTGCTTTCACTGCTGATGTTGTTTGCGGCCCCTCAGAAGCTGCCTCCCTAAGCAACAGCCTAGTCTTGCTCGATGATTGAGCCGGCCCTGCCAAGCTCATTGATCTTGGTGATCCATTGCTAGCACCAATCTGGACTCCCTCAGACCTCCCCAGGCACCTGTGCTATCGCCCAGTCTCACAGTCTGTGGGGGGGCGGGCATCTCTGCCATGACTAACATGAGAGGAAGAAGAGGAGCACTCGTGGGTCACAAAACTAAAGCAGGGGCAACAGGCACTGGAGGGGACAGTGCAACCTTCCCTTTCCTGCCTCCTCCTCCTGTCCTTTTCTATTGTTTCAGCTTCCTGATGGGAAGCTTTTGACACAAAATTCTGTTTGCAGTTATCTTTTCATTTGTCACCCACACAGCAATTTGGCACCTGTAGCCAAGCAAAAAGTATCTCTTCACCCTGTAAACAAGATATACATCTATATAAAACTAGAAAAGAAATGGCTCACGCTCCAACTAAATTATAGATCTAATTTGTTTCTCACCTTTGCTGTTTATATAGCTTTTCCACAACGGATATCTAACAAGCCAAATAAATAAATAAAAACAAGGAGTATGGGATCCCCTTCCCAATTGGGGTATCAGTGCCAGAAATAAAATAGAACATACTAAGCGGTATGTTTACTAAACATTCTTAATGTGCGCCCGGCGACGTTATTGGGCGATAAGGTACCTTATCGCCCGATGAAGGCATGTTACCGAGCGATAAGGTACCTTAGCGCGCGATAACGCACGCAGCAGCGCAAATGAGAGCTGAGGGTGGAAAAAGGCTCCAGGAGGGCGGAGGAAGGCTCCCCAGGGGCGGAGAGAGAGGGTCAATGGTGGAGAGTGGGAGGGGAGAGGCTCCCTGCACACTAACGCTATGGAATCCGGGGCTGAAAACTAACACCAGTGAAACCCTGGTGTTAGAGCAGATTTAAAGGGAAAAGAAACCATTTACGTCAGCAATGTACAGCAAAACCAGGGAAACCTACAAAAAGTGATAAGTGTGATACATGTGCATGGAACAAAAGGGCAAATAAACAGTGAAAATGATCAGAAGAAAATATAAAAAAAACATAACCAAGCTGGGCAATAGTGATATTAATGGGAAACATCAAAAAGCACTCCTGAGAAAGCTCCAAAAAAAGATATGAATTTTGGAAGGGTCTATGCTCCATCCCCATACAAGGTGAATGAGCCCACAATGAAATTGTGCTGATCAGGGTTTTCCCTCTCCATTGGACAGGTTTCCTATGGCGTGCACATGTTCCACAACAGCAGGGCGGGCATGTCGGAATGGGCAACTGGACAGATGCTGGAAAAGGGGACACAGGGCTGCAGGCGGCACATGCTGTGGTGCAGCTGGGCCACAGTGCGGACTAGGGTGATGCCTTGGTGGCCCATAGGAATGCTGAAACAGTAGAGCAGCCAGACAGCAACTGATGAGGTCGAACATGAGCACGAGTTTGTTTCCCACAGTGTCACAGGGGATAGTACCCAGCAGGTACCCCCAAGGACACAGAACATTGGCAGGCGGTGCTGGGGGGAAGCGTGGACAGCTATGCAGACACCCCTACCCCAGAACCCGCACCATAGGCAGCCGCCTACCCACACACTGGATGGCCTGAGACTGCGCACCACCAGCAGAAGGGCATGTCAGCATGGTGGCGGAGGGGTACTGGTGGTGGAGGGGGAAGTGGCAGCTGCCCAGAACAGACCATGGCCTAGGCCTGTGTAGGTGGGTGCCATGCACTGCAACAGACAGGCCCTGTCTGACAAACAGTCAAGGTATCACCAGTGAATGCTCTGTCTCTGTGGCAACACGGTGGTGCAGTGCAAACAACCAGTGTGTTCAGAAGCAGAAAATCACAGGTTCAAGTCCAAGCTGTGGTTCCTGCAAACCCAGTCCCCATATTTTACCCACTACTAAAACGTGCTAATACAGACAGAACCTTTATTGAAGATGATGTAAACATGCCCAAAACACCTACATTTTACCCTACAGAGCACAGACACCATAAACATGCGCATTACCTAGAGCAGAGTCTCCCAAATGCAGCCCTGGACGGCCAAACACCATTCAGGTTCCATGCTGCCTCTAATAAAGATGCCTGTGCTGCATTTCTATGTGCCGCCCCCATGGTATGCAGATATGTCTCATGCGTATTCATGAGGGACAGCATGAAAACCCGAACAGTGTTTGGCCCACCAGGACTGGAGTTGGGAACCTCTGCCCTAAAGCAGCGGCCAAAGGGGCAGACACACCCACACCCACAGGCTCCATTATCCAATGCCTCCTAGAGAGGCAGGATGCTGGGCCCTGTGTGCATCTCCCAATACTAGCACTTGCATACTTTAGCAATGCCACCCTAAACCTGGGAATACAGTACACATCTATCAAAAGGATGCTATGATTACTGGCAGATAGCAATTCCGAAGTTAAGTACAATTTGCTGATTGAGCTGCATCATAGCAACCTTTCTGATGTCTGTGGAGTGTGCTTCAGGTCTGGTGTCTGACAGTGTTTACCACCCTGGGGAGTGACCCCAACACTATTGCGTACCATAGCCATGCCTGCACTGTGCCCAGGACTGGTGCGGTGGCCAGGGCTGCCAAACACCTCTAAAGTTGCATAATGCTGGCATAGGTGTGGAGAGTGTGTGTCTGTCTATCCAGTGTGTGGTGGCTGCCAAAACCCTCCACAGCCCACACTGATAGCACTGTTGCCAGTATTGGCCTGCCAATGTGCATAATGAGGAGCAAGGTACTGTGGAAATAGCCTGGATAGGGTGGCCTGGCCTGGATGCATCTGCACAGGGCATAGGGCAATGGCTCGGACATTGTAGTGCCTGGCCACCACCTGCATGGACAGGGTAGTCACAGCATGTCCTGCTGGGAGGTCACTCTCACCCTGACTGAGCAGTGACCACGGCATGGCTAGGTTCCCCCATAGTGCTATATAGTATTTCTCTCATGTGATATTTATGGGTTCTCTTTTGGGGCCCAATCAGTGACTTATCTGCTTGGTGTGTATGCTGACATCCCAGTTCTGGGTACACGCATCTCCTCCAGGAACATGCACTATGGACTAGCTAGCAGACTGTCTGCAGCTAGTATGTGTCTTGCTGGAGCACCTTGCAGGGTGCAGCGGCTGGAGGCTTGCTGCTAGAGAATGTCAGACATTGGTGAGGGGCAGCTGTGCATTTCCAGGCCTACTGTCTGTCTGCTATTGCTTTATGGATGTGTACAGCTCTGCATTGATGGCCCTGTAGGGTGTCTGTTCCCCAGCAGGACTGGGGTTGATGGTCCACTCTACTGCCACCATTGCAGGGAGGTAGAATGTGGATCTGTTGGTGGGAGATCCTGTTTCCCATCCTTAGCCCCAGAGGGTAGGGTGGGGTCGGTTGGATGGTGGTACATAATCCACCTATGGGTCCAAACACCCTCCTTCCCTCCTTCCCTTTCTCCCTCTCCCTCTCCCTCTCCCTCTCCCTCCTTCTTCTTCACCTACATCATGTAACCTTGGCACCAACACAGGATATGCACTATTCTGGGTGCATCATAGGGCTAGACATGACTGAGAAATACAGATGAACACAGATGTATCCTAGGTGTGTCTGCAGGAACTACCTATCACAACCTGTAGCATGGCGTATTTCAGCCATGAAAGGTGCTGTGGACCTGGTGCTGGGTGCCCCACCTCACCCTCAGGGTGAGCACAGGACCCACACAATGTGACGGTCTGTAGCTACTCTGTGCCAGTAGCACACACGGTCAGTTCCCCCTACCAGGCCGAGGTGCTGTGGGGGTGCATACCCCATCTTGTGATCATCTGTAGACTGCTGATCTGCATGTGCAGTGCATCATGGGTACGGGTGGGTTAACCCTATCCTGGTAACCACAGCAGACAGTTTGTGTGGTGACCTGCAGTCCTTCTGTAGCCAGCCAGGGGTTTGTTAGTAGCTATAGAGCTGTAGCCCACTGGTTACTTCACTGCCTGTGGAGCCAGAGGTCATGGGTTTGACCCCACAATGTGGTTATTTGATAGGGCTGTCTGAGGCATTTTCTTTTTTAATTTAAATTAGTGCTGCCAGCAAAAACACCCTCACAGTGCTGTAGCCTTAAGGTGCCTCATAAGCAATGTTCCCTCTAATTTTCTGTAGGCTGTGTGCGCATAAAATATCAGCTGTGCAGCTTTTGAAGGAAGGTTAAATTTTTGTGCGCCACATAACGACACTCGGAGTTATATACTTTAAAATTTGACTACACATCAGAATACAGTATGTACACCACATTGATTGCACTAGAAAACATTGTAGAACTTGTGAAAACCGTAAATACATAAGAACTTTTAAATTTTAAGACGTCTGTGTTGTTTTCTATCAGAATCAGAACCGTAATTTTTGTGCGCTCTGTTGTAAAGTTTGTGCGCTCGCTCGGTGAGGTTTGTGCGCGCGCACACGCGCACAGCTTAGAGGGAACAGTGCTCATAAGGCGCCCTCTAAAGCACTCTATGAGGCGCCCTATAAAGCGCCCTATAAGGCACCTTATAAGGTGCCCTATAGGGAACATTATAAGGTGCCTTGGCGGACAGTGTACCTTATAATGTGTCCTCTGGAGTGCCCTATAGGGTGCCTGATGCGGCACCTTAGGTTACGGCACTGTGAGGGTGTGTTTGCTGGCAGCACAAATTAAAATAAAAAGAAACTGCCTCACAAAGCACTGCTGAAACGTAAAGGGTAATGTCTCAGGCAGTCTTATGCCATAGCCACACTGGGAGATTGAACCCATGACCCCTGCACCAGCAGGTAGTCTGTCAACCACTGTGCTACACCTCTGCTGCAATGTTTGCATGTCAGCACACCTACTTACGATTAACGCGCGTTAACGTGGCACGCCTCCCTCTATCATGTAATAATGTGCGCCACGCAACCTATTGCGTGATTCCTACGTTTAGACCGGAACGCCCCCTCTCCTTATGGCATCCTGCACATTATTGCTGGGCTCACATTAAGACTGTTTAGTGAACATACCCCCTTGGTTTAACCGTTTAGCCAGTCTTTGCTATGTGAAAAGGCATAGCACACTGGTTAATACACTGTCCTGAGACCCAAGTGTGTCAACAACCAGAGAAATGCATAAAGGACAAATTGTGTTTTAAAATGTCAGACACATCACTGCAATGTGTGTCTGCAGCATAGATCCGTATATATATTGTTGGTGACACCATATGCTGTGTACCAGCTGTGGCATAGGCAAGAGCACGTTGCTAGTGCGCCGCAATGATGCGCGTAGGCCCTCCTGTGCGTTGCAGCGTGCGTGCGTCCGTGAGCAAGGCATTGGTGAAAATTGCCACCAGGTCGAGGAAGCCAGCATTCTCCAGCCAGGAGCTGCGCCACCTGGCAGGGCTCATTTGCACAAGGCAGCACAAGCTGTTCCCAGGTTCCTCCAGGCGGCAGGACCTGGTGAGAGTCCGGAGGGCCTGGGACCGCGTGACACGGCACTACAATCGTGTGGCGGACTACCCACGCGAGCACTGTTCCCTCTAAGCTGTGCGCGTGTGCACGCGCACACACCTCGCCGAGCGAGCGCACAACTTTACAACAGAGCGCACAAAAATTACAGCTCTGATTCTGATAGAAAACAACACAGACATCTTAAAATTTAAAAGTTATGATTGTAATTACTAGAAATTTCCCTCTTCATTTAATAATCGTCTATTTTCATTTAATTTGATTAAAATCAATGTGGTGTACATACTGTATTCTGACGTGTAGTCAAATTTTAAAGTATATAACTCCGAGTGTTATTATGTGGCGCACAAAAATTTAACCTTCCTTCAAAAGCTGCACACAGCTGATATTTTATGCGCACACAGCCTACAGAAAATTAGAGGGAACATTGCACGTGAGGTAAGTGTATGGGGACAGGTCAGTATATCCATATACATATCCAGTGTCGATTGTAGCTGTGCATGCTGCTGTGTGTAGGTAGTCTATCTCAGTTATGTGCATTAGGTAAACCCACATGCTATATTGTCTATCTATCACATCTGAGTGGTTTGACCTTTACCCAGAGGGCTAAGGACCTGATCACAGAGTTCCAGATGCCATCCTGGTGTCATGGCAGCTGCTGCTGTTGATGTGCTAAAACACACTGTAACACAAGTAGCCCATAGATCTGCCTAAGGAGGTTTTGTAAACATCATGCTGGTATGGTGGGTTCCGCATTTGCAGGGTCACACATCTGCCCTACCCCCAGGAGTCGTGAGACGTGCTCCAAATGGTCTGTCAGTCCCCCTGGAGATATGGGTGTGTGTGCCCCTGCAATTGAAAACATCTGCCCTACCCCCAGTTGCCCTGAGAGTCCATTAAAGTGGGTCCCCAGCCCCCCTGGTGGTATGGATTATGCCGCTGTTGCTGTTTTCTAATTCCCCCTACCCCCAGTAGTCCTGAGAGCCCATTAATGTGGGTTTCCAGCCCCCCTGGTGGTATGGTAATGCCGCTGTTGCTGTTTTCTAATTCCCCCTACCCCCAGGAGTCCTGAGAGCCCATTAATGTAGGTCCCCAGCCCCCCTGGTGGTATGGTAATGCCGCTGTTGCTGTTTTATATTTCCCCCTACCCCCAGGAGTCCTGAGAGCCCATTAATCTGGGTTCCCACCCACCCTGGTGGTATGGTAGTGGCGCTGTTGCTGTTTTCTAATTCCCCCTACCCCCAGGAGTCCTGAGAGCCCATTAATGTGGGTTTCCAGCCCCCCTGGTGGTATGGTAATGCCGCTGTTGCTGTTTTCTAATTCCTCCTACCCCCAGGAGTCCTGAGAGCCCATTAATGTGGGTTTCCAGCCCCCCTGATGGTATGGTGATGCCACTGTTGCTGTTTTCTAATTCCCCCTACCCCCCAGGAGTCCTGAGAGCCCATTAATGTGGGTCCCCAGCCCCCCTGGTGGTATAGTAATGCCGCTGTTGCTGTTTTCTAATTCCCCCTACCCCCAGGAGTCCTGAGAGCCCATTAATCTGGGTTCCCACCTACCCTGGTGGTATGGTAGTGGCGCTGTTGCTGTTTTCTAATTCCCCCTACCCCCAGGAGTCCTGAGAGCCCATTAATGTGGGTTCCCACGCATCCTGGTGGTATGGTAGTGCCGCTGTTGCTGTTTTCTGATTCCCCCTACCCCTAGCAGTCCTGAGACCTGCTGAAAGTGTCCTGTCGGTCACCCTGGTGATATGGTGTATGTTGCTGATGATGTGTGCTAAGGCACCCTACCCCCAGGAGGCCTGAGACCTGAGTGCAAAGGTGGGTATGGCAGCTAGATATTGTGTTAGGTGATGCCAGGTTGGGACACACATCGGCCTTATTCCCCTGAGGCCCAGACCCCAGTACACATGTCTGTTATGGCTCATGATTGTATGGTAGGTGCTGCTGGGTATGTGCTGTAAACCATCACACCCCCAGGACCCATGAGACCTGCTTATGAAGGTCTGAAACAAATCCATATATCTATGATGTGTATGCAGTGTCAGGTCACACATCTGACCAATCCCCAGGAGCCCCGTAACTGATCGCAGAGGAACATCATAGATGCTGGTGTAAGGGTACAACACCTCACAGTGCCCACACCACAGAAATCAAAACGTACCGGCCCAAAACCGTTCCATACTCATCATCGTTCAACATCCAAGTATATATATCAGTGTTCATTATATGGTGTTAATCACACAATACTGCACATAAGTTCTCAGTAACCATGGGCCTACAACACGCATACAACAGACTAAACTGTCATAATGCACAAGCCCTTATAACATCACTACCCTTCCGTGCAGACCCTGGCAAGCCACCAAATCTCAATCAATGAGACAGCACTTAACTGTCAGAAACATGCTTTGTGTCGCAAAGGGTGGTTGTCCTGCTTACCCCTCCCCGATGCCGCAACCCAGAGCTGAAAGGCGTTCTGCACACATCCTTGGCCCATCAGGGGAAAAGCACCTGTCCAAAAAAAACATAGAACCAACAGGAAATACACAAGCAATGAGGAGCAACAGCACAAGCCAGCACACCCAATTCAGGCCCCGCACTCACCCCTATTCAAGGTTAGTAAGGCAAACAGCCAGTGGATTGTGGACATCATGTTGGTTATATGTTGGGAACACACATGCACAGACCTACAGCCACACATGCAGGTGGCACTGGCAACCGTTAGTAGAAGAAGCACTGAGCAGAGGCGCAGGAGCAGCACGATGCTGCGCACAGAGATGTGTGATATGTGTGTGCCACCCACCAGAGATATATGGTCATTAATGCACCCTCGCATTGTCTCCCCCCCCTAGGTTGAGGACCTACGGAAAAAGGGCCATGAGATGCGGCTGAAATGCCCTGGAGTGCTGGAGCGGCTGCAAAGGCGGGCAATGTCAGAACGTGGCGGTGAGTGACGCAACCTCTACAGCTCTGTAGATAATGTCACAGTGGCCCACCAGCCTCTGCGGTGCCAAACTATTTACATGTGTTATGTGACTCACAAACTAGTGTGCTAATGACTGTCATCCCCCACAGAGGAGGACCATGCTGGTGTGGGGACATCAATGTCAGAGCGCCCCGTGAGGAGGCCCACTCGCCAATGCACAGCGGAGGAGGAGGAGGAGGAGGCGGAGGAGGAGCAGGAGGAGGAGGCGGGGGAGGAGCAGGAGGAGGAGGCGGAGGTGGAGCAGGAGGAGGAGGCGGAGGGGGCAGTGGAGGTGGTGGAGGCCATGGATGATGAGGTGCAAGGGAGGAGGCAGCAGAGGCCCCTAAGGCTGATGAGGGCAATGGGGGACTGGATAGGGTGGAGGGTGGGGTGGGAGGGGAGGGTGAGTATGTGTGGGTCATGTCGGGGGGGAGGAGGAGGAGTGTGGAGTGTGCTGAGGGTGGGTGGGAGGTGCCGGGGGGGAGGGGTGGGGGAGGGGGAGGTGGTTGCTGTCGAGGGTGGGGAAGGAGGCATGGAACACAGGACAGCACAGGACACTGTGGGTCCCTGCCAGCCCCCGCATGTGTGCGGGAATGGTGCCCGTGTGGGTGTGGCTATGCCACCCCTTGCCACAGACAGGGCCCACGCACATGCCACCACATACACACATGGCACCATGTGTGTATCTGGTGGTAGGTGCGTCCAGGACCTGTCTGTGGCAATGGACGGCATGGTGCACCAGCTGGGGGCCCTGGAACGCACCGTGTGGGTGCTGGCAGGTACCGTTCAGTGGGTGGCTGTCGAGATGCAGCGTGTGGTGGGTAGGGATGCTGCATCTTAACAGCCATCCACTGATGGGCGTCGCAGGAGCATTTGATGGCCCCTATGGCGCCCACACATGTGCCCTGTGCTGTCCTGTGTTCCGGGGACCAACAGTACAGCTGGGTACCCACACTGTGCATTGGGGAATGTTGTCAAGCCATGCTACAGGAGGTTGAAACACAAAGGGCATAGGTCGCCGTATCTTAAAAAGGATATAGCGATTTTAGAAAAAGTTCAGAGAAGAGCCACCAAAATGGTAAAGGGGATGGAAGGATATTCCTATGAAGAAAGGCTAAAAAGGTTACGGCTCTTTAACCTGGAAAAGAGACGGCTGAGGGGAGATATGATAGAAGTCTATAAATTAATGAACGGAGTGGAACGGGTAAACGTAGATCGATTGTTTACCTTATCAGAATATAGAAAGACTAGGGGACATGCAATGAAGCTACAGGGTAAACTATTTAAGACTAATAAAAGAAAATATTTTTTCACTCAACGTGTAATCAAACTCTGGAATTTGTTACCAGAGGATGTAGTAAAGGCTGTTAGTGTAGCTGGGTTTAAAAAAGGTTTGGACAAGTTCCTGGAGGAAAGGTCCATAAACCATTATTAAGAAGGGACCCAGGATATCAATGCTTGAACCAATACAAGCATTATGGAACCTGTGTCCCTTGGGGAAACTGCTAGGTACATATGACCTAGATTGGCCACTGTTGGAAACAGGATACTGGGCTTGATGGACCTTGGTCTGACCCAGTATGGCATATCTTATGTTCTTATGTTCTTATGACAACCCCCCCAACATCAGAACTCTGTGCTATGTGGGCAACATGCAATCACGTTGTGGATGTTATGACAACCCCGTGGGGATTGTGGGGTATGCTGTTACCCACCTTCGGCGTCGTGCCATGCTGCGGCAGTGTGTTCCCGCAGCTTAGCAAGGATAGTGGCCATGTCTGTTGGAGGGGTGGCTTCTGTCCCTGGCGCATGCATGGGGTGGCGGTTTCCCTCGACCTCCGAGCCCTCTCGGCCCTGTGTGTGGCTGCCTGTGGCGGTGACGTCCGGGGGCAGGTCCTCTGCCTCAGCCTCCACGTGGGTCCCTGGCGTCTGTTCCCCATCACTGGTTCTGCCCCCGGACATTGTGGGCTGGAGCTCTGCCACATCCTGGGGCACTGCCACATCCTCCTCCTCAGGTGCCCCCATGATTGTGTAGTCACCTGGGTTGTGGAAGAGCATACACAGCACAGATAGGTTTACACGGTGCAACTAAGTACAACTGTGTAATACATCCACCCCACAATCAATGTGTGCTTGGCCGTACCCTGTACGTGTGCTGCATAGCTACTACTACAGCTCCTGCTACCACTATTAGGCATTTATAGGCCAGTACCTAGCACACGCATCACTGTGTACGTTATCCCACAGAAGGACAATCCCTGCTCAGCAGTGCTTAGATTAGACACAGACATAACAAGGACAGGTCTGGGAGGGGGCGTGTAGCAGACATGATCCTCCACGCTTCCCCCCGCGACCATGTTACTCCTCTGCTATATCACCTTCATTGGTTACCACTTGACTACAGGATATCTTTCAAAGTTCTCACCCTAACTCACAAAGCCATCTATCACTCAACACCTGCTTATCTTTCGGATCTACTGACTTATCATACCCCCTCACGCAGTCTTCGATCCATACACATCAACCGTCTTCATCTTCCAGCACCCTCCAAAGCTCATCTGCAATCCACCAGGAAATCGGCCTTTTATTATTTAGCACCCTCTCTTTGGAACTCTCTCCCCACCAACCTCCGTACAGAAGAATCCTATCCCAAATTCCGCTCCCTTCTCAAAACTCACTTCTTCTCTCTAGCTTTTCCCTTCTAACTCTCCTTTCCTCTGTCTTTTTTGGCTGCAATCTGGATATCTATTCTGCTCCTCTTTCTCTCTCCTTCTATCATATATTGTAACTTTTATTTTTCTTACTATTGATTTTATATTGTAAACCGCCTCGATGTTATGGGAGGCGGTATATTAAATGTGAAATAAACAATAAACAATAAACAATGTAGCCACATGTGCAGGGCAGACATAAAAAGGGATGGTGTTAAAGAAACGTGGTTGGAGGGCAGAAACACGCAGAGTAAAAGGGGTGGAATGGGGGACAGCACACTCATGAGCCAAAGGCAGAGGTAGGAGATGATCCAGGGGACCAGGTATGAGGAGGTGCTAATAAGATGCCTGACGCATATCTAAAGGGCATTTACTCTATGCGTTGGGAGCAGCAAGGTGTGAGTTGTGTACCTACCTGCCTGGGGATGTGCAGTGTCCAGTGCCTCTGGCAGTCCACACAGGTATATGGGCCCAAGCCGGTCCGCCAACTCCTGTTCCAGGGGTGTTAGGGTGGGTGCAAAGGGGCCTCCCCCACCGGTGCCCATGGCATGTTGCCGCTCTGCCACCATGTGTGCACGCACACCCCGCTTTATGTCATTGAACCTCTTCCTGAGGCTGTCGAGGTCTCTGGTTGGGCCCCCTGCCTGTGTGACGGCCTCCTGCACCTCCTCTCACACCTGTGTGCGTGTTGCAACAGTGGTGCTGTTGCTCAGACGGCCATAGAGAACCTCATAATGCTCGAGGACACTCGCCAGCAGGATGTGGTTCTCCTGCTGGGTGAATCTCGCAGCCCTCCTCCGTTGCACAGCTGGCACCAGTACGCGCCTGCGTTTGGCACTGGGAGGACCCTGTGTGGGCTGGGGCCCACCCGATGTGCCTGCATCCACCACCACACACCCAACACTCCCTGCCATATCTGGGTCCTCCTGAACAGGTGGCCCCCCTCCCCCTCCACTCCTGCCCTGTCCTGTCGCTCCATCTCCCTGCCCTCTGTGCCCTCTCCCTCCCTGTCACACATTCCTGCTCTTGGCCTTCTCAACTCCACCTCACACCTCCCTCCTCTCCCTGCTGTCTGCACCTCACCTCACCTCCTTTCTCACTCACTTGCTCCTTGCCTCCCCTCCTCTCTGTCTCCCCTGCTCTGCCTCACACCTCTCCTCCACAAACTAGCCTCTACCACTCTCGACCGCAACACACTAACTCTGCTACTCTTCACTAAACACCTGCTTCTCTCTTACCGACACCACACACCTTCTCTCCCTCGCCTACACAAACCCCTCAACTTGCACCAGGTGTGCAGGTTTATTTATAGGGTTTTTTTACGTAGCGCGCGTTGCACATGCTCAGTTGCGTGAGCACAGCGGCTACGCACGTTGCGCATGCGCAGTTGGCTGCGCTCGATGTGCATGCGCCACACAGATGCGGGAGGTGCGTGCGTGTGACATTTTTATGTGTGCTGTGTGTGCGTGTGAGGCGTGGCGCATGCGCATGTCTAACACATTGTCATGTGCATGCACCTCCCGCATTCAGCATCGCATGCGCATCGCACGCAGCCAACTGCATGTGCACAACGCACGTAGCTGCCGCGCTTGTGCAACTGCGCATGCGCAACGCGCGCTACGTTAAAAAAAACCTATAAATAAACCTGCACACCTGGTGCACGTTGAGGGGTTTGTGTAGGCAAGGGAGAGAAGGCGTGCATTGGCGGTGAAGGAAGGAGAGAGTCAGAAGCAGGTGTATTGTGG
The DNA here is from genome assembly GCA_033557465.1 of Ichthyophis bannanicus. Taxonomy (NCBI): domain Eukaryota; kingdom Metazoa; phylum Chordata; class Amphibia; order Gymnophiona; family Ichthyophiidae; genus Ichthyophis; species Ichthyophis bannanicus. The sequence continues at coordinate 122,978,385 of CM066039.1, read as the reverse complement.
AGTGTGGCTGGGTTTGTGAGTGGTGGTGGTTGTATTGTGTGGCTGTGTTTGTGTGTGGTGTGTAAGGTGTGTGGCTTGGTTAGTGAGGTGAGTGTCTGTGTTTGAGTGGGTTAGAGGAGCAGGACGGGTGGAGTTTATGGCGGCCTTTGTGGTTGTTGCATCTGCAGTGGGAGGTGGGCAGGCGCTGCGGTTGCCTGACGGGGGAGATGGTGTCTATGGGGCTGAGGCACAGGGCATGGGTGTACTCCCGCTGCAAAACAGACCTGCAGCTGTGGGGGCAGGCCAGGCAGGGGCTGTGCCAGCACGGCGCTGGAGGCGTGCTGAGGTGCAGGCTCGCCAGCCTCACCTCTACAGGCCCAGGGCCCAGCTCCAGGGCATGCGTGAGGACCAGGTCATCTCCCTGTACCGACTGAGCATGGGGGCTATTAGGGAGCTCTATGAGGATCTAAGACCTGACCTTGAGCCCCTAACCGATCGGTCAAATGCCATACCAGGTTTGGTCAAGCTCCTTGGTGCCCTACATTTCTTTGCCTCTGGCTGTTTCCAGTCATCTGTGGCTGCAGTGGGTGGCATGAGCTGCCCCACCTTCTCACGCTATCTCCACCAAATACTGCATGCCATGGTCAGCCGGGTGAGGAATTACATTGCCATTCCCCACACTAGGCAACACGTGATGGGAGCTATTGATTGCACACATGTTGCCCTGGTCCTGCCTAGAGACAGGGAGGTAGTGTTCCACAACCGCAAACACTATCATTCCCTGAATGTTCAGGTTGTCTGTGATGCACATCAGCATATTCTGAATGTGGTCCCTAGGTTTGCGGGGTCCACCCATGACTCCTATATCCTGCATCACTCGGCACTATTCAGACAATTTGAGGCAGGACAGTATGCAGACTGTATATTGCTGGGTGTGTATTTCTCATTTCTGACATGCACATGGTGTTCATGTGACTACGCGTATGTGCAAATGTCTGTCTTGGGGGGAGATCCCTCATTGTGTGTGTGTGTCATCTGGTTGTGTGTGTGATAAGGGGGGGGTTGTGCCCTCCAACTCCACCTTGCTATGGTGTTGTGTGATGCTGGTTGAATGGATGCTAGCATTTGTGTTGTGGTTACAGATTATGTTGTTTCCAATCCATACACCTACCCCTTGTCTTGTGTGTCTTAGCTTCCCACACTCAATCTGCAATAGAGTAGACACCCAGGAAGGTGTAGATAACATGAGGAGGGATCTAGCTAAGCTTGGTCTAGAATTTGGCAGCTGGTATGTAATGTTAAAAAATGTACGGTCATGCATTTTGGTTTCAGCAATCCAAGGGAGCAATATAGTATAGGGGGTGAAGTACGTTTGTCCACTAAAGAAGAGCGGGACCTAGGTGTGGTTGTGTCTGATGATCTTAAAGTAGCTAAACAGGTTGAAAAGGTGACGGCAAAAGCTAGAAGGATGCTTGGGTGCATATGGAGAGGAATGGCTAGCAGAAAAAAGGAGGTGATAATGCCTCTGTATAAGTCTTTGGTGCGACCTCATGTGGAGTATAGTGTGCAATTCTGGAGATACCTTCAAAAGGATGTGAACAGGATGGAGTCGGTGCAGAGGGTTGCTACTAAAATGATTAGTGGTCTTCATTATACAGCTTGTGAGGACAGATTGAAGGATCTTACTATGTACACCTTAGAGGAAAGGCGGGATAGAGGTGATATGATTGAGATGTTTAAATACCTCTGTGGCATAAATGTTCAGGGAGAGAGCCTCTTCCAATTGAAAGCAAGTTCTGCTACGAGGGGACATGGGATGAAGGTGAAGGGAGATAGATTCAGGGATGATATGCGGAAATATTTCTTTACGGAAAGAGTAGTGGATCCATGGAATAGTCTCCCAGTGGAGGTGGTAGAGATGAACACAGTAACTGAATTCAATAAAGCATGGCACAAACACAGAGGATCTCTAAAGGTAGAAAGGGGACTGTTGTAGTTGTTGATATGGAAGGACAGACTAGATAGGCCATGTGGTCTTTTTCTGTCATCATATTTCTATGTTTCTATGTTTCTCTGCTGCATAGTTGTGCTGTCATATGTTTCTGTCAGGATGTGTTATGCATTTGTTTTTCACGTATATACCTGTGTCCATTTGGGTGGACATGAGCTCCTGCTTTAACATTCCACATTTCTTTCTGCAGGTGATGCAGGATATGGGTATCGCCCCTGGTTGCTGACCCCTGTGCGTCAACCACGGACACGTGCAGAGCGGAGGTACAATGAGGCCCATGCCTCCAGCCGCTCTGTCATAGAGCGCACCTTTGGCGTTTTAAAGAGTCACTTCAGGTGTCTGGATAGGACAGGTGGGGCCTTACAATATAATCCACAGACTGTGGCAGAAATCATCATAGCCTGTTGCATCCTGCACAACATTGCTCTCAGGCACAATATCCCTGCCGAGATTAATGAGGATCTGGAAGATGATCCGACATGCCCCCCTGTACATGCCCGTGGGGACACACGTGAGGGAACAGCAGTCAGGCGGCAGGTGATTGCGGAGCTCTTCTCATGTACGTAATGCATATGTTCCCACCTATATTTGTTGCTATATGTGTGTCCTGCTAATACAGATTAACATTTGTATACCAATATCAGTAGGATGCAACACTGCACTCACATGTAACAGACACTGCCTGGCCAGCCCAACGTCAAATATAAGCATGACTGAGAACCAAAAGATGTGGGCAGGGCACAACAGTGGGTGGAGGGGGATTATGTGTGTGGGGAGTTTTAGGCTTGTGGGAGGTGTTGGGGTGACATTCCTGGTTTGTGGCTGATTGTGATAGCAGTTGCTGTGCAGTCACAGTTAGTTGGTTTGATGCTTTGGGTGCAGCAGGCATGTGGTGTGGGTTTCACAGTGGGAGAGCAGACCATGTTTGGGGCCAGTTGTCCAGCTGTGCGTGTTTGTCATTTAGTATTTTGGAGCAGATTGTGTGGGTGGTATGCTCTGGTAAGCTGGATCTGTGTGTTTGTTATTTTTGTATAGCGCTACATGTGATACGTAGCACTATATACATGCTCAGTACCATTTTTCATAATGGTATTTAATATCCTTCAGGGGAGTTATTGCAACCCCACAGTGTGTCTGAATGTATAGGTCATCAGGTAGCCCTAACATGGATGCGGTGAAGGATAGGGAACCTGTGCGGTGTCCAGCCAGGGGGAGTCTCATTGCCCTTTTTTTAGGTGTAGAATAGCCATGCAGTGCAGTGTTGCATATTTACACGCAGACAGAGGTGATTCAGGCAAGATCAGCAAGGTGTAGGTTACAGTAGGCAAGCCGAGAGCTGAATGTGGGGGTGGAATTGGGTTTTAGGGAGGACAGAGCAAATCTAGCTGATGACATCTAGACATAAACCACATAACTCAACTACAGGCTGTGTAAGTGTGTAGAGGAGGAGAGTGCACTCCAAGACAACAACTACATTGTGGACCCTGGAGAAGGAAAATTATGTCCACATACACACAGAGGCTCTGATGGGGGGGAGGTTTCAGGTGCACATATAGGCTATCCATGCTTTGCCATTATCACTTTCACACAGTGGGATGACATGCAGCCATCAAGGTCAGGTCACAAACAGACATCGGGGTGTGGTTTAGTGGACATAATGCTGACATTGAGATATATATTTGTAAATCATCAGCACACAGCTGTTAATGTTAGTCAAGGTATGACATATACACACCAAGGAAATGTGTTTGTACAGAGGATACGAGAGGTGCCCCTGCATATTTCTGTGTGTTACAGGAATTTACAGCAGGGTAGCAGACGACATTGAGACACCAGTACACAGAGTGAAGGGGCATTGGGAGCAATATGGGGGACCCAGGATAATACTGCAGCCTTGGAGTGAAGCAGCAACACGGTGGGGAGCAAACACTTCTGTTCACCAGTGTGTACGACAACAGAGAGGTGAGGGAGGGGACAGACAGAGTATGGACCCCTGTGGTTTGCCAAAGAAACATCAGTGATGACTCTCACATGGGAGAGATCTGTACAGTGTGATGTTGAACAGTCAGTCTGTAAAGGATCTTGGGGGGTCTGCAAGCTGGGGACAGGAAGGTGCAGTGTGTGTTGCACAGCTAGAACATGACATATGTATGTTTCCCTTGTGTTTCACAATGCACAGGACATACATGGTGAAGCGCCTGGTGCTGTGGTTCATTGGCAGGTGACTGTACATCAGCCAACATGCAGTGGTCTGGGGTAGGTGGACCTACAGCTACATTGTCTGTGACGGCAGTCAGGGGGAACACATGTCCTCAGTGATCTGTCATATTGTCCATATGTTGTGGTTCACCTCTTTTCCCTGCACCTCCATACCCCATATCTTGCTCTTGGCACACATATCCCCATGTGTTCCTGTCCAGTATATCTTCTGCAACACTGTCTCTGGGACATGTCCAACAGAGCTGCATGTGTGTGGAGGTCCTGGACGTTTGGGTGGTGGTCTACACGTGCACCCTTCCCCGACATTGTACCATCAGCCAACACCAGTGTATCATTGCATTTCACAGGGCCTTTATGTCTACAAATCTCCACTTGTGCACATACAGGCTGTATGCTACTGCTGGCACGCTCACCTTAGCATACTGTGTGGGTGTGTGTTCTTGGGTTGGCTGTGTGATGATACAGTGTGCAGGCATTTTACATTATCATGTGGTGTGAGGGGTCTGTACACCTGGGGGGCGGTGGTGACTGTGCTATCTCTACCTCACTGCTTTTTACCATGTGAACATTGTGGACATGTGTTGTGTGTTGGGAGCAGAACTGTGTCCTGTGTTCTGACAGACCACTGTTGACCAGCATTTTTGTATCACAGATATCGCCATAATGTGGACATGCATCAACAGTGGCGTGACATGGTTACATGGTGATTCTACACATTTTGATGACATTGTCTCCCTTGACTGTGACCTGTTATGGCCTTTGAGTGGCTCAGGGGATCCGAGACATACACTTGCTGCAAGCACAAGGTAGTTTGCACCTTTGTTCTTTTGTGAATGACATCAGCCTTTACATGTTAATGATTTACTGTTTGTTTCATATACATTTCCTGTTGGCTCTCTGTTCACAAACGATGATGCACATAGGGTGGAGCTGTGAAACTCCTGTGTAACATGGGCATGGACATAACCATATCCATGTGACACCTGTGTCTGCAGTTCCAATTCAAAATGTCCCCAACATGCGGTGTGTTTTGTGTTGTGATCATGTCATGTTTGCCTGTGTGTCCCTTTATTACGTGTTTCTTAATGTTTGACTCTCTGCAATTTGTGCTGCTGTTGCAAGCAGCATACCAATACAATATTTATCCTCTTCTGACACAGGGCAGAGGACAAACCAGACACATCTATTACAGTGCATCTGGCATCGCCATCACCCATCTGTTGGGGGACACAACACCATGCAACTTTCCCTGGAAAATGGTGCCATAGGATGTTTGACCTCTGTGAGTGGGACACATGCCTACAATGGACAGTATTATTGTTGGATTGCTACTTTGGCCATGACAGACCTGTCCAACACACTGTTGCTGCCATGCTCTGGCTGGGAGTCGTGCTCATCGCAGGTGACACACATGACCTTTCATGTACTGTGGCATATTGGGATGTGACACTTGACTATGCATGCCCAGGGTTGCAAGGACAGTCTTAACCTGACCTGTTGGATTGCAGATACGCTTTGCAATTTGGACACTGTTTACTGGTCCCCACGTGTGCAGCAGGGACTGACATTGTCACTGTATGTTGTACATTCCTCTAAAGTTGTGGTGTTGTTGTGTTTTGGCCATGTGTGTGTCATGGAACACAGGATACGCTCATCTGTTTGTTTCAAAACAAGCATACAGCCATGCGTGTGGCATAGGGGGAGCAATGGAGAGGTCCTGTTGTCTGTGACCACCTACTCTCCACCTGGACATGATACAGGTTTTGCCACAACACCGCTTTAATGCACACCAGCATCCTGGATTGATGTTTTCAATCACCAAGGGTGTTTCCGTGCATGTGTGGCATCACTGTATCATGTTCAAATGTACACGGTGCATGTGGCATCACTGTATCATGTTGAAATGTACACGGTGCATATGTTGGGGAAACACAGCACGTGGCAATATGGCTTGTGTGTGGTTTAATGTAGCATGTTTGCCCTTAATTTCCATCTCTATATACTGGTTAGTGTGTTTGTTTACTGTACAGACATGACGCTCAACATTGATTTACAAACCTTGCATTGCATGTCTGCACAGTCCTATTTATCCCCTGAGGTAACGACACTCACATTGCCCCATTATATTTGGAGTGTCGCAGTGTGAGTGTCCATTGTCTTCCTTCAATTGTGCATTCCATGTACCGTGATATATATATACAGACACTGTCTACACACCAACCAGTGCAAGGGGACCTCCTGCATGGTGTTATCTCTGCATGTTTCTGCAGGTAGTTTCTTTTGAATTCTCTCTGTGTTCATGTGCCTCTGCTACCTGTTAGCATATCCTCATTGTGCATTTGATGATTGTTTAGGGTTACATTGTTGCAGCTTGGATTCCTATATCAGGCATTATGTGAGAGCTGAAACATAACTTTCGATATGTGTTTTTAAAGTTACAACGTTTTAACAACATATGCTGTTTTCATTTGTGTGTCTCCTGTGTTGCCAGATAGATATGTTTTGAGGAACAGATCATGATTGATGTGTGTTGGGCCCTCATCATGCACCGCCTACTGTCTACATGCACTCATATGTAAGTAACACATTTGAGGCGTGCAGCAGCATGTGGGGGGTGGGGGCCTAATGCATACTGCACACCATGCACCTGATGCACATTATGTCTCCTGCCCATCATTTGTAGACGGGCCAGTGACCTTTCTGTAGGATGTGGGTTGCTGCCCTGCTAAATGTGTTTTCCGTCTTTCACCTGGGATCCACTCACCTTGATATTATGATGGCGGTATCTACACTATCTGTGATGATTAACCCAAATAAAAATATGTGTTTGACATACATTTGTCTCTGCTGCTGCTTGATCATGCACTGCAATGTGTGCCTTTGAGTCAGTCCTGACTCCTTGTGACCCAGACACTCCAGGGTATTTTGGTTAGTGTCACTGGAGGTAGATTGCCAGGCCTTTCTTCCAAGGCAATGGAGGGTTAGGTGACATGCCCAAGACCACAAGGAGTGCTAGTGGGAATTGAACCCTGGAGGCTTGGTGACCAAGCCAGTGTTCTGACCACTAGGCTACTCTTCCACTCCTTGATCACACTGACACTTGTATTTAATGATTTCCTGGTCATGTACATGGCTCACATCCTTGTACGGTGGCACATCCTGTGCTCACATCCTTGTACGGTGGCTGCCAGCCATTTGCCACATCACTGGGTGTTACAGGTTCCCATACACACCCTCCCTTTGGGGTACTATTTTTGCATTGTGCTCAGTGTGCTCATTGTGGTTGTTTGGGGTGGTGGTTACAGACATGTGTTATAACACCATAGGTTGCAGGTTTGAGCCCCACATGGGGTTTAATTTTTTTTTCTGTTGTGCTAACATGACCATTAGGTACCTGCAGGTTCATCACCTCTGCACACACCCTTCCATCTCTTCACTGTACACCAAGGTGTGCCCTCTGTGCTGCCTATCCATCACATATTAGCTGTTACATATGTCTCTTTCTTTATGGTGTTTACATGGCAGTCCACTTGGGGATTTGGCATTGCTGTGGTTCAGCTGGTCTGTGGCACACCTATTTGCAGGTTCACTTCTCTCCTTCCTGTTCCAGATTTTGCACCTGCTCCACAGAGCATCCTCTGCTGCCCTTGGGGTTTAGGTTCTTTCCTCTTTTGCATGCTGTAACCACTGCATAGCATTTCATTGTGTGTGTGCATGTAGTTCTATGTGGCTCGGGTCCCAATTACAGACTGTGATCTGATCTGTCCACACCAGATCTGCATGTGCATTTCATCATGGTTACTGTTGGGGGTTTGCCTATCCTGACAGTCAGCAGGCTTCTTGTGTGATGCCCTGCAGTATCTTTGTATGCAGCCTTTGCTAACACACTCACGTTGGTGGTGTGGCCTACAGGTTTGTGCTTTGCCATTTGTGCTACTGGTCACAGGTTTGATTTCTCTCTGTTCTCTTTCATTTGTATGCCTGTCCTGCACAACTACTTTTCATTCCTGTGACAGTCATATCTGTGCAGATCTGTGCTGTTAGCACATTGTACCCTTATCACAGTTGTCAACCATCCTTCTGTCCATCTATGTGTGTCTGACAGCTTTGTGCCGTCCTACCCTGATGTGCATGCTGCTACCCCACGTCCTACACTCCTACACATTTCTGCATTGCAGCTCTCCCTGGTTGCCTCTCCTGTGTGTGCTCTGCATAGCACTGCTACTCCACTGTCATCCTGACATTATACCTATCCTGCCACTTCTACCTCCTCTGCTGGACATGCCTTCCCATCTTCTGCCACACACTGTCATTATTGCATGGTACATTACCATCACTCTGTGCATCACTACAGCTGTCCCCGATATGTTTGTCCATTTTTCCAGCATCCACATGGCCTGCACCCAGATTTGTCTGGTCCATCAGCTCAGATCTACTTCCTTCCATTACTTCTGCATTGTCTTTCCTTGCTGCTCTGTGCAGTGTTAGGGTTACATCTGTGTTTGGCCCATACCTCTCTTGCTTTTCATATTGGAGGACCTTACTGCTCTTGGCCAACGTTTTTGGGTTCACCTATACATCCTTGGGGCATCGTACGCCACACCTTCGATTCAGGCAGCTTATGGGGTGCCTACTATGGTGCCTTGGGAGTTGGCAACCTTTCAACATGGCCTCTGGGGCACATTATAACACGCCTTCGCTGACGTGGTTGTTTAGGATGTGCCTTCTGGTGCACCCTAAAAGGTGCATTAATTTATGGCACTGGGGTGCGGGTATTTTTAGCTGGCATCACAGATTGTTGTACAATTGCAAGCAGAAAAAGGAACTGCCTCCACCACCCTCATTCATTGGGCCCACCAGGGAATCAAACTCATAACCCCTGTACCATCAGTCAGTATATTAACCATTGTGTTTCACCTCTGTTGCTATGTTTGTAGGTCAACGCGCCTACTTACAATTAACGCGTGTTGACGCACGCTGCTCCCTCTATCGGGCGATAACGCGTGCTTGCTCCGTTTAGACCGGACTTGCAAACTGCATAAATGCTGCTCACCGGGATATTCGGTGGCAATAATACAGTTGGTGCCACTTGATTTCCTTAATTTGTGCCACTAAGCAGCGCGTGTCAGGGCTTTTCCCGGGACGGAGCAGGGGCAGCACTGTGGCTTAACGGGCAGTGGCAATATTCAGCTGCCATCTGGTTAACCCTAATCAGCTGAATGACTGTCCTAACTTTAGCCGATTTTGCCATCCGGCCAGCAGCTGAATATCGGCACTGACCAGATTGCAAAAACGCAATCCAGGCAACCCGGGTATTCAATGCTGGTGCCCTGGCATTGAATATCTGCGGTGAAATTAAAGTGGCGATGGCCAGACGCTTTAAGTGCGCTGGCTGCTGTCACTGAAAATCCCCCTCTTTGGAATTAGAAGAGCAGATTTTATCAGCTGGCTTCAGGTACCAAAAGGGAATCCTCAAAGGGCTAAGGAGCCTGTGAGAGGGTGGAGCCAGAGGAGCCTGTGAGAGGGTGGAGCCAGAGGAGCCTGTGAGAGGGTGGAGCCAGAGGAGTCTGTGAGAGGGTGGAGCCAGAGGCAGCCACAGTGTGTTGGATGAACGTTGAACATGAGTCTTTTTCCTGTTATGAACATTTCCTAGTTGGACATTATTATGTTATCTCACTTAATTACATTACACCAAGTACTTTGGTAAAAGATTTTAGTGTTGGAACAAGGGCTGGAATGGAAGTGTCTTTATTGCTAAGTCCCTCAGCAGTGCCCCAAGCCCTCTGGGTCTTGAAGCACATCTTATCCCCTTTCGGAAGAACACAGTCAACAGGGTACGTATCGGTCCCCCAGCTCCCTGATGTGCCTTCTGTTCCTATCCAAGTGTCATCTACATGTCTTTCAGAAACTTACCTGGAAAAAAGATGCGACTAGACTAACTTGGGTACATCCCTTCTCAATAACAAGGGCATCCAGGTATCTGAAAAAGCATAAAAGTATGATCAATATCTGATGAAAGAGACAGAAAAAGGAGGTGCTACTGAAGCGTACCACAGGCTTTAGGTGACTGGTATTCAAGGAAGGGCATACCATGGTAAGGTTAGGCAATTAGGTCCAGGGCAGCCGGTCAACTAAAAGTCCACCCTTGTCATGAAAGAATCCACAACAACCCAGTAGAAGGCAGAAGGAACACGAAGACCCAGGAAAGAAAGAGAAGGTATACAGATACAGAGCTGGAACCCTCAAGCAGAGACGTCATCCCAGGAGTGAAGACACGGAGTGGGAGCACTGTAGAGAAAAAGGTTCCAGATCCTTGGAGCCAAGGGTAGAGCAGGAACCAGGCCAGATGAGCAGAGGTCCCAGAGGATATAGTCCAGGAGTCTGCTAGACCATCTGTTGTTCTCCTTTTGTACTGAGCATGCTCTCTGCTGAACCAAGGAGCAGGGGCGGCCCAAGGGGGGTGCGGGGCCATGTGTGGAGACTCGGTGCGGGGCCTCATTTGCCTAAGAGACCTCATTTGCATAAATATTTGCATAATGTTACCATACACTAACTTTTAGTAAACATGCCTCTTAATGAGTGTATGGATAAAGAAAGGCTAAAAGATTTCTACATTACTATAATCCAGTGCCAACTGCCAGGCACATTAGGAACTACTACAAACACTGCCCATTTAGAACCCATAGCAAACCCGCCGTATCATAACAGCACTACCAGGACTCACAAAGCACAAGACCCTACCTATCAAAAGGCAACACTACAAATATTAAACCAATACATTTCAGAGAACAACAATACATGATCTACTGGGGAAAGAGAACAAGTGGTAATGTCAAATAGGAATTACATAAACAGAATACCTCAGCTCAGTTACACGTGCAGAACATAGACCATCACCAAACAAGGAATCACAATGTAGAAACAGGAAGACAATAATTAAACTGGGAACCCCAAAAGCCCAACAACACTGTAGAAATAAAACTATAAATTAATTTCCTCTTGTACTAAACAAAGCGCAGACATTAATGATGCACATTTCCCAGAGCTGGCATATTTCAGTTAATAAATTCAATAAAGAGATATTTTTCTACCTTTTGTGCATTTGTTTTCAGTTGCAATTGTTCCAGCCACTTTCTTCTGGTTTCTTCGTGTCTTCTGCTAACTCTCCATCGTCTGCTGTCCATTTGTCCTTTCTTCACTCTTCTAGATGTTTTCCATTCTCTCTCTACATCTACTTTAACATACTAATCTTTCTCCTTTTGCTCTTTCCTCATTCCTATTTCATCCACTCAAATTTTACCCCACCATCCTCAATCCCCACTTACTCTCCCAATATCCGGCCAATTGTAGATTTGTCTTCCCTCCCACACAAAATATTTTTCCCTCTCCATTTCACTCTCCCAGCTCTATCCCATTCTAATCCTCCCCCAACATCAGCTCCCTTCTAGTTCCAGCCCCACCCAGCATCCGCTCCCTTCTAGTCCCCGCATCAGCCCATTTCCAGTCCTAGCTCCCCCATCCGAGTCCCTCCATCAGCTCATTTCCAATCCCAGCCCCCCATAAGCCCATTTCTAGTCCTATCCTAGCCCCACCATCAGCCCATTTCCAGTCCTAGCTCCCCCATCCGAGTCCCTCCATCAGCTCTTTTCCAATCCCAGCCCCCCATCAGCCCATTTCTAGTCCTTTCCTAGCCCCACCATCAGCCCATGTCAAATCCTAGCTCCCCTCCACTCAGCCCATTTCCAATCCAAGCCCCCAAGAGCCTACTTCCAGTTCTAGACCCTCCATGAGTCCATTTCAATCCAGGCCCCCCCATAGCCCATTACCAGTCCTAACCTCCATCAGCCCATTTCCTGTCCTAGCCCCCCCTCACTCAGCCCATTTCCAGTCCTAGCTCCCTCCCCTCACAGCCCATTTCCATTCCAAGCCCCCCTCCCCATCAGCTATTTGTAGTTCAAGCCTTCCTTCCACTCAGCCCATTTCCATTCCAAGCCCCCGTCCCCATCAGCTATTTGCAGTTCAAGCCCTCCTTCCACTCAGCCCATTTCCAGTCCTAGCCACCCCCCCCCCCCCGAGCCCATTACCAGTCCTAGCCCCCCATAGCCCATTACCAGTCCTAAGCCCCCCATCAGCCCACTTCCAGTCCTAAGCCCCCCATCACCCCATTTTCAGTCTTAGCCCCCCCATAGCCCATTACCAGTCCTAACCCCCATCAGCCCATTTCAAGTCCTAGCTCCCCCGTCCGAGTCCCTCCATCAGCTCATTTCCAATCCAAGCCCCCCATGAGCCTACTTCCAGTTCTAGCCCCTCCATGAGTCCATTTGAATCCAAGCCCCCCAAGAGCCCATTTCTAGTCCTATCCTAACCCTCCATCAGCCCATTTCCTGTCCTAGCCCCCCCTCACTCAGCCCATTTCCAGTCCTAGCTCCCTCCCCTTACAGCCCATTTCCATTCCAAGCCCCCCTCCCCATCAGCTATTTGTAGTTCAAGCCCTTCTTCCACACAGCCCATTTCCATTCCAAGCCCCCATCCCCATCAGCTATTTGCAGTTCAAGCCCTCCTTCCACTCAGCCCATTTCCAGTCCTAGCCACCCCCCAGCCCATTACCAGTCCTAAGCCCCCCATAGCCCATTACCAGTCCTAACCCTCATCAGCCCATTTCCAGTCTTAGCCTCCCCACAGCCCATTCCAGTCCTAACCCCCCATTAGCCCATTTCCAGTCCTACCCCCCCCTTAGCCCATTTCCAGTCCTATCCCCCCACCATAGCCCATTACTAGTCCTAAACCACCATTAGCCCATTTCCAGTCTTAGCACCCCCATAGCCCATTACCAACTGGTCCTAACCCCCCATCAGCACATTTCCAGTCCTAGCCCCCCTATAGCCCATTACCAATCCTATGTTTATGTTTGTGTTTATGTTTATTTACTTGCTTGACCGCCCTTCAGTAATAAGCAGAGCGGTTTACAATAAAATCTTCATTACAGCAAGGCACAAGGCCAGAAAAAGAAAAGGAAATTACAATTTAATAAAGGATAGAGAAACGAGAGCGAGAGAGGGACAGGCAGCACAGGGAAGAGGTGAAGGCTAGGAGGGAGGGGGGTTGAAAGCAAGGGAGAAGAGGTGGGTCTTCAGAGCATGTTTAAAGGTGGGGTGATGAGGCTCCAGGCGGAGAGCAGAGGGAAGGGAATTCCAAAGAGCGGGACCTATGAAAAAGAAGGCTGAGGAGCGGGTGGATTGGAGGTGAGCAAGCGAGGGGGGAGGCAGTGCGAGGCGGTTGAGATGGAAGGAACGGGGGGGGGGGGTGCCTGGGGTTATGAAAGTGAATTAGGTCAGCCAGGTATTGTGGTGTGGTGGTATGAAGTACTTTGTGAACAAGTGTGAGAAGTTTGAAGTGGATACGAAAGGATATGGGAAGCCAGTGAAGACGGAAAAGAAGGGGAATGACGTGGTCTCTAGGGGAGGAGTAAGACACAAGTCGGGCGGCGGTGTTCTGGATTCTCTGAAGTCTTGATAGTTGCAATTTAGAGATGCCGGAGAGAATAGAATTAGAAAAGTCGACACGGGAGATGACAAGAGCCAGCAGCAGGGTGGCAAGAGCGGAGGGAGAGAGGAAGGGGCGAATAGCACGGATTTGTCGAAGGTAGAAAAAGGAGGTTTTGGAGATATGAGAAACATGGGCAGAGAAAGAAAGATCCGAGTCGAAAAGCACCCCGAGATAACGAAAAGTGGAAACCAGTGAGATAGGAGTACTGGGGAAAGAAGGGGCAATGGAAGGGGGCTGATGACCGTGTGGAAACCAAATAGCCATAGTTTTCGAGAGGTTAAGGTGCAGACAGTTTTGAGTCACCCAATCAGAGACAGCAGCCAGGCAGGAGTTGAGTGGGGCAAGATCGGGGCAAACAGGGGAGGTGTGGTATAGAAGAAGAATGTCGTCCGCGTAGTAGAAAGCTGTAATTCCAAATTGTTGTATAAGTAGTGTGAGAGGGGTTAAGAAAAGATTGAAAAGGAGAGGGGCCAGTACAGAACCTTGGGGGACCCCACAGGGTAGGGGAAAGGAATCAGAGGAAGGGCAGGATGGGGAGGATGAAAGAACAGCACCAGATCGGGAGAAAAGAAAGGAGTGGAACCACCGAAAGACAGTGCTGCAGAGGCCAGCATCGTGCAGTCGGGACAGGAGGAGAGAGTGATCTACCAGGTCGAACGCAGCGGAAAGATCGAGGGCTACCACCACCGAGATTTCACCACGGTCGTGAGCTACATGCAGTGCATTGGTGAAAGCAAGAAGGTTTCAACGCTGTGCCCAGAGCGGAAGCCAGATTGGCGGGGGTGAAGGAAATTGGTGGAGTCAAGGTGGTGAGAAAGTTGGGCAAAGACGACTTTTTCAAGGAGTTTAGAAAGAAAAGGAAGGTTAGAGACTGGGTGATAGTTGTTAGGGTCCAGAGGGTCAAGAGAAGGTTTCTTAAGTAGTGGGCGGATTAGGGCGTGTTTCCAGGAAGAGGGAAAGGTTCCGGTGGTAAGACTGGTGTTCAAGATAGTTTGAATAAAGGGGAGGAAAGACTGGGAGGGAGTCAGTAGCCAGGAGGGAGGGATGGGGTCGAGGGAGCAGAAGGTTTTGTTGGATGAAGAGATGAGATGGTGGAGCTCAGCAGTGGTGGTCAGGGAGAAAGAAGACCAAGTGTGGGATAGTTGGGAGATGGGGGGTGGGGAGGCGGCTGGAGGAGGAGAAAGAATAGGTGGGGGGTGAGAGGGCAGTGAAGCTCTCAAGGTAGAGATTTTGTTGCTGAAGGCAGAGGCTAGAAGAGAAGGGGCGGGGACAGGATGAATAGGTGCAGTAGGGGCAGAAGGATGAAGGGAAGTAAGAAATTTGAGGGTGGAATAAAGGTGATGGGTCTGGTTGGGAGCATTGGCGATAGCATTGGAGAAGAAGGTGGACTTGGCAAGGTGAACCTGGGAACAGTAATGAGAGTGCTGGGCTTTAAAGAAGGACAGAGTGGCTGGAGAAGGGGATTTATGCCATTGCCTTTCGGATCGGCGAAGTTGAGAGCGAAGTAAAAGACCGGAATGATACCAGGGATGCGATGGTCGACGGGTAGCAAGGCGTGGACGAAGGGGAGAAATATGATCAAGTGCGGCTGAAAGGGAGGAGAACCAAGTGGAAGCTTGAGAGTTGGGAGATAAGGAAGCAAAATCAGAAGGAAGCAGATCTGTGGCTGAGGGGAATTGCTGGGCCAATGATGGGGTGATGGAGCGGGAGAGCGGTGGGGAGGAGGGAGGCGTGGGGGAAGGAGTTATTGTCACCGAATGAGAGCAGGAGACTGAGAGGCAGAGGTGATCCGACCAGGGAAGAGAGAGAGAGGACAGATTGGAAAGTGAAAGCGTGGAGGAAGAGAGAGTCAGAAAGAGATCAAGAGTATGACCAGCAGAGTGAGTAGGAAAAGGGACGTGTTGCAGGAGGGACAGGTCGTGCAGGAGGGAGAGGAACGCATGATCTCTGGGGGATGAAGGGGAGTCAAGGTGAAGATTGAAATCACCGGCGATAAGAAGGTGAGGAAAGAGCAGGGAGAGGTCAGAAAGAGAGCGGACGAGTGAGTCCCAGAGATCAGGACGAAGGGCAAGGGGCGCATAGACGAGGAGAACCCATAGATCAGCCCATTTCCAGTCTTAGCCCCCCCATAGCCCATTACATCCTACCCCCTCCATCAGCCCATTTCCAGTATTAGCCCCCCCATAGCCCATTACATCCAAACCCCCCATCAGCCCATTTCCAGTCCTAACCCCCCATCAGCCCGCTTCCAGTCTTAGCCCCCCAGCCCATTAGTAGTCCTAACCCCCCCATTGCCCATTACCAGTCCTAACCCCCCTCCCCCATCAACCCACTTCAGTCTTAGCCCCCCCATAGCCCATTACCAGTCCTAACCCCCCCATAGCCCATTACCAGTCCTAACCCCCTCCCCCCCCATCAGCCCTGATAGATTTAAAAAAACAAACTGGCTGCTGCTGCCGCTGCCGCCGTGGCAGCGGCAGAATCAAATGTCCCGCCGCGGGGTCCCGCCTGCCCAGCAGAGCCTCCCTGCAGCATCAGCTCCCGAGTCCCTCCCAATGCGCGAGCTTTCAGAGCCGCGAGAGTTTCCCTTTCTTCTCGCGGCTCTGTTAATCTCGCCGGGGCTGATGGGAAATCCCATCAGCCCCGGTGGGATTAACAGAGCCGCGAGAGGTCAGAGAAGCTCTCCCTTCACAGCTCTGAAAGCCCACGCATTGGGAGGGACTCGGGAGCTGATGCTGCAGGGAGGCTCTGCCGGGCAGGCGGGGCCCCGCGGCGGGACATTTGATTCTGCCACTGCCATGGCGGCAGTGGCAGCAGCAGCTGGTTTGTTTTATTTTAATCTACTTGTGCTAATGTAGAATGTTTTTTGCGCGGGGACCCCTGAAACGCAGGGCCCTGTGCAAAAAACATTCTTGCTTAATGGACGGGCCGGCCCTGCCAAGGAGGCCTTCTGAGTGTATATCTAATTACGTAGCAACCCCCTGCCTCTTCCTGAGTTTCCTTCTCCTTTGGCTCCTCTGCAGCTCACTGACCTTTGCCTTCAAGTGTCACAAGTTTAAGCTCCGTTAACCCTGATACCTTTGAACACTGCTAGTCGGCTCCTGAACAATGCACAGAGGTTTGATCATATAACCCACTCATTCTTTAATGATGACTGTCTTTCAGTACTGTATTTGTTATGAAAGGCAGGCAGCCCACAGATAAAAGGAGAAGCGCCGTCCGGCGCTCAGAGAGCCCAGTCGCATCCCCAATCGGGGGACGGAGCAGCATCAACCTCCGCCGCTGCTGCGCTGCCCAATTGGGGCAGGCAGCCCACAGATAAAAGGAGAAGCGCCGTCCGGCGCTCAGAGAGCCCAGTCGCATCCCCAATCGGGGGACGGAGCAGCAGCATCAACCTCCGCCGCTGCTGCGCTGCCCAATCGGGGCAGGCAGCCCACAGATAAAAGGAGAAGCGCCGTCCGGCGCTCAGAGAGCCCAGTCGCATCCCCAATCGGGGGACGGAGCAGCATCAACCTCCGCTGCTGCTGCGCTGCCCAATCGGGGCAGGCAGCCCACAGATAAAAGGAGAAGCACCGTCCGGCGCTCAGAGAGCCCAGTCGCATCCCCAATCGGGGGACGGAGCAGCATCAACCTCCGCCGCTGCTGCGCTGCCCAATCGGGGCAGGCAGCCCACAGATAAAAGGAGAAGCGCCGTCCAGCGTGCCCGCGCCTGGTGGGCCCGCGCCTTAGGGCCCTTTGGCGTGGCCCTTAGGCAGTGGTCCTGCAACACAAGAAGAGGCGCCCCAACGCCACCCCAGAACCTACGCAACCGGGACTCTTGACCAGCCCTACTCAAACTCCCTACACCGATCGAGTCTCACAAACTGCACGAGAACCTCGGGAAATTGGTAGAGGGAAGCCACGAAGCCACGAAGCTTGAGCTCCCAGTGTGGGTCGAGCTCGCTGTAACCTCCTACCAGCTGACTCCCATGGACTCAGTCTTTCTACATTTTGAAGAAGTAAACAACTGATGTACGTTTATCCTGATCTACGATATCGCAAGACGCTGAAGACCCACACGGCTTGAGCTCCCCGAGTCGGGTCGAGCTCGCCAACACCAAATACAAACGCTACGTCAACCACCCAGGTAATCGTGTATCTACACGCTCTTTTTAACTGTTTATCCACACTCTGTCTACTGACGAACACGATAGCTGACATACTACATAAAGTCGACAGCTTAAATCTCAGACTGTCTCATAGATCATAGTGCTTTGTCCAACATATGTAGCTGTTTACAGCTAACTGCTGTATAGAACCATAGAGATACATTGTCCAAACGCATTGTTTACTACCAGCATTTGTTACACTGTTCAAACGCATTGTATCTTACCAGCATTTGTTATACAGCTTCTTGTATCTCTGCATTTTTTGTTACTCCGTATTTTACCTTCTATACCACGGTACCATATTTTACTGTACTGTACTAATCAGCCTGCAGTGACAACTAGAGACTTGAGACGATAGACAGCATATTGACCCACCTAAACTAAATAATTAGCATCCTAAACAGCTGTGATATGGCCCTCACACCATTTATCCTAACCCTATACACTTGCCTAACTCTATCCACATGTGCATACAATCCAGCCATGTATTACCACTTACCACAAACCTGGAGCCCAATATTTTTACATAGCCCAATCCTGATACCTACATTCTTTCTGCACAGTCCTCTCTACCCTACCTACGGGCAGCCGGTCCCCCTTACTGACCAGAGGGCAGTTATCCTGACCCCAAGAAAATCACGTAACTATCGCAAACCGAAACCAAAGAAACTGCAGAGACCGGGGATCGCAGCCAAACAAAGCAAGAACCAGCAACACTGCAGCCTGCCACAGACCCCTATCACACTATTCCTGATTAACGCCAGGTCTCTAAGAAACAAGACGCCCATTATTCACAATATCCTCACAGATGAAAAGCCCGATATCCTCTGCATCACTGAAACCTGGCACACCGACACAGACTCAGCAATTGTAAACCAAATATCCAAACCTGGATATAAAATATTCAACTGCCCTCGCCCCAACAAAAGAGGTGGAGGCGTCCTAATCATTGCCAGAGCCTCCCTACATCTAGCGAACACATCGAAAACCGCAGCTGAGGGCATCGATGTACTCAAAGTCGAAAACAAAAGGATGGCCATCTGCCTAATCTACAGGCCCCCCGCATCACACCACGAAACACTGGCCATCGCACTGGAGACCATATCAACTACTGCAAACAAAAAGCATCAGATAATCCTGGGTGACTTAAATCTACCGTCCGTTCCCCCCTTGCAAGCTAATACATTCCTTGAAGCCATGGATCAACTCGGATTTGTCCAAATAATCCAGGAGGCCACCCACAATAAAGGTAACACTCTTGACCTGGTATTTATGTCATCCGAACAACTGCACAGAGACCTAAAAAAACCCGAAACCCGAATAACGCAGGTACCTTGGTCAGATCATCACCAAATCAAACTCTCATTATACCTATCTACCATACAAGACCGATTGCAAATTTGCCCAGCAACACATCTCCAGAGAAGATTCCAAAAATTCAATAAGGAAACCTTGACAACATCCGTCTTAACCCACGTCGACATCACACAAACGGACCTCGAAACCCTGGTGGCTCAATGGAATTCAGGAATTGAAGTAGCAGCAAACCTAACCTGGAAAGCTATAAACACCACAACTTTATCCAAATTTGAACCATGGTACACTACAACCTTAAGCAGGATGAGGAAACAACTACGTAAACTGGAAAAAAAATGGAGAAAAGCCCAAACCGAAGAACGAAAACAGGAATACCTAACACTCCTCACAAAGTATAAGAACGAGACCAACCTGGCAAAAAAGACACACCACACTAATTTGCTCAATAAGGCAATTAATAGGCCAAGAGAACTCTTCAAACTTGTTAAATCCCTCACCAAAACATCACAAGACAGTGTCTCTACGGGCGCAATAAAGGCCCAAACTCTAGCAGACCATTATGCCAAGAAACTAAACCCACAAGTACTCACCCACACCACTCAAGACCAGAATATGGACAATGACCCACTGAAAGAACGCACATCTGCAAATGAAGAGCAAAACACGGGATGGGGTAATTTCTTTCGTATTGATGACCAGCAAATCATAAGCATTGTCACCAACTTAAACACCACAACCTCCCCTCTAGACCCATGTCCAGCGGCCTGGATTAAAGCTACGAAGAGTGAAATTGCCCAACCTATCACCCACATTGTAAACCAATCACTCCAGCAAGGCTCCATGCCAACGCAACTCAAAAGTTCACTAATACGGCCCATCTTAAAAACCAAAACGCTCAATAAGAGTGATCCAACATCATATCGACCCATATCGAGCATATCATTCTTAGCCAAGATCATTGAAAAGGCAGTCCAGCAACAACTCCAGGACCATATAGATGACAGGAAAGCCATGGACATGCATCAATATGGTTTCTGGCAGCATCATGGAGTGGAAACCCTGCTTATAGCACTCCTTGACAACCTCCTTAAGGGCCTCGAAATCAGAAGCAAGATGTTCATTCTCATCTTTATCGACATATCTGCTGCTTTTGATACAGTGCACCACAAAACTCTCATCAACCGACTCGCCTCCATAGGTATAACGGGGACCCCGCTAAAATGGTTCTCATCATATATATCAAATAGAATGCAACAGGTTCAGTTCAACAATGAAAAAGCTGACGCATTCCCACAAACCCAAGGCATTCCACAGGGATCAGCTCTGTCCTCCCTCCTATTCAACTTATACATTAAACTGATATGTGAAATCATACAGAAGCATAAGATCAGCTATCATATATACGCAGAGGATCTAATGTTGTATACTCAGCTGGACATAAACCAACCAAGCTACACCCAACTCGAGGAATGCCTCAGCATGCTCCAGACCTGGTTACAACTGAACAACATGTCAATAAACCACAAAAAAACGGAGGTGATGTTCATCTCCAAGAAAAAGGACTTCATCCCGCCCACCACCGTCACCCTCAACAACAACGTCTACCACACCAAGCCCAAAATAAAGTATCTAGGGGTACTACTTGATAGCAACCTGAGGATGGAAAAACACCTACGGGCAACAAACCGGGCCATATTTCATAAATTAAAAGTTTTTCAACCACTCCGCAACATCATCGACCACTCCGACTTCAGAACAGTGGCACAAGCTCTTATCATTCCACACCTTGACTACTGCAACGCTATTCTTCAAGGCCTTCCAAAGGGCACCCTAAACATACTGCAAATAGCCCAAAACATCGCTGCCAGGATCATTATGAAAAAAGGCGTCTCTGAACACATCACTCCAGTACTCATTGAACTCCATTTGCTCCCCATTACTGCCCGCATCTTATACAAAATACTAGTAACCACTTTCAAGCTCATTCACAACATAGCCCCATCATTCCTCAACAACCTAATCACCATCCAATCATCCAATAGATGCAGAAGAACCATAACTCAAAACACCCTCAGCGTCCCAAACAGCATAAGAAAGGTCAAAGCAGAAACAAGCCGCAGAGCTTTCTCTTATGTTGCACCGCTGCTTTGGAATCAGCTGCCTCACAACATACGACTAATAAGTGACTTAAAAGAATTTAGAAAAAACCTCAAAACACACCTTTTTCAGTCCCATTATAGGCTGACCTA
Source organism: Ichthyophis bannanicus (assembly GCA_033557465.1). NCBI lineage: Eukaryota > Metazoa > Chordata > Amphibia > Gymnophiona > Ichthyophiidae > Ichthyophis > Ichthyophis bannanicus. The sequence continues at coordinate 122,956,915 of CM066039.1, read as the reverse complement.
ACCAGTAACCTCTGCTCCAAGATGGTCCCAACACTTTGACAAGGACATCTCCAATTGATCTGTCATATTGTATACTCGTATATGTATATACGTAGCACACCCCCACCCACGCATCCTAATGTATATGTTGTCATGGGGTAGACAGCATAAAAGGTGAAGTACTAAAGGCTAGTGCAGAGAATGAGCCTATTGGCCAGGAGATAGAGAGCACTAAGCCTGAAACACTAAGAAACAATATACAGGAAAAGCTCACTTGTCAGAAGCCAGATAGCATTGAGCCTGAGATAGTAAAGGACAGTGTGGGGGAAGGGCTTGCCTGGCAAGAGTTACAAAACACAGACCATGAAACATTAGGAAATAAAACAGAAGAAGAGCTTACCTGGCAGCTTCAGGGGCAGTTGCTGCAGGCCCGGAGCAGTGAGGCAGGAAAGGGGAAAGCAAACATTCCACAGAGTCTGTGTGACGTAGTGAGAATTGGAAATGCCAATCAGGCCCACCTGAACTCAGAGTCACGTTCCACGTTGAGTGAGTTGGGAGATAAAAGCAGCTGTGAAATCTCACACAGGCAGACTGAGGCCGAGCTAGGAGATGAAGCATTGCATGCTGAGCTGGTAGCTGGAGCATTGGAGCCTGAGCAGGAGTTTGCAACTGAGACAGAGAATGGGAAACAGCAGGAGGAACACTGGCAGAGTAAGCTGGAGCCTGAGTTAGAGGTGAGACCAGAGCTTAAGTGCCAGGTGGAGAGCAGAGCTCAAGGGACCTCTGATTGCTGTTCCAGGCAAGCTGGGAGAAAAGCTGAGAGTGAAAATCCCAAGCACTTGCCACAAGATACGGTACGTGAGGGAACCACTGCTGGTGGGAGGCAGGCTGACCAATCCAAGAGACTTAAGCAAAGCTGCAGCCAGGTCTCCCCAGTCAGAGAGGTCCTCATAACAAAGCAAACTGCTCAGCTAACAGGACGCAGAGATCCCATACAGCGGAGCACCCAGGGAAGAGGGAGTGAGAGGCCATCAGCCAGGCCTCACAAACAGCTTTCCCTCACAGAGAAGTACAGGGCAGAGAGAAAGCCTTGGTTGGAGGCAGACGGATTGGAACTTATCTTTGGCAGAATAGAAGATAATTACTCTGTTTATGCAAAGGGGAGGAAAAGGAATCCCAGGGATAAAAGCCATGCAGACAACCAACAAAGGGTCTCTCTTATAGCCAAGCCAGGGGAAGGAATCCCCAGAATAGCTCCTAATACCAGGGACTCTCAAAGGCAGTTCTCAAGGTAATTACTGAGGTTTACCCAAGGCAAGGTGCCGAGTACAGTTTCATAAAGACTCCCAGTCCTTACACAGGAATAAGTTATACCCCCAGGCATGGGGAGAACTGTAGCACAGAGAATATTCCTGTAACAACAGAAGGTGAGGAAGAGGTGCCTGATGATTGGGAGAGTCTTTATTGAAGACAAGCAAGAATATCATTTCTGGTTTAAAACCCTTTTGACCTGGTGAATTCAACCGTTCATTTATGTTGTCCCTTATGCTGTAACATCCTAAAGGGAAGGGGAATAAAACCCATCTTTTCATTTGGACCACAACTACAGAGTCCTTATTTCTTCCACAACCCAATGCTACCCGGCTCTAGGCATCCGCCTAGGACCGGCAAGCATTCACAAATGGCGTAGTTATTGGATATCAGCAAAAAGAGGACGCCGTGCAAGTGGGACGGAGTCACCAGCGCCAGAGGACGCAACCAGAAGGAGGTTGAACCACGCCCAGACAGCTACAAGAACCGGGAGCAGTCAAGGACCTTCTCAAGGCCAGAATCACCACCTGCCTCAGGTATTGGTATCTGGGACAGCCGGGATGGGATTCTGAGGAGGTATCTAGGGACTGAGAACCCCAGTGAGGGAGCAAAAAGAAAAAAAGGAAAAAAAAAAAAAAGGAGGTTCCGCACTTGGTTTTTTTTCTCTTCTGATTTTTCCAGGTTGCCAAGATGGAGTCTCCAGCAGAAATCCTGAAGTGGATGGGGCTTCAGTTTGAAAAACAGCGTGAACTCACCCAGCAGTGCCAGGAACAAGCCCTAGCCGCTATGCAGCTGCAGCAGAAGCCGCTAACGGACTTGTTACAGGCGGTACTCCAGGAGCGGCAGAAAGGCGAAGGACGCTGTGGTGGGGTAGGCCCACAGACATGTGGTATCTTGTCTTTTGGACAATGGTCTGGGAAAGACAATATCGATGATTTTCTGGAAGCTTTTGAGCATGTGGCTCGTGGTGCAGGCTGGCCCGAGCAGCAGTGGGTGGTTCGCCTAGCTACCTCCCTGACGGGAGAGGCCTTGGCGGCCTACAAGGCTATGCCAGCCGCCCAGGCTAATGAATATGCTCATGTAAAAGCAGCTATTAGAGATAGGCTAGGCCTATCACCAAAAGTATATCGTAGGATGTTAAGAGCTGCAAAGCTACAACCAGGTGAGACTCCGAAGGCACTAGGCCACCGGATTCGTAGCCTTGTTGGGAAGTGGCTTATGCCGGAGGGAAAAACAATGGAAAGTGTTCTAGACATATTGGTGTTAGAGCAGTTTTGTGAAGCTGTGCCTGTAGAGATAAGGTCATTCCTCGCTCTGCAGAACTGCCAGACGACGGATGAGGCTACTCTCCTCACAGAGAGATTCATGGCGGCTCAGGTAGCCCATGGGTCACAAGGAGGGGCTAGCAGCTCACGTGGCATGGCAAACTCTGCTAGAGTTAGGAAGGACCCCGGTATAAGCATATCAGCTACTGGAAGAGGTAGAAGTAAAGGTATTGCATGTGATTCTCCTATAATATGTTTTAAATGTGGGAGGAGGGGTCATAAGAGGTATGATTGTGGTGAGCGCACAGCACTAATGAGTGAAAAAGCACAGCACAAACGAGAAGGCTTTTGCCTTAAGGTGGAGGTGCAAGGGGTGTTAGCAAAGGCTTTAATGGATTCAGGAGCTGAGCAGACAATGCTGTCAGAGAAATTTTGGGGTTTTCTAAAAGACAGTAAGGCAGTTCCCCGGAATCAGCCAGAGGGCCAACTAAAGATCCGTTGTATACACGGGTCATCCACCTCTTATCCTCAGTATAGGGTGTCAGTAAAAGCACTAGGCACATATAGGAAGCTCCTAGTAGCAATAGTACCCCATTTACCCTATGACCTTGTTTTAGGTCAAGATTGGCCACATTTTTATAGGGACATAGGAGAGGGCGGACAAGGGAAAGAGGGACTAGTGTCCACAAGGTCCCAGGCCCATACCTCACGGGAGAACTTTGAACCTGAGGAGGATAGGGATCCTCCTGCAGCAGAAGAAGTTACACCGCAGGAAGAAGAAGATACACCCCTAGAGGAAGGGCTAGGAGAATTACCCAGCCATGAGGGTTTGATCGATCCTCCAAGAAAAGCAACTAGGAAAAGCAGGGGTGACAAGAGGCGAGAGCGCCACAATAGGGCCCTGTTAAGGGCAGGAGAAGGAGAAGGAGAAGGATTAGGTTTTCCTTGGGTATCCGAGGAGCTGGTACAGAAGTTTCCCTCCTTTGCGAAGGAGCAGAAAGCGGACCCCGCCTTAGGGCGCGCTTTTGAACATGCTCAGTCAGGTAGAACTACTCTCCCTAGATTTTTTCTAGAACAGGATCTGTTGTATAGGGAAAGTAATGATCCACAGATTGGTGCAATAAGGAAACAGCTGGTAGTACCCACTCCGTTCAAAGCAACAGTGATGAGATTGGCCCATGACCACCCGGTAGGGGCACATAAAGGGGTTGTAGGTACCCTAGACCAGGTATTGGCCCGTTTCTACTGGCCAGGAGTGTTCCAGGAAACTAAGCGTTTCTGTGAGGCATGCCCTGCATGTCAGAGGGTCTCTGCTGCTAGACCTCAGGGAGTACCTTTGATACCAATGCCCACTATAGCAGAACCAATAAAGCGGATGGCGATGGACATCGTCGGTCCCTTAGTAAAGACCCCTAGAGGGTTCCAATATATCCTGGTAGTAATGGATCAAGCCACCCGGTTCCCCTGGGCTATACCGCTAAGGAACATTTCAGCCAAGTCAATAGCAGGGGAGCTTATTAAGATATTTTGTGCAGTGGGATTCCCGGAGGAAATGTTAACTGATAGGGGGAGCAATTTCCTATCCCGATATCTGAGTCAAGTTTGGGATGCCTTCGGGATCCGTCACTTGAAAACATCAGCATATCATCCCCAGGCCAACGGGATGGTAGAACGGTTTAATTAGACCCTCAAACAATTATTAAGGCGAGGATTAGATGGGAAAATGGCCCATTGGGACATTATGCTCCCATTTGCTTTGTATGCAAGCAGGGAACGCACACAGGCCTCATTAGGAGTCTCTCCATATGAACTGATGTTTGGCCGAGCTCCGAGGGGCATACTTGACATTTTAAGGGATCAGTGGGTGGAGCCAAAACAAGAAGAATTAGCAATACCGCAGTTCCTACAGGAACTTAGGTCGCGGTTGAAGAGGACATCACAGGCTGCAGAACAACATTTGCAGGGTAGTCAACGGATACAAAAGAAGTATTACGATCGGGGGAAAAAGCCCCGTGAACTCAAAATAGGGGATAAGGCAGTTGTGATGGTAGCGGACCCTGGGCCGAAATTTGAGGCTCAGTGGAGGGGGCCATACACGATAATAGACCGCAAGGGACCAGTCTCTTATGTGGTCGAAACAGACAAGGGACGCCGTCAGGTGTATCATATTAATGTTCTGAAACCCTGGCGAGAGCGGACAGCCGCAGTGGGGAAGTTGCAGGTGCAGCGGCCAGTCAAAGGGACTGTATTGACCTGTATTTCGTGCTGTACAGACATAAAAAGCCCAGCCCGAAATAGCTTAAGTGGGGGGATATGTCATGGGGTAGACAGCATAAAAGGTGAAGTACTAAAGGCTAGTGCAGAGAATGAGCCTATTGGCCAGGAGATAGAGAGCACTAAGCCTGAAACACTAAGAAACAATATACAGGAAAAGCTCACTTGTCAGAAGCCAGATAGCATTGAGCCTGAGATAGTAAAGGACAGTGTGGGGGAAGGGCTTGCCTGGCAAGAGTTACAAAACACAGACCATGAAACATTAGGAAATAAAACAGAAGAAGAGCTTACCTGGCAGCTTCAGGGGCAGTTGCTGCAGGCCCGGAGCAGTGAGGCAGGAAAGGGGAAAGCAAACATTCCACAGAGTCTGTGTGACGTAGTGAGAATTGGAAATGCCAATCAGGCCCACCTGAACTCAGAGTCACGTTCCACGTTGAGTGAGTTGGGAGATAAAAGCAGCTGTGAAATCTCACACAGGCAGACTGAGGCCGAGCTAGGAGATGAAGCATTGCATGCTGAGCTGGTAGCTGGAGCATTGGAGCCTGAGCAGGAGTTTGCAACTGAGACAGAGAATGGGAAACAGCAGGAGGAACACTGGCAGAGTAAGCTGGAGCCTGAGTTAGAGGTGAGACCAGAGCTTAAGTGCCAGGTGGAGAGCAGAGCTCAAGGGACCTCTGATTGCTGTTCCAGGCAAGCCGGGAGAAAAGCTGAGAGTGAAAATCCCAAGCCATTACCACAAGATACGGTACGTGAGGGAACCACTGCTGGGGGGAGGCAGGCTGACCAATCCAAGAGACTTAAGCAAAGCTGCAGCCAGGTCTCCCCAGCCAGAGAGGTCCTCATAACAAAGCAAACTGTTCAGCTAACAGGACGCAGAGATCCCATACAGCGGAGCACCCAGGGAAGAGGGAGTGAGAGGCCATCAGCCAGGCCTCACAAACAGCTTTCCCTCACAGAGAAGTACAGGGCAGAGAGAAAGCCTTGGTTGGAGGCAGACGGATTGGAACTTATCTTTGGCAGAATAGAAGATAATTACTCTGTTTATGCAAAGGGGAGGAAAAGGAATCCCAGGGATAAAAGCCATGCAGACAACCAACAAAGGGTCTCTCTTATAGCCAAGCCAGGGGAAGGAATCCCCAGAATAGCTCCTAATACCAGGGACTCTCAAAGGCAGCTCTCAAGGGTAATTACTGAGGTTTACCCAAGGCAAGGTGCCGAGTACAGTTTCATAAAGACTCCCAGTCCTTACACAGGAATAAGTTATACCCCCAGGCATGGGGAGAACTGTAGCACAGAGAATATTCCTGTAACAACAGAAGGTGAGGAAGAGGTGCCTGATGATTGGGAGAGTCTTTATTGAAGACAAGCAAGAATATCATTTCTGGTTTAAAACCCTTTTGACCTGGTGAATTCAACCGTTCATTTATGTTGTCCCTTATGCTGTAACATCCTAAAGGGAAGGGGAATAAAACCCATCTTTTCATTTGGACCACAACTACAGAGTCCTTATTTCTTCCACAACCCAATGCTCCCTGGCTCTAGGCATCCGCCTAGGACCGGCAAGCATTCACAATGTATATAGGTAAGCAAACCCGCACACAATTAATCAAATGTAAATCAAATGACCCTGCATTGTGTTGTTTCAAATCAAATCTTTAACCAATCAAAATGTAAATCATACAAACTACTGTACTGTGCAGTGCAACCTGATCTGTGAAGTTAACCGCTGCTGATCTTAGGAAGTAGCGGTATACAAGTGTCTACTAAATAAAATAAATAAATGCTTCTCTTAACATACAGTATAAGTCAGAAAAGTCAGGTGCACCATCCTATTTACACTCTATGCTTATCCTAAATGTTTCCCACCACTCACTACGCTGAGTACATGAAGGCCTTCTATCTATTCCCCTTGTCTCATGCGCAAGGCTTGACAATCAGCATTCTTTTTTATCACACCCTCTCTGTGGGACTCTTTGCATATACATCTCTGCACTGAACTTTCCTGAAAGAAATTTACAGTTGGCTTTTCCATAGCGTTTAACACCTGATTGTTCCTACTCATGGTGGGGTTTGATGGGGGAAAACTGGGCAGATCTCTGTGGACCCGCTATTCCCTGCACATTTCTCTAAAGAGCATCACATTATTTGCTGTTCTGTACTATCTTATTTGTAATTGCTTTCTTTTTTTTTAAATTGCTATTTATAGAGAGGTCACGTGATGCGGTGAGAACGAGCGGACGGCTGTCGCTTATGTTCCGGTCGTCCCCTTCATAAGCCGTAGATTTAGAGCCGAGCGGAGAGCAGAGAATATTGATTTACGTCCCACACGGCCTCAGGGGAAAGTTTGCTGTGGTTGGAGAGCAGAAAGATTGATGGCAGCGGCGGCAAAGCTAGGGCGGAGAGACAAAGACCGCATGGCGGGCTCTAGCAAAATGGCGGACTTACAGGCGGCGCCGAGCTCCCCCACTTCCCCTGCCTTTTTGGAAGAGGTGTCAGCGGCGGTAGCGTGTGCATTATCCACACAGCTTGAGGCACTCCACAGCAAGATGGATATGTTGCACAGCTCGCTGGGAGATATGGGGAACAGAATAGAAGAGGCGGAGGGCTGCATTGTGCAGACGGAAGAGATCCTGGACCAGCTTGCGCATGAGTTGGGAGTGGTCTCAGAGGACTGGAGAAAGGCACATGTGGTCCCTTTACACAAAAGTGTAAGGATGAGGTTGAGAACTACAGGCTGGTTAATGGAAATGCTGCTAAAACAGAGGATAGTGAGGTTTCTGGAGTCCAATGGATTGCGGGATCTGAGCAGGGCCGGCCCGTCCACTAGGCAAGCTAGGTGGACACCTAGGGTAGCCGGCCTGGATGGACAGCGGCGGTGACAGCAGCAGCAGCTGCATATATGGGCAGCCACGCCCCCGCCCCCTCCCACCCCACCCTCCCAGCTGCCACCGATTCCATTTGGGGGGGAGGCAGCAGCGGCAGTATTTACAAAAGCGGCAGCAAAAAAGCCATCAGCATCTTTTTAAAATGCCAGTTGCAGCATTTAAATATAATCTGAATATTCAGCACCAAAATCTAGATTGTGCCCAGTGCTGATAGTGGCAATATTCAGACCATTGTCCTGAAGTTATCCGGATAGTGGTCTAAAAATTGCTGCTACCATAATTAATGGGACCATTCGCGCTCCAGTCCTGCACGATCCAGATATTGCTGGGGCGGTCAGTGTTGATTGGATTATGCCTCAAAAATCACCAGCTAGACCAGGCCAGTGCCAGGTGCTACTCTCTGGATAAGTGCTTTTAAATATTGGGCAAAAAGCTATTAGTTTGTGAAACCTCGGGTGTTAGCTTTATACTGCTCCTCATTCCAGTGTGTTTCAGTGTTTATGCAGTGCACTGCACTAAAAGATATCAAGCTCTATAATGAGGTTCCGCCTCCTGTTTCATTACAGCAACAACAACACACTGCTAGTCATGGAGCCAAGGGACTGATGTTAATGCCTCAATGAAACTCCTTTGAGCCAGTTCAACAAAAGTCTGTACAACCGTACTTCCTTCACCTTAGCCTTTATCCTCCTATAGCAAAGCCTCTGAGCCTTTCCTCAGGTTATCATGCTCCCCATAAAATCGTGACTGTTCACACACACTCCATTTTGTTGGTCTCTGGAAAAATCATCAATGAAGATTATAAAATCCGTGTTCCCAGCAGGGGGCGCTGGCTCCATTGGTGTGCACAGATTCCTGTGGCTTAAGATACCTCCAGTGGCCACTTTCCTCTGTTTGGCTTGGCTTTAGGCCATGATGTGTGCATGTTGCTGTGTATACAAATGATTGTTGTGGTGCTCAGGGATATTGCCAGATCTGCTGTCAGGTCCTTGCTGAGTAGATCCCTCATTTCATCTGAGTTTGCGTGCCCTCAGAGCCTGTGGCACAGGTGTATGCAAATTCTAGGGTGGATGGTGAGTAGCTGCTGTTGATTCCTGTACAGGTCGTCATCTCTAATTCCTTCTCACAGGATTTCTGCCTCCCTTTGACTTGTGTAGACATTTCCATGGAAATGCTTAGTCAAATCATTGCTAATCGGATACTTCACCAAGAACAGATTTGCTGCATACAGGTATTTTGTATTTATTTCCAAAAGTGGTGGCACAATTCCCTTTACAGCAGAGTTGCCAAGTTACCCAGGTCCAGGAGTGAGATTTTAAGCCAGTCCTGGATTTCTGTCAATTTCATCCTGATGCATTATGGGACCTGCAGCACTGATTTCCATGGATAAAATTAAGGACTACAAATACCATACTGCAATGCAATGCAAATTTAAAACCACAACCGGAAAAATAATCTCATGCCTGGGACTGGATAACTTGGCAACTCTGCATACAGCAATGTTTCCCACCTGCAAGGAAATTGTAGTTTCCATGTTAGTTCACTTGGATATGTGCAAATAAAGATCAGCAAACAAGTTGGAAGTGACCCGTTTTTATTGCAGTAAGCTAATGCACTCGTATCTTTGACAAGCTTTGGAGAGCTGTACTCTCTTCATCAGGACAGTAACGAATGTAACTGCATTACTTCTTCATGGATCTGATGAAGAGATGATAGCTCTCAAAAACTTGCCAAATATCCAAATATACGTTAAGTTGGTCCAATAAAAAGATATCACCTGCCACCTACAAAGAAAACTCTTTTTTTGCTGTAGCCCATTTCGGGGCGGGGGCGGGGTAGGGTTGCCAACTGGCTCCAGATCTGCCCAACAGGCTTGATCCAGTCCTGGGTTTACCCCATTGCATGCAGGGACATATAGTCTTGCTTTTCTTATGGAGTGCAAAGGAAAAATCAGAACTTCAAGTCCCTGCATGCAATGGGGTAAACCCAGGACTGGATCAAACCAGTCAGGTGCATCTGGAGCCTGTTGGCAACCCTAGGGGAGGGGGGGGGGAACCCTCTCTCATCACAGACCATATGCTTGAGCCCTGAGTAAATGCACCAGCCTGGTGAGCAGACCTTTCTGTGTGTTGCTAACACGGCAGCTCCAAAGCTTCTCAGTGCTTTTGACTGTGGTTTCACTGCTGGCTGCACTCAGTGTGTTGTACATTACCCTCTTGCGTTTCTCGTATTTTCAAATGGAACAGTCTCTCTTTACTGTAGGTGTCCATAACATTTGCATCAGAAGCACACTCAGGCTTTGCTTTCCTCAGCTCTCTGCTTCTAATTTCTTTGTCTCCCTCCTTGCCTTTGTTTCTATCCTACAGCTGTGCTCACCAACTGCTTTTATTTTAACAAAAGCTAGCATGAATCACTTTCTGACCTGGCTTCTAAGGCATTCATGAAAGCTCAGTAGGACTCAGGAAGGTTGCACAGGATTCGGGCTACGCTGTGTTTGTCTTTTAATTCCTCTTAAACTCCACATCTTAAATTCCAGAGGGTCACCAGGAGTCCACACCGACACGACAGCACTTAACACAACAAATTCCACATCACTGCTCTGCAGTTTCCAGCATTGAATTTTCGTGCTCTTGCATTCCCTGACATTCCTGCAATTTCATTGCATATAAAGTGGCATTTTAGAAAGAGAAGTGCAGTCTGGCACATTCAAGGCAAAATGTGCAGACGACGCCAGAGGTGTCTATGTATCGACCTGATTTTAGAAACAGAGATGCCCCTAACATGGATGCCCATGCCAGCATCCACATAGACATCCTCACTACAAACCTTTGGGGCAGGGACATACTTTGCCTAAGGGGATGTCCATCAGCATGGCAAAATGAAAACATGATCCCTCATTCCCCATAAGTGTTGGTTGTCAACATGGACCATATAGAGCAGGCATGTCCAACAGGTAGATAGCGATCTACCTGTAGATCGCTGAGGGGTCAGAGGTAGATCACCAGCCCCACTTGGTTCCATCTCTCCAGCAGCTCACCCTGTCACTAGGAGAGAGCTCGTGCCGGCAGGTCGTCTGCCGAGGGCTTGCCGCCGCTGCTGATCCTTTGCCTGTCTTTTTTCCCTACCTGCGGGAATCTTGCCTGCGGGTGTATTGGGGCCACTTGTTGTTTTCATGCCAATAGTTTGTGGGTACCCCAGGGGACCACCGCTCACGCCCCACGACGAGACTTCACAGGCCTGGCGTCATATCTGGCCTGGCGTCTCCTGACTCTCAGAATCACCCATTCCTGCCACCGCCCCAACACCCCTTAGAAGTGTGTTATATACCGGGCGATATCCATTTGCCCGGGCTTTACCTGAATACACTTACCTTATTAGTTGTGTCGTGTGCTGGTCATTGGTCGCTTTATAGTTCGCTTTCATTAAACGTTTTCGGGCAGACACAACAAAGTGTCAAGAATTTGGTTATTTTGGCGGGCTTTTCCAATTTTGTTCTAACTTGCCTATGCCTTGCCTTCGAATTGGTTCAAACCACTGTGACTTTTGCTTGCCTCTGCAATTTTATTTCACCTTGCCTTTGCATTGATTCTACACTGTGTGCAGAATTTATTAAATCGCGTGTGGTAGTATTTGAACTTGTTTGGCGGTATTCGATTTTATCTGGTTTGCTGGACAGGTGTTTGAGGTTTTTTGATGATTGTTTGGTGATATTTGATTATTGGTGCCAGTATGATGAATTCTTATTTTTACTTTTAGAACTGCATGTGTGGTTTTGGCATCTCCAGTCCTTGTATTGCACATCATCCAGAGGTCTTCAGTTCCTGTTGATCTTTAATACTTTGGGACAGTGACAGTTTTGGACCAGATTCAGCCAGTGTTTATACTAACTTAGCAGATTTGGCCTTCTTACATCCAGCCACCCCAGTATAACGAAGATGAGTGTTCCAAAGAAGAGCAAAACCTACCACTTTCATGATGGACTACTTCTTCATCATGGTGAAAGACAAGTGTTGTTGTCTAATTTGTAACGTCTCAGTATCCTTGCCCAAAAAGGGTAATCTGGAACGTCATTATAAGGCTCTGCATAGCAATAAGCTTGATGCTGATTTTCCACCCAAAAGTGAAATTCGTAAACGGAAGCTCAAAGAACTTAAATCAAAATTGGCTACTCAGCAACAGTTGATGGCGAGGCCAAAGTCACATTCAGTCAATGCAACCATAGCATCCTTCAAGGTCAGCAACCTGATTGCAAAGAAATGCAAACCTTTCACTGAAGGGGAATTTGTAAAAGATTGTTTTCTTGAAGCAGCTGACAATCTTTTTGAAGGATTTAAAAATAAGAAAGAGATCATAGCTTTTATTCAAGATGTACAATTGTCAAGAAACACCATCGTGCGGCGAATAGAAAAGATGTGTGGAGACACAACTGAACAATTGTTGGAGGATGTTTCAAATTGTGTTGCTTTCTCACTCTAACTGGATGAATCTACAGACATAAGAGACATAGCCCAGTTGCTAGTCTTTATCAGGATGGTTTTTGAAGACTTCAGTGTTAAAGAAGAACTACTTGGAATGATTTCTTTAAAAGGGAGAACTACCGGTCAGAAAATATTCAGTTCTTTCCATTCTTTTGTGACAAAGTATAATCTTCCATTGCTTAGACTTGTTTTCATCACTACTGATGGAGCGAGAGCAATGACAAGTGAGGTTAACGGTTTCATAGCCCTCTGTAGACAGCATGACGACTTCCCAGATTTCCTTTCTTACCACTGCATCATTCACTAGCAAGTTTTGGCAAGCAAGAGACTCAATACAAAGACTGTCATGGACATCACTTTCAAAATTGTAAATTCAGTTCGTGGAAGATCACTTCAAAGATGGCTTTTCAATCGTACTCTTGATGGAGGGGCAGCGAAAATCATTTTGCACACAGATGTAAGGTGGCTAAGTAGGCACAAATTTCTGCAAAGATTTTGTGATTTGCTGAATGAAATAAAATGTTTTTTGAAGGAGAGGGGAGATGACCAAGCAGAGTTGGAAGATGAGGAGTGGTTATGTGATCTGGCATTTCTCGCTGACTTCACAAGCAAACTAAGTGATATGAACCTTGAACTACAAGGTAAAAACCTTGAACTACAAGGCGAGATGAGGAGTATAGTTTCATCCTACAAGAGCAAATTTGAGCTAATGATGACTGACCTTTCAAACAACACTTTTGATCATTTTCTTAATACGCAGGACCATCTGGGACAATATCCAAATTTTGCTTTTTAGAACGAGAAGTATGTGACAGAAATCTGTTCTGTTATCCAGGAATTCGAAAATAGATTCTGTGACTTCCAAAAAATTGGAACAGCTGTGGAGTACTTGTCATACCCATTCAAAGTAGATGTGGACATTAAAGAAACTGCAGTTGCTATCAGTAAAAATTACTCATTGAACAAGCCATCTCTTGAAAACGAAATATTAACCCTTAAAAATGTCATTTTTCTCAAGAGCCATGCTGAGTAAGAATCATTTTGGAAGCTAATGCCTAGAGACAAATTTCCCAACTTGAGAAGATGCAGTGAAGCTGTACACTCCTGTTTCGGTTCAACTTATTTGTGTAAATCTACGTTTTCCCATCTGAAAATGACAAAGAGTACACAACGTTCCAACATGACAGATGAACATCTCCAGGATTCAAAATTGTAAATTCAGTTCGTGGAGGATCACTTCAAAGATGGCTTTTCAATATTACTCTTGATGAAGGGGCCCTCACGCAATATTCACCCAACTTCAAAAAGCTGGTGGATGAAATGGAGGCTCAGACGTCTCACTAATGAGCAAGAGCGAAATATTAAAGATTGTGCAAGATCAGCCTGGATCAATACTCAACCTAAATTTAACACAAATTACTCAATAAAAGTTAAAGAAAGTTATTAAGACAGTTAAGAAAGTTATTACTCAATAAAACTTTAAGAAAAAATGTACTTTCCATTTCCCCTCGCAGTTCTTACTGGATCTTCGTCTCTCTGTTTTGTTTTTGCTTAATTTGCTTAACAGCTGATAACATCCAAGTAAATGACAGAAGGTTCATTAAAAATGAGGGGGGGGGGGAATCCTCCAACTTTAGTGGGTTAAAATTTAATTTGAAACTTAATTTTCATGGTGGTAAATCACCGGCACTTTTGGCCGGAAAAAGTAGATCACGACCTGTTCGAAGTTGGACATGCCTGATATAGAGGATACGAGTGTACCTCCTTCTCCACACCATCTGGATGTTTGGCTGGCTGGCAAAATGAGTACTTTTGTGATGCATATTCATGCCAGGAGTGGATATAAACTTTGATGCAGCTCGGGATGTGCAGGGCATTTCTGAAATCGGATGAGGATGTCCAAGTTCTTGGGAATGCCACGGACACACTTTTGCCGTGCCACCTTCACGGCTTGGATGTCTCTGGAGCCGGCTTCTAAAATGCCTCCGGAGAATTTCTGTGACTTGGGCGTCTGCATGCCCATTTGCAGATATCCAAAGCACGAGTAGCACTTTGAAAATAACCCCTATAGTGTGCTCAGCAGGTCTCGCTTACTTTTTAAATGAGCTCTTGCATGTTCTCTCTACAATGCTTCGCACATACCTCAAACTGTGTTTTCTCTTCTGTTGCAGATTGATTTCCCTCCACAAGAAGATTTATAAATACCCTCGCGAAGTCACGTGATATGTTGAGGGCAGCTGGGAGTGTGCAGCCAGCATTCCGGGGAACCCCCCCCCCCCCTGCTTGATCTACCTCTGACCCTAGTACCTGCATAAACACCTCAAGTGCATACTGCTGGATTTTGGTGTGTCTTCGGCTGCCCTGAAGCATGAAATCTGCCCGCAAAGAGAGGGAGAAGGGCACGGCTGGTGGCAGTAAAATGGCAGATGGGCTTCCATCCTGTCCCCCACGCAGACTGTGGTGCTGGTAGAGGAAGTCACCATGGCTGTAGTGGGAGCACTGGTGGAACGTTTTGAAATGGTCACCCAAATGCTGGATGCGGTGACACAGACCTTAGAGGACTTTGGTAGCCGAATACAGAGAGTGGAGCTCTGTATAGCCCAGTTGGAAGATGAAGCGCAAGCTGCCACCAGAGAGCTGACACTGCTTAAAAAACTGTTTGAGTGGCAGGCAGAAAAGCTGGAAGATATTGAGAACAGGAGCTGCCGGAACAATCTGTGCACTGTCAGCATCACTGAAACCGTGGCAGAAGCCGAGCTCCGAGGGTATTTGGAAACTCTACTGCCTGCTCAATTGAACCTCAGCACAGACTGTGACCCCGTGATAATTGAGCACGCGCACTGCTTAGGGCAACGTAGAGATGGAGACCAGAGGCCTCCAGTGGTTATAGCCCACTTTCTTAACTCTATGCAGAAAGACAAAATTCTGCGGGCCGTAAGAGATCAGGGGACCTTGAAGCATGCTAAAGGGAACATTCTCATCTTCCAAGACTATTCAGTCACCTTAAGTCAATGATGCCAGGCTTTTGCGGGGTTATGCAAGACACTCTAGGAGTCCCGCCTCTGCATCACCCATAATGGGGTCCTCAGAGTGTTTAAGGAGGTTTCTGAAGCTGAGACCTATGTTTGTGAAATTGGGGCGCTGGCTAAGAAGACCTAGGTAGGGCCTTGAGGATGCAATGGAGGGACCCTGTATCAATGTTAAGAGTAATATACAATTGGTGGATGGATGATGAATACTTAAGCACTGTGCTGGTCCCTGCAGAACATTTGGGACTCTCCACGGAACATGTCCACTTTCATTCTTTGGGGGTGCAGATTATGGACACTGTTACTGTTAGACCTTGCTGTATTTTAAGATATCGAGTTACATTATGCCCAAGCCCCTGAGAGGCGGAGATTGGTTCCCAAGACCTCATTGTATGTGGGGTTTGCGGGCCTCGGCCGAATGAATGGGGGAACGAAAGTGAATGTATGGGTGTTGTTGGGAAGGCTGAGAGTGATCATGGATGGGTATGGGTGAATGTTTATGGGAGCCATACAGTGGGTAGTTTGGAAGGGGCGGGTTGGTGGATGGATGGGGGTGGGAGAGCTTGGTCTCCTTCTTTTCCCCCCTTTCTTTGTCTGCCTGGGCTGAGGTGGGGGTTGGAGGACACCAAGGCCTATGGAGGGGAACGGGAGATGATGATAAGTGCCACCCTGGATGCATGATGACTCCAGCAAGGGCTTGATGGTATGAATGAAGAGAGGGAGGATGCTGGGGATGTGCAAATCACCTCCTTAACCCGGGTGAACCGAGCCGGCATCGAGGCTATAGCAGTCTCAGACCATGCGCCAGTGTGTGATGGACCTTGGCCAACATCGGGAGCAGTCGTGTGGGCGCCAATGGTGATTCGCACTCCATCTGTACCAAGACGCATTTTTCCCATGATTTTTACAGGAGAGGTGGAATACGTATGCTTCCACCAATGTGGCTCATATGGCTGATCCTGTCCTGTTCTGGGAGACAGCGAAAGCCGTTACCCGGGGGGAAATCATGAGCTCTGAATACAACTGCCGCAAGTGGATTGATTCACAGATTCTCTGGTTGTCCCAACAAATTGGGGAGATATAGCATCTCCTGGGCTGCCGGTATACCGCTTCCAAACAAGGAGAACTGGTGGCTTTTCAAGTAGAGCTCAACATGTTCTTGCATCGACGGGCTCATAAATCCATGATATTCTATCACTATAAACTTCATCGTTATGGTAATCGGGCAGGACATATTATGCCCTCCCTAATCAAGCGCACGCAGGGCCCTAGGCGGGTATCAGCACTGTCTGACGTAGGCACTATTATGACGGAGGATGCCCGCATACTAGCATTGTTTTGGAAATTCTACCAAACCTTATATGCCCCGGGAGATAGCCCTTGGCTGGGGGACACCACGGTTCTTGAAGGAGTGGAGCTCCCTGGGATAACGGATGATCAGATTGCCTTGTTTAATAGACCCATCTCAAAGGAGGAGATAGAATATGCAGTATCTCAATCAAAGGCATACAAAGTGCTCGGCCCAGATGGTTTTCGCAATGAGTGCGGAACCAGGTAAACTGTTGTATTTGGTTTGCTTGCCACGGCGATCGGGATGGTGGAGGGATGATGTCGGCATCGCAGGCTGGAAGTGAGAGCTTTGCCTCATCACCTGCTTCAGTCAAGTATATCCAGGCAGCAGCGGTTTATAAGCAGCCATTACCATTATGGTCAAGTCTGTCTAGAAGGACTGAGCTGTGGTGGTACGATATTCTACCTCTCTGGATGTTATAATGAGCCTTTCCTCTTGTCTCTTCTCTTTCTTTGACTATCACTGTATCTCTTACTCTGTCCTATCTTATCAATGGCGTTCTTTTCATATTTTCAGTATCATTTATGTAATGTAAACCGCTCTGATGCTTTGGCCTGAGCGGTATATCAAGTGTAATAAACATAAACATACAGGATCATATCACGTCCCCTTTAAAATGCCTGTTCTCCCAATTAATTGATCTTCAGGTTTTTCCCTATCATACTAATGTTGCACACATAGTGATGTTTCCCAAGCCAGGGAGGGACCCCCTCCTCACAGCATCACATCAGCCCATATTGCTTCTCAACTGTGATAATATGCTCTTAGCTAAAATACTGGCAAACCGGCTGGCTCAGGTGATGCCCACATTAATTAGTGAGCACCAAGTGGGGTTTGTATGTGACCGGCACCCAGTGCTGAACTTGAGACGGGTGATCACCTCTGTGGCGGCCAGCCATGCAGTCCCCCAAAATTTGATACTGATCAGTTTCGATGCTGAAAAAACATTCGACCTGGTTGATTGGGGTACATGTTCAAGGTCCTGGAATGCTTTGGTATCAACAGGCTTTTCTTACAAGCCTTATGACTATTGTATACCTCGCCCTGTGCAGCAGTGGTAGCCAATGATCAAACATCAGATAACTGCTCTGGGCTGAGGCGCTTGATAGGGCTGCCCCTTTTCACCACTGCTGTTTCTGCTGTTCTTGGAACCCCTATTACGTAAGGTTCCGGGCAACCCACGAATAGAGGGAGTTAAAGTGGGCCACGGATCCTTTAAGACTGCAGCTTATGCGGATGACATTCTCATGCATTTGTGCCAACCTCAGACCTCCCTGATGGCTCTCCTTGATGTTTTCCACAATTTTGGTGAGTGCTCAGGTCTCAAACTCAATATGGACAAGTCAGAAGCCCTGCCCTTGCACCCCGGCCTACCTCTGGGTTGGGTGGGCCCCTTCCCTTTGAGGTGGACTACTGGATCCTATAAATATCTCAGGGTACAAGTCCCCTCCAATCTGGCCCAGTTGTATCAACTTAATGTTCCGCTGCAACTACAGCGCTGGGAGAGCCTGCCATTATCACTTCTGGGACGCATTGCCTTATATAAAATGAACCTATTTCCCCGATGGTTATACTTATTGCAGGTGCTCCCAATCAGGTTCTTAAAAAAGGACTTATGCATGTGGCAACAGAATCTAGGTCTTTTCCTGTGGAGGGGATGCCACCTATGTATCTCGTTCACTTGATTGTTGGGAGGGATAGACTCGGGGGGGGGGGGGCAGCTTGATGTAGCGGACTTGAAGCAGTATAACATGCATTGTCTGCTAAGCCACATTTGGGACAGGCTCTACCAGGGGACAACCTGCACTCCCCTAGCA
The DNA here is from genome assembly GCA_033557465.1 of Ichthyophis bannanicus. NCBI lineage: Eukaryota > Metazoa > Chordata > Amphibia > Gymnophiona > Ichthyophiidae > Ichthyophis > Ichthyophis bannanicus. The sequence continues at coordinate 122,938,526 of CM066039.1, read as the reverse complement.
CTGGAAAGTGAACTTCTAGGGATCCTACATCCAATATATGTGCTACACGCTGCTGGAATGCCTCCTGCAGTCCGAGCCTGCACCTTGATCCAGTCATTGCATTGCGCATGGCGGACTCTCTGTTCGCAGCTGGGACAGGTCTTGGAATACTCGGGCCTCTTGCCGCTGGAAGGTAACAGAGTTCCTGCCTGGAGATTTGTCCAGAAAATTTCAACTATAGAGGGGACAGGGCTTGACTCAACTGTCACAATTCCTGACACAGGAGGATCAATTTAAATCTTTAGCTGATTTAACGCATGAGTTTCGGATTGATCCCAGAAGTACATTCGCACTCCATCAAGTGCACCATTATATTGTGACACTAAAGAGGACTAATGTGGGGCCAGCCTTTGTGGAACGCTTAATATTTTTTTGAGATCGCAGATAGAGAGCAGGTCTCACTGTCCCTCATGCGGAAATTCTGGTCGACCTTCACACAATAGAACTGCCAACAAGACTTGGCGCAATGGTAGAATACGGAATTGGGAACAAGCTGGACAAGCAACACGCTTATGCAGGCCCTCCGATGTGTACCGCAGGTCACCACTAAAGTGGTGTTGTGTTGCAGGAAACACTTTGTAAGGTGATACTGTGAGTCTTTTTCTTGTCCATATGGGCACAGGTGGTGGCCGTGGTGCCTGCAGGAACTTGCCTCAAATAGGTTGACTGGGGCATGCTAGGCTACCAGTTGGGCCTGGTGCAATAGCTTGCATGGATTAATGCAAATGGAAAACATCGCCACTCAAAGCCCCCCTTCAAGACATGTGCGGTTTTTGATGATTTGGGAACCATACATCCAAACACTGTTGCCCAGGGAGCGTAGCATGGCCCTGAATTGTGTGTTCATCTAGGTACTGCCCTGGGATCTTGATGGTTCACTGCTTGGGGAAAGGCCTTATTCATTCAGGCCAACTGCTGGGCTTTATCCTGTGCATTGGAATCACTGCTATAATGTCCTTAAATGTGTCACTCCCTACATTGGACTGCATATTTGAGATTGCTTCAGTAACCCTGATCTTCATGCTTGTGTTGTGGAGGAGAGGAGGGGTGGGGGATAGTAAAAGGAGGTACTAGGGGGTGGGTTCGGGGATGGCTTCTAAAGTGGGGAATGGTAGGCACAAAGGTTGAGCTGTAGGTAGGGCTATGACTGCTCCTGCCAACTTCAGTGGGGGGGGGGTGAGTGCGGGGGGGTTATTTTTAATTGGTTGCCTAATAAAGCATAGTTACTCACCTGTAACAGGTGTTCTCTGGGAGCAACAGGAATTAGTCCTCACATATGGGTGATGTCAGTGCCAACGGAGCCCACGCGGAGTATTTCCCCAGCTTTCAAAGAAAGTCTTTGGGAATGCTACCACACATGCGTGATCCCCTTCGTGCCCAAGGCTGCCATCTTGTCCAGTCAGATGACATAGCTTAGGCGAAAAGACAAAAACAGATAGGGGAGGCAACTCTCAAGGGAGGAGGGAGGGTTGTGAGAGCCGATTCCTGCTGTTCCCGGAGAACACCTATTACAGGTGAGTACCTACGCTTTCTCCAGGAACAAGCAGGAAGTCAGTCCTCACATATAGGACTCCCTAACTCCAGGCTGCCAGGGCTTCACCACAGCACTAACGGCAACACCATGGGAGGCCGCCAGTTGCAGAAGACGAGTCCCTACCCAGAGACTCTGCAACACCCAGCTACCCTCATTGCTATTAGTCTGGGAGCCTGATCATCGATGGGCTGGAAGGCAGGAGTTGCCTATACACCGAGTATGCTACGGATTACCATCTGGCCAAAAGCACTGTCCCTGTGGGACTCACTCTCTAGGCAGTAATGTGCTGCAAAGGTATACACCGAAGACCTTGTGGCGGCCTTGCATATTTCCATCAACGTTATCAAGTGCAGGTTGACCACCAAAGCGACCATGGCTCTGATGCAATGAGCAGTGATCTGGTACTCCAAGGAAAGGCCCGCCTGCTCATAAGCGAAGGCGATGCAGTCCATCGCCCAAGAGGACAGATTACTTTTGGCTATTGGCAGCCCCAGTTTACTGGGGTTGAACGAGACAAAGAGTTGGGGCGCTTTGCGATGGTCCCTAGTCCTATGAAGATAGAAGGACAGGGCCCTCTCGCAATCCAAGGTATGCAAGACCAACTCTACCTTGCTGGAGTGAGTCCGTGGAAGGAGGTGGTAAGGAGAACCACCTCCTGGTTGAGGTGAAAAGCAGACACTACCTTAGGGAGGAACTTGGGGGTGCGTACGCAGCACCACTCTGTTCGTTTAGAACCAGGTGTAGGGAGGATCCACCACCAGGGCCTGCAGCTCACTCACCCTGCGGGCAGAGGTCACGACCACCAGGAAAGACACCTTCCAGGAGAGATATCTCAGGTGACAAGTAGCCATAGGCTCAAATGGCGGTCTGGTGAGCTGGTACAGCACCATATTGAGGTCCCATTCCTGTACCGGAGGGCAGAGGGGGGCTTAACAACAGAAGGCCCCTGAGGAATCTGGAGACCAGGGCAGGGGCGAGAGGGGCTTCCCCTCTACAGGGTGGTGGTTTGCAGCTATGGCGCTGAGATGCACCCTGACTGAACTAGATTTCAGATCAGAGTGCGAGAGATGCAAAAGGTACTGCAACATAAGCTGTACCTGGCAGGAGAACGGATTCACTTGAAGGTATAAGCCCTTCTAGTACAGGGCTTCCTGGAGGCCAGGAGGACTTCCTCGACCTCGCTTGAGGGGTGAAAAGGGGCCAATACTACCCTTTCAGCAACCATGCTGTCAGCATTAGGGCCCTCAGGTTGGGGTGCAAGAGGGAGCCCTCCTCCTGCAAGAGGAGGTCCAAGGCCTGGCCCAGGGATACTGTGGCTGTCACCGACAAAGAGAGCAGCAGGGGGAACCAGGGTTGCCTGAGCCATCTGGGGGCCACCAGGATCACTGAGGCGTGCTCGCTCTGGATTTTGAACAGACACTTGGGGTTGGTGGGAATGCATAAAGCAGGCCCTGTGACCATGAGATCAGAAACGCATCTGCTGCCACCCTCCCGCGTTGTGGTTGAGGGGAGCAGAACTGCGGAAGCTGAGCATTATTCGGAGAGGTGAACAGGTCCAGGCAGGGCCTGCCCCAGAGTCGGAAGAGCCTCTGGGCCTCCTCAGGGTCCAGGTGCCACTCGTGTAGCTGGAGGACTCTGCTGAGCTTGTTTGCCAGGGAGTTGTCCTGACCCGGTAGGTACACAGCCCTTAGGGTCATCCAATTGAGTACTGCAAAGGAATAAAGTGCTACGGCCTCTTGACAGGGGGAGTAGGAGCCCATTCCACCCTGCTTTTTCATGTAGAACATGGCAACCTGGTTGTCCGTTTGTATGAGGATTGGAAGACCTTAGAGGAGGTAGCAGAAGGTCTGCAGGTCCAGAAAGATGACCTGGAGCTCGAGGAGGTTGATCTGCAGGAGAGACTCCTTGGTAAACCAGTGGCCCTGAGTGTGCTGGCCCTCTCAATGCGCACCTCAGGCTGCTAGGGAGGTGTCCGTAATGAGAACCCTCTGAGGTGCTGGTGCCAGGTAAGGGAGGCCGCCAGCTGCCGGATGACCCACACCCTGTCCCCCAGTCCCCCAGTCCGCCTGTGGCCTGAGACCATTGAGACTGGAGGCACCACTGGGACGTTCACATGTGAAGGCGGGCTAAGGGTGCACCGTTGAGGCCATGTGGCCAACAAGCGGAGGAGCCGACGGGCCAGCACCAACCTGCAGGCTTGCACCTCCCCAGCCAACCGCATCAGGCAGTGAGCTCTGTCTTCTGAGAGGAAAGCCTTGGCCAGCAGAGTGTTCAGCTGGGCCCCTATGAATTCCAGGGTCTGAGTTGGAGAGACCATGGACTTGGGGTAGTTGATGATGAAGCCCAACTGATGGAGGGCGTGAATAGTCAGCCTTCTGGCCCAGTCCACATCCCTGGCGGTGCTGCTCCTGACGAGCCAGTCGTCCAGATATGAGAAGACTTGAGCACCTTGAAGGCGCACATGTGCGGCTACTGCGGCCAATCACTTTGTGAAGATCCTTGGGGAGGAGGTGAGACCGAATGGGAGCACTCTGTACTGGAAGTGCAGACCTCCCACCACAAATCTCAGGTATTGCCTGTGGGTGGGATGAATCAGGATGTGGGCATAAGCTTCCTTGAGATCCAAGGGGCAAAGTCAGTCTCCCTGGTGGAGGTAGGGCAGTAGTGTTCCAAGGGAGAGCATCTTGAACTACTCCCTCACCAGGAATCTGTTGAGGTTGCGCAGATCCAGGATAGGCTGGAGACCTCCTGTTCTTATGGGGACAAGAAAATACCTTGAATAGAAGCCCCTACACCAGAGGTGCTGGGGCACAGGTTCCACTGCCTTGTCCCTGAGCAGGTTTGCAAGCTCTTTGATGAGCAAGGCCTGGTAAAGGAGGATGGCTCCCCTGGAAAGTAATCTGGAGGGTTTTGCTGCAAGTGGAGGGAATAACTCTCTCTCACCACCCACAGGACCCACTGGTCTGTAGTGATGGTGGCCCAGCTGTCGGCGAAAGAGGCCAGTTGACCCCCTATGGGCTGAGGTGGATCTCCTGGGGGAGGGGAGACCCTGCCCACTGAGTCAAAAGCTCCCCCCTGGCTGAGGAGGAGCTGGTGCCTGGGGCTTTGGGGCCTTGGGTTTCCTGGACCCCAGACCTTGGTCCTTCAGCTATGCGGGATGGTAAAGTTGACCCTGGTAAGACTGGTAATGGCTGGCCGAGGGGTAACCATTTTTCCTCAGGAAAAAGGTCTTCTTTCCCGAGGACTTCTTCCTGGGGAGAGCCGAGGTCTTTTTGGAAAGTCTCTGCCGGGTAATTACCTTGGCCTCAATCTCGGCAGCCTTATCCAACATTGGCTTCCCAAAAAAGATTCTCCCCATTGCAGGGCACATCCAGGAGCTTCTCCTGCACCCACTGCTCCAGGTCTGAGGTCTGCAGCCCGTCTGGTGCCAGGCACCAATGTCCACAACTGCCAACCGGGCTGAGGCCTCGAACCCATCCTAGGCAGCTCTAGAGACAAACAGAGCAGTCCCAGACAGCCCCAGTCATGGACAAGAAGCACTGGAGGGATTCCCAGGCGAGGCCCACTGAGAACCCCGAGAGCTCTTCAAATACATCCCCATATACAGCTTGTAGGCTTGTATACGGCACTCGAGCATGGTGCCCTGGTAGCACTTATGGCCCAGGGCATCAAGGGCCTGGGCCTCCTTACCCAGGGGCACAGACAAGTAGGTCTTTTGACTCTTGAGCCTTTGCATCGACAACTCCACCACCATTGAGTTGTGGGAGAGCTGTGGCTTATGGAACCCCGCACCCTTCTGCACTCGGTAAATGGTGTCAACATGCCGGCTGATCACTGGCACCAAGGCCGGGGTCTCCCATGTCTGGAGCAGGAGCCTCTTGAGGATGGGCGGGATCGGGACGGTGAGAGTCTTCTTGGGCGGAGACTCATACTGCAAAATTTCCAGCTTCTCGCTGCGCGGGCCCTCCTCTGCACTGAGAGAGCCTGGGCCATGTCCCGAATGAAATCATGGAATGCCACATCCTCAGGTGGGGAGTGGCATCGAGACTGTGGGGCTGAAGGCTCCGAGGGAACGTCCTGATGCTGGGAGGTCTCGGGAGAAGCCTCGTCCTCGGTCTCCCATTCAGATCGTTTGGTAGTTGAGGATTTGGCCTCGGGGGTAACCCCGAGGAACCAGGGACCACCCGAGGAACAGGGGTCAGACCCCTGCAGGCTTGCTGGGGAGGACTGGATCCCTGAGGACCGGGACCTTGACTGGGGCCAAGGACTTACCCAAGGCCAGTGGCACTCGGTGCCTGGTTCGATGCCCCGGGGATCCCCTGAGGTTGGGGGGCCGGGTGTCGAGGCCGATAATGCTGGAAGTCTAGACATCAACACCTGCTGCAAGGCCAGAATGGAGAAGGGACTCTGCTCCATGCCGCCTTACGGGCCTCGAGACCCAATGGCTCAGAAGCCTTCGGGGTGGACACCGAGGGCCTCAGGTCTGACACCGGCACTCTGGAGAGTGTGTCCTCCAAGAGGACTATGGGCTCCCAAACCCTGGCACAGTCACTGCTGGCCGAGGGCTCCTACCTCGAGACTTTGGGAGGGCACTGCACCAAGTCGCCTGAGTCCTGCCGTGGGACCTTCCCAGGCTTCGTTGGCAACTCGGGAGACCGCACCTTCTTCTTCATCTTCTTAGGAGGGTCCAGCGACCTACTGGAGGAGCTGCCACCGCAGGACTCCGAGGATGCCCGGACCTCCCTCGAAGAACCCTCCTTCGGACTGGAGGACACCGGAGTGGAGTCTGGCTTGGGGAACAGCTTCCCCTGCAACTCCGACCTTTTCCTGTTGGTCTTTGGCATCATAGTCTGGGCCCAGACAGCGGAGGCAGCAATCATGAGTATCTGTAACCGATATGGTCTGGCCACATCGGTCACACTTTTTAAATCCACCGGGAGTCATGGTGGGAGAACACCCGGCCGGGGTCGAGGACCCCCAGGCGAAAAAGGCGCGAACACCAGTCAAGGAAAAACCTCGACAAAAAAGAATTGCAACAAGGCCGACAACGGCACCAAGGTGCCCGACTTGAGGTGGAGGACAGTACAGGACCAGTCAAGAATTTGGAAGGGAAAGAATCACTTTTTCTGGGAAAGATGAGGACCACGTCCATTGGGCTCTGTGGATAAAAGGAGACTGAACAAGATGGCACCCTTGGGCGGGAAGGGGACCACACATGCGTGGTAGCATTCCCAAAGGCTTTCTTTAAAAACTGGGAAATGCTCCACATGGGCTCCATCAGTGCTGACGTTACCCATATGTGAAGACTGACTTCCTGCTTGTTCCTGGAAAATATGATTTACAGTCAAATATGATTGGGGGGGGGGATGGAAATCGGCACTATGATATGGGGGGACATATTAAACCAAACGGAGAGTACTGGAATATTTTTATGTGTACGTTGGGTTGCTGATACTGTGTAAGAGTTCCCGCAGGTCAGGGCTGCCCTGTTGTTTTGTTCTGTTTGAGCTTAATAATAAAGCACAGTTACTTACCTGTAACAGGTGATCTCTGGGAACAGCAGGAATTAGTCCTCACAAATGGGTACGTCGGTACCGACGGAGCCCGAGCGGGAAAGCTCCCCAGCTTCCCAGAAGTAAAGCTTTTGGGGCCTCCCACTGCGCATGCGCGCTGCCTTCCCGCCTTCCTGACCAACTCTCCTCAGTTCGAGTTTATAGCTGAGACAATAGAGAGAGGAAAGGAAGAGAGAGAGAGAGATACAACTCCTAGGGGAGGTGGGCGGGTTGTGAGGACTAATTCCTGCTGTTCCCAGAGATCACCTGTTACAGGTAAGTAACTGTGCTATCTCCAGGAACAAGCAGGAATAAGTCCTCACATATGGGGACTCCCTAGCTAAGATGCCCGGGAGATCCCCTGAAGGGTATGAGACCCTGAAAGGTTTCTTCATCTTCCTATGGATCTCAGGCATCCATTCAGGGAAGGTGGGCTGGAGTTGTTCAAGAATGGAACAGGTGTCTGAGGACAGCCTGACCAAACAAGGCATCCCGGCGGGAGTCCTTGTCCAAACAGTAATGGGCTGTAAAGGTATGAACCGAGGCCCAGGTGGCTACTCGACAGATCTGGTCAATGGACACAGAGTTTAAATGAGCCATAGAGGTGGCCATGGCCCTCACGTTGTGAGCGGTGACATGACCCTCCAGAGAAAGGTTCTTACTCTGGTAAGCAAAAGAGATACACTGAGCAATCCAATTGGAGAGTGTTCTTTTGGAGACTGGAAGTCCTAAATGAGAAGGATCAAAAGCAACAAAAAGCTGAGAAGACTTTCGATGTTGCTGTGTCCTGTGGAGGTAAAAGGCAAGAGCTCTTTTACAGTCTAGAGTATGAAGGTTCCTCTCTGCACTGGATGCATGAGGAGCTGGAAAAAAGACAGGTAAATATACCTCTTGATTAAGATGAAAAGGTGAGACCACTTTTAGGCATAAAGTGAGGATTTGTCCTAAGGACTACCTTATCATGATGGAACCTTGTATAAGGTGGATTAGCCACTAAGGCCTGCAGTTCACTGATGCGGCGAGCTGAAGTGACTGCAATGAGGAAAATAACCTTCCAGGAAAGAAATTTCAAGGAGGTAGTGGCTAAGGGTTCAAAAGGTGGCTTCATAAGCTGACCAAGAACCAAGTTTAAGTCCCATGCCACCGGAGGAGGTCGAATGGGAGGTTTAGTTAAAGTTAGGCCTCTCATGAATCTTGCAATAAGAGGATGAGAGGAAACAGGTTGTCCATTGATGGGCTTAAGTGATGCCGCAATAGCACTCAAATGGATTCTTACTGAATTCGTTTTGAGTCCTGCATTGGAGAGATGCAGGAGATATTCCAAAGGAGAATTCAATGGGAGTGCCAGAGGGTTAAGACCCTTTTGAGCACACCAAATGGAAAATCTTTTCCATTTAAAAGCGTAGGAACGCCTAGTGGAAGGTTTCCTAGAGGCATGTAGGATATCCTTCACTTGCTGCGAAAGATTGAGGTGTTGAAGGTCTAGGCCTTCAGTAACCAAGCTCTGAGGTGAAGGGACTTGGGGTTTGGGTGCCACAAAGTCCCCTCCTCCTGAGACAGAAGGTCTGGAGCCGCTCCCAAGTCCAGGGAGGGGGCTTGGGAGAGATGCAGAAGTAGAGGGTACCACACTTGGCGTGGCCAGCGTGGAGCTATGAGGATCATGGACCCTTGATCCCTTTGAAGTTTGAACAGAGTCTTGGGAATCAAAGGAATGGGTGGAAAGGCATACAGGAAACCCTGACCCCAATGCAGGAGGAAGGCATCCTTGGTCTGAACTCCCTGACACGGAATTCTGGAACAGAACCGGGGAAGTTTGGCATTCCACGGACTTGCAAAGAGGTCTATGTCCGGGGTTCCCCATTTCTGGAAGATTCTGAGTACCTGATCCATGTGCAGGGACTATTCGTGTGGAAGCAGAACTCGACTGAGTCTGTCTGCCCAAGAGTTTTGGATTCCTGGAAGATATACTGCCAGGAGATGGATTTGATGCTCTCTGGCGAAGGCCCATAATCTTAGAGCTTCGTTGCAAAGCGACAGAGAGCCAGTCACTCCTTGTTTGTTTATGTAAAACATGGCTATTTGATTGTCTGTGTGAATAAGGACTGTCAGGTTGCTGAGGAGGGTATGAAAAACTTTGAGAGCTAGAAAGATTGCTCGAAGTTCCGAGTGGTTGATATGAAGGGTGGTCTCCTGTGGAGACCAAGTGCCCTGAGTGGAGAGATCTTGGAGATGAGCCCCCCAACCTGTTTGGGAGGCATCTGTTGTGAGGGTTGCTTGGGGCAACAATGGTTGAAAGGGGGCCCCCAACAACAGATTTTGAGTGGATATCCACCATTGGAGAGACCAAAAGAGACGATTGGAGTTTGCTATTTGGTCTGAGAGAGCTCCTGATGCTTGAGTCCACTGGGTGGATAAAGTCCATTGAGCTGCTCTCATATGTAGGCGAGCATAAGGCACCACATGCACTGTGGAGGCCATGTGGCCTAATAGTTGTAGCATCTCCCGGGCAGTCAAGTGGCTTCTGGACTGAGTCTGAGAGGCTAAGTGCACTAGACGTTGGCAACGGACCTGAGGTAGATAGGCCCTTGCGGTGGTGGTATCCAACCAGGCCCCTATGAATTCTAGGGATTGAGTAGGGGTGAGTTGGGACTTTGGCAGATTGATCACAAGTCCCAGATACTGTAGAATTCGCCTGGTGCGATCCAGGGAAGTCTGAGCCTGGGACTGAGACGGAGCTCGGATGAGCCAGTCGTCCAGGTATGGGAAGATAAAAATTCCCAGGGCGCGTAGAAATGCCGCTACTATTGCCATGCATTTGGTAAATACCCTTGGAGAAGAGGCTAGACCGAAGGGAAGTACTCTGTATTGGAAATGTTTTCCCTGGAACAGAAACCGTAGGAATTTTCTGTGGGATGGATGGATGAGTATATGTGTGTACGCATCCTTGAGATCTAGAGAACAAAGCCAATCCTGACTCTGTAGGTATGGAAGGAGAGTACCTAGAGAAAACATCTTGAATTTCTCCTTGTATAGAAATTTGTTCAATTCTCTGAGATCCAGAATGGGTCTGTACCCCCCTGTTTTCTTGGGAATGAGAAAATAAGGGGAGTAAAAACCTGACCCCTGTTGAGGAAGAGGAACCTCTTCTATTGCCTTTTGGGCGAGAAGAGTGGTCACCTCCTGACCCAACAGATCTAGGAGAGATGGGGGAGAATTGAAACTTCTCACCATGGTATGGGGAGGAAGGTTGGAGAAATGTAGTTTGTAGCCCTCTCTGATGATAGAGAGGGTCCATTGCTCTGATGTGATTTGCTCCCATCTGGGAGCAAAATGAGTTAACCTTCCTGGAATGGTGAGAGGTTCTGGATGTTTTAGAGCCAGAAAGGTTAAGTTCTCTAGTTTTAAGTCAAAAACCCTGAGGGGGTTGGGACTGTTGGGCTGTAGCAGCCCCTGCAGGTTTTGCCCTGGCCTGTTTAGGCTGCTGACGCTTAGGAGCAAAGCGAGCTGCAGAAGATTGTTGGCCAGTATTTGTGGCAAATCTGGCCTTCTTGTAGAAAGGCTTTTTGAAAGATTTCTTCTTGACAGGGGTAGAGGTAGACTTAGAAAGTCTATCTAAAGCAGCATTTTCTGCATCCATTTGAGTGGCTTTGATTTGCCACTCCTTACCAAACAGATTCTCACCTGTACAGGGCAAATTTCCCAACCCATCCTGGACCCAGGGTTCTAGGTTAGAGGCCTGGAGCCAAGCAATTCTGCGAGCCGCTATGGCAATACCTGAGGCTCTGCTAGCACCCTCAAAGGAGTCAAAGGCTGCTCTGTTGGAGAACTTTGAAATATCTTGGGTATGCTTCAGCAAAAGGAGGAACTCCTCCTTTCTATCCTCTGGGATAAAGGGGAGAAAATGGCGTATTTTTAATGCAATTTCCTTCAGAAACATGCCCATATAGAGGCTGTATGAGTTGATTCTGCCAATAAGCATACTTGCTTGGAAGAGTTTTCTTCCAAAAGCATCCAAAGTCCTACATTCTCTCCCTGGAGGAGTAGAAGAGTGTCTTTTGGTACTCTTTATCCTTTTCATAGCTGACTGCACCACAATAGAGTGGTGCGGGAGCTGAGTTTTCTGAAAACCAGGAGAAGGAGGGACACGATACATGGTGTCCAGACGACGAGAATGTGGAGATAGGGTGAGAGGAGTCTCCCATAAGTCCATCATGTGTTCTTGAAGAATTTCATGGATGGGCAAGGTGACTGCCTCTTTGGGAACCTTAGAGTATCCTAAAATGTCTAACTTTTTTGCTCTAGGTTCTTTTTCAGAGGATACAGAAATAGAAAGACCTTTAGCTACTTCAATGATGAAGTCTTGAAAGGATAAATCCTCTGGAGGAGACATTCTCCTCTTTGGAGAAGAGGGCTCCTCAGGTAGAGTAAGGGATACTTCAGCAGAGTCATCTGATGAATCAGAATCATCAGAAGACTCAAAGTATCGTCTGTTTGCTTCCAGGGATCGATAAGCGTATCGACAGGTATCGACATCGGGGGTACCCGGAACTGGATCGGTATCGGGAAAAACCCCAGAACCGGGAACCGGAATCGGTATCCTGGTCGATGTGGATGGCATGGGTACCGGTATCGGTTGTGGTACCGGAACCGGAGTCAGTACCGCAGGGTGCGGTACCGAGGGCGTCGCAGCCTTAATAAAAGCCAAAATGGCCTGCTGCATGGATTGAACTGTATGATCCATGGACGCCACGACTGTCTGGATGTCGGTACCGGATGATTGAGCCGGTACCCCAGAACAGTCTAACAGGTGATCGGTCGAGGCCGTGCCATCGATGTCAACCTGTAACCCCATAGGAGGAGCTTTGGAAGCCGGAGCTTCCCGCCGGGGTTGTTTGGCTGGGGCAGGGTCCTCAGGGTCAAGCCCAGGGGTATCTCGATACTTAGAGGGAGATTTGCCCTTTGAGGACCTGCCAGAGGAATGTTTGGTTACCTGAGATCCATCAGGAGAGGAAGACCTGGAAGATGTCGATGCTGGAGTATCTGTAGAAAACAGCATGTGAAACTTGGCTGCCCGGTTCTGTAAGCCACGTTTAGACATCAAAGAACAGGATGGGCAATCCGGAATGGAATGGTCAGGCCCCAAACATTTAAGACACCATTCATGGGTGTCTGTGACTGAAATAGTACCGCTGCACTTGGTGCATTTTTTAAACCCAGAGGCTTGTTTCTCCATGAGGGAGAATTAGTGAAGGCCTCACAGAACTAACACACCAAGTGAGGGAAAAAAAGAAGATTTTTTTTTTTTTAAGAAATAAAGGAAAAAAGACCGGCGGTCTGGAATCAGGGAAGGCAGACACGCGGCCAAAGAAATAAATTAAAATAACAACTTCTTCAGCGGTGACAGGAACACGACCTGCTGGCTCCCCGGAAAAAGAAGAACTGAGGAGAGTTGGTCAGGAAGGCGGGAAGGCAGCGCGCATGTGCAGTTGGAGGCCCCAAAAGCTTTCCTTCTGGGAAGCTGGGGAGCTTTCCCGCTCGGGCTCCGTCGGTACCGACGTACCCATATGTGAGGACTTATTCCTGCTTGTTCCTGGAGATTGATTTAAACATAAATACCCTTGATTCTCTGTAATATTTGTCAGTCTTCTGGGTTGTGAGCAGGTCTGTGTCAGGTCAATTTTCAGAGGCTCGCTGACCGCGTAACTTTAAATTAATAAGGTTAAAATTTCTGTGAAATTCTAGCAGCACTACCCATCCAAGTGACACCTCTGAAAGTTCACACAGAATTATATCTGTTTAAGTTATATCTGCTATTTATGCATCTGTATTTAAAGGCTGAATTTTGCCACTGAGTGGATAACTTTATTTATTTTATTTATTTATTTATTTAAACGGACTTGGTATACCGCTTTATCATGAAATCAAAGCGGTTGGCACAGCAAACAATCAATGAAGGGTGAGTTGTCATTAGCATGCAGTGTGAGAATTGTTACAGTGTGGTGCACTGGAGCCCTGCCCCCAGCCTGCCCCAAATTATATGGATGTTTCCTTCAGGAACTTGTCCAAATCTCTTTTAAACGCTGCTATTTTAGTCACCTTGATCCCTTCCTTCTGCAATGTATTTCTGGCATCCTTCACCATACATGTTGTGTTATTGTTTGTTGCCCTCAAAAGGCCTGCATATGACTGTATGTATCTATGCCTGTATATCACAAGGGTTTTAGTGAGCTCTCCAATAATTTAAAGATACAGCAATCCTTATTATTTATTTATTTATTTAACATCTTTTTTATATACCGCTCTATTTATAATCAGCGCGGTTTACATAGAACAAGAAAACATCAGATAAGGTACATGTTATCTGTTTTTTACATAGAACAAGGAACAAAAACTTGGATAACCGGGGAAATTATTTACAATGAATACAACACATTATTACCCATAAATATAAGGTTACCAGATTTTTTTTTGCAGGCAGATTTGTGACACTTGTTATCCAAAGCAAGGGGGGAGGGAAAGAGACGGGACACCTTAGTTCCAGGTTTTAGCAACAAGGGAAGAGGAGTCATTATCCTGTTCGCCCCCTCCATCCATCCCAAGACAGCAACAATATCACTTCCAAGCAGGCAAATCAAGAGACATAAAAATAGTGGTGTATTTCCCCCGTACTGTGAAAAATATAAAGCTAATTGATTTAAATTCTAAAAACTGACATATTCCAGTCACTAAATTGAAAATATATTTTTCTAACCCCCCCCCCCCCCATCCCCATTCAGGGCCGGTCCAACCACTAGGCAAACCAGGCAGTCACCTAGAGCAGCAACCTCTGGAGGGCAGCAAAAGCAGGCCTTTCAAAGCTGCCTGTGTACACTGAATAATAATAGGGGGTGTAAATCTTGAGGTTCACCTAGGGCTCCAACACTGTGGACCAACTCTAGGGCCGACCCAGTCTCCATTGCTGGAATCAGGGACAGGAAACTGCCAAACAGGTGAGAGTTGGGGACACAAGTCTAAAATCAGGGACACCTGGTAACCTTAGTAAATATAATTTACATATTATTCAGTTTATTTTGCTAATCCCTTGAGATGGGCTGACTCACCATGTCTTGTCTTATGTTCTTATTTACAAATTTCAACTGAGATGTGTAAAGGAATGCCTCACCCATTCCTCTGTGTGTGTGTGTGAACACAGTTCCCAAGATTGTGTTTCACCACAGACCTGTAGAATAGTAATATTACGTCTTTCTTTCTGCTAGTGATATGGCTCATTTTGGGGAAATGTAAGAAGCTGCACTATACTCTTACACAGTAATGTACTTTGGCATTGGTGCAGATTTTTTTGTGCGTTAAAATTACTTCCAATGTAGGAAGAGTTTTAGCGCGCAAAATATCGGTGCTGAGTGGGAAGTAAATGGGTGAAGTGACTTTTAGCACATTTTCCATGCTAATGCATACGAATGACCTGCACAGGAAATTACGGTACTTCTAATACAGCAAAGTGCACTAAAATGAGCACACATTTTTACTACCATTTTAATGCTGAAAATGTACTTTAATCCCTGACAGACAATCAGGGAAGCCAGGGCTCAAATCCCACTGACATTCCTTGTGGCCTTGGGCAAGTCACTTAACCCTTTATTGCCTCAAGAACAGACTTAGATTATAAACTCTCCAGGAACAAGGAATTTACTAAACTGGGCTAACAGTTAGGTTGCAGTATTTGTAACTAGGTTGCATGTTATTTAATGGGACTTAATTGCAGAAAGCGCATGCAATCATTAGTCCAGCTTAGTAAACATGCCCCTTACTGCACCTGAATATAACTTGCCTTGAATTACTTTTGAAAATACTGAAATCCAAGCTAAAAGCCCACTTTTTTGAGGCTGCTCTTAAATCCTAGCCCCTTATTCTCCTGTTTAATACCCATGTTGTTTTAATCATGAAACTCCTTAATCTCTTATTTGTGCTGTCTGTCTGTCTTGAAAAGGTGATAAGCTCTGTTGAGCATGGACTGTCTCTTATGTATATATGTACAAAGCTGCATATGTCTAGGTATTCTGTGTTGTTGCGTGCAGTCAAATCAGTTCCTCCCCTTTAAAATTCCTTCCCTTTACCTTTGAGTTTGACAATACCACTTTTGCACTTCCTCCTCTCACTAACATATCTGAGAAATGCCCCCCCCCCCCCTTCCATTTTACTGCATTGGCTATTTTTTCTTCTATTTGTATCTTGTCTTTCCTGACTACTTTCCTAGCTTCTCTAAGATTTTCCAAATATTGATGCTTCTATTTCTCTTTCTGTGATCTTTTGTATTTTATGAAGGTCACCCTCCTCTTCTTCATCTTTTCAGCTACTTCTTTTGAGAACCATAGCGGCCTCATTTCCTTTTACATTTATTTACTTTCCTAACAAAAAGATTTGTTGTCCTTAAAATATCCCTTTTCAATGTTTCCCATTGCTTTTCTACATCCGCCAGCTGTTCCCACCCGCTAATGACTTCTTGAGGTTTTATCCCATCTTGGCAAAGTTAGTTTTCCTAAAGTCTAGGACCCTCACTTTTGAATGGACTTTATCAGTCCAAGTCCTAATACTGAACCACACAATCTGGTGATCACTGAATACAAGATGATCTCCCACTATAACATCAGAAACACTTTTCCTATTTGTAAGCACCAGGTCCAGGATGGCCCCTTCACATATGGGTCCTGTTACCAGTTGCTGGAATAATTCTCCCTGTAGAGAATCCAGGATCTCCTTACTTCTAGAGGACACCACAGCAGGGATGTGCCAATCAACATCCAGCATATTGAAATAATCTATCAGTAGCACCTCTTTTTTCATGGATGTAGGGGGTGATAAGAGAGGAAAGGTAGTGAGGAACTGCAGAATGAATACACTTATAAGTCAGTAGGAGAAGTTTGAATTGAATGCAGAAATGGATAGGGAGCCAGCAAAGTGACTTGACAAGAGAGGTTATATGAGCAGGTGGAAGATTAGCAGTGCGGCTGAGATTTGAATGGATTGAAGGGGAGAAAGATGATTTTGAGGGAGACCAGAAAGCAGCAGGTTCCAATAGTCTATATGAAAGTGACTAGATAGTGGATAAGAGTCTTAGTAGTGTGTTCAGAAAGGAAGGGACACATTTTACTGATGTTATAGAGGAAGAAACAACAGATTTAGCTATCTGTTTGATGTATTCAGAGAAGGGGAGAAAAGAGTCAAAGATGACCCTAAGGTTGCGAGCTGAGGAAACAGGGAGAAGTAGAATGTTACCCACAGAGACAGAGAAAGGAGGAAAGGTGGCTTTAGAGGAAAAGATAAGGCACTTTGTAAAAAGATCAGGACATTTATACCTAGGTTGCTCTTGAACCCATGACTCTTCCGCCTCACACACAGTGCCCATGTGTCTTGGCTGTTGCTTTGCTTATCTTGTCTTATGTGCTTGTTCTCCTAGTTGAAAATAAATTTCGCTCCTTTCCTGTATGTAGCTCACCACATAAAATTATTGCTGCTTTTGTTGAAAAGGCAGCAATTTCAGATGGAATGTGCTAAGATATTCAGGACCCAACAGGAAGAAACTACAGAGGATATATAGATGGCGTTCTGTGGGCTAAATCTTTTGCTACTTTAACTCACAAATACTTTTCATTTTTTTGTTATAGGCATAATACCTGTTCTCCTAAGTCCTCTTTGTACCAGGTGAGGATCTTCCTACTTGTCACCCCCGTTTTTAATTCTTTAGGATGGAAATTTATGGCTACTTGAAGTCTGTATGGCATTGATTACTGCAATATTCTCCTTGCTGGCCTTCCCGCAAACCATCTCTTTCCCCTTCAATCTATTCAACATTCTGTTGCTCGACTAATTTTCCGTCAGCATCACTTTTCCCATGTCATTCCTCTTCTCAAGTCCCTTCATTGGCTTCCCATCCACTTCTGGATCCAATTCAAACTCCTCCTCTTGACCTATAAATGCATTCACTCTTCAGCCCCCCCACTACCTATCATCTCTTATCTCTCCTTACATCCCCTCTCGCGTTCTTCGCTCTTCAAACAGTCTTCGTCTATCTATGCCCTCCACTCGTACTGCTAATTCTAGACTTTGCTCCTTTCACCTGGCTGAACCCTTTGCCTGGAACAATCTATCTCTGTCTGTGCGCAATGCGCCCTCTCTGGACCTCTTCAAGTCCAGATTGAAAATCCATCTCTTCTCTATTGCTTTCTGTTCTTGATTCTTGTTTTTGCTCTTCTTGTTTATTGTATACTTTGTCTTACTTGATTGTATTTGTATTTTGTGATCTTCTTGACTAGATTGTGAGCTCTGATGAGCAGGGACTATCTTTTCTTCATATATGTACATCGCTTCGTACGTTTGAAGCGCTTTATAAATGTTAAATAGATAGATAGATGTTGTTGAGTCTCTATCTGCCCAGGTGGCCTATATGATGACACATTTCTGTATTTTGGTTTTCTTATGATTGTGTTGTTTTATTGTTTGGTTATTGACTGCGATATGTTATGCTTGTTCTGTAGCAGCTCTTTTGTGTTTATGGCTGGTAATATGTTTTGAGCATCCTAGAGTGACAAAGCATGTAACGAGATAATGATGATGGTTCGGAAGGTTGCAGATTTCTTCCAGTTTCCTCTTGGTGCTTTTTGACAAAACACTTAAGGCCCCTTTTACTAAATCCCTTTAGCCAGTTAACGTGTGTTTTAATGCACGGTAACTGGCAGCCAGGAATGCTAACGCATGAGCATACCAGTCGCCGCATGCCAAAATCCATGTTAATTGGCGGTCGAGGAACGTGGTGGGGAATGCGCAGAGTGTGGGTGTGGAGAGCACATTACCACTAGCGCCAGGACAATTGCCATGTGTTCAGCAGCAATGCGCCTCTTAACGAGAGTTCATCCAGCGACTTCTCTATGGGAGTCATTAAGTGAACCGCCTTACTGAGCGCATGTTAGAGCATCTATTACGCTTTAGAAGCTGGAAACATATTGGCCACACCCCCGACAGCTAATATAGAGGCTTTGCAAATAACGTGTATTTGTGTGGCCCGTTAATTACAAAGTCTTAGCAGGCCTTAGTGAAAGGGGCCCTTAACGTCTTTTAAAACAGGCAGAGACGTTACATTTGGAACAGAAAATACATTTTTCTATATCTTCTGTTCAGTCTTTCTTCCAATCTCTGCCAGTATTGTTCTAAACGTTATGCGCCCCTCCCTCCCTGCCCCTGTGGGCTCTCTTACTTCAGCTACAATCGCCAGCAATATCTCTGGTGTGGTTTTTAATTAAAGTTTGATTTATTTATACATACAAGTTGTTTATTTGCACAAGGCTCACAGATTTCTAAACATTCCATTAGTCGTGCGACAAAATAAGCCATAGCACACTGACAATGATACACATAGATCGTATTTACAGACGCAGCAACACAAAGATTGGATCTGATAGCAGTTTTTCTGAAAATACAAGCAGTATATACTTAATGTTATGAGAGAGAGGTCCAGGATGTGCGTATGTTTACCGGATGAGAAGGAATGTTGGGGTTTGTGTGTGTTAGGAGGACTGAAAGGGGTGCCGGGGTTTAGGGGGTAAGAGTATTGAGATATGGTTTTGGTGGTGGGTGGGGGTGTCTTGGGGAGGATGGGGTGGGATTTTCAGATGTTTGCATTAGGAGGTATGAAGGTATCAGGTACGGGTGTTTTGAGGTAGAAGGGAGCGTTGGGTTGTGTACATTTGCATCTGGAGATGAGGAAGGAGATACAGTAGAAAGAGCTGGACTATGCTTGATATTTTTTCTGCAGCTTTTTACCTGCAGAAATTTTGAAAAACCTTTATTTTTTTCAAACTAAAGTGCTTACAGAAAGGGCATCTCACAGTTCCTGGTAGAACGGGTTCAAGCAAAGACAAAAAATCTGAGCCAGCGACTCCATTCAAGTCCCACCCCATCTGCCTCCTGCTAGTTTTGGAAGATCATTGTGTCTGGAAACAGCTCTTTAGATGACTCTGGAAATGAAACGCACCACTGACTCAGTGTAACCAAGCCACCAAGAGGGCGAAGATCAGAGATGCTATAACAACTCCACTGGGTCCATTTCTGTTCATACTAGCAGCACTCCCATTACCGCTAGAGCTTTTGGTAGGTGTTGCTGCCATCGTGGTACGATGGCTTGTGGAAAAGGATGCAGCTGCGTTGACATTAGGATTGACTTCAGAGAGAATGTTGCTCTCATTTAAGGAGCCATGAGCCACGCTGTCATTGTGCCCATTGGAAAAATATACACCAGAGTCAATAGCACTGCTGTTACCACTCATAGTGGTGACACTCGAGTTACCTGCTGAGGTGTTGTTAGGACTGGACCCAATGCTCTGGTTTCCTGATGAGGACATGCCTGCATTATAGACACCAGGATAGTGTGCAACAGAGACAGTAGTGTAATTACCAGCCTGTTGGGTGACAGCAGAGACGTTATTGCCTGAAGGAAAGACACCTGAATGGTATCCGCTATAGTTTCCTGAAGAAGCACCAGAGTAGTTGCCAGCCTTTTGGGTGACAGCGGAGACATTATTGCCTGAAGGAAAGACACCTGAATGGTACCCGCTATAGTTTCCTGAAGAAGCACCAGAGTAGTTGCCAGCCTGTTGGGTGACAGCGGAGACGTTATTGCCTGAAGGAAAGACACCTGAATGGTACCCACTATAGTTTCCTGAAGAAGCACCAGAGTAGTTGCCAGCCTTTTGGGTGACAGCGGAGACGTTATTGCCTGAAGGAAAGACACCTGAATGGTACCCACTATAGTTTCCTGAAGAAGCACCAGAGTAGTTGCCAGCCTGCTGGGTGACGGCGGAGACGTTATTGCTGGAAGGAAAGACACCTGAATAGTTCCCGCTGTAGTTTCCTGAGGAAGCACCAGAGTAGTTGCCAGCCTTTTGGGTGACAGCAGAGACGTTATTGCCTGAAGGAAAGACACCTGAATGGTACCCACTGTAGTTTCCTGAGGAAGCTCCAGAGTAGTTGCCAGCCTGTTTTGTGACAGCAGAAGAATTACTGAAATAGGCAATACCACCGTAGGTTCCTGTAGAAGACCCTTGCCAGTTGTTGGAGCTGTTGGATGTGCTGAAGGGGCTGGCTGTACTGCTGGCATTCATTTTTGTAGAGAGTCCAGAGTTGTTTCCCACAAGGATGTTTGAGTGGGAGGAAATACTATCATTGCCTACTGAGGAACCATTGTTGTTGGTGATTCCACCACCAGTGGTAGTGTAACTGGAAACAGTCTGAAACATGTTAGTGGTATTGGGTATGCCCGTGTCAGCGGTCATGACACCATTACTGACTCTGCTGTTGCACAGGCTGCCATTGCAGCAGCGAACTTCACCGCTGTCATATAGCTGTAGCAGAATCATCACTGAGCTGTCACATGCTG
This sequence comes from Ichthyophis bannanicus, assembly GCA_033557465.1. Classification (NCBI taxonomy): domain Eukaryota; kingdom Metazoa; phylum Chordata; class Amphibia; order Gymnophiona; family Ichthyophiidae; genus Ichthyophis; species Ichthyophis bannanicus. Next base: position 122,917,975 of record CM066039.1, on the reverse strand, counting down.
CGGGGGTGACACAGCCTTTAATGACAGTGGCCGTGGGCACTCCATCTAAGGAAAGACAACAGTGGCATATCATTAATTGATCCAATAGCACACTAGTTAGAACATGCAGATAACTACACAGGAACAAAAAAACACCTAAATAAAAATAAAACAAATTCTAGTTTCAAGCCGGTAGAGTCTGCTATCACTATGCTCTAAAAACTATCATTCATATGCCAGCCAAGGATGTTACATTTAACATAAGAACATAAGAAATGCCATACTGGATCAACCCAAGGTTCATCAAGCCTAGTATCCTCTTTCCAATAGTGGCCAATCTAGGTCATAAGTACCTGGCAGGTTCCACAATGCTTGTTCCAGGGCAAGCAGTCGATTTCCCAGGTCCTCTTTAATGGGTTATGGACCTTTCCTTCAGGAACTCGTCCAAACCTTTTTTAAACCCAGCTTCATTAGCAGCTTGTACTACATCCTCCAGTAAGGAATTCCAGAGTTTGATTATGCATTGAGCGAAAAAATATTGTGTGCGGTCAGAAATAGTAAAACTCTTACATAAATGAGCAATGCAGCCAAATTAAAATGGATCTAAGAAAGGCTTCAATCTCAAACATATTAGAAAATGGCTTAAAAGTTATATATCATTGTCTCTAAAAGAATCAATATGATTTTCCTGGAGGGGTAGCCAGCAGGTTGAGAACCAGGGAAGCCTGGCTCGAATCCCACTTCTGTGCCTTGTGTTCTTGAGCAAATCTCTTAACCCTCCATTTCCTCAAGTACAAATTTAGATCATGAGCCCTCCGGGGACATGATCTATACCTGAATGTAACTTAAATTGAGTTAAATCTGAAAAAGGCATTAGCTAAATCCAAAATCCCTTCCATCCCTAATGCTCCAAAAAATGCTGGAAGGAATGTGGACGAATCACGACCATGTTCCAAATGTGCTGGTAATGTCTTTTTAGAAAAGGTGCATTATTGTATATTAAGGGCTCAATTCCGATCCCAACATACACCTCCTTTGTATGTCCGGGCTGACCCAGATGTACAAAGGAGATCACAATTCTGATCCTATGGGGCACGTCTAGTCCCGCAGGATCAGAATCGCGAATAAGCCTGTACGTGCAGGCCGGGACTGCGATTCAGTCCCGGCCTGCACGTACAGGCACTGCCCGACTAACTCAGCCAGAGCTTTTAAATGGAGCCTTGGTGCCACGGCGTCATGTTTCCATGGCACTGCAGCTCCATTTAAAAGCTGCGATGCCGACCGCCTACTACAAAGGTTAATTCCCCACATCCCGACCCCCAATCCGGCCTCCTAAGGCCAGAGTCGGGCTGCAGGGAATTAATTTTGCCTCCCCCTAGCCTCTTCCGTGCCCCAATGCAAACCCAAAGAAATGTCCATGGAAGTTATTCCACCCCGGGGGTGGAATAACTTCCTCGGACATTTCGCCAGCCCTGGACATACAGGGCAGACATCAGAATCGGCCCTGTATGTCCAGGGCTGGCAACCACCCACTGCCCGCCCCTTCCCTGCCCCCGTATAACTTCCCCGCACAACTGGTGGGGAAGTTATACATGGACAGGAACTGGCACGAATAGTAGGGATAGACGTTGGACGTCTATCCCCACTATTTGTGTCTCAGAATGAACCCCCTAAGAGGGTTATTTTAGAAGCCCTAATCGTGCTTTGGACATCTGAAAACAGGCTTGGAGACATCCCCAGAGCCATTTTGGAAGCTGGATCTGTGAATGTCTCCAGGTCTGGATGGGGGAGTGGTGTAGGCGTGTCCAAGGTGTTCCTAATACTTAGACGTCCTCGCAGGATTTCAGAAACATGTTGGATGTCCTGAGTCACGTCCAAGCTTATACCTTCTCAAGGCATGAACAGGCATCAGAAAAGTGCTTATTTATTTTATTTATTTTATATACAGGCTTGATATACCGCCCAAGACCGAAGTATCAGAGCGGTGTACAATAAAGGAAAAGCAGCTGCAGGAAAGAAAAGAGAGAAAAGAACGCCATTTGAAGACAGGAAAGAGCTAGGGAGAGATAGATAGAAAGAAAAGGACAGAGGTTACAGGACTAGACAAGTAGACACGGAGGGAGGGGAGTGGGGGGGTGAGTCATGGCAATTGAATCTGGCATGATGGTCAGGAAGAAACTGGAAGGTCAAAAGCCTGAGAGAAAAGATGGGTCTTGAGGAGAACTTTGAAGTGCGGGAAAGAGGGCTCAGTGCGGAGCGTGTGAGGGAGGGAATTCCAGAGAGCGGGGGCTAGGAAGAAAAATGCAGAGTGACGGGTGAGTTCAAGATGGGCCTGGGATGGAGAGGGAAGGAAAAGACGGTTGGTATGGGATGAACGAAGAAGACGGGGAGCAGGTTGATGAAAGATAAGATCAGAGAGGTACTGAGGAGTATTGGTGTGGAGAACTCTGTGAGTGATGATGAGATACTTGTAGATAAACCTGAATTTGATGGGGAGCCAATGAAGAGAGAAAAGACAAGGAGTGATGTGATCGGAGGGGGAGGAAAAGGTGAGTAGGCGGGCGGCAGTGTTTTAAAGGAGCTGAAGACAACGGAGTTGATAGGACGGAAGACCAGCGAGAATGGAGTTACAGTAATCCAAACGAGAGGTCACCAGGGAAAGGACTAGAGTAGTGAGGGATTGAGTGGAAAGAAAAGGCCGGAGGGAGCAAATACGACGGAGGTGGAAGAGACAACTACGGACAACGGAAGAAATGTGAGGGTGAAAGGAAAGGGAGGAATCCAGAGTTACACCCAGATAACGGAGGGAGGAAACAACGGGGATGGGGAGGGAGGACATCATGGGGGCTAGGCTGGGAGGAGGGGTGGAGAACCAGATGGCAGAGGATTTGGAGGAGTTGACAGAAAGAAAATTATTAGAGAACCAAGAGGCGACATGAGTAAGGCAAGCATTGAGGGCAGAAAGGTCTGGGGAAGCAGAGCTGGTGTGGTGGACAAGGAGAATATCATCTGCGTAGAAGTAGAAAGAGATACCGGACTGCTGAATGAGAAGGGCCAGGGGAGCGAGGAAAACATTGAAAAGTAGAGGGGCGAGGATGGAACCTTGTGGAACACCGCTGTGTAGAGGGGAGGGGGCAGAGGTGGAGGAGCCAAAGTGAACTGCAAAAGAACGGTGAGAAAGAAAAGAATGAAACCAGCGCAGTACAGTGCCATGGATACCAGAGTCAGACAAACGAGTGAGAAGGGTGCGGTGATCAATGACGTCAAAAGCGGCAGAGAGATCTAGAGAGATGGCAATAGATAGGTCACCCCGATCGTGAGAACGGTGGAGGTCGCTGAGAAGGGCAAGAAGGATAGTCTCAGTGCTGTGTCCAGGCCTAAAACCAGATTGACGAGGGTGAAGATAGAGAGTAGAATCAAGGTGTGCTGAAAGCTGTGCAAAAACCAATTTTTCAAGGACCTTAGAGAGGAAGGGAAGGTTTGAGACAGGACGCCAGTTGGCAGGAAGGCTTGGGTCAAGAGAGAGTTTCTTAAGGAGAGGGCGGACCTGGCATGCTTCCAGGAGGTGGGAAAGCTACCGGTAGAGAGACTGGTGTTGACCATGGCAAGGATATACGGCAGAAGTTGAAGAGAGGGATCAAGGAGCCAAGAGGAAGGGAGAGGATCAAGCGGGCAGGTGGTTTTGTGGGAGGAGGAAATTACCTGAAGAAGCTCAGCGGAAGTGACAGGACTGAAGGAACACCAAGTGTGAGGGAAAGTACTGGAGAGAGGAGGGGAGGGAAGGTCAGGGAAAGCAGAGAGGGAAGGAGGAGGGGTGAGAGGAGGGGGGCAGAGGGGGAAAGAGGAACGAAGGGACTGGATTTTATTTACAAAAAAGGAGGCAAGGGCTGTTGGACTGGGGGCAGTGGGAGGGGGCGCTGAGGAGGAAGGGCAGGTTGAGGGAGAAGATAGAGAGTGAAGGACCCGAAACAAGCAGCGAGAAGAGTTAGAGGAGGCAGCGATGAGATCTGAGAAGTAGGTCTTCTTGGCCTCAGTGATCATAGTGTGGTAGGAACGATGTGCACAGCGGAAAGAAGTCAGGGAAGCAGAAGAGGGATGTTTACACCAATGACGTTCAGCACGTCGGAGATGGGTGCGCTGGAGATAGAGGCCCAAGTGATACCAGGGGTGATGGGACGTGGAGCGGCAGGACCTGGGGCATAGAGGTGCTAGCGTGTCAAGGGTACTGGTGAGAACAGAGGACCAGGAATCAGCCTGCTGGCTGACAGGAAGAGAAAAAAACTCAGAGGAAAAGAGAGAGTCAGCAGGAGGAAAGGCCTGCAGAGTGAGGGGCGTGAGACGGCGTTTGAGGACCTTAAGTGAGGTTGTTGCGGATGAAGCAAGAGTCTGCAAAGGAGGGAGGGAGAAGGAAAAGAACAGGCAATGATGGTCAGACCAGGGAAGAGGAGTGGATGAGATAGAAGAGGGAGCATAGGGGGAGGATGAAAACGTAAGAATGAGATCGAGAGTGTAACCAGAGGAATGAGTGGGACAATGCACATGTTGGATGAGATCAAGGTCAGGGAAAAGTGAACTGAGGGCCCTATCGCGAGGGCGAGTTTGGGAAGAAAGGTGCACGTTGAAATCACCAAGGATAACCAGATGAGAGGTAAGTAAGGATGTCTCAGAGAGGGTGAGCAGAAGAGACTCCCAGAGATCAGGACGCATTGAGGGCGGGGCATAGATAAGGAGGAAAAATATAGGGACAGAGGTTCCTGAACGCAGCAGTAAAGCTTCAGGATATTTTGTCAGACAGACATTTGGAGGGTGTGGAGAAGGAGGTCGCTCATGTCCACTATATTTTCCATACCAATAACGAACACTAATAGGGCATGAGGACTCATGTATTCGTTTTGCTACACTCTATTTCTGAAGGTTTGTTTTTTTTCTTTTATCACTAGTATGTTCTTTTAAGTATTCAAAAGTTTCCTTTTCCTATAGCTTCAGCCTCTTTTATAGGTGTTTAAAAGTAAGGGCCCGACATTCAAAGCAAGTTATACATTTCCCAGAAGCTGGTGATCATATAACTTGCTTTTCCTTAGATTTTTGGGCCAAAAATCTGTCCATTACTATTCCTGTGGAGCCCGATTCTGAAAGGGGTATGTCTGGGCTGTCCAGATGGCCCCGAGTAGGATGGGTCCATTAAGATCCAATTCTGCAGCGTGGGAGCAAGACTTTCCCGCGGCATACAGAATTGGGCCCAAGGATAGCCCAGTGGGCCTCTGCATGCCTGTGGGGACATCCTCCCCACAGGATCCCCTGGTGCCAACCCTCATCTACCCCACCACCTGACCCACAGCTGGCCAGCTGGGGCCTGGATCGGGCAGCGGGGACTTCCCTGCACCCGACCCCAACCCCAGCCCCGAGGGAGATGTCCAGCCTTGATTGCCCAGTTTGTGCTGATAATTCCACGTTTGAGGTGGAATAATCAGCATGTTCCCCCTGACCCCGCAAGACGTACAGAACCGTGACCAGAATTGGTCCTGTACATCCTGCCGCTTTGGCCCGCCCCGCTCCACCCCCCGCCGGCTCTCCCCGTCCTGCTGCTCTAGCTGTGCAGGGAGAGTCGGAGGGGGAATAGGGGCAGGACAGCTTGCGGGGTTGCATGTCCCGCCGGAACGTGCAGCCTCTCAAGTTGCGACTCTGAATCGGTCCCATAGTGAAGGAGTAGAGGAAGACTCGAGCAAGGATGAAGCACAAAAATTATTCAATTAGCAAAAACACTCAGCTACAATTCCGAAAAGCAAGCCTAAACTAAGGGGGTAATTTTAGAAGCCCTATTTGTGATCTTCATGTCTAAAAATGCCCATTCAGATGCGGAAATCACAGGGATGCCCCCCAAGCCATTAGAGAAAGCCACAAAGGTATAAGTGTCCGATGCAATCACCTCCAAGTCGCATGAGGACGTGCCAGGGGCGGCTGAAAAGGACACACATGCGCGTGCAATTTCAGACCTGTGCTGCATATCGCATATCGCCATCAGGGGCATCTATGGTTATACCTGCTCCAGTGAACGAAGAGGATTCAGAAAGGTGCTTGTTTTAGCAAGCCAACAACGGTACGTTCCATCCAAAAAAGTGGCAGTAAATAAAAAGACATTTCTCCTGGCTGCTGCACATTTTGAATTGCAAAATGGCAGGCCAGAATGTGTAGGGGGGAGACCTGCACGAGCGCACGCCTATGTGCCCGGGACGGCAAACGTCCATATCCAGCATGTGCAAATTTCTGAAATCAGGCGAAAGCCTGCACATATCTGACCCCTTACTCCACATATCCCCGTTTTGCCTTTTATGTGACAGAAACATGTATCTTTCAGAGTGGAGGCAGGCCGCTTTTACCAGGCACTTATATGCACCCACCTTCTCTGTTGCCCCTCCCACTAAATTTTGGACATTTTCACTTACACGGCCTTTCTAAAATGCACCTTCACATGTATAGTTATAATGATGGTGACCACATTGCACATGACTTGAAACCATGAGAACAATAAATGTCCCCCACTAGACGGCTCAACCTACATGCAGAGAGCCAGTCATGGTGGAGAAGTGAGGCAATATCAGCAATCATGGGCTTTTCAGGGCAAGAAAGGTGAGAGACCCCTCCTGCCTCCTGATGGCTCTCCCCATCCTGCAGGACTAGCTGTGCGGGGAAAGAAGGAGGGGAGGGGAAATAGGGTCCAGATGGCTTGTGGGGCTGCACATCCCGCCGGGACGTGCAGCCCCAAAACCTGCAACTCTGAATTGGGCCCATAGTATCTAAGGTCTTTCAACTTGTCCTGAACATATTAAATCTCATCTATTTTCCTTTGGCTAAAAATGGAGAGCAAATGTGTTTAATTAGCCACATTGATGTGTTCACAAACTTTTCTAGTGACTTTGGTCTTTGCTTGTGGTAGAGGCCTTTTTCTCACACAGTGATATATCATATGGAACTCTGTGATAAAAACATTTGGAAATTGCCTCTCCCAAATCTCCTCTTGTTCCTGGTTCCAAAGGAAGTCTAGTCTATCAACATTGGTGGAGAAGCTTTAGTTAAAATGCTAAATGGGACACTTCAAGTTAATTCTACTGGTACCTAAGGGGCACATCTCCTGCATGAGAATCAACAAGGCCGTTCCGTTAGCCAACAACCTGGGAATTCTAGGGTTCCGTCACTTCACGACACCTTAACTCAGAAAGATTCTCCAACAGTCTTCTAGTGTAAACAAAATATTGTCAGATATTATCCTTAGCTATTTCTATACACACTCACAACCCTCCACACTCGAAGCATGGACACTTTTTAGGCTTTTGCTGGTCATTTATGAAAAGACTGCAGTCGATCTCTGAAATCTGAGCATGATGGAAAACCATCTCTTCTTAAGAAGTGCATTTCCTCATCTTACGTTTCCTGAGGGTTGTAGAGAAAGGTCCTTACACATGTCCAGAACTACCTCCATTACTAGCCCATGCAGCTGAATCTTATTTTAAGATCAAGTAATCACTCTTTTAATCACTCGTCTCCATCTGGGCAATCAAGTGACATCTTTTTACCACCACTAATTTCAAAATAACCAGTTATCAAGACAAAATTCCCAAGATGCATAAAGCTAAATATCTGCAGGGCCCAGGGCATTTTTTGCATGCTGCCAGTAGGATATTGTGGTGGAAATGAGGGGCCTGGAGGAAGGGAGATATTCAGGTTTGTGCCACAGATTTTATTCTCATGTGAAATTGTCTACCAATCTAATACTGGGGAAGACATGAGGCCTAAGTTATTGCTTACTTTATTTAATGAATTTGTTGAATAAGTAACACAATTGATAGCTGTTCTGTCAACTTAACTAAGAGGGTCATATTCAGCAAGTCAGTGAATGGTAAAGTTATCCAGGTAGTTTTAACTCAATGTCCAGTGGATCTTATCCACATAAATTTGTTGCTGAATATATCCAGTTAAAGATATCTGAACAACTTTAGGATGACCTCTTGTATGACCCAACTTGAGCAACTGACTTTATCCAGCCTGCAGTATATTTTCTTTAATTGTTTATTTATTTATTGGAAATATTTCTAGCCCATATCAAATGCAATCCTTGGTGAATCACAACAAACATCAACAATACCAGCATGACATAAATAAAAAGAAAACACAGAATTACCAGGTCATACAAATACACAACACAAAAGTCATCGTCAATGGGCATTTTAAATGTTTGAACAAATAAGAACACCTTTGCTTGCTTCCTAATAAAAACATAACTCACATATCTAATGTCTGCTGATAGGGCATTAAAAATGCCTGGCTCAACAGCCGAAAATATACAAGAATGTATACTTGTACAATGAATCGCCCTTAAAGAGGGCAAGTCAAGATAATCTTGATGGCATGAATGAAGAGGCCAAACAACCTAAAGAATTTGAAGCAGAGACTGAAGGTTTTCCAAGATCAAACCTTGCAACACCTTACGTACAGTCACTGGCAGTGAATACGATATATAATTGGCAGCCAGTGTAGATCAAACAAATAGAGTAATTTTCTTTTACCGTTTATGACCTATCAACAAACACCCAGGCTGCAAAGTCTTGGACTAATGGTAAAAACGTAAGAGATGATGCTGAAAGGCCAACAAAACAACACTGCAGGACACAGATTTTTAAAATACACAGATTTATCAGTTTCAACCCCAAGAATTCCCTTTTCCACAAGATTTAGAGAATTTCTCAGGAGGTAAGTAATCCAGGCCGGCAAAAGTAAGGCCTGAAATACTGCTTAAAAACAGAGAGGACCGATAATGACTTCAGCCAGAGCAAAAAGATGAATCTTAAAAAAAACAACACTGGCTTTTCAGCTTTTTAAATATGTGACTTCAATGTCAACCAAGAGTTGATACTGGGGTCGCATATCAGCACTGACTGGATAATGTTTTGCTGCATCCTGAAATTCTTCCAAATACACTTCTTTTATACAAATTAATTTTGTGCAGTCACTTGGCCAGACATAATGTAACTGGTCAGTGGGAGAATATTCTTTTGACTCTAGGATTTTGTCTGGCTAATTCTAAAAGCCAGACAAACCCTTTGACTATTAATCCTTAAGAGGGTGATTTTATAAGGAAATGCCTACTTTAAGCATGATACCTCAAGGGGTTAGTCATTTTCGCATGTATGTTGCCTCTTATAAAATAGCAACCGGTATAAAAATGCATACATTGATATGACGGCCTTCACTAATGCTATTGGCACGCACACAGGCAGAGTTTGGGCGGAGGGCATACGTATGTGCGCAGATGATAAAATACCTCATTCTACGTGGGTACTGCATAAAGTAACTGTGATATACACTTGCTAGTACGCGGGTGTAAGTAATCGTGCCCACATTCAAGGTGCATTTTCAGCCACTTCTGCTAGAATTTTATAAAGAAATGTAAGCACCTGAGATTCCTCTTAATTAGGCGACCTCCCTCATGAAGGGGAATCTTAAAAGATGCACCTAAGTTATTGTGCATTTTAACACATGTCAATCATGTCTGTTTTATAAAGTCAAGTACACGGGCTTAAGTGATCAAAAATGAGAATTAAATTCAGATGTAAGCACTTACACCAGCCCTATGGTTAGTCTAAATGCCCGTACCAGCATTTCTCAAGAAGACATGTAAATTATATTGTATGATTTATGCATGTAAATTTGCATTCCACTTAAGCTCCAACTCTGTATACACCCCCATTGAAAGTACATGCCATCACTCTTACATGCATATTTATAGAATATCCACTGGCTATAGTTCACACCTAAGGGTCCATTAATGTGTGTAAACCAATGAAAATATGTGATTGACAGGTGCTGATGATACATAACTTCACACAATTCTTTATAAAATTACTTTCTAGATGTGTAACTTTTTTTTTTTTGTCTGTAGAATGGAACTTGGCTTTTTTTTGTTTCTTATTTACTTCTTTGTTGCAGGGATTATGATCTTTGCAGTTTTCCGGGTCGTGGCAAGTGGAACTGACGTTCCGCCCATCATTCTGTGGCTTTCGTCAGGGTGAAGTGGTTATGCAGTAGATGTCTGTTCATGGAGTGGAGTGGGGTGGAGTGGAGGAGTAGCCTAATGGTTAGAGCACTAGCTTAAGAACCCAGAGACAAGCATTCAATTCACACTAGATTTCCTTGTGGCCTTGGGCAAATCACTTAATCCTCCATTGCCTCAGAAAAATCCAAGTTACAATATCCCTGTTTAACATACATTACCAAGTTTAAGTTACAATGCAAACCACTTTGATTGAAATGATAAAGCAGTATATAAAACCTGTTAAATAAAAATATACAGTGGTTTTTAAAATGGATTAGTGGGTTTGAAGCAAGAAATTTTGAATTTTTGGTGGGAAAGTCCATTGAAGAAAAGGCAGGAGATTTGAATTTGATTGCAGAGGAAAAGTTTGTTGAAAAATCGTGTGAAGTTGGCAGAAAGGTTCATTGGAGAGAAGGCGTAGGAATCCCAGAGGGAGGGAATTTGGCAGGAAGACTGTTGTAACAATCTTAGATTCTGGAAGGTGGAAACAATCTTTTGTCTTCGGCATCAGACATTGTAGCACTAAACCTTCTGTGAAAGAGGGGTTGCCATGCTTTATTGATGTTCAGACCTTTGTCTCTACTGAAGTTTCATGAGTGTCTTGCTATCTCTGCCATCTCTTTGATCCTCCTTGACCACCAGCATCCTTCTTTTTCCAGGATTCTTGTGTCATTATATTTGATTGTATGACCAGTTTCCATCACATGGAGGGCTACAGCAGATTTCTCTGTCTTGCAGAGTTTATAATGTCTTTTGTGCTCTTATATCCTTTCTTCTATGGTGTGGCCAGTTTCGCCTATGTACAATTGGCCACAACTGTATGGAATTTCATAGAATCCGGCGGTTTGGAGTGAGAGGATGCAATCCTTCACTTTTGTGAGTGAGAATGCCAACTTCTGTGGTGTGCTATACGCTGTTCTGATATCCTTTTTAAGCAGTTTGCCTATGTAGTCTGTTGCTCTTTGGACATAGGGGAGCACCACAAATCTTCTGTGGCGGGGTTGATATCCAGTGGTTGTTGGTGGTTGCTATTCTTGTGGATTGATTTGTTCAAAGGTTTTAAGGCTTGGAAGACAGCCATTTTGTTGTAGTCATTGGCTGAAAACGTGTCCCAGAGGGTGTTCCTTTCTTCCTGTCCAGGTCACAGACTCTTAGTACCCTGTTTACCATTGTGCGCAGGATGCCTCTTTTTTGGATGGATGGTGGTGTGACTCTGAATGTAGATTACAGTTAGTATGGGTGGCTTTCCTATGCAATTTCAAACCACCGATCCAGTTTGAGAACCACTGTATATAAGAACAGACATCCAATGTATAACAACTTCACCCTGAAGAAAGTCACAGAATGATAGCTGAAACATCAGTTCCACTTACCAAGACGCAGCATGACCTGGAAAACTGCAAAGATCATGATACTAGCCATGGAAGCCTAAGAGAACATCTCTTGTGATTGTTCTGTCTGAGAATAGCGACACTGAAAGATGGAAACTGAGAAGTGTTCTAGTAGCTGGATTAATTCTGGAGGAAAATGTTGGCTCTGTAGGTTGTGAAACCTTATAGAGAGGTCCACACACACAAGTGGAGACGAACCAGGCCAAACAGAACATACAGTAGAGTGAACGTAAAAATACTTTATCGATGACCTGATACAGCCGTGTTTTGTCTAATTGCCTGGGTCAGAGTCACAAATTCACTCAGAAATGTTAAGCAATACTATGGTAGTTCAGCCTCTTCATAAAAGTGTCAGTCAATACATGCAGAGCCCAATTCAGGAAGGGGCATAGCCGAGCCATCTGGATGGCCCCAAGCAGGATGAGCCCATTTGGACCAGATTCTGTACTGTGGGAACCAGATGTTCCCATGGCATGCAAGATTGGGCCCGGAGTGCTCCTTCCACTGCCGCGGGAATGTCCTCCAGTCAGCACGGCCAGGCCCCTCAATCCCGCCTGTGCTCAGATGACCCAATACCACCCCTTTTCAGTTTCCCCGCTGCCCAGTCCTCAGTTGGCCCACAGGGGCTGGGATCGAGTCGTGGGCAGTTCCTGCCATGTAACTGCTGCATGGGGGGGGGGGGGCTGCTGGGCTGGGCGCATGGAGAACTAGTGCTTATTCCACCTCCATGGTAGAATAAGCAATGCGTCCCCCTGGTGCTCCCTGGACATACAGGTCCATGACTGGAATCGGCCCTGTATGTCCAGGTGACGGGTCCACCCATGCTCCACCCTCATGCCACCCCCGTCTCCATCTCCCTGCACAGAGCTTCTGTGCGTGTGGAGAGACTGTGACTTGGAATTTGGGCAGAACGGCTGGCGGGGCTACATGTCCCACCAGAATGTACACCCCTCTAGTCTCCTTCCTGAATTGGGGCCAAAGTACAACATAAAGCGCAACTCACACTTCTGAAGTGAGAGCGTGCGCATTGCGGGTAGCATGGGCATCTCTGGTGAGCATTCACCAATGATGTGGAACTTGGCATGGGTTCACTTACTGCCATCTCAATGGGTGATTGCATCAAACAGAATGAGCATGCAAGTGGCCTGAAACCCACCCTAGCAACTTGGGAACATGTTGGGCACGCCTCTATTTATAGTGTGGGATGAGTGACATCCTGCACTCATTTTCAGGTCTGAACGCACGCATGCATGCTAGCGGTGCAAATTTTAGTAAGCATGTCCTTTAGTGTGCTACCATACAGAAGACATGGGTTCAATTCCCAGCTTAGTTTTTCTGTTCCCTTGATCAGAAGGGGTTGAGGATACGCCAAAGAGCAGTGTTCACAAGTCTAGGAGGAGAGAGGCTCAGTCATTGCACTACAGTGGCACCTAGTGGTGAAATTTAGGGCCCATGACTGGAAGATTTCAGAAGGAGCTCTGGTGTGTGATTCGTGGTGGAAGGCAGTGCTAGAGTGACTGGGCTAAGTGAGCTGGAAGGAGATTGGAGTAGGAGAAAACTCCAAGTAGCTGTAAACAGGCTCAAAGAACCATATCCAGTAGAAACCAGTTCCAATTGAGTTTGAAGCTCAACGGAATGGAAGAAAAATACCAAGTTCTAAAAAGGCATCACAGCCTACAACAATTCCTGGGAGACAGAAAAGAGCTTCAATGCCAAATGGTTCCAGATCACTAGAGATGTTGAACCGGTCCTGATTTTTCACATTGTGCTGCAACTGACAATTCCCAGGATGTAGTGGGATGAAAGTTAAGCTGAAGAGGACAGACTCAATCTGTGTCTGTCTGTCTGTCTGATAAACTGCAGCTTGGGTAGGAAGAAAGCACCATGGGAGAGGTCTGCATAGCTATGACACTGACACTCAGAGAAATCATTGTGTAGTTTTCTGCTCAACATTTTGGTTAAAAAAATTGAGATACTGTGCTTCTGGTGCCCCATTTGAAAGACCTAATGCCCCAGCAAGAAACAGCTCTGTTCTCCCCCATTTGCCAGAAACCCTGTCACTCCCTTTGTGTGGAAGGAGCGTTCTAGTGGATAGAGACTAAGAATCACGGTTTAAATTCCCTTTCTTCCACTGATACATCATGGGCAAGACACTGCGCTGGGCTGCCTCAAATACTTGCATTGTAAGATCTTCTTTCAGGCAAGAATTTATTACCATTGTACACTGCTCTGTACATCCAGTGGCACTATCCAAGTGATAAATATTATGTTGTGCAGAAGGGTATCTTACCAATATTTTTGGTGCCGTGAGCTTCCATGCATGAGGTTAGAGCCCCAGAGCATCGGACTGTAGAGGCCTTCCCTGGAGAACATTTATCATCACCTTCTTCAATGCAGCTGTAACACTCAACACCATTGGGAGAGGAGTTGTCCTCTAAGTCTGAAATGCAAAATAAGTCATTACCCCAGGGATGGAATGTAAGGAGACTTTCTAGCAAATGCTAATGAAGTCATCACAAGAAAGAAGCTTCCAACCTGATAGCAGATCCTTCAGGAACTGCCTGAAATTTGCATTACTTAAACTGACGTTACATAGGCTATAATATTCAGTAGCAGTGGGGAGGGTGGGATGTAATCCAGCTAGAGTTTAGCAAATTGTTTTTATTAAGTGCCGTTGAGTCGATGTTGACTCACGGCAACCCTTTGGTCCCCTTCTGAAATCCTCCAGATTACTTACTCGCTTAACTCTAAGTGAATTTTCATCTGGCTTATCCATTTAAATTGGTTTGCTAAATATGTGGCACTAAGCTTAAAGGAATAAGTTGTCCTTCAAGACAAACAAAGATAGCTATCCAGATAGAGGTCCAACCAAAGGTGGTATATTATTGCATTTAGAAGGAAGAGAACCAGGATGTATTTGGGGAGGAACAAAAGACTTATGCGGAAAGGAGCCCTGAATTTCGAAAACCAATGATTAATACAGTTATCTTCAAAATGAACTGGATATAAGGGCATGTTTATTAAGCCCTATGCTGGTAACATGCGTGTGGGCCATGTTGCTAGCGTGGGACTTTGGGCTAACTGTAGGCGAGCATGTGCATCCAGCCCCCTGCAGCTACTGTGCCGTAACGTAGTGAACCTCTCGCAGATGAAACCAACGCTGCCTGCACTAGGTCAGGAAAGCCCCTGTCCCACCTCGTCGCCGTCCCAATGTGCGCTAAGCAAAGGATCTTCAGCATGGAGCCCTGTGCTACTTTCTAGCATGGCACTAAAACCATATGCTAACCCCGTGCTACCCTGGTTGCATACATTAGTAAACATGCCCCACAGTGTTTTTAATTTTGGGCTATTATTAAAAGAGGGCTCTTTTTCTCTTTGTCTGTATTTCTCTCTGTTTTATTGTGCCAAAGAAAACAACCTCCTGTGGTTCATAGGGTGCAGTATATAGAGGCAATACCCCAAGATGCTCTTGAATGTCCATTTTAAAGACTTAGGGCATGATTTTCATTTAGGCAGGCTAGGCGCCATGTTGGCGCATAGCCTGCCTGCTGACCCCCTGAACCCAGATCTTCATTTCCACGGTGATGGAAGTGAAAATCCCGGTTATACTGGATGCGCCGGCAGCCGCCGAGGCTTAGCGAGTAGCAGCGTTTTTCCTCGCCTATCTTTGAGGCGCTGGGGCTAAGTGGGTAACATCAAAAATTGCTGCTACCCATTTAGCCCTTTCCTCTGCTCCGCTCCACTCTGGAACGCCCCCAACATGTCCCGGTGCTAACCGCATTGCATCTGGGCACGTTAGGGACTTAATAGGGATTTTCCAAAGGCATTGCCCATGTAGGTTCCTTTGAAAAATCCTGGTTAAGGCATTTACACGGGTAACATGGGCAATTACCCATGTAAATGCCTTCAAAAAACGGGCCCTTAAAATTTGCCCTGGCTGAGACATTTAGCTGCTCAAATTCCAGATGGCCCAAGCATGGTGTTAGGTCAGGGGAGGGAAGGAAAGAAATTACCTGGCTGGCACTAATTTTCAGTGTTACCTGGTTAACTGGACCTGCTCAAACTAGGCACAGGAAGCGCTGGTTTAAATATAGCCAAGCTATACCTGCGTTCTGAGCTGGTAATTCCTCGTCTCCAGTTCCTGCTCCCAATCAGCATTTCACCCCCATCCCACTGCCACCAACTGAAGATCTCCCGCCCTGCCTCCAATCCCGGCAGCTCTAGAGCTGGCATCCCTTCCTCCATGCTGTCCCATTGCCACCATTTCCAACTGAAGATCTCCCGCCCTGCCTCCAATCCCGGCAGCTCTAGAGCTGGCATCCCTTCCTCCATGCTGTCCCATTGCCACCATTTCCAACTGAAGATCTCCCGCCCTGCCTCCAATCCCGGCAGCTCTAGAGCTGGCATCCCTTCCTCCATGCCGTCCCATTGCCACCATTTCCAACTGAAGATCTCCCGCCCTGCCTCCAATCCCGGCAGCTCTAGAGCTGGCATCCCTTCCTCCATGCCGTCCCATTGCCACCATTTCCAACTGAAGATCTCCCGTCCTGCCTCCAATTCTGGCAGCTCTAGAGCTGGCATCCCTTCCTCCATGCCGTCCCATTGCCACCATTTCCAACTGAAGATCTCCTGCCCTGCCTCCAATCCCGGCAGCTCTAGAGCTGGCATCCCTTCCTCCATGCCATCCCATTGCCACCATTTCCAACTGAAGATCTCCTGCCCTGCCTCCAATCCCGGCAGCTCTAGAGCTGGCATCCCTTCCTCCATGCCATCCCATTGCCACCATTTCCAAC
Source organism: Ichthyophis bannanicus (assembly GCA_033557465.1). Classification (NCBI taxonomy): domain Eukaryota; kingdom Metazoa; phylum Chordata; class Amphibia; order Gymnophiona; family Ichthyophiidae; genus Ichthyophis; species Ichthyophis bannanicus. Next base: position 122,901,725 of record CM066039.1, on the reverse strand, counting down.
TGAAGATCTCCTGCCCTGCCTCCAATCCTGGCAGCTCTAGAGCTGGCATCCCTTCCTCCATGCCGTCCCATTGCCACCATTTCCAACTGAAGATCTCCCGCCCTGCCTCCAATCCCGGCAGCTCTAGAGCTGGCATCCCTTCCTCCATGCCGTCCCGGAGATCTGATCAGCTATTCAACCCTGGTCTGGGTGGGATGGAGAGGGGATGTTGGATCCAACTGATTAAGATGCTGGCTTGGAAGGAGGATTTTAAGGAAGAAGGCTTAACCACTTAGCATTGACTGTAAGCTCTAGATGGTTAAATTCAGGTTCCAAAATCTGAGTGACTTTAACCTAGGTAGCTATTCAGTATTTTGATCCCTTAGATTTAATTTCTTTTTCATCCAAAAACCTGATGGCCTAAGTTCAGCTGAAAATGAGCTTAACTTTGCTTTTCGGAATTTGGCTCGCTAAGTTTGTCATTCAGCGCCTTTTGAAAGCTGACCCTTTTATGTCCAGCCCCTCATGATTTTACCCTTCAATGACCATCGATTTGTTCATACCTGTGTCAGCGTTACAGAAAGAAGAGTTGCAGCAGGTCACATTGAAGGAGGTCTCAGAGCTGTAGAACTGAAGTTTATCTTTGCAGCTTGGCAGGTGAGCACAGCCTTTCATCCTGACGCCCGACAGTTCTTATGTGAGGAGAGGCAACAAGAAATTCCAAGTCAATGTGATTCCATAATTGTCACTCACTCTTTCCCCATCTCATTCTTTCTTCAGATCAGCCTCTGGCTACCTCTTACAATCTTGTGGTTGTCTCACATTTTATATATCCCTTTCTCCCTCCCTCTTTACTAGGGACTACACATCGATGCTTTTCAGCTAATTCTTACCCTCTAAAGCTCTTAGTGGAGTGGAGGAGTAGCCTAGTGGTTAGAGCAACTGCCTAGTACCCAGAAGATCAAGGGTTCAATTCCCACTGGCACTTCTTGTGACTTTGGGCAAGTCACTTTACCCTCCATTGCCTTGGAAGAAAAGGCTGGCAATTTACTTCTGGTGATATATTGCCAAAAAAATCCAGAGGTAGCTGGGTTGCTATGAGTCAACACTTACTTGATGGCACACACAAAAAAAAGAGTTCTTAGACCCCCATATCCACTCTTGGATTATCAAAGATGGTGTGGATGTTGACCAGGTGGCTTTGTGACAGTGCTGTGTGTTATTCATAGGTCAGCCTTCTGTTTCTTTGGCAGTTCAGGGGCTGGGGACATCATGGAGACAGCATAAATAGCTCCTTCAGGGAAGGGCATCCCAATTATTGCATAGCAGCAACACCCAGTGGCCAAATCTAAACCCTACAATTGTAGGACTCCAGAGGGAGTTATGGTGCTTGGCCCCTGGCTAAGGATTATTGCTGCAATGACTGCGCTAAATGAGCTGTGAAGGGGGGGGGGTGTAAAATAGAAGAAAAGCCATGGGGAGTTGTTATTGTAGGCTCAGACACTGTAGCCCAAGAGAAACCAGTTAGTTGAGATTGATCAACATGTCCTAAGGCCAGGAGGAAATGGTTAGGCCAAAACATATTGTGTGGGATTGATGTAAAAAGCTGATTAATAAGGAGCTAGGTTTTTTTCCTGTGGAAATTAATTTGCTAAACAGGGAGCATTTATGCGTATATGGATGAATTAGAAAGAGTAAGGAAATGCCTAAGAGATGTCTTGAAGGAATGGGAAAGTCAACAACTTGGGGAAGTGGATGAGAACAAGGTATCAAGGATGCATTTTCTTATAGTAATACTTATTTTGATAGCACTTTTGGACAGTGCTGATAAGCATTCAGGTACAATGTGTCTTTCTAATTTGGTAGAAGGAGGCAATGGGAGAACAAATGACTTGCTCATGGTTACAAGAAGCATTAGGGGCAGATGTGGGATTTGAACCCTAGCTTTCCTGATTCCTAGTTCATTTATTTATTTAATTTCTCTTATATACCGCGCTATTTTGCATCAGTGCGGTTTACATTGAACAAACTGAACATGGCTGTAGCCACTAGGACACTTCCTCTCCCTGTGAGTCACAACAGTAATACCCTTAGAAAAGAAATAGCCAGTCTGCAAGCCATGGTCCATGTCAGATCGCCAACCCGCCAGTGCTGCAGCCCCACACTGAAGCTCCACACTGGGAACCTCACATGTGGAAGGTAATTTTAGAAACCATTTCTGCATGTAAAACTGCGTAATGCCCAAAAGTAGGTGCCATGCCGGCCAGCATGTACTTGCACAGTAGGCATGCAGAGATGGAGTTTGGGCGGAGTCGTGATTTACATGCATAGTTTATAAAATAAGCACTGACATTTACGCCCGCTCTTGAGCAGGCGTAATGCCCGGGCTTACAATGTAGGTGTAATTTCAGCAAGATTTGCACCAGTATTTTATAAAGCTGCACAGGCACCTATATATCTATAGAAAATAGATGTAACATAGGCACCTTCCTGCCCACTAACCTAGGTGCCCTGTTATAAAATGACCCCCTTAATGCCATGTCAAATTGCCTCATCATCAAGAACTGAAATGCAGAGCCTTTCACCTGTCCTGCCGGAAACAGCAACATCCACACATTGCCTCTGCTCCCCTCTGCATTGGTAAGTGCTTATTTCGGCCGTGGTACACTGCGATCCATAGGACAGGCAGGAATCACACTTCATATCATTAAGGGCAGGGACAGGGAAGGCTGCAAAGAAGAAACAAGGTGAACTCTGTGATTGCAGTCTCCTAGCACCCTCCTTCTATTCGCAGAGAATGTTTCTTGAGCTCTTGTCAAGGGAAGTCGGCAGGTGAGAGACATGTGTATTCGCAAGTGCGCATTCAGTTCGTTAGATTGCCTTCAAAAATGTACGGCCTGATCATCAGCCCATAGCAGTCAGTGTTTTTAAAGCGCCTGACTTCCACGGGCAAGACTGAAATGAGATATTCAGCATCAGAATCCGGATCTCCTCTGGTGCTGAAGATTCAGTTTCAGTGCTGACCGGCACTGCTATCCGGACAGCAGGATATACAGTCGCTGTCCAGATTGCCGAATCGCATAAAGTTAGGATGGCTTTTGAGATGACCTAACATTATACGGTTGCTTATCCGGTTAGTGGATTGAAAATTGATACTCATCGGATAAGTCCTGGGGCTGCCCTTGCCATGCCCATAGAGCAACCTGGCACTGTCTGGTGCATAGAGGCGACATTCAGTGGCACTGGGCAGTTCATGCCCTGGGGTCATCCAGTTAGCGGGTCCTACAAACTGCATGAACCTAACCTACAAATGAATGCAGGTACACTTGACTTGCATACATTAAAATATTCTAATATGCAGTTTAAAAAATTGTATTATAATGAATGTCTGAAATAAACCAAAAAAGTTTGTAAATTGGGGAACAGTTCAAAATATCTGAAAACAAAACTGAAAGTTTTGCCTGGGCACGTCCCTTGGACAGGACAACGAGAGTAAGAGTAGGGCATGTCATAAGAGTAGAGAATGATGGTGGAAGAGGACAAGAGGTTGACACTTAAAGACCAGTATGGTCCATCGAGCCTGCCCAGCAAGGCGGCAAGAGTAGATGCACCTACCGCTCCGTGCAGGTCACCCCTCCCTATGCCTTTGTTTAGGAGTGTAGCCACCGCTCCGTGTAGGTCACCCCTATTTGTTGAGATATATGAGAGAGTTATGTTTATTTTGATTTTATCCTGTTGCTGTAAAGGGATCCAGTGTGTCTGTCCCATGCCATTTTGAATTTTTTTCACTGTATTTGCCCCTCGCCACTTCCATCGGGAGGGCATTCCAAGCATCCACCACCCTTTCAGTGAAAAAGTATTTCCTGACATTGCCTTTCAATTTACCCCCTTGCAGCTTCATGTTATGCCCTCTAGTTTTACAGCTTCCCCGTCTTTGGAAGAGGTTTGTTTGTTTGTTCATTAATACTCTTTTAAGTATTTAAAGGTCTGAATCATATCTCCCCTGACCTTTAAATACTTAAAAGAGTATTAATGAACAAACAACGAGAGGGTGTTTTCCTACATTAATGCAGGTTTCACTTTCACCACCCATCCTGCCTCTTTTTAAATTATAGTCATGTCCTTTAATATGTTTAATTATAAAGTGATAACAATCAAAGGGTAATTAATGGGTTACCTCATGGAGTAGGAGGGAAGAAGCTGCAACCTTTAGAGGCACCGTGAGATGTGGTTTCCTAGCTTGGGACACACTCAAAGAGCTGGAAAAACCCTCCCACTTCAGTCTTTCACCCACATTTGGTGGCAGCGAGAAGGACTGGATCTATTCTTTGGGGTACTTATGACCTTGAGTGGCTACTGAAGAGGCTGGATGTTGGCTTGCTGACCTTTGATCTCAGCCAGTACGGCACATCTTATGTTCTGATGTTCCTATACCTGAATACTGCCCAGTGACAAACAGCTGGATTTGTGAAATGGGGGAAACCTGGAGACAGGGGACTGATGCGCAGTCGCTCACTATAAAGCTGAGGAAAACTCACAGGCTGCATCTTTGTCATTGCACAGGTCTGTGGCGCAAGACCTATCTTCCAACGACAGTGCCATCCAGTTGGAGCTCAGTGACATCTGCTTGTCAGGCTTCTCTTTGCTTGCACAGGATTTTCTCACCTTTTGATACTTTAAGGAAACTGTAAATAAAAACAAATCATAGCAAAAAAAAATGTGTAAGCAGAAACTAGAAACTATTCCTTTCAGCAACTTTCACGCTTTGCTGCACAGGAGTCCTCTGGCCGTGCTGTTGGTGCTGGGGGGAGATGCTTCAATATTGCATTTTCAGGAACTGCCTGCTTGTCATGCCAGAATATCGTAGTACCTTCCTCCAACTGCAGCAGCAGCACAGCAGAAGACTTCTGTGCAGTTCTGCAAAAACCTTGCCTTTCACCGGGACTAAGTAAGAACAGGGCTGGATTTATGATTTTGGTGCCCATAGGTAGGGGCAGATGGGTGGGAAAGGCCAAAGGGCTACATCGGTGTCTCTTTCATACAGTGTCAGTACAAGGTCCAAAAGCGAACAGGAAAAGACTCATCTTCGACCTGGGTATTTTATAGGTTTTTGGAAATTATCCTCATTATGTATGTATGTACGTATCGAGACAGATAGATACAGACATACATGCCTACATATGTCCTCTAATCAATGTGACTGAGGGTGACCCCCTAAGGGAAGCCAACAGCACATTATATATATTTAATATTTTTTCATTCATTATATAATTAAGCTCTGGAATTTGTTGCCAGAGGAAATGGTAAAAAACTGTTAGTGTAGCTGGAGGAAAAATCCTTAAACCATTATTCTGGGAGCGATAGCACTGGGGCAGTCTTGAATGTTGAGTTTAATTATCAAACTCTGAGGGAAGGCCCAGAGGCCTGAAAGATAATCAGAGGTGGGAGATGCGAGGCTTAAGGTTTGCCGGGTGCCTAGCGGCCTTGCACCAACCCTCTTGGCATCCCAGACTATGCTTGAATCTGGGCCAGGAATGCCGGGAAGGCAGGAGGTTGGTAACTTCTGAATTCTAATCCTCAGCTATGCTAATGACTAGTTGCATGTGATCTTGGGATGAGTCATTTTGTCTGTGCCTGAGTTTAGATAAACATAACAAGGTAACAACATTCAGGCCAAGAGATTTATGCCTTGGCTACTGAGTGGCCAACACATAAATCCATCCACATGCAGATAATATCAAGCCGTTGAAATCACTAAATTGTCTGATATTATGGGTGTTTTTTTAGAAGCTCTATTCACGATTTATACATGTATAATCAGGCAATATATATATACGTAAATTGCATCCACATTCAAATGGCCTTTTTAGAAAAGGCTCATTGTACACATGGCTATCTATACTGTGTGAAAAGTAGAAGGAGCCGTGTCAGGGGTATGGTCTGGGCAGGACAAAAATCCAAATGCGTATTCCCCATTTCATATAGGGGATGCACATATAAGATCAAAATTGCCTGTGTGTGGATTTACAGCTGTTCCCTGACATGAACAGGGATTTAAAAAGTGCTGCTTTTAGCCATCCTTTTACAAGAGGGATTAAGGAAGTCCTGCAATGTTTATTTCCCCATGCAAAGTGAGTTGGGGTGAAGATACAATCCTCTTTAAGCATCTGTATGTCTAAGTCTGCAAAATGGTCCAGATACCGGTCTGAGTGCCGACATGTACACGTGCTCATTGTGAAATACCGGCACTTAGACATGTACAGTACGTTGCTGGGCTCCACCTGTCCATTTTTCCCACGTGTCTATTTCTGAAACGGCTCCTCTCGCTGCACGTGGACATGTATTTTAGAAACGGCTCCATGTTCCTAAAATACCGTCACAATTGAGTACATCCTGACCTCAATGGCTGAGTTCTGATCTCTATGTGGAGGAGTCGTCTAATGGTTAGAGCACTGGCTTGGCACTCCTTGTGGCCTTGGGCAAGTCACTTAACCCTCCATTGCCTCAGACGAATCCAAGTTATCAACGTCCCTGTTTAATGTACATTACCAAGTTTAAGTTACAATGTAAACCGCTTTGACTATATGATAAAGCAGTTTAAAAACCTGTTAAATAAAAATATATTTCTGGGCCGGGTTTGGGGTAGGGCAATGGCAGGCTTAAAAATTATCCAGATAGCGGTGATATTCAGCCTCTAAACAGATTATTTATAAATTTAGCCTGTTCATAGCAGGCTTAGACTAAATGGATGGTGCCAACACAGTGACTGCACTATCCAGATATCCAACATCGCTCCTATATGAATAGCAGCACTAATTACATGGATTAAGCTAAACTCCAGCTTTTAACATGAGCCGGTCACTACCCCAGATGAACACTGGCCCCACTGTTTCTCCTATGCCCGGTTCAGGGAGGGAAATTTTAGACCAATCCTTGATATCTGCCAATCCTGTTCTGATAGATTATAGGATCTGCAGCACTGATTTCAGTGGGTAGAATCAGGGACTACAAATCCCACAGTGCTTTGGTGTGTAAGTTCAAAATCCAGGACTGCTCAAACAGTCTCCCTCCTGGAACTGGATAACTTGGTAATCCTGCTATGGTGCTTTTATTTCCTGGGTGAATTTAAGATGCTTTCTAAGCCAACTGGCAAAGGGCAGTTTCAGACTTCAGGGGGCCATAAGAGTGATTTTTCTTACACATGGAGGCTTGCAAGATGGTTGTTCGACATCTGCTTTCTGTTTCTGCACAGGGGACTTTGGTCTGAATGTTGTCCATTTCTCTCGTACCTGAATAGCACTGCAGGCAACAGGCTGTAAAGAGAAAAGGTCAGCAGTTAGTTATAAGGGTTAGTCAGTGCACAGCATCCTTATTAGGCAATCACTTCAGTCTATTTGTATTTATTTCAGAATTTATATAGTGCACAGTGCGTTACAACATCTATTCTAATATCTCCCATCACTTTCCAATCTCTCTAACACCGCCATTGGCCTCTCTCATCCAAATGTCCGTCTTCCTAACACCTGTCTTGGTCTCTCCCATCATTATAACTATATTACTATATCAACAGATATTAGAAGTTGATAGGATGGTCTGGTGGAGATACCACCCATTGAGGTGGCATTAAGAGCTCCCATGCTAACTGCAATATGTCACCCCCCACACTAGCCGTGATGTGCAGACAAGCCTGCGCTTCACTCCTACCCTGCCATTTCCCACCCCGTCATCCACCAAGCAGATAGCACAGAATTAACAGCTGTTATTGTGGGCCATTAGCGCATGCTCAAGCCCACGTTTACAGCCAATCCAACTTAGTAAACATGCACCTTAGTCTTCTTATCAAGGTTATTCTTCCCTCACTTTCCTTATATGTTCTTCTCAATCATTGTGTAGGTCACAAACATCATTTATAGTATAATAATAATTATTCTTAGCATAAATATGGCAGTTTCCCAAGAACAAAATGAACTGTTAATGCTACAAACAGGTTGCATCAAGTTTGGTCCCACCTATATCATACAACTTTGAATTCAGGCCTGTCCCAAGAGGTTGTTTTGGGAACTCCCTTTGGGACCCAGCACAACCCAGGTGGGGCTTGATTCTTTCAAAGCAACTCTTCCCTCAGCTAGTTTACAAGTTGCTGCTTCTTGAAAGCCAAGCCAAGAGCATCTGAACCAATACATAATTATCTTATAATAATACCATCAGAAAATTGCTCCTGTTGCCTTCTGGTAAGATTTTATGGCCCCTCATTGGCAGAGAGCAGTCATGTGATGAGTCAGGAAGTTTCTCACCTTGCCCCAAGGTCGGTCATAAAATGGTCTGTCCACTATCAAGTTCTTATTGGCCATGGAAAAACCCTATTACTAGAAAATTCATCATGGAATAAGTTGCCATTGTATTTTCAGTAAGGGTTGATTTATGGGAAAAACTGTAGTACAGACATCTTCAAAACTGATGTGCTTTTACCCAAAGCAGACAATGTGAAAATTGCCCTCTTTAAAGAAGATCTGCCTTTACCTCTGATTAGAATCACTGGGCTGATATTTACATTTTCAAGTGGCATTTTTTAAATGACCAACTCAGCATTTCATAGCATCTGGATATTCAGCGCTGATATCCAGATTGCAGCTGGTGGCAATTCTGAAACATCTGTCCAGCTACTTTTAGGGCAGCATTTTTGCTGACCTAAAGGTAATCCAGATACCATTCTGAATATCACCACTATTTGGATAACTTCAAGGTCCACCTACACTCGACCTCAGCACTATTCAGATAGTGTTGGGATAGTCACTGATGATTCTCAACAGGTGCTGCCATCCGGATCAATGCTTCTAGATATCAGGCCATGTGTGTGTAACGTCGTAGCTTAGTAGATGACGATGGATAGGGAATGGTGAGGACCAGTTGACCCACTCAGCCATCCCATTTGTTTTCTGCACTGCTCTAGCTGAGGAGATTTCCCAGCTGTTAGCTCTTCAACCTGGGCATCTGCAGGATATCACTGCTTATCCAAGACAGTTTAATTGGCTTCCTACAATAATCCTCTGCAATTCTGTATAGATAAGCGTAGAGGTTTCCACCCAACACACATTACTTAATCCCCTTTCCCATTGCTTACATCTGGAAATCCACCTTACTCTGCTTTTCTTATCTGGGTCCTTTCCTTTGCAACTCCATGCCCCTTTACTTTTGTCAGTAATCCTCTTTCCCTAAATTCAATCATCTCTCAAAGCCTAGCTATTCCAACTTTCTTTAGGGCAAGAGGATGATACTTAATGCTTCTCTTATTTTTCTGGTCCGTTCACCCTTCTCCCTACTATATTAGCTGCCTCTTTTTGTTTTATTGTACACAGCCCAATTGACCTTCTGTGTTCGAAGGGCGATCTAACAAATACTGTGAAAAAATTAAGAAATCTCTTTCACTCGATCTCTCAGTTCTGTTCTTACCAATTTCAGTTCCACCATCTATGCTAGCAGATGGTCTCAGACATCAATGACCCTTTCAATAATAAAATATTTCCTCTAAACCTCACTCCTTCCAGCGTCATATCATGACCCCTTGACCTTGAATTTCCTTTGCTATAGAACAACAGTGCACTTTCCTGTACTTTATTGAAAGCCATTTGATATTTAAAGTAGCAATTTCAGCAGTTACACATGCATGAAAAAACATATTTAAATCGACATGTACATATATTAGTAATTAGAGCAGACATACTTATATGTAAATGCAGTGGTATGCAGAAATTGAAAGGCGATGTCATCTGGGTGTGGTTTGGATGCTATGTATATTCCATATATTAGGATAGCAATATACATATATCTCAGAAAATTTCCCCATTGTCATTTAATTGTTTCAAGTCATGCATAACTCTTGGCAAACTTCTCATATGAGCCTGGTGTTTGCAGGAGAGCGTGATAGGGGATTTGTGTTTACCTCTCTGGCTTTCACAACCACCTTCAATTGCAAAAGGTTTGACTTTCAGAGGACAATTTAATTGATTCCTTGTAGACAGGCAGATTTCCAGATTCAACAACTGTATGTGTAAGGGGATCATTTTAAGAAGCTCTATTTGTCATAATCATGTCTGAAAATGGCCATTCAGACATACCCCAAGAGCCATTTTAGAAAGGCCCGAATTTACACAAGTCTGGTGCGATCATGTCGATATTGCACAGGGACATGGCAGAAGCATATCTGGGGCGATCTATAAAAGATCGATGTGTATATTCGATTTTAGAGCAGCACAGTGCGTTTATGCCTATATCTGTTCCCAGGCATGAATAGATGTTAAAAACGTGCTTGTTAACGGCAGCAGGCAGCAGTAGAGAAAAGAGGGGAATGTCCTCCAATAATTTTTGCCCCCTCAAAAAAGCAAATAGGTAAATACATAGCCTTTTTTCTGAGCCGTTGCACTGCTGCATGTCTCCCCTTGTAAAATGGAAAGCTGCGACATATATGTGGTTCCAGGGGTGATCCGGGACACTACCGACCGTAAGTCTGACACGGATACCGGGCAAAATGATAGAAACCATTATAAAGAATAAAATTACTGAACGTGTAAATAGTCATGGTTTAATGGCGAAAAAAAGAACATAAATTTAACCAAGGAAAGTCTTGTCTCACTCATCTGTTATATTTTTTAAAGGTGTGAATAAACAGATAGATAAAGGTGAGTCAGTTGATATAATGTATCTGGATTTTCAGAAAGCCTTTGACAAGGACCCTCATGAAACACTCTTGGCCAAATAAAAAGTCATGGGATAGGAGGCAGTGGATTATTGTGGATCAGGAACTTGTTAAAAGATAGAAAGCAGAGCGTACGGCTAAATAACCGATTTTCTCAATGGAGAAAGGTGAATAGTGGAATAACCCCAGGATCACCCCTGGGAAGAGTGGCCTAGTGGTTGGGGCACAATACCACAAGCCAGAAGGTCAGTGGTTCAAATCCCACTAGAGGACAGCAACCTTAGGCCAGAAGGACTGGGGTTTCTAGTCCCACAGGTGCTCCTTGTGGTCTTGGCAAGCTGCTTAACCCTCCATTGCCCATGTTCCCTGTAAGTATTGGTGCATGTCTCATATCCCCCAACAGCTTTGACCCCATGAAAAGCAGGATATAAATAAATAAATCTGTGCCAGGCTCACTGCTTTCTAACATATTCATAAAAGACCTGAAAATGGGAATAACGAGTGAGGTGATAAAATTTGCAAATGACACAAAATGATTTAAAGTTGTAAAAACATAAGAGGACTGTGAAAAATTGAAAGAGGATGTTGATAAATTGGAAGACTGGACATCAAATGGCAGTTGAAATTTAATGTGGACAAGTGCAAAGTTATGCACCTAGGAAAGAACAACCCAAACTATGGTTACACAATGCAAGGTTCCACATTAGGAACCACCAACCAGGAAAAAGATTCAGGTGTCATCATAGATAATACGTTGAAACCCTTTACCCAGTGTGCAGCGGTGGCCAAGAAAGCAAATAGAATGCTAGGTATTATAAGGAAAGGAATAGAGAATAAAACAAAGGATATTATAATGCCTCTGTATCATTCCATGGTGTGAGCGCACCTTGAATATTGTGTGCAATAGAAAATATTGTGTGTTATTAGAAAAAGTACGGAGAAGAGCCACCAAAATGGTAAAGGGGATGGGGAGGATACTCCTACAAGGAAAGGCTTAAAAGGTTAGGGGTCTTCAACTTGGAAAAGAAATGGCTAAGTGGGGAGATATAATAGATGTCTATAACATAATGAATGGAGTGGAATGGGTAAACGTAGATCAGTTGTTTACGCCTTCAAAAAGTAGAAAGAGTAGGGTACACTTAATGAAGCTACAATGTAGCCCATTTAAGACTAAGAGAAAATATTTTTTCACTCAACAATCAAACTCTGGAATTCATTACCGGAGGATGTAGTAAAAGCTGCTAATAAGAGAAAATATTTTTTCACTCAACGTGTAATGAAACTATGGAATTTGTTACCAGAGGATGTAGTAAAAGCTGCTAGTGTAGCTGGGTTTAAAAAAGGTTTGGGCAAGTTCCTGGAGGAAAGGTCCATAAACCATTATTAAAAGGGACCCAGGATATCACTGCTTGACCCAATACAAGCATTGAGGAACCTGTGTCTTTTGGAGAGACTGCTAGGTACTTATGACCTAGATTGGCCACTGTTGGAAACAGAATACTGGGCTTGATGGACCTTGGTCTGACCCAGTATGGCATATCTTATGTTATGTTCTTATGTTCTAAGCTGTTAGTGTAGCTGGGTTTAAAAAAAGGTTTGGACAAGTTCATAGTAACATAGTAAATGACGGCAGATAAAGATCAGCATGGTCTATCCAGTCTGCCCAGCAATATGGTAAGAGTAGGTGCACCTGTTGCTCTGTGCAGGCCACCCCTCCCCATGTCTTTGTTTAAGGGTGGACCCACCACTCCATGTAGGACACCCCAATTTGTTGAGAAGCTAGATGGTTCAGTTTATTTTGTTTTTATCCTGTTGCTTTAAAGGGATCCGCTGTGCTTGTCCCATGCTGTTTTGAATTCCGTCACCGTGTTTGCCCCCTGGAGGAAAAGTTTATAAACGGGAAATCCATTGCTTACCCCAAGATAAGCGTTGCGGAATCTGTGTACCTTTTTGGGAACCTGACAGATACTTGTGACTTGGATTGGCCACTGTTAGAAACAGGATGCTGGCTTGATAGAAGGTCTGACCCAATTTGGCATATCTTATATTCTTATGTTATACACATGCACTTTCTGAAATACCGGGGTATGTTTACTAAACAGCGGTAGCGGCTTCCGTGCGATATCGGAGCCGCAGCCAAATTGAATTCAATGGGGCCGTGGTTCCAATATCGCATGGAAACCGCTACCGCTGTTTAGTAAACATACACCTCCATCTCGGATGCATTTACAGTATGTTGATGGTTTTGCAGATGCGTATATTTTGCACGTGGTTTATAGTTATGGCGTATTTGCGTTTAATATACCACTTCTTGACTTAACAGTGAAGCGGTTTACAATCAAAATATTACATAAGAAAATGAAAGGGAACTACAATTGTTGATAGGAAAGAGAAAACAAAAAATAAAGAGATCACAGATATCATCCCATCGCCTCAGCTGTCACACCACTCCCGTCCACCCTCAAATGCCAGCCCAAACAAATGAGTTTTCAGACCTGCTTTATAGGGCTTTTAAGAAGGTTCAGTGCATAAATTAGGAGGGAGAGTATTCCAGAGAGTAGGAAAAATGAAAAAGAAGACTGAGCACCCAGTCCTCTCCAATCTTGCTTGATAAAACAGGGGAATATTGAAGTGATTTCTGTGAAGGGATTGTAGGATCCCAGCCATTTCCCTGCGCATGTCTGGGGATTGACGCTGCGCGCCTCCATTTCCTTGTTTATCATGTTGGGACAGAGATAGGCCAATTTTAGAAAGCATTTATACATGCCCACCTTCTCTGCCGCCTCTTCCATGGAATTTCAAACATTGTGACTTGGACGTCCCAGATGGCACCTAAATGGTATTTCTAAAATGCCGCTTCATATGTATAAGAAGCAAAATTGACATTTATATGTTTACGTTATACTCCTTATACTTGTAAACCCATAAGGATGCTGTTCTTTCTTTAAACTTTTTATTGTAAAATGACTGTTCCGGTTGTGCATGGCACCAAATATACATTCTTTGGTGGTGCTCTACATATTTTAGAAAAGGCTCCACATTCACCAAGCCTTTTCTAAAATATTAAGGACTCATTTTTGCATGCAAGGGCCTAAACATCCACTTTCTGACCTTGGACACCTACAACAAGTTATCCTCTTAGGAGGTCATTTTAGAACAGGTCACCTAGGTGTGAAAGCCAAATGGGTTCCTCTTATGAGACTATTTTATGAATACATATAGGCGCTGGTTATCATAATAAAATATTAGGGACAAAGTGGCAGAAATCACACCTAGACTGAAGCTGCAGAGCTTTGTGCCTGTTTGGGAGCAGGTATTAATGCTCATGCGTAAATAATGCACATAAATCATGACCGCAGCCATGTCCCACCCAAACTCTGTACCCGAATACGCCTACACACACAGGCCATGTAGAAGTACGTGCTTTCTTCTTTCTGCATGCAACTCCATGAGGCAATTTTATAAAAGCCCTTTTATGCACATAAAAAGGCCTTTACATGCAAAAATCCTTTATTAAATTCCCCCTTAAGGTTTCAGTTATATACTGCTTCCTTTCAGTCCTCCATCGCATTTTTAGTTTCTCGGTCTCTTTATTTAGGATTTGCGTCGAAGGCCGTTTAGTGACCCTTCTTTGAACTGCCTCCATCCTCTCAGTCCCCTTACAGAGGCACGGCCTCCAGAACTCCAGGTCTACTAAACAGGGCCCGCATTGGGGAACAGCAATGTATATAAGAGCCATATCACCTCCTTATTCCTGCTAGTGGTGCCTCTCCTTATGCATCCACGTCTACTATGAGATTTCCCTGTTGGGTCGCTACATTGATTGGTGACCTTCAAGATACATGAGATGCTACTTCTGGGTCTCTTTTCTGCTTAAGAATGACCAGTTCGTGTCCACAAAAAGCTGATGGAGTTTTGTGTCCCAGATGCAGGATTTTACACTTTTTCGCATAGCTTCCAAACTCTTAATCTCTCTAGTTTCAGGTTTTCTATTAGCTTCCCCTCCCAGCGAGTATACCCTGCTAACAAGCATACTCTCCCTCAAATCCCTTGACAATGTTGTTAATAAAGATATTGAACAGAATCTGTCCTACCATCAAGTCCTGAGTTACCCCCACTAGTCACTTTACTTCACCAGAATGGAGTCAATTGACAACTGTCCTTTGAGTTGTGGTGTTTAACCAGTTCCTCACCCATTAACAGTTTTCTGTCCTTCTCACATATTGCTTCATTTGTTTAACTGGTTCACTGAAGCTTAGATATGCACTAACCACTGCCAGGGCCGGTGCTACCGCTAGGCAAACTAGGTGGTTGCCTAAAGCGCCAATCTTTAGAGAGGAGCCCATGTATGCCATTGCTGCCCTTCTCTGGGACTTGCAGCGGTGGCAATGACAATAAAACAGCAGCGCAGCATTAGCTGGAGCTTTTGTCACTGTGCTCTGACTAGACGGCTCTGTCCCCATGCAAACAGGAAGTCTGTGTCGGAGGGGGCGGCATCAGAAGCTCTGGGTAAGTGCTGCATTGCTGTGGGGTTATCATTGCAGCCGCGGCAGGTCTTGGACGGAGGTGGGAGCAGGCACAAATGAGGGCTCTCCCAAGGCGTCTCATATCCTTTTCCCAGCCCTGCTCCCTGCACCTCTGTGATCTTCTTCGTTGGTCATATCATTAAATCACTCGTCTGAATGGATCTTTCCTCTGTGACACCATGGTGTCTGGATACCATTGCAAAATACTTTTGTTAAAATGCTGCCTTATAGTTTTCTTTGGTAGTCTTCATGTTTTTGCCCACTACTAGACTTAGTCTGATGAGTATATGGCCTCTTTCCACCTCCTTGTTTCCTCTCTTTCGTCTCTCAGAACTTCTCCTATTTCCAAAGGCAAGTTGGACAGAGCTGTCGTGGGTGCAAGTCAGCACTTCTTTCAGCTCTCCGAGTATTCTGGGATCTGTTCAGTCATGTACTATTACTTTAGCTGCTCTCAGCTTGTAATTACTTCCAGTGCAGCCTCAGCTTGATGCCACAAAATGGGTTTATTTTGTATATGCCAAGACAGAAATACTCTTCTCTCATAAGGAATGGCATGTGGGGTGTGATCTCAATCTCTTAGCTTTACTACTAGCAGTCTTCTTAACATTTGTATTGTGCAAATGAGGGCTTCATAGGTTGTAGCATATGTAGGCAAACCATTGAGATACTCTTGGAAATTAATTTTTTCTCTCTCAATCACATTTTCTGGTCTCTGTAGCTTGAGGTACTCAGTGGTCGTCTTTCTCTCTCGATACATAGTACAGAAGAATCCCTTGGAACTGATATTACTATGAGCAATACTGCTCTTTGGTTTTTCTTCTGTATCACCATGAGTCCTATGTGCTATTTTTCTCATACAGTAATATAATATGGGAGAAAAACCTTTAGTACCTAGGCCCCTGTGACTGGTTTTCTAGCACTAGAATGGAAATTTCCTATGTGATCACAATTTTTTCATTCTCTGCAACTGTCTCAGGGTAATGAGCACAATGATTCTTTGGTGCCATAATATAATTGTCTTTAGTTTAATTTAAGTTTTTATAAATTACTTCCCTAGACTAAAAAATCTACCCAATAGGGATATAAAAGTTCTACAGATGAGCGCCTTTTTATACACTAGACCAGGGGTCCTAGAGGGCCGCAAACCAATCAGATTGTCAGGATGTCCTAATGAATATGCATGAGATAAATTTGAATGCACTGCCCCCATGTTATTCAAATTTATCTCTTGCATACTCATTAGGGATTTCCTGAAAATCTGACTGGTTTGTGGCTCTCTAGGACAGGAGTTGGAGATTCCTGCACTAGATCTTCTGGTATCCGCACACTGCACCTAGCCACATGCAGGGCCAGCCCAACCATTAGGCAAACCAGACAGTTGCCTAGGGTGACATCGTCTGGGGAGAGGGGTGGCAAAGAACAGAGCACTCAAAGCTAAGCAATAGATTCAGACAGCCATGGGAGGCAGAGGGTTTAAGGTCTGCCTAGGGCGCCAATACCTTGAACCAACTCTGGGGTTGGCCTTGGCTACATAGTGAATAACTCTTTCCACTTCTGTGCTACGGAATTGACAGCCGTCTACCTTTCTATTTTTTTCTAAAATTGCTGTGAATATTCTTGTCCATGTGCTGCAATTATTTGTTTATTTAAAAACATTTGTTAACTATCTTATGCACACGGCATTCAAAGCGGTGTACAACAGATAAAATACAACATGATATTCCCCCACCGGCCACTCCCAGCAGGACCCCCAAACCACCCTAAAATAAACCTAAAATTAAAAATTAAGATAAAATAAAATGCAATACACAAAGGGGTCTGTTTACTAAACGGCGCACTTGTACGGGGCGCACATGAGCGCTCTAAAAGATGTATTTAAGTGCTCTTAAGCGCCCCGTACGAGTGCGCGGCACATTAACGGGTCCCGCAAGCGTGCGCCGACAACGCGCACATTTGCGGGGCGGGTAATGTGCGAAAGAGGCGTGCAAAGGCGAAATGAGGGCGGAGGAAGGCCCCCTAGGGGCGGAGAGACGGGGTCAGTGGGCGGAATGTGGGAGGGGAGAGACTCGCCGCACAGGAGCGTGCCCGAATCTGCAAAGAAATATAACGCCAGTGAAACACTCGCGTTAGAGGTGCTGTGCAGGGAAAAGAAACCGTTTCCGTCAGCAATGTGCAGCACAATAGTGGAAGCCCAAAAACCGTGAGCAGTGTGAACCATGTGCACAGATCAAACTCCGTAATGTCACAGGGCACTAACCACACGGGCGCCGCGCACCTTAGCGCATCTGTCAATCACAGCTTCTGTTCTTCACGACGGAACGCCCACTCCTTATACGGCACCCGCTCGGTACCGCGGACCGCACACCACCGGCCTTTTAGTAAACAGACCCCAAAGAGACAACTGCTGCCAGCTACTGCCCCACAGGACCAACATCGCCCCTGTCATGCTACCCGCTACCCTCCAACCTACCCCATCAGCCTGTTGGAAAGGGCAAGGTCTTCATCTGCCTCCGGCATGTTCACAGATCAGTCTCCATGCGCACGGCAGATGGCAAGGCATTCCAAAGAGTTGGGGTTGCCACAGAAAAACACGTGCTCGCCACCACTGCAGGTGAACCTTGGTAGCCACCGGGATGGTCAACAACTGTGCCCCTGTAGACCGGAGAGTCCACCCGGGCTGATACCATCATGCCAACTCCTGTAAATAACAGGGCCCTGAGCCCCATAACAACTTGAAGACGAGCATCAGTACTTTGAAAATACACCATTGCCTAATCGGTAGCTGGTGCAACCGGCACAGAACCCCTGCAACCAAATCATACTTCCGTAAACCCTATAGCAGCCTGGCCGCTGCATTATTGACCATCTGCATCAGCTATCTTGGCGGCCCAACATATAGGGTGTTACGGTAGTCAAGCTGAGATAACACCAAAGCCTGCACCACCATATGTAAGGCATCGTGATCTAAAAACTGCCGAAGCTGTCACACAACTCGCAGGTGTCCATAGGCTGTCCGGACAACCTGGGACATCTGCTGATGCAGACTTAGAACTGCATCCAGGAGGACCCCCAGGTCCCGGATCTCCCCTCTCCGGCAAAATTCTCCCAATGGAGAGACCCACCTGCAGAGTTGCATCTATCATCATCCCACACAAAAGTGCCTCAGATTTACTACTACTACTATTAATCATGTATATAGCGCTACAAGGCACATGCAGCACTGTACAGACCCTGTTCATCAGAGCTTACAGTCTAATTAAGACAGACAAGACAGATACGAATAAGAGTAAAATAGGGAAGGGTAAGGAGACACAAGGAAAAAAAAAAAAGAAAACATTTGGTAACGATAAGAGCCAACAGTGTACATGTAGCCATGCGGCAATATCAGCCAAGCACTGACTGGCATGCTGAAGTACGACAGCCTCTTCATCATTCACCACAATAATCAAATGAATACCATCGGCATACAAAAAAACAGAGAGCCCATACCTTTGACAAATGCCACCTACCAGCCTCATACAAATATTAAAGAGGACCGGGGACAAATCCGACCCCTGTGAGAGCCCACAGAGCAGCTCTCGTACCGTAGAAGACTGAGCCCCCCCCTCCCCCCAAACATATCCGAAACCGCCTCTCAAACAGAAACTAAGTCATCCACTGGAAGACCGTTCCACCCATTCCTAAGGCAGGACGACGTGCCACCAGAACGTCCTAGTCTACCAGTTCAAATGCTGCGGACAAGTCCAACGTCACACCAGAGCAGTTTCCCCCCATCCCTCGCCTTCCCCAAAAGGTCCATAATGGGCACCATCAGGGATTCTGTACCAGAACCCTTCCTAAAGCCAGCCTGCCCCCAATTCAGCCCCCCTTCTCGATCCAAAAATTATTAATCTAGGTATAAATTCTTCTCTCTCTCTAAATAGGTTTGTGATCATTTGACATTCCTTTCTCTAACGCCCAATCTCCTTTCCCTTCTTCTGTGAATACTGAGCAAAATAACAGATTTCTATCTTCTGTTGGTTCTCCTCTGCACTAACCTTCCCTTCACCCTTTATCCTACCTATTCCCCGCTTCGGTTTTTCTTCTCTTTCTTCCCTCTCCTATAGAAGGTTTTATCCCCTCTATGCATTGATTGGGCAGTCGTCTTCTCCATTTGAGCCTTTGATTATTGACTTACTCTCTGAATCAGCTGTCTTAAAGAAGACCTGACTGGAATCACTGCGTCAGCTGTATAGTTTTAAAGGAGCCTTACCTTTCCCTCAAGATAGAATCATATGCACAAATTAAGGCAATGATTCAAATATTACTATTACTAAAACTACTAGTTATCATTTGTACTACAAGTTATACAAAGCACTGTATACATACACGTAAGAGACTGTTCCTGCTCTATAGAGCTTACAACTAGGGACTAGGGAAAATCTAGGGGAATGGTAAAAATACAGATACGTGGAGGAGACTAAGGTGATCAGTATCCAAAAGCAGTCTTGCAGAGGGAGATTTTTAGCCAGAGATGGAGCCTGACGTACCGACTCGGGTAGTCTGCTGCAGTTATACGGCATAGCAGGATGGAAAGAGCGGAGTCTGCAGTTGAGAGCGGAAGGACACAGATAAAAGTGATTTGCCTGATGAGTGAAGTTCCCGGGGAAGGGTGCAGGAAAACACAAGAGAGGTGATGTAAGGAAAAGCCACAGAATGCATGCACTTATAGATCAGTTGGAGAAGTTTGAACTGGTTGCAGAAACGGATAGGGAGCCAGTGAAGTGACTTGAGAAGAAGGGTTATGTGAGCGTAGCAAGACTGCTGGAAGTTTAG
The DNA here is from genome assembly GCA_033557465.1 of Ichthyophis bannanicus. Lineage (NCBI taxonomy): Eukaryota > Metazoa > Chordata > Amphibia > Gymnophiona > Ichthyophiidae > Ichthyophis > Ichthyophis bannanicus. Next base: position 122,881,712 of record CM066039.1, on the reverse strand, counting down.
CAGGGATCGACGGGGAGAGAGATGATTCCGGGGAACCTATGGAAAGAGCAGGTCTCCTTTAATATCACAGACACCGAACCTGAGCAAAAGGCAGATCTCCTCCAAAACATTTTACATGCAGGAAAAAAACTTAAAAACTTTGAAACGGCTTACCTGGAGTCAGAAAAACTGATAACAGGAGGGTCACAAAGAGATGCTCCATCTTTCTAATGCAATGATTTCTGAACACTTGTCTTTCCTTCCTGGGATGTAACTTTCTTCTCACTCTCTAGTATACTGACAGTGTCGGTGCTAAAGCCACCTTGATATACCTTAGGGTATATTACAGAGCAAGCTCCACCTGTCAGGTCCCATCCCATAAAAGCGCAGCAATGCTTATTATTCACTTAAGACTTCTTCCTCTAACCCTCTCAACCTTGTCTTATTGGCTACACCAAATTAGCAATTGTTGGGGGAGGATTCTGGAATTTTTTTAACCTCCTTTAAAAAAAAAGAGAGAGAGAAATAAGGAGAATGTTTTCTCCAAACAGAAAATCAGAAAAGGCGGAACAGTTTCAGGCATAATAACATGACTAACATGGATTTCTACTAAAATAATATCCGACGCCCTGACCTTTCTGGGATGCGTCAAGTCCAAAACACTTTTCTGTGCCCCGCAGCTGCGGGTTCCATTTTTAGCCAATACCAGGCAGTTATTTTGTGACTTTCTGACCTAATTCAATGTATATTGAAACTGGGGCAAGGCTGTGAAATCAGAAATTGGGAATGAAAATGATATTTGGAAGGGGGCAAGCTTCTCAACCAAGATGAAATTCTCAGCATGAGAGGAATGCAGAATCCTCACAAATAAAATTCCAAAATAATCTCAGGCTTTCTCTTTAGAAAAAAAAAGAAGAAGCAAGTATAATTCTCCTCCATTTTCCTATCATTTTTGAATCCCCTAGCCGCTATATTACTCCTCCACATATGCACATCTAAAGTGAAATATTCCCTGTAGATCGATTACATTTGGCCTCTAGGCCTCTTGGACAAAGTTAGCATGTTGGAGTTCACAAACCCACCCTCTCAATAGGCAATGGGAAGTTTGGCCCAGTACAAACCCTATGGGCCTTGTTTACAAAGCCGCGGTAGCGGTTCACGATCGTTATCGGAGCCGCGGCCCCATTGTGGTGCCGTGGCTCCGATAACGATCGCGAACCGCTACCGCGGCTTTGTAAACAAGCCCCTATATACCTAATGGGATCTGGGTCAGACTGAAAAACAAAAACTAAAAATTCTCAAAACTGGCATTCCAATACTCATCTAGCAGTTGAAAGAAGGGTAGTGGTGTGGCATCAATGACTGCAAACCATGTTCCATCTAAGACTTTCCTGGGCTTGTGCAAGTGAGCACTACTATTGTGCATGTGAAAGGTAACTTTATGATGTCACCTGTGTGTAAGGGCCTTATAGGTGCCTGTTTTGAGCCTACTTTATAAAAACACATAGGCACCTATTTGTCTTTCTAAAATACTAGGAGTAAACTTGAAGAAACAGCAGCTAGACTGAAGACGCAGATATTTACAGAGGCATTCTCCGAAATGCTTCCCGTTCCACACGCAGGGTAGCGTTCTCCAAAATGCTTCCCGTTCCACGCACAGGACCCAAAAGGAAGGCAGAGCTCCGGAGTCTCAATGCGTGGATGAGACAATGGTGCAGAGATGAGGGTTTTGGATTTGTTAGGAACTGGGGAACATTCTGGGGAAAGGAGGGGCTCTTCCGAAGGGATGGGCTTCACCTTAACCGGGATGGAACCAGGCTGCTGGCATTAACCTTTAAAAAGGAGATAGAGCAGCTTTTAAACTAGATAATAGGGGAAAGCCAACAGTTGCCCAAAAGCAGAGAGGTTCCAAAAAAGAGTAAAGTAGCCCAAATGCCCTCGAGTATGGAGCAGACAGAGCTTAAAGATCCCAAATTACCAATGCCTACCAATAGCAGATTAATTTGAATAAAATATAGTCTCTAAAATGCTTGTATCCAAATGCTAGAAGTCTGAAAAATAAGATGGGAGAGTTAGACTATATAGCACTAAATGAGAGGTTAGATATGATTGGTATCTCAGAGACATGGTGGAAAGAGGCCAACCAGTGGGACACTGATACCTGGGTACAAACTATATCGTAATGATAGAGCTGATCAAATTGATGAAGGGGTTGCGCTCTATGTTAGAGAGGGCATTGAGTCAGAAGGGATTAAAGTTTTGCAGGAAACAAAATTTGCTGTAGAATCTCTATGGATTGAAATTCCAAGTAAAAAGGGGAAGGCGATGGCAGTGGGGGTGTACTATCGACCTCCTGGCCAGAATGAACAAATGGATGATGAAATGCTCAAAGAAATCAAGGAAGCTAACAAAAGTTACAGCGCAGTAATAATAATGGGTGATTTCAATTACCCCGGTATCGACTGGGTCAGTGTCACGGGAGGACATCCTAGGAGATAAACTTCCTAGATGAAATAAATGACTGCTTCCTGGAGCAGCTGGTTCATGAACTGACCAGAGGGGAAGCCATATAAGACCTAGTCCTTAGTGGAACACCAGATCTAGTGCAAGAGATAAGGGTGTTGTAGCCACTTGGCAATAATAATCATAGCATGATCGCATTTGATTTAATTAGTGGAGGAGGGATAGTAAGGAAATCCACAGTACTACCTTTTAACTTTCGAAAGGGAGACTATGATAAAATGAGGAAAATAGTTAAGAAAAAACTAAAAGGAGCAGTTGCAAAGGTTAAAGACTTACATCAAGCTTGGGTGTTGTTGAAAAATACTATCTTGGAAGCCCAGACCAGCTGTATTCCACGCTTTAAGAAAAGTGGAAGGAAGTCCAAAAAACTGCCATCATGGTTTAAAGGTGAGGTCAGAGAGGCTGTTGTTGCCAAAAAAAGCATCTTTCAGGAAATGGAAAAAAGAGCCAAACGACAAAACCTGGAAACAGCACAAGCACTGGCAAGTCAAATGCAAGGCATTGATAAGGCAGGCAAAGGGAGAATTTGAGAAGAAGCTTGCTGCGGAAGCAAAAACGTGAAATAAAGACTTTTTCAAGTACATTCGTAGCAAAAAACCTGTGAGAGAGTCAGTTGGTCCATTAGATGATAGAGGGATTAAAGGGGCACTAAGAGGCGACAAGGCGATAGCAGAGAGACTGAATGAATTCTTCGCTTCAGTCTTTACTGAGGAAGATGTAGGGATGTTACCCATAACTGAAGTAGTATTTAAAGGTGCGGAAGAACTGAAGGAAATATCGATACATTGGGAAGATGTATTACAGCTATTAGATAAACTGAAGAGTAGCAAATCACCTGGGCCAAATAGTATACATCCAAGGGTGTTGAAAGAACTGAAATACAAGACTGCAGACCTGCTATTAGTAATCTGTGAATTTTCATTAAAATCATCTGTAATACCTGAAGATTGGAGGATCGCCAATGTATCACCAATTTTTAAAAAGGGTTCCAGGGATGATCCGGGAAACTACAGACCGGTGAGCCTGACGTCAGTACCGGGAAAAATGGCAGAAACCATCATAAAGAACAAAATTACTCAGCATGTAGATAGCCATGGCCTAATGGGAGACAGTCAACATGGCTTTAGAGAAGGAAGATCTTGTCTTACTAATCTGTTATGTTTTTTTGAAGGTGTGAATAAACAGGTGGACAAAGGTGAGTCAGTTGATATAGTGTATCTGGACTTTCAGAAAGCCTTTGACAAGGTCCCTCATCAGAGACTTTTGGCAAAACTAAAGAGTCATGGGATAGGAGGCAGTGTACTATTGTGGATTAGGAACTGGTAAAAAGATAGAAAGCAGAAGGTAGGGCTAAATGGCCAATTTTCCCAATGGAGAAAGGTGTATAGTGGTGTACCCCAGGGATCTGTGCTGGGTCCGCTGCTTTTTGACATATTCATAAATGACCTGGAAAAGGGAATAATGAGTGAGGTTATCAAATTTGCAGATGACACAAAACTATTTAAAGTTGTTAAAACCCAAGAGGATTGTGGAAAATTGCAAAAGGATCTTGATAAATTGGAAGACTGAGCATCAAAATGGCAGATGAAATTTAATGTGGACAACTGCAAAGTTATGCACCTAGGGAAGAACAACCCAAACTATGGTTACACGATGCAAGGTTCCACATTGGGAACCACCACCCAGGAAAAGGATTTAGGCGTCATTGTGGATACCATGTTAAAACCCTCGGCCCAGTGTGCAGCGGCAGCCAAGAGAGCAAATAGAATGCTAGGTATCATAAGGAAAGGAATGGAAAATAAAACAAAAGATATTATAATGCCTCTATATCGTTCCATGGTGAGACCGCACCTTGAATATTGTGTGCAATTCTGGTCACTGTATCTTAAAAAGGATATAGTGTTATTAGAAAAGGTTCAGAGAAAAGCCACCAAAATGGTAAAGGGGATGGAAGTATACTCCTATGAGGAGAGGCTACAAAGGTTAGGGCTCTTTAACCTGGAAAAGAGACGGTTGAGGGGAGATATGATAGAAGTCTATAAATTAATGAACGGAGTGGAACGGGTAAACGTAGATTGGTTGTTTACCTTATCAGAATATAGAAAGACTAGGGGGCATGCAATGAAGCTACAGGGTAAACTATTTAAGACTAATAAAAGAAAATATTTTTCCACTCAACATGTAATCAAACTCTGGAATTTGTTACCGGAGGATGTAGTAAAGGCTGTTAGTGTAGCTGGGTTTAAAAAAGGTTTGGACAAGTTCCTGGAGGAAAGATCCATAAACCATTATTAAAAGGGACCCAGGATATCAATGCTTGAACCAGTACAAGCATTGTGGAACCTGTGTCTTTTGGGGAAACTGCTAGGTATGTATGACCTAGATTGGCCACTGTTGGAAACAGGATACTGGGCTTGATGGACCTTGGTCTGACCCAGTATGGCATATCTTATGTTCTTATGTTTATAAGTATTAGCACATAAAGAACGTGCATACATGTGTATTTAATGAAATACGCACATAAATCATGACTCTCCTCATGCTCCTTCCAAACCCATCCCCTGCCTATATGCAAGTTGCATAAGAGCACGCACCCTTTTTGTCCTTGTGTGTACACGCATATTCCCTGGGTTCATTCTATAAAAGCCGTACTGCATGCATCCTTTCTAAAATGGCCTCCACTGTGTGTGCGAGTGCGAGAGAAGAGTCCTCATCCCTTCCCTTCATACCATGCTTTTTGGTGGTCCTCTCCACTCACCTATGTTTCAACACATACTGCTGCCATCAGGGGTCCAAACTCAGTCCCTCTCCTTCGTTCTCTCCGTCTCTCTTCCATCTATTCCCTTCATTGTATCTCTTCTCACATTTCTTTATTTTGTCTCACATTTTTCAGCTCCCCCCATCTGTGTCTCCACTCCATTTTCTTCTCTTTTACCCCCACATTCTTTTCCTCTACCCCCTCTATTTCCTCCTCCCATTCTCCTTCTCTGTATCGTCCCTGTAATATCTCCTTTTCCATCCCTCCGTATTTCTTACCTTTTGCTTCTACTGAGCCTGCAGTCCTCTATTTCTCTCTTTGCTCAGCATTTCTCCCTTGCTTCTTCCACCATCCACCACTTCTTTTTCCTGGCTCCAGCCCATGTCAATACTTTTCCCCTCTTCTTCTTTCCCCCATTTCAGTATTTATCCATTCCCACACCCCGCTTCCTGCATTTTCTTCAGCATTTGCTTCCCTCTAGCTATCACCCTTTAGATAAAGGGCAGGAAGGGCCAGCCCACAAGCTCTGAACAGACTCCTGCCACTTCTCGTCTAGGACCTGCATGGTCGAGTATGTTGCGTAATGAACACATAAGGACGGCTGTTCAGCCATGCGCGTGTACACCTGGGACTTTTTCATCACCTGTTTGCTGCCGTTTAGAGTCCCAAGGACAGACTTTTCAAACACAACGTTACATTTCAAATAGCAGCCTAGTTCTCTTAAAGCTTCATCTGTTTGTATTGTGACACACCACGAAACACTATTAGCATTGCAAAACAATGACGGTTTCATTATTGAAGCCTCAATCCATGTTTCTCCTGAACAGTATAATGACACTGGCTCAAACAATGCTAAATCAATTTTACAATACAAGCGCATTCAAAATCTCACTACAACATCTTGGCATGAGAGACACTATAAAAAGATGCCAAATCTTTTCCTCTTCATCCTGCATGAAATCAACACTGTATAACACTCTATTTGGTTTATTTAGCTCATGCCTTTTCAGTAGTTGTTCAAGGTGAATTAAATTCAGGTACAGTAGGTATTTTCTTGTCCCCAGAGGGCTTACAATCTAAGCTTGTAGCTGAGGCAATACAGGTCTATGTGATTTGCCCAAGGAGCATTGGGGGTTTCAAACCATGATGCTGCTGGTTTCAAAGCTGCTGCCCTAACCACTAGGCTACTCCTCCACTCTGTCAATGTGTATATTCACAGCCTCCATATCCACTGTACTTTAATCCACTGGATGAGATTACATTGCTCAACAGCTAAGAAGGCCTTCCCCACAAAGAGGATCTCCAACCTCTTTCCCAAAGAGAGCGTCTAGCCGATATCCAATAGCCAGATCTTTGCAGGCAGTCATCTCTACGCTCACCCATTGTGAAATACATTCAAACACCTCTTCCCACAACTTCTGCATTTTAGGACAGGCTTGATGCAGTGAAAAAGAGTGCCTTCCGCAGAACCAAATTAAGACAGGAACCTGACACTTAAACCCCTGCCAGGAAGGCCTATTGAGGGCATATACAGAGACGATGGGGAAATTTAAAATGCAAAGTTCCCCACACCACACTTTCCACAAAACTGTGCACCTCATATATACACACTCGCACTAAAATCATCAGAATCATACTCAACATTCAACTCATTCCTCCATTTCTGGGCAGTGGCCTGGAATGGATCACCTACCAATTCTCCCAACAGATCCCTATGCATCCAGAAAATTAACTCCCTTTTTACTAAGGCCTGATCACAATGTCATCAGAAGCCCTTCCCCAAAACTGCCCCGTCTCCCATCAAAGACTATTCTACATAATGTCCCAGTCCTGATTCTCCATCCCAAACTTATCTTTTCGGGGGGCAAAGTTCTTTATCGAGCCTCAATCATTACTCGATGCTTGACCCAGCCAATTAAGTCTTTGACCCTTGCATCTGCTACAAGCCACCCATTCCTGGTACTCAACCTTCCTCCCTCCCCTCCCCCCCTCCTCATTCCCACAGAAAGAGAGAGAAGCTGAACCATACAGACTCAACTGAAGAGATTTATGCATCCACCTCATTGCACATCCCACAATAGACTGCAGGCCTTCCATGAACTAACAGGACCCTGCACTATGCAAAACATAGAACAGAGAGCAAGACCCTACAGTTGTGACTCAAAATTCACATCTGTATTCCCTGTGAGACTCCTAGCCAGTCTTTAACATGATGCATGTGGCACAATACAGTATACAATCTAAGATTGGGCAAACACAAACCACCATCGATTATAGCCAAATGAAGTGTTTTCGACCATACCCTTGGCTTCCGCCCTCTCTCCACAGAAGACTCAGAACAATGGATACCTATTTACTAACATCCCACCTAATAAGCACCAATGGCAGGCTTTGGAGCACATACTTATTTTCCTGACATTGATTACCCTATTCCAGCCTGGAACAAATCCCACCTGCTCTTTCCCAATTAGATTCAACAAACGTCAGATGAAAAACAGAGAGACAAGTTCCCCTGAAACCCTAGCAAAGCCATATGGTGTCAGCTCAGCTTTCATCATGAACCTGTCGTGTAGACTGCCTCTTCAGTCCGCTCCCTCCTGCTGATATTCTCTGTCATTTAGGGTATATGTTTTTCACTGGTGCTGCCACCCCTCACTGAGGGCTTGTGGTCTTTCACTAAGTTTGCCTCCACCAAAACTTTCCATGCTTCATCCAAAGATTTACCTTTATCTATCACTCTAGTTACTATAAAAACCATATAGTCAGTGATATCACACATTTCCTGCCATTTCTGTAGTGTTATTGGGGAGAGACCCCATAAATCTCCAAGGCATTGCTATCTCAAACAATATCTTTCTTAGCTTTTGCCTGCGCCGGGATGTCCTCTTTCACAGCAGAATGATGCAAGACACTACCATGTCACGAGGTATATAAGGCTTGAGAGGCCCTAGAGCTCTGTGGACCCTGTCAATCAAAATTTCAGGCACTGAGTCTGAACCCAACGCAGCTTACAGAATCAGCTGAATAACATCCTCTGCCTTCGCATCCTTATCCACTTCAGGCACCTTGCGAATTCGTAATTGCTTCTTCAAACATGATTTTCCATATCCTAAATTTTAGCATGCGGATCCTTCTTGCACCTCTATTCACTTCTTATTTATTTATTTTATTGATTGATTGATCGATTTAACACATTTTTATACCATTTTTTACTAGTCAAAATAGTTTACAAGGAACTATGTGCAAAACAGAGAATCTTTGGTGCATCAAAGGTTACATATAACATCATAGGGTACAAAAACTGGGTCAATAATTAATTGTAACTAACAGGTTAATAAGCTCAAACATGGCTATAAAGGTTTGACTATGAGTACAATGTGGGGAAGGGAATATGGGAAATGTATCTAGGTTGGTGCGCTTCATCTGGAGCTAGGTGGTTAGTTTTGGTAATGAGGGGCGAATTTTGCTGTGGTTGCTTTGACCACGTTCTTTGATTGAAGGTTTCATGGAGGTGAGGTAAAAGGGTCTATATTGAGTTGAGAGAGTCCGTGATAAGTTGAGTTTCATTGGGGGTTTGAGCAGAAGTGTTATTGGAAGAGATAGGTTTTTATTTTTTTTCAGAAATCTCCAATTGATTCAATGTTCCTTAGAGTAGGAGATAGTGAGGTCCAGAGAGCAGGGGCATACAGAGAGAATGTTCTGTTACATGTACTTTGTTTTCTCTTGCTAAACTGGGGTGGGACATTGAGGAGATTTTGTGTGTTGTGTCTTCTCGGTCTGTTAATCTTGGGGTTTGTTTAGAAGCGTATGGAGGTGATCGGAGGATTGGGTTTTTTAGTACCTTGTGGATGTTAATTATGGTTTTGTATTTGATTCCTGAGGTGATGGGTAGCCAGTTGTGTCATTCAAGGATAGGTGTGATGTGCGTCTTTTGTGAGGCTCTTTGGATGATTTGTTTTGCAGTATGTTATGCTAGTTGCAGAGGGTGAAGTGTTTGCTTAGGTATTCCTTGATAAATTCAGTTGCAGTAGTCAAGCAGGGGAGTGATGATTGCTTGACAGACTGAACGGAGATTTTCCGGATTCAGGAGGGGGTGTATGGATTTTTTAGGGTTCTGAGATTGTAGTAGACGGAATTGGTAGTGTCCACTTGTCTCCTCAAATCAATGTCTCTCTACATTTCCCCAATAAGGTTTTTCATCTCCAGCATTTCTGACCCCAGATCTTCTTTCAATTTACTTCCCACCTTTTGGAGCATTTGCTTCATTACAGTGACCAAAACCAGGGCAGACAGCAGGCCTACCTCATGATTTTATTTATTTAACATTTCTTATATACTGCCTTTCATGACATCAAGGCAGTTTACATTGAACAAACTGAAATTACATTGAACAGGGCATTATAACTTGCAGATAACTATTTTACAGGGAACATGGGCAATGGAGAACATAAGAACATAAGATATGCCATACTGGGTCAGACCAAGGTCCATCAAGCCCAGTATCCTGTTTCCAACAGTGGCCAATCTAGGTCATACATACCTAGCAGTTTCCCCAAAAGGCACAGGTTCCACAATGATTATATTGGGTCAAGCACTGATATCCTGGGTCCCCTTTTTAATAATGGTTTATGGACCTTTCCTCCAGGAACTTGTCCAAACCTTTTTTAAACCCAGCTACACTAACAGACTTTACTACATCCTCCGGTAACAAATTCCAGAGTTTGATAATTGAGTGAAAAAATATTTTCTCTTATTTGTCTTAAATAGTTTACCGTGTAGCTTCATTGCATGTCCCCTATTCTTTCTATATTCTGATAACGTAAACAATCGATCTACGTTTACCCATTCCACTCCATTCATTAATTTATAGACCTCTATCATATCTCCACTCAGCCGTCTCTTTTCCAGGTTGTACAGCCCTAACCTTTGTAGCCTCTCCTCATAGGAGTAGCCTTCCATTCCCTTTACCATTTTGGTGGCTCTTCTCTGTACCTTTTCTAATAACACTATATCCTTTTTAAGATACAGCGACCAGAATTGCACACAATATTCAAGGTGCGGTCGCACCATGGAACGATAAAGAGGCATTATAATGTTGTTGTTGTTAAGTGCCGTCGAGTCAGAGTCGACTCATGGCGACCCTTTGGATAGCTATCCTAAATTGTGTTTGGTCTTGAGTCAGGCGGTTCATTGTTGACAGACTGGTACCCGTAGCTGCTGTTATTGTATCGATCCATCTCATTTCTGGCCTTCCTCTTTTGCGTTGACCTTCTATCTTGCCAAGCATGATGTCTTTCTCTAATGATCTCTCTCTTTGCATGATGTGTCCAAAGTATGAAAGTAGAAGTCTTGTCATCTGAGCTTCTAAAGAAAGCTTAGGTTTGATCTCCTCTAGTACCGACTGGTTTGTTCTTCGGGCAGTCCATGGTATACACAGTATTCGCCGCCAGCACCATAACTCAAAGGCATCAATTTTCTACCTGTCTATCTTTTTTACTGTCCAGCTTTCACATCCATATGATGTTATTGAAAATACCATGGCTTGAACAAGTCGAATCTTTGTATGGAGAGAGACATCTCTGCTCTTGAGAATCTTATCTAGGTCTTTCATAGCCATTCTGCTAAGAGCAATGCGTCGTCTGATTTCTTGACTGCTTGTTGCTTCTTTATTGATAGTTGATCCAAGTAGGTTAAAGTTGTTCAAGATTTCAATTTCTTCTCCTTCAACGATGAACCTGTTGATTATGCCAGTTGTCACGATCTTTGTCTCCTTTACAATAAGGTGCAGGCCCATTTTGAGACTATGTTCTTTGATTGTGAGAAGCAAATTTTTCAGATCATCTTCACTTTCAGCCAGTAATGTGGTATCATCAGCATAGCGAAGGTTGTTGATGAGTCTTCCACCAATCTTCACACCTCTGTTGTCTTCATACAATCCTGCTTCTCTGATGATTTGTTCTGCATATAAATTAAACAGGTAGGGGGAAAGTATGCAGCATTGTCTTACACCTTTGCTTATTTTAAACCATTCTGTTTCTCCTTGTTCCGTTCAAACTGTTGCTTCTTGATCAATGTACAGATTGTGCAAGAGTACGATCAGGTGTTCTGGTATACCCATGCTTCTTAATGTGGCCCAGAGTTTCTCATGGTTTACACAGTCAAAAGCCTTGCTATAGTCGATAAAGAACAAATAGATATCCTTTTGGTATTCTTTAGTCTTTTCAAGGATCCATCTCACATCCGCAATGATGTCTCTCGTTCCTCGCCCTTTTCTGAACCCTGCTTGCACTTCAGGGAGTTCTTGTTCCAGGTATGGTTGTAGTCTCTTTTGAATAATCTTCAGTAGAATCTTGCTGGCATGTGGGATCAGAGCGATTGTGCGATAATTTCCAGTCAGTTGGATCACCTTTCTTTAGTATTGGTATAAACACAGATCTTTTCCAGTCAGTTGGCCATGATGTTGTCTTCTATATTTCTTGGCAGAGCCTTGTAAGTATGGTAACAGCTGCATCAGATTGCTGCAATACTTCTATAGGAATGCCATCAATGCCTGGTGCTTTGTTCTTTTATAAGGCTTTCAATGCTGCTTCAACTTCTTATTTCATCACCAATGGTTCCTGATCATAAGGTACAGGTTGAAACGGCTGTTGGTCCCCTTGATCTTTATCATATAAAAACTCTGTATATTCCTTCCATCTTTTCTTGATCTTCTCAGCATCATTCAACATATAACCTTGAGCATCTTGTAACATTCCAATTCGAGGCTGGAACTTTTTCTTTAACTCTTGTAGCTTTAGGAAAGCCGTTCTTGTTCTTCTCTAATAGTTTCTGCTTCTATTTCCTTGCATGCGTCGTCGTAGTACTTTTCCTTGTCCTGTCTTGCTGCACGTTGGAAATCTCTGTTGAGTTCTGTTATTGTCTTTCTTTCTTTCTTCTCTGGCTTTAGCTTCTCTGCGTTTCTGGGCAATTTTCAGAGTTTCTTCCGTCATCCATTTTGGCCGTTTTTGCTTTTTCACCTTCTGTTGAGACTTCTCGCTTTCTTCCAACACAACCTTCTTGATGTCATTCCATAACTCTTCTGGAGCTCTGTCATTTGTATTTAAAGTAGCAAATCGATTTTGCAGGCAGTCTTTAAATTCCAGTGGTACATTCTCAAGGTCATATTTTGCTGTATTCATGAGTGGTTTGCTCTTTTTCAGCTTTAGCTTGAGTTTGCATACTAGTAGTTGATAATCTGTACCACAGTCAGCTCCAGGTTTTGTCTTTGTTGATGTTATAGAACTTTTCCATCGTTGACTTCCACATATGTAGTCAATTTGATTTTTATATAATCCATTCAGTGAAATCCATGTGTACAGTCGCCGCTTGTGTTGCTGGAAGAAGGCGTTTGAGATGAATAGATCATTGGTCTTGCAGAATTCTATCAGTCTTTCTCCAGCTTCATTACTGTTGCCGTCCATATTTTCCAACTACTTTGCCTTCTTCTATGTTGCCAACTTTTGCGTTCCAGTCACCCATGACTATCAGGATATCCTATTTGCATGTTCTGTCAATTTCAGCTTGTACTTGTTCATTGAACTCTTCAATTTCATTCTCTTCTGCAGCTGTTGTTGGGGCATATACTTGAATTATAATTGTGTTGATAGGCATTCCTCGTAGACGAATAGAGATTAAGCATTCGCTGACTGCATTGTATTTCACTACAGTTCTTGCAAGTTTCTTCTTTATTATAAATGCAACACCATTTCTTCTTTGTCTTTCATTTCCAGCATAGTAGACCATGTGATCATCTGATGCAAAGTGCCCGATGCCAGTCCATTTCAGTTCGCTGACACCCAACAGATCAAGTTGTACATGTTCCATTTCATTCTTGACCACCTCCAACTTCCCTTGGTTCATGCTTCGTACGTTCCATGTTCCAATGCGTAAGACATCTTTACAGCTTCTGACTCTCATTTCATGCTCAGTTACATCAGCAGTCAGACGTCCCAAGGGCTTTGATCCAACCACATCATAAATGCTGGCTTTACTCTGAAAAGTCTTCAGCTCTTCCCCAGTAGCTAGTTGAGTGCCTTCCGACCTGGGGATCTCATCTTCCAGCACTATAGCACAATTTGTTTTGTTGTAACTATCCATTGGGTTTTCAAGGCAAGATACAGAAGTAGATTGCAGGGCCTTTCTTCCGCGCAGTTTAAGTTTGGTGGTGTTGCCGTTGTCACAGAAATGTGATCCTCCGCCGTCAACACTATCCCATTCTGCTGCTGCCCAGATGGGTGGTTTGTCTTGGTCTGACACCTCAGCTGAGACCTGTCCATCTTGGGAGACCCTGCCAATAGTTAAACTACCGATAGTTTAGCTCTCAGCATCACTGACGCACACAAGCCCGCACAGCACGACAAGCTGCAAACCAAGTGAGGGGCATTATAATATCCTTTGTTTTATTTTCCATTCCTTTCCTTATGATACCTAGCATTCTATTTGCTCTCTTGGCCACCGCTGCACAATGGGCAGAGGGTTTTAACTTGGTATCCACGATGATGCCTAAATCCTTTTCCTGGGTGGTGGTTCCCAATGTGGAACCTTGCATCGTGTAACCATAGTTTGGGTTGTTCTTTCCTAAGTGCATAACTTTGCACTTGTCTACATTAAATTTCATCTGCCATTTGAATGCCCAGTCTTCCAATTCATCAAGATCCTCCTGCAATTTTCCACAATCCTCTTGGGTTCTAACAACTTTAAATAGTTTTGTGTCATCTGCAAATTTGATAACCTCATTCGTTAGTCCCTTTTCCAGGTCATTTATGAATATGTCAAAGAGCAGTGGACCCAGTACAGATCCCTGGAGTACTCCACTATTCACCTTTTTCCATTGCGAAAATTGGCCATTTAGCCCTGCCCTCTATCTTTTAACCAGTTCCTGATCCACAATAATACACTACCTCCTATCCCATGACTTTTTAGTTTTGCCAAAAGTCTCTGATGAGGGACTTTGTCAAAGGCTTTCTGAAAGTCCAGATACACTATATCAACCGACTCACCTTTGTCTACCTGTTTATTCACACCTTCAAAAAAACATAACAGATTAGTAAGACAAGATCTCCCTTGTCTAAAGCCATGTTGGCTGTCTCCCATTAGGCCATGACTATCTACATGTTCAGTAATTTTGTTCTTTATTATGGTTTCTACCATTTTCCCTGTACTGACATAAGGCTCGCCGGTCTGTAGTTTCCCGGATCACCCCTGGAACCCTTTTTAAAAATTAGCATTACATTGGCGATCCTCCAGTCTTCAGGTATTACAGATGATTTTAATGAAAGTTCACAGATTACTAATAGCAGGTCTGCAATCTCATATTTCAGTTCTTTCAACACCCTTGGATGTATACCATCCGGTCCAGGTGATTTGCTACTCTTCAGTTTATCAAATAGTTGTAATACATCTTCCCGGTGTAGCGATATTTCTCAATTCCTCTGCAGTATCACCTTTAAAAACCACTTCAGTCATGGGTAACATCCCTACATCTTCCTCAGTAAAGACCGAAGCAAAGAATTCATTCAGTCTCTCTGCTATAGCCTTGTCCCCTCTTACTGCCCCTTTTACCCCTCTATGATCTAACGGTCCAATTGACTCTCTCATGGATTTTTTGCTACGAATGTACTTGAAAAAGTCTTTATTTTGCATTTTTGCTTCTGTAGCAAGTTTCTTCTCAAATTCTTGCTTTGCCTGCCTTATCAATGCTTTGCATTTAACTTGCCAGTGCTTGTGCTGTTTCCAGTTTTTGTCATTTGGCTCTTTTTTCCATTTCCATGAAAGATGCTTTTTTGGCAACAGCCTCTCTGACCTCATCTTTAAACCATGCTGACAGTTTTTTAGACTTCCTTCCACTTTTCTTAATGCATGGAATACAGCTGGTCTGGGCTTCCAAGATAGTATTTTTAAACAACACCCAAGTGGTTTGCCCAAGACCACAAGGAACACCTGTGGGACTAGAAGCCCCAGTACTTCCAGCCCAACATTGTTGTCCTCTAGTGGGATTTGAACTGCTGATCTTCTGGCCTGAAGTACCTTGTCCCAACCACTAGGCCACTCCTCCCTCCATTACAGTGACTGGCACACTACAAGCTTGAGTCACAGACATGGTTCGTGCTAACTGGGATGGGACAACTAAGTGGCTCCTCCTCCGAATCCTTACTACTCAAATGACAGAAGCTGTTAAAGTCTTGATTCTTCTTTTTAAGTGACTTTTTTGGGACCAGACCTCTCAGTGGTTAATTGGACTATGATCTTCACACAAACCAATTTGCCATCTTGTGAAAGACATCACCAGCTTTCATCCCAGTCCTCTTTAATTTCTATTTGGCACGAGCTCCTTTCTAACCAGAAACTGAATAAGAACATAAGAAATGCCATACTCATTCAGACCAAAGATCCATCAAGCCCAGTGTCCTGTTTCCAGTGGTGACCAATTAAGGTCACAAGTACCTCTCAGGTTTCCAAAACATAGAGCGATTCCATACTGTTTATCCCAGGGGTAAGCAGTGGATTTCCCCAGTCCACTTTAGCAATGGTTAATGGACTTTTCTTCCAGACACTTGTCGAAACCTCTTTTAAATCGAGCTATACTAATAGTTTTTACTACATCTTCTGGCAATGAATTCCAGAGTTTGATTATGCGTTAAATAAAAAAATATTTTCTCTGATTAATCTTAAATGTGCTACATTGTAGCTTCATTTATTTCTACTTTATGAAGGAGTAAACAACCAATCCATGTTTATCCATTCCACTCCATTCATTATTTTATAGACCCTCTATCATATCTTCCCTCAGCCATCTCTTTTCCAAGTAGAAGATCCCTAACCTTTTAAGTCTTTCCTCATAGGGGTATCCTTCCATCCCCTCTATCATTTTGGTGGCTCTTCTTTCTACCTTTTCTAATTCTGTTATATTCTTTTTAAGACATGGCAACCCAGAATTGCATGCAATAAGCAAGGTGTGGTCACACCACAGAGTGATACAGAGGCATTATAATATCCTCGGTTTTATTCTCCATTCCTTTTCTTAATTCTTACCATTCTAATTTGCTTTCTTGGCCACCACTGCACACTAGGCAGAAGGATTCAAAGAATTATACATGATGACACCTAGATCCTTTTCCTGGATGGTGGTTCCTAATGTGGAACCTTGCATCATGTAACCATAGTTTGGGTTGTTCTTCCCCAAGTGCATAACTTTGCACTTATCCACATTAAACTTTGCATTGTATATATGTGTGTGCCAGCTCTCCATGCAGGTAAAGAATGTGCTGAGTTTATGTGACTATCAGAATCTACTGTTTTGCTTTGACTGTTGCTGCTCTTTGTTGCCCCTAAGAAATTGCTGCTCTAGGTGATTGCCTAGTCTTGCCTAATGATTGGGATGGCCTTGTTAAGATGATCTCATAGGTTGCCTCTGAAACGAAGAAAGCATAGAATAAGTATTTAAAGACCAAAGCTGGCCTGTCATTCGATCAAAACAAGCCACATTAATACATCTCATTGGTATTTTTATAGAAGGCTTACGCGTCCTGTTATGGCCATGGAGATGTTATTGTGCTCACCCTAATGGGGTCACCAGGCATGGAGTTACCTTCCTTCTTTCCAGTTGCAGAGGCTCTCAATCATAGGAAAACAGTCAAAGGATTATTCTCAGCTCATAGTTCAGAGTCTGCACTTGGATATAAGCCAAGAGGGGAAGAGAGAGATAGCTAGAAATTCTTTATTTATATTTATATTTAGCTTACGTCATTTCAGTTATAGCTCAGGGTAAGTTACATTCGGGTACAGCAGTTATTTCCTAGTCCTTGGAGGATTTACAATCTATTTCTGAGGCAATGGAGGGATAACTAGCTTGCCCAAGATCAGAAGGAGCAGTCGAGAGATTTGAAAGCTGAGGTCCCTGGCTCTTAGTCTATGCCCTAACCACCCTCACTATTCACATAACGGCATTTGCAGTTTTTCTCCAACATAATTCACATGTACTTTACAAGGTTATGAAGAAAACCAGTAAAAGTGGAATCAAGTTAAATATGATCAGAGGGTGACAAATGGCATGAGTTGACTTTCTCATCCACTAAAATGTATGGGCCCGATTTTCAGCTGGGCCGCGTCGACGCATAGCCTGCTCCCCTTCCGCCTAACCCAGATTTTCAATGCTGGGGTCTGTCTCACCGCACAACCTGGATGCCGCAGGAGCTAGCCGGGTAACACTGATTTTCGATGCTACCTGCTTAGCCCCTGCATCTGAAAGATAGGCAGGGAAAGACCTCACCTATCTTTAAGACACAGAGGGTTAAGCAGGTAGCATTGAAAAATTGGTTCTACCTGGTTAGCCCTTTCCTCTGCCCCGGAACACCCCTAACATGCCCCGATGCTAACCGCATAGCATCTGGATGCGTTAAGGACTGATCCGGGATTTTGAAGGGCACTATCCGTGTAGGTGCCCTTCGAAAATACCGGATATGGCATTTACACAGGTAACTAGGGCAGTTACCTGTGCAAATGCCTTCAAAAATCAAGCCCTGTATTTCCTAGTAACAACTAATTTTCGGTACACATAAAGGCACATTTTACAAAGGATGTCGATGTGCAATCTAGGATGTCCAAGCCAGAATGTCTGGGAAAAAAAAAGCAGACACGTCCAAGTGCAGGTATGATTTCACAAATGGGGACGTGCCCAATATGGATATCTATTGGGACGTCTCCAGAATAGTATTTCAGAAGCAGGATGTCTAATAGCTAAAGGTTAGAATAGTGGGTTAGGACAGGTTGGCCAGGATTCAAGTGCTGCTCCTTGTGATCTTAGGCTAGTCATGTAATACTCCATTTTCTCTATAGCTTCTGGTTGATTTATAGCTAGAACAAGCACTTTCCTGATGGAGCAAATCTAAACCTGGATGGGGTTGCAGATATCCCAATGTTTCCGAAATTGATGTCTAAATCCATTGCACCTCCCCAGACACGCCTCACCATACCCCTGCTTACTTGGACATCCCAACACCGGAGATGTCTTTAAAACCCATTTGTTAGCGGGATCATCCTGAACACCATTTAGCAGGTATGGATGTCTGATCCGGAAGTCCAGACCCACTAAATGTCCGAGCAGCCTGCCGGGGACAGAGCTCCCCATATGAACAGGCAATTTATACAGGGAGCTCTGTTTGTCGGAGGGAGGGGGTGGGACAGAAGCAGAGTGAGGGCGGGCGGTGGGCGACCCCAGATGTACAGGACCAACACAGAGATAGGAGACATAGTCCACCTCTGAGGTGGAATAAGTCCCCCTGGACGGAGCCAAGCAATGCAGTCAGGCCCGGTAAGGAAGGCAAGTGGATGCAGAGGGTTCCCCGCAGTCCGACTCTGGCCATAGGAGGCCAAATCGGGGATCGGGCTGTGGGGAAAGAAGGGTCTTGTCTGCGGCTAGGGATCACAGTTCCTGAATGAAACCACAGTGCCATGGTTTACCAAAAGGGAGATCATGTCAGATGAAGCTGGTTGATTTCCTGACTGCATTTCAATTGTTTCAGGGCAAGCTCTGGATGTGATATATTTGGATTTCTGCAAAGATTTTATATTGTCCAACACAGGAGGCTCACAAAATAAACAGCAATCTTGGGATGCGAACTGGATTAGAAACTGACTGAGGGGCAGACGATGGAGCATACTGGCAAGTGGAGTTTACTCTTCAGAAAGATGCTAAGCATATGAGTATTTCAGTGTCCAAACATGGGACTAGTTTAGTTCAATATCTTTGTGAGTAATATTGTGAAGCGGTTAGGAGGAAAGGATTGTGCAACAACAGTGAACATGTCTGAGAGAGTAGGTCAACTGCAGTTTCGGCATGATAAAGGGTGAGGCACTATGTGCATGAGGCAGCAAAGACATTTTGAGCTGATTATATCCAATGATTTCAAGGTAACAAATGTGCAGGGAAACAGCAGCTGAGTCAGATGAATGTTAGCAGGCATAAGTTCTAGTGTTAGTAGTAGAGAAAAAAAATGATTATGACATTATATAGATCATCAGGCATCGCCTGAATTATTCTCTGTGATCATGGAGATCTTACCTCTGGATAGATATAAATAAATAAATTGGAGGTGGTCCAGAGGAGGGTTTCCAAAATGGCATGCAGTCTGCATTAGGTGAACTGCGAGACTGAGAGAACTAGACATGTATCCTATGTAGCAGAACACCACAGTGTGCTCCACACCAAGCGACCTTCTGGAGTTCCTGCTCCTAATCTAACCTGCCTACTGTGTGAGGTAATGGAAGATTTGTCAGTCACGGGTCAGGGGATTTCTCTTTCATTACTTTTGAAGGGAAGAATAAAAGGCCTTCTATCTGGGGGCCTGGTGTCATCTTCTTCATCAGAGGAATGCATGTGGTATGAGAGGGTCAGCAGGAGTCCAGTGGGAGCAAGGCAACCTCCTAATGACTGGTTAGATCATACAATCTAGAGAGTGCTGTTATCCCTAAGTAGGGTTGCCAACTGACCGGTTTTCAGCTGGCCTGGCTGGTTTTTCCATGGTCAGGCCGGCTGCCGGCACAGATGTAAAACCAGCCCTTAAAAAGCCGTTTTTTTGCTCTGGCCGCAAGATCGGGAGCAGCCAGAGCAAAAAAATGGCTTTTCTCCTGACTCCCGAAGTCCACGGGGGATAGGGTTGCCAACTGGCCGGTTTTCAGCCGGCCTGGCCGGTTTTTCAATGGCCAGGCCGGCTGCCGGCGCAGAGGCAAAACCGGCCCTTGAAAAGCCGGTTTTTTTGCTCTGGCCGCAAGATCGGGAGCGGCCAGAACAAAAAAAACGGCTTTTCTCCCAACCCGGAGGGCTTCAGAGGGAGCCGGGGAAGCCCGCGCGAGGCCCCAGCTCCCTCCGTACAGCCGCCAGCATGAAGAGCCTTTTCCTTCACCCTGGCGGCTGTTCCTGTGAAGCCGTGATTGGTGGGAAAGGTTAAAGGCAATGCCCTTTAACCTTTCCCAGCATTCGCGGCTTCACAGGAACAGCCGCCAGCGTGAAGGAAAAGGCTCTTCATGCTGACGGCTGTACGGAGGGAGCCAGGGCCTCGCGCAGGCTTCCCCAGCTCCCTCTAAAGCCTCAGACAGCCGCGGTTTTGGGGGGGAGGCCAAGGACTGCCTGGGCTGTGATGGGGGGAGGGGACCTGGACTGGAAAAGGGCTAGGAGGGGGGAATTTGACTGGAAATGGTTTGTGATTGGGGGGGGGGGGGGAACTGGACCGGAAAAGGGGTAGGGGGGGGGGGAATTAGACAGGAAAAAAATGGGCTGTTACGGGGGGGGGGCGGACCTGGACTGTAAAAGGGCTATGGGGGGGGAGGGGACATGGACTGGAAATGGGTTATGATGGGGAGGGGGACCTGGACTGGAAAAGGGCTGGGGGGGGACATGGACTGGAAAAGGGCTATTGGGGGGGGGGAGGGGACATGGACTGGAAATGGGTTGTGATGGGGAGGGGGACCTGGACTGGAAAAGGGCTATGGGGGGGGGGGGGAACTTGGACTGGAAAGGGGCGATGGTGGAGGGAGGGGGAACTTGGACTGGAAATAGGCTGTGATTAGGGGGACGTGGACTGGAAATGGGTTGTGAAGGGGGGGGGACCTGGACTGGAAAAGGGATATGGGGGGGCATTGGACTGGAAAGAAATGGGCTGTGATGGGGAGGGGGACCTGGACTGTAAAAGGGCTATGTGGGGGGGGGGCATGGACTGGAAATGGGTTTTGATGGGGAGGGGGACCTGGACTGGAAAAGGGTTATGTGGGGGGAGGGGACATGGAGTGGAAATGGGTTTTGATGGGGAGGGGGACCTGGACTGGAAAAGGGCTGGAGGGGGGGGGACATGGACTGGAAAAGGGCTATTGGGGGGGAGGAGGGGACATGGACTGGAAATGGGTTGTGATGGGGAGGGGGACCTGGACTGGAAAAGGGCTATGGGGGGGGGGGACTTGGACTGGAAATGGGCTATGGTGGAGGGAGGGGGAACTTGGACTGGAAATAGGCTGTGATTAGGGGGGCTAGGACTGCAAATGGACTGTGATGGTGGGGGGGGGGGGCTAGGACTGCAAATGGGCTGTGATGGTGCGGGGGGGACTCGGACTGCAAATGGGATGTGATGGGGGACTTGGACTGGAAATGGGCTGTGATGGGGGGGGGGCTAGGACTGGAAATGGTCTGTGATGTGAGGGCTAGCACTGGAAATGGGCTGATGAAGAGCTGGAATAGGACTGGAAATGGGCTGATGTGGGGCATGGGAGAATGGGATTAGAAGGGAGTGGATGCTGGGTGGGTCTAGAACTATAAGGGAACTGATTTTGGGGGAGGACTAGAATAGATGGGGAATGAGAATGGAGAGGGGAAAAATATTTTGTGTGGAAGAAAAGTCTATGATGGGCTGGGTATTGGGAGAGTAAGAGGGGCTTGAGAATGGAAGGGTGAAATTTAAACGGATGATAAAGGAATAAGGAAAGAATTGGGGGACAGAGCAAAAGGGAAACAATCAGTATGTTAAAGCAGAAATAGAGAGAGAATGGAAAACATCTAAAAGAGAAGAAAGGACAAATGGATAGCTCGCAGAAGACACGAAGAAACCAGAAGAAAGTGACTGGAGCAATTGCAACTGAAAAATAAAACGCCCAAACAGAAGGTAGAAAAATACTTTTTATTTTGAATTTATTAGCTGGAATATGTCTGGTCTGGGAAGTGTGTATTGATAACATCTTTGCGTTTTTGTTTAGTGCAAGAGGAAATTACTTTATAGTTTTATTTCTCCAGTGTTGTACATTTCATTTTTGGATTTTGGGGTTCCCAGTTTAATTATTATCTGACCAAGGAAGTTAGCCTACACGTATCCTCGGTAATTTTTGTGGGTGGGGCTGGGGGCAGGGCAGGGGTGGGACTAGGGGCGGAGAATGGGTGGAGCATGGCGAGCCACAGGTGTCAGGTTTTTCTCGGTGAAAAAGTTGGTAACCCTAATGGGGGAGGGAGCTGGGGACGCCCGCGCTAGGCCCCGGCTCCCTCTGTACAACCGCCAGCATGAAGATCCTTTTCCCTCACGCTGGCAGCTGTTTGTGTGAAGCCGAGAATGCTGGGAAAGGTTAAAGGGCACTGCCTTTAACCTCTCCCAGGAGTCCCAGCAATTGCGGCTTCACACAAACAGCCGCCAGCATGAGGGAAAAGGATCTTCATGCTGGCGGTTGTACAGAGGGAGCCGGGGCCTCACGCAGGCTTCCCCGGCTCCCTCTGAAGCCCCTCAGACAGCCGCGGGGCTGGTCGGGGGGGGGGGGGGAGGTAAAGGACTGAATGGGCTGTGATGGGGGGGCTAGGACTGGAAATGGGCTATGGGGGGGGGAACGTGGACTGGAAATGGGCTGTGATGGGGGGGTGACCTGGACTGGAAATGGGCTGTGATGGGGGGGCTAGGACTGCAAATGGGCTGTGATGGGGGGGGACTAGGACTGCAAACAGGCTGTGGTGGTGGGGGGGGGGCCTAGGACTGCAAATGGGCTGTGATGGTGGGGGGGGGGCTAGGATTGGAAAGAGGCTGTGATGAGAGGGATAGCACTGGAAATGGGCTGATGAAGAGCTGGAATAGGACTGGAAATGGGTTAATGGGGGCTGGAATAGGACTGGAAGTGGGCTGACGAGGGGGCTAGGATTGGAAATTGGCTGATGGGGGAGTTTGGAGTGGAGCTTGGAGTGGAAAGTGGGGGGCTGGAATGGAACTTGAAAAGAGCATATGTGGGGCTAGGACTGGAAATGGGCTGATGAGGAGCTGGAATAGGACTAGAAATGGGCTGATGGGGGGAGCTTGGGCTGCAAATGGGCGATGGGCTAGAATAGGACTGGAAATGGGCTGATGTGGGGCATGGGAGAATGGGACTAGAAGGGAGCGGATTCTGGGTGGGTCTAGAACTATAAGGGAGCTGATTTGGGGGGAGGATTAGAAGGGGATGGGGATGGGGAATGAGAATGGAGAGGGGAAAAGATATTTTGTGTGGAAGAAAAGTCTACGATGGGCCGGGTATTGGGAGTGTAAGAGGGGATTGAGAATGGAAGGGTGAATTTTGAGTGGATTATAAAGGAATAAGGAAAGAAATGGGGGAAAGAGCAAAAGGGAAATGATCAGTATGTTAAAGCAGATATATAGAGAGAATGGAAAACATCTAAAAGAGAAAAAAGGACAAATGGATAGCTCGCAGAAGACACGAAGAAACCAGAAGAAAGTGACTTGAGCAATTGCAACTGAAAAATAAAATGCCCAGACAGAAGGTAGAAAAATACTTTTTATTTTGAATTTATTAACTGGAATATGTCTGGTCTGGGAAGTGTGTATTGCTAACATCTTTGCGTTTTTGTTTAGTGCAAGAGGAAATTACTTTATAGTTTTGTTTCTCTAGTATTGTACATTTCATGTTTGGCTTTTGGGGTTCCCAGTTTAATTATTATCTGACCAAGGAAGTTAGCCTACACTTATCCTCGGTAATTTTTGTGGGTGGGGCTGGGGTGCAGCATGGGTGGGTCTGGGGGCAGGGCAGGGGTGGGACTAGGGGCGGAGAATGGGTGGAGCATGGCGAACCACAGGTGTCAGGTTTATCTCGGTGAAAAAGTTGGCAACCCTACCCCTAAGCCACCTAAGCTTAACTACAGCTAAGTGCTAAACTGAAGGAGAAGAAGAGGAGACCCATGGGGAGGGATCATGGCTAAAGGAGCAGTCTAAAGAGAACCCAGGAACAGAAATTACTACAAGAGGGTCCATCTGCTCTAGGATCTGCTTTTCCTCGGTAAGGTGAGTGTGACCCAAAAGGTGCTTCCTATCTATACCACTCGGAGAACGAGTGGTTTGGTGCAGGGGACCAGTGACACCAGTGCATTCGAAACACTCAGTCAAGGGCCTGTTTGAGCTTTTGCTGTAAATGAATTATTCCAAAGTCACTCTCTTGGGGAGGAGAATAAATTTCCCCATTTCATACTGTATGTCCAGTTCGGAGTTTTAGGTTTCTGTTTAACTTTCCAGAGTATGAGACCCTGATTGTGCCTGCTTAAAGTACTGAATGTTGGGAGCAATATTTTAAATTCTATCCGGGGGCAGGAGGGCCCCGAAGAACAAGGGGGTCCACCTGTAGCTGCTCCTGTATTTTCTGAAGTGCTCTTTCCCCACTCTTGGGGCCCTTTCAAAATTGTAGCTTACGGGCCCATAATGTGAGCTTCTACCACTGGCTGGGTGTGTGCATTTCTTTGCAATCATCTTGTAGAGACTGCTGACGGAGTTCAGGGTGCCCGACATGTGACCCCTGAGGAGTAAAGGGGAGAATTCAAAAGAAACTATTTCATGTCTCAGGACACTGAAAGGCTGATTCTTTGGGACTCAAAGTGCTTTCATCCCTTTTGATTTTTTTTGGTTGATTTACTCTGCTTTTGCAGTGAAATACTTGATTTTGAGGATTACGATTAAAGGTGTTTTTATTCTGAGATACCATTGGGGTCCACGTGCCTTTTTGAGAGCTCTTGAATTTTTCTTCAGTTCAGCTGGGGCCCTAAGGTTCTGCTTCACCCTTCCACCATTTTGCTGCATTAGTATCTTTTCTACTGCTGTTCCCATGTCTTTTTGAATAACAGTGTTCTTTCTCTTTTAAGTAGGGTCTCCGGGGTTACTCTCATCCCCTAACCATCTAGAAAAGAGATGAACAGGGGGATTATTGCCTTGGATTAAAGGCGGTATATAAAAACCTGTTAAATAAATAAATGAATTGCTCTCTCACTGTGGACTTGCCTGCCAGCTCCTGTTCACCTGGAGGACAATTTCAAGAAATTGAAAGTCCTCTTCAAGACCTAAATCTTCAAGGATGCTTTTGACGTAGGAGGAGATACCCAGGATTGACTTCTCATGCCATTGCTCCCTGTTCCTTACCCTTTATACCGCTTTCCTGTCAATAGTTTGTAGTTCTTTTCTTTTTTTTCAGCACTTTTAAAGTTTTTACTATGTAAACCGCTTTGATGGCATGCCAAAAGGCGATATATCAAATTCAAATAAACTATGGGCCTGATTTTGATTTAGGCAGGCTATGCGCTGCGTCGGTGCATAGCCTGCCCGCCGAACTCCTTAACCCGGATTTTCACTGCCGCAGCAACAGACGTGAAAATCCAGGTTATGCTAGATGCGCCGGCAGCCGCCGAGGCAAAGCAGGCAGCAGCAATTTTCTATGCTACCTGCTTAGCCCCTGTGCCTTAAAGATGGCAAGGAAAAATCTTGCCTATCTTTAAGGTGCAGAGGACTAAACAAGTAGCATCAAAAATCGCTACCGCTTAGCCCTTTCCTCCACCCCCGCTCCAGCATGGAACGCCCCAACACGCCCCGATGCTAACCGCATAGCATCTGGGCGCATTAGGGACTTATCCAGGATTTTCGAAAGGCACTACCCACGTAGGTGCCTTTCGAAAATCCTGGATAAGGCATTAACATGGGTAACTAGGGCAGTTATCTGTGTAAATGCCTTCAAAAATGCCACCCTATAAAACTAAATTATATGATAGACATTTAAATTCCAGAAAGGTATAAATATAGCACAAGAAACAAACCTTTCTCAGGGAAAATGAAGTTCTAGAACACAGTGACTGAGCCGCCAGGTCATCCGTTTTCAGAAGGGCGATTGTGGGCCAGTGGTGGAGCTCTCTGACAGCTCAGTCCTGATGCCTTGTGGGATTCCAGCATTAACTTAAGGAGGAAACATTACGGATTACAAATACCACACTGCTTTGTGATGTAAGGTCGAAACCAGTACTCCTGGGACCAGATAACTTAGCAGCTCTGAGGTATCATAATATGAAATTCTAAGGGGGTAGATTGAGGAACAACATCAGAAAATATTTTTTCATGGATAAAGTGGGGAATACATGAAATATCCTAAGCTAGATAGTTTTCATTTCATTTATTAAAATTTTATAATGGAAAACATTAAAACATCAATGCAGTTTACATAACATCCATTATACGTTAAAACATAATAAAACATCTCCATTATAATCACACATACATTTATTTAGACAGTTTTGTATACCACCTTACCCTTCAATCAAAGTAGTCAACACAATTGGGGGATACATTTAACATGAGGGGATATGAGACACATACACTAATACTTATAGGGAACATGGGCAATGGAGGGTTAAGTGGCTTGCCCAAGACCACAAAGAGCACCTGTGGGAATAGAAACCCCAGTCCTTCCGGCCCAAGGCTGCTGTCCTCTAGTGCTAGTGGGATTTGAACCCCCAACCTTCCAGCCTGAGATAACTTGCCCCAACCGCTAGGCCACGCCTCCTTTGAAGCCTGTATCTGCAACATATTATTTTCAGTTCCATACAACACCTGTTCTCTCTTCACTGGTCCAATAATATTCTCAGATAAAGCACAGTTACTTATCTGTAACAGGTGATCTCTGGAAACAGCAGGAATAAGTCTTCACATATGGGTATGTCGGTACCGACGGAGCCTGCACGGGAACGCTCCCCAGCTTCCCAAAAAGGAAAGCTTTTGGGAGCATCCCACAGCGCCTGCGCGCTGCCTTCCCTAACCATCTCTCCTCAGTTTGAGTTTAAAGCTGAGACAATAGAGAGAGAGAGGAAAGGAAAGATAGAAAAAGAGATACAACTCCTAGGGGAGGTGGGAGGGTTGTGAAGACTTATTCCTGCTGTTCCCAGAGATCACCTGTTACAGGTAAGTAACTGTGCTATCTCCAGGAACAAGCAGGAATGAGTCTTCACATATGGGGACTCCCTAGCTAAGATGCCTGGGAGATCCCCAAGGATATGAGACCCTGGGAAGGGGTCTACTTCCTCCTATGGATCTCAGGCATCCATCCAGGGAAGGAGGGCAGGAGTTGTTTAAGAATGGAACAGGTGTTTGAGGACAGCCTGACCAAACAAGGCATCCCGGCGGGAGTCCTTGTCCAAGCAGTAATGAGCTGTGACATGGCTCTCCAGGGAAAGGTTCTTACTCTGGTAGGCGAAAGAGATACACTGAGCAATCCAATTGGACAGTGTTCTCTTAGAGACTGGAAGTCCCAAATGAGAAGGATCAAAAGCAACAAAAAGCTGGGAAGACTTTCTATGTTGCTGTGTCCTTTGTAAGTAAAAAGCAAGAGCTCTTTTACAATCCAGAGTATGAAGATTCTTCTCTGCATTGGATGCATGAGGAGCTGGAAAAAAGACAGGTAAATATACCTCTTGATTAAGATGAAAAGGTGAGACCACTTTAGGCATAAAGTGTGGATTTGTCCTAAGGACTACCTTATCATGATGGAACCTTGTATAAGGTGGATTAGCCACTAATGCCTGCAGTTCACTGATGCGGCGAGCTGAAGTGACTGCAATGAGGAAAATAACCTTCCAGGAAAGAAACTTCAAGGGAGGTAGTGGCTAAGGGTTCAAAAGGTGGCTTCATAAGCTGACCAAGAACCAAATTTAAGTCCCATGCCACCGGAGGAGGCCTAATGGGAGGTTTAGTTAAAGTTAGGCCTCTCATGAATCTTGCAATGAGAGGATGAGAGGAAATAGGTTGTCCATTGATGGGCTTAAGGGATGCTGCAATAGCACTCAGATGGACTCTTACTGAATTCGTTTTAAGGCCTGCATTGGAAAGATGCAGGAGATAGTCTAACAGAGAATTCAAAGGTAGTGCTAGAGGGTCAAGACCCTTTTCAGCACACCAAATGGAAAACCTTTTCCATTTAAAAGCATAAGAACGCCTGGTGGAAGGTTTTCTGGAAGCATGGAGGATATCCTTCACTTCTTGAGAAAGATTCCAGTCTTGAAGGTCTAGGCCTTCAGTAACCAAGCTCTGAGGTGTAGGGACTTGGGGTTTGGGTGCCACAAAGTCCCTTCTTCCTGGGACAGAAGGTCTGGAGCAGCTCCCAAGTCCAGGTAGGGGGCTTGGGAGAGATGCAGAAGTAGAGGGTACCACACTTGGCGTGGCCAGCGTGGAGCTATGAGGATCATAGATCCTTGATCCCTCTGGAGTTTGAACAGTCTTGGGAATCAAGGGAATGGGTGGAAATGCATACAGGAAGCCCTGACCCCAATGAAGGAGGAAGGCATCCTTGGCCTGAACTCCCTGACACGGAATTCTGGAACAGAACCGGGGAAGTTTGGCATTCCACGGACTTGCAAAGAGGTCTATGTCCGGGGTTCCCCATTCTTGGAAGATTCTGAGTACCTGATCCATGTGCAGGGACCATTCGTGTGGAAGCAGAACTCGACTGAGTCTGTCTGCCCAAGAGTTTTGAACTCCTGGAAGGTATACTGCCAGGAGATGGATTTGATGCTCTCTGGCGAAGGCCCACAATCTTAAAGCTTCGTTGCAAAGTGACAGAGAGCCAGTTCCTCCTTGTTTGTTTATGTAAAACATGGCTACTTGATTGTCCGTATGAATGAGGACTGTCTGGTAGCTGAGGAGGGTATGAAAGACCTTGAGAGCTAGAAAAACTGCTCGCTCCAAATGGTTGATATGAAGAGAGGTCTCCTGTGGGGACCAAGTGCCTTGAGTGGAGAGGTCCTGCAGATGGGCTCCCCAACCTGTTTGGGAGGCATCTGTTGTGAGGGTTGCTTGGGGCAACAACTGTTGGAAGGGGGACCCCAGCAACAAATTTTGAGTGGACATCCACCATTGGAGAGACCAAAAGAGACATTTGGTGGTTGCTATTTGGTCTGAGAGAGCTCCTGAAGCTTGAGTCCACTGGGTGGACAAAGTCCATTGAGCTGCTCTCATGTGTAGGCGAGCATAGGGTACCACATGCACTGTGGAAGCCATGTGGCCTAGCAGTTGTAGCATCTCCTGGGCAGTTAAGTGGCTCTTTGACTGAATCTGGGAGGCTAACTGCATTAGACGTTGGCAACGGGCCTGAGGAAGGTAGGCCCTTGCAGTAGTGGTATCCAACCAGGCCCCTATGAATTCTAGGGACTGAGTAGGGGTGAGCTGAGACTTTGGGAGGTTTACTACAAGTCCCAGATACTGCAGAATGCGCCTTGTGCGGTCCAGGGAAATCTGGGCTTCTGACTGAGATGGAGCTCGGATAAGCCAGTCGTCCAGGTATGGAAAGACAAATATTCCCAGAGTGCGTAGAAATGCAGCAACTATTGCCATGCATTTGGTGAACACTCTTGGAGCAGAGGCCAGACCGAAAGGAAGGACTCTGTATTGGTAATGTTTTCCCTGGAAAAGAAACCGTAGGAATCTTCTGTGAGAGGGATGGATGAGGACATGTGTGTACGCATCCTTGAGATCTAGAGAACAAAGCCAATCCTGACTTTGAAGGTATGGAAGGAGAGTGCCCAGAGAAAGCATCTTGAACTTCTCCTTGCAAAGAAATTTGTTCAATTCTCTGAGTTCTAAGATAGGCCTGTATCCCCCTGTCTTCTTTGGAATGAGAAAATAGGGGGAGTAGAACCCTGACCCTTGATGAAGAAGAGGAACTTCTTCTATTGCCCCTTGGGCAAGAAGGGTAGCTACCTCTTGACCTAGAAGGTCGAGAAGAGATGTGGGAGAATTGAAGTGTCTCACCATGGTGTGGGGAGGAAGGTCTGAGAAATGAAGCTTGTAGCCCTCTCTTATGATGGAGAGGGTCCACTGCTCTGATGTTATTTGCTCCCATCTGGGAGCAAAATGAGCCAACCTTCCTGGAATGGCGAGAGGCTCTGGCTGCTTTAGGGCCAGAAAGGCTAAGTTCTCTAGCATCGAGTCAAAAACCCTGAGGAGGTTGGGCCTGCTGAGTTGCAGCAGCCCCTGTAGGCTTAGGTCTAGCCTGTTTAGGTTGCTGACGCTTAGTGGTAAAGCGACCTGTAGAAGATTGTTGGTCAGAATTAGAAGGAAATCTGCCCTTTTTAAGGAAAGACTTTTTAAAGGGCTTTTTCTTGGCAGGAATGGAGGTTGACTTTGAAAGTCTATCCAGAGCAGAGTTTTCTGCATCCATTTGAGTGGCTTTTATTTGCCATTCTTTGCCAAATAGGTTTTCACCTGTACAGGGAAGATTTCCTAAGCCATGTTGAACCCAGGGTTCTAAATCAGAAGCCTGGAGCCAAGCAATTCTGCGAGCAGCTATGGCAATGCCTGAGGCTCTGCTGGCACCTTCAAAGGAGTCAAAGGCTGCCCTGTTGGAAAACTTTGAAGTGTCTTGAGTATGCTTAAGCAAAGTGAGGAATTCCTCCCTTTTATCTTCTGGAAGAAAAGGGAGGAAAGTGTGCAATTTTTGTGCAACTTCTTTTAGAAACATACCCATGTAAAGGCTATATGAGTTGATTCTGGCAATAAGCATACTGGCTTGGAAGATTTTCCTACCAAAAGCATCCAAGGTCCTGCATTCTCTTCCTGGAGGAGCAGAAGAGTGTCTCTTTGTACTCTTTATCCTCTTCATAGCTGACTGCACCACAATGGAATGGTGAGGAAGCTGAGTTTTCTGAAATCCAGGACAAGGAGGGACACGATACATAGTGTCCAATCTGCGAGAATGAGGAGAGAGAGTGAGAGGAGTCTCCAATAGATCAATCATGTGTTCATAAAAGAATCTCATTAATTGGTAAGGTGACTGCCTCTTTAGGAGCCTTAGAATAGCCTAAAATATCCAATTTTTTTGCTCTAGGCTCTGATTCAGAGGTTACTGAAATAGAAAGTCCTTTAGCTACTTCTCTTATGAAGTCTTGAAAGGACAAGTCCTTTGGAGGAGACATTCTTCTTTTTGGAGAAGAAGGCTCTTCAGGAAGGGCTATGGATACTTCAGGAGACTCGTCTGATGCATCAGAATCATCAGAGGAATCAAAGTATCGCCTGTCAGGGTGCTCTTCCAACGCTCGATACGCGTATCGAGCAGTATTGACATCGGGCATCCCCGGTACCGGATCGGTACCGATAAGCAGCTCTGGACAAGAAACCGCAGCAGCCGGTATCCTGGTCGATGTCGATGCAATCGGTACTGGTATCGACGCTGGTGCCGGTACCGGAGCAGATACCAACAACGGAGTTTGTTTCGGTACCAGCAGCGTCGCAGCTTGAATGAAGGCCGTAATAGCCCGCTGCATGGACAAAACATTGTGATCCATCGACGCCATGAATGCCTGGAAATCGGTATCGGGAGATTGTGCCGGTACCCCAGAGCATTCTAACAGGTGATCGGTCGAGGCCGTGCCATCGATGTCAACCTGTAACCCCATAGGAGGAGCTTTGGAAGCTGGAGATTCCCGCCAAGGTTGTTTTGCTGGTGCAGGATCCTCGAGGGCAAGCCCGGATGCATCTCGATGCTTAGAGGGAGGATCTACCCTTCGAGGACCTGCTAGGTTTATGTTTGGTTACCTGAGATCCATCAGGAGAAGACCTGGAAGATGTCGATGCTACTGACGCTGCATCAGCGGGAAACAGCACATGGAGCTTAGCTGCTCGGTTCTGTAAACCCCGTTTAGACATTA
Organism: Ichthyophis bannanicus; assembly: GCA_033557465.1. NCBI lineage: Eukaryota > Metazoa > Chordata > Amphibia > Gymnophiona > Ichthyophiidae > Ichthyophis > Ichthyophis bannanicus. Next base: position 122,849,964 of record CM066039.1, on the reverse strand, counting down.
AAGAGCAGGACGGACAATCTGGAATGGAGTGTTCAGGACCCAAACATTTAAGACACCATTCATGGGTACCTGTAACAGAAATAGTACCGCTACACTTAGTGCATTTTTTGAACCCGGAGGCTGGTTTTTCCATGAGGAAAATTTTCTTGTAGGCCCTGAGGCCCAAGAGGAAAAATACACTAAGAGAGGAAAAATAGATTTTTTTTTTTTTTTTTTTTTAAAGAAAGAAAGAGAAAAAGACCGGCGGTACCGGTCCGGAGTCAAGGAAGGCAGACACGCGACCAAAGAAATAAAATAAAATAAGAACTTCTTCAGCGGTGACAGGGCTCGACCTGCTGGCTCCGCGGCAAAGAACAACTGAGGAGATATGGTTAGGAAAGGCGGGAAGGCAGCGCGCAGGCGCTGTGGGATGCTCCCAAAAGCTTTCCTTTTTGGGAAGCTGGGGAGCGTTCCCGCGCAGGCTCCGTCGGTACCGACGTACCCATATGTGAAGAATCATTCCTGCTTGTTCCTGGAGATAGCACCTAATTCCTTTTTGTGAATAAGTATACCTTTAATCGCTTTCAGAAATGTAACACATTCTGTTCTAACTGGAGGGATAATGACAACACAGTCCATAAATTTAGGGCGGCCTTCATGCAGCAAAGGCATATGTAGTAATTCATGCTCATTTGATCACAGATTTCTCAAAGAGGAATATTTACTCACTATATCAACTCATTCTCCAAGTTTTGCCATACAAACTGATGCACTAAATAAAGACACTTAAACTCACTCCGCTGTCAACAGAAAACCAATGCAGATCTGGAAGGTAGACAAAACTATGATCAAATTGATATGAATGGCTGCATTTGTAATGAATATATTTTGCTGGTAAACCTAAATAAATTATGTTACAATACTCCAAGGGGTGGAAGAGTAGCCTAGTACCCAGGAGATTTGGGTTTGACTCCCACTGGCACTTCTTGTGACCTTGGGCAAGCCACTTTACCCTCCACCGTCTCAGAAGAAAAGGCCTGGCAATCTTACTTCCAGTCACACTTTGCCAAGAAAACCCAGGGGCTGCTGGGGTGCCAGGAGTCAGCTTGACTTGATGGCACTTAAAAAAAAAATCCAAATATTGAAGTATTACTGCCTATATTAAACATCTAAACTGTTCTGGCTGTAATCATGATTTCAGTTTACTCATCTTATAGAAAGTGCTACAAACAACATTATTAATCTGAGCTTTAAATGACAAAGCTGAATCAATCATTATTCCCAAGTACTATACCTCACTTTTATTAATCCTTCATTATTACCTAAAGAAAGGGATACAGGACTCTGTATATTTCTTCGCCTGTAATTACCAATTCCTCAGATTTTTCAAAATGAATCTTTAGATCGTTTTTGGCTAACCTGCATCTTAAACTGGTTTATAGGTAGACTGTTGCTCAAATTGGCTGGATGGTGACTGATATTTTAGGAGATTAATTTTTATATCCAAAAGTTCTACTGAACACTGACTTGAAGACATCTTAAACTATAAATTTGGGTTCAAGTGGTTCAGCGCTCCACAAATTTTTGCAGATCCAAAAATGTGCCTAGTCTAATTAAAAAATATGTCATCTAAAAGTCCTCATCAATATTGAATCCTGAAAAACCAATCCGATGAATATACATATTCTTCAAAATTTGCCACATAGACAGTGATTGAGGGAACCACAGTAGCTCCCCATGGCTATACTATGATTTTGTTAGTAAAAGTCTCCCTAGTACCAAAATGTGTTGCATTCAAAATCAAATGCAATATCTCCATCAAAAAAGCCTTAAGGATACATGGATGCAAATTCTCAGTACTGATCAAGTTATTGATGACCATGAAAGCCTTCTGTTAGTCTATGTTCGTATACAAGGAATTTACATGCAAATTGACCAACCAACCAATTATCATTAGGACAATCCTGTATTGATTCCAAACAACGTTAACACATCTGTAGTGTCTTGTAAATATGAGTGGGCTCTTCTGGCTAAAGGTCTTAACTAAATATCTGCAAATTTTGAAAGAAGTTCTAACATCGAAACAATACTCAAGCCCCTACTCACACAAAACCACTTCCGCACAGTCTGCCAAGCTCTAAGAATTCCCATCTTTGATTTCTGCAACCCGATCTATAACGGCATGCCAAAACAATCACTCAGACCGCTACAGATGGCTCAAAACACAGCAGCCAGAATAATCACCGGTTCATCAAAACAAGACTACATCACGCCCATCCTAAAAGACCTCCACTGGCTCCCAATCAGCTACCGCATCAGATACAAAATGATTCTGAACATATTCTGAATCAAACACAAGAGCTCTGCACTCAGCCTCTTCTAACCCCTCATACTACCTAACACCAGCACTAGACCTAGAAGAAAGACCACAGCAGACACACTCAACACACCAAGCAACTACACAAAAGCATGCAAATCCACCACACAAGCAGCCCTATCAATGGCAGCTCCTACAATATGGAACACACTCCCAGATGAGCTACAGTCTATTGAAGACCCAAAGGACTTCCGAAAGCACCTAAAGACATTGCTCTTCACTGAGCACTACGGACCAAGCTTATAGCCAGACTCTACAGTTTCGAACTAAGCACATAACAGAACCTCGGACTCGATCTAAAGATCAGCCACAACACACTGTAGAGACTGCAAAAACCCATGTATATAGCTGTAAAAAGCACATGCTGTAAATAGCTCACACCAATCATCCCATCCACACTCATACACCCTCACTGTACATAAACACACCTAACACAAACACCAATGCTATTGATTGATTGCAGTGTTCACCGCCTTGATTAAAGGATAAGGCGGGATAAAAATACCCTTTAAATAAAGAAAGAAAATAAAAGACGATCGATCTTCCTGGAGGGAAAGCCAATATAAACTGAAAGGTAGAACTACCACCTGTGACAGTAGTGGAGTTGTCTATGTGATTGTTTGACCTTGTCCATTAGTGTATGTTGAATGCACAAGCAGAAAAGTTAAACAACGCCTAGCAGAGCACATGACTTGGTTAAATACAAATAAACTGATGGCCCCAGAGTGGAACATTGTAAACAAATGGGCCACAATTTCGATGGTGGATTCTTGAACATGTCATCCCCCATTGGCATGGGGGTGATGTGAATAGGCAATTGAATTATCAAGAACAGTGGTGGATTTTTAAATGAAATTCAGTGCAACTGCGAAGTTGGAGTGGCTGTCATTGATTTGAATGTCCTATCGGCTGGTGGATCTTTAAGAAGGCTGGTTTGACTTTGATGGCATCAGATGCTGTGCTTATCCAGAAGAGGAGCCATTGCAAAAATCAGTGAATGTTGGTTTGAGAAATAAGCGTTTTCAGTCCTAAATCTAGTGGAAGCATGGTGAAGAATATACCGTTAAGATAAGTACATTTTAAATATATTCCTTGATGCAGAGATTTTGAAACATGTACTGCATTGGATATATGTGAGAGAATCATAAGATTTCTATGGACGCTACTGGACGTAAGTAAGAGTATTAAATAAAATTTATATGGATTCATAAGGTGGAGGTAGCATTGAAATGCTCCTGCATGGTATTATAAAGTAAAATGGACCATTGTGGGTTGTAAACATTTATATATGTTTTATGAGACTGGTTTAGTCTTACAAAAAAAACTTCTCTAAAGTGAAAGTACTGGAGTTTGATATTTTATTGGTTCTAATAATTGTTTGGTCATGTTGTTTCTGGAGCAAGGAGAAAATGTTTATAGCATCAGAGGGAGATTCAGGTTACCACTGTTGGTGAACTATCAAAGAGAGTGAAGCATAGGAGCACTAGTAGAGTCTAATAAGAAGATTGAATAAAGGAGCAGGACACAGGAGGATTAGTATAGAGAAACACAGTTTCCAGGGACCTTTAGAAGTGGGGAAGCCTGACTCTGGACCAAATTGGAATCTTTATGCTCCTGCCTAGAGCAATAGGTGAAAAAGGGCATCTCCAGTTTGCAAAAGGGTCTATAGATGCGAAGACCCAGAGGCCCAAATGTTGTACAGGACTGTAGCTAACCTTTTTAGGGTCTGCTGAACATACTCATGAATTGTGTGTCAGAAAAGTGGATTGTACTGTTTTGTGGAGTTCATAAACTCCTACAATGTCACCAAATGTGAAGCAATTTAGTTTGGTCATCCTAATAAGACACCATCCCTTGCCCGTCTATCAACAGGGTTCCACTTAGAGTATGCCAATTTAATCATGTCTTAGGGGTTCTACTATATCCTTCACTCTCCTTTAAACCACATATTTCCACCATAATTTGCTCCTCATTTGCAGCTCTGTGGAAGGTCAAGACCTTGAGATCTTGTCTAACTGTTGCAGATCTGAGACTGCGTCTCCACGCTGTGATTCTTCCTAGACTACTGCAGAATCCTTTATAATGGCATCTTTATCAAAGTATCCCCAGCTCTTACAAAATTTGATTGTCAATTTGTTGAAAGGAGCAAAGTACTTTGATCATGTCACGCCACTACGTGCATCTTAGCAATGACACCCTACTCAATGAGTCAAATTTAAAATTCTCACAGTGGCCCATAAAACATTACATTTGAATCAATCCCTTTGCAAAAGAGGTGGAGGTCAGTTATGTTTCTTATTGTATCTGGTAGTGTGTTCCATATGGATGTAAACACCTAAAGGCCCTCTTATTCACTGAACATTTTAGCCCAACAACCTAACTCCAACCCACTGACAACACACATCCCCTAACATCCCCCCTCCAAACCTACCAGATATATTCGCGTCCCACCGCTCCTAAGAACTACCCTTCCCTCAATACAGTAACCATGCAGCTCCCCTAACTCACCACTAATAATTAAATATGCTGTACATAGTTAATTGTTCCATATAACTTCTGATCTTTTGTTCTATGTACACTGTTTTGACCTGGTGAAAAGCGGTATATAAACCCTGCTAAATAAATAATTAAGTTACCTGGCAAAATGCCTTATCTCTTATTACCCCTCCCCCCCAAACACTTTGTTCTTCTCAGGCCTCATGAATTTGTCCTTCCACTCTATCTCTGCTGAGGCCAAACACTCAAATGCTGAGGCCAAATACACCAAGCATTCTGCCTTATATATTTGACACCTGCCCTATGGAATGTTCTCCGTTTATTCCTCAGGCAGGAAGCCTCTTTGCTGAAATTCAAGAAAGCTCTGAAAGCTCTCTTCATTCAATAGGGCGGGGGGGGGGGGGAGGGTGTCCTGGGGGGTCTGCTTGTATGATGGCTTGTCCTGTCTGTACAGTCAAACCTCGGTTTTCGTATGCCCTGGTTTTCGTACGATTCGGTTTTCGTTGATTTTTTTCATCAAGATTGTGTTTCGGTTTTCGTACGTTGTCTCGGTTTTCGTACAGCATTTTACCCCCCCCCCCCCGTACCTGCCATGGATTAGCGTGAGCCAGCGATCTCCCACGGAGCTTGAGCCAGCGATTCTGCGGGACCTCTGGGGAGCCGAGGAGTTCAACGCTCCAGCGTGGCCTGCCCGAAACTGCTTCCTGCCCCGGACTCTCCCCCGATTGACGTCTGCCTGCTGCCTCTTCCCCTGCACATCCCTTGAACCGGGACAGGAGCTGGTGACCGAATCTGCTTCTCCTTGGCGGCCCAGTCTCCCGCCGGGGCCCCTGCCCTCCCGATTGGATTCTGGGTGTCCTGCAGGCCTGCACACGCGGCCTCTCCTTGAAACCTTGCAGTCTGCAGCTGCAGGCTCCTGCTGGCACAGCCCCACGCTGTTCTCTGACTCTCACCTGTGTCAGGCTGCTACCTTAGGGGGGCCGGAGGCAGCCTAAGACTCTCTGTCCCACTGTTTCTCAACTGCCTGCTGCTTGGCTGACACTGCCTCTCCACCTCTCCCGACACTGTGTATGCCAACAAAAGTCTTCAATAAAGGTAAAAGTGATGTTACATGCTCATTTATCCATTTCATTAGTCATTTATATGTATTTCTCATTGTTTTCTGTATGTAAAAAGATAGTTATTCTCTATAAAATGTATTTTTTGTCAATATTTTTGGGTGTCTGGAACGGATTAATTGAATTTACATTATTTCTTATGGGAAATCTTGCTTCGGTTTTAGTCCGTTTCGGTTATAGTCAGACTTTTTTGAACGGATTAATCATGAAAACCGAGGTTTGACTGTACTTTGTTTTGTAATTTATATTTAGCCTTGTAAACCACCTAGGGGTCCTAGGTGATATTTTTTTCTCCTGGATTGGCGGTAGAGTAAATGACTGGAAATAAAAACAAATGAATAAATAAATAAATTAAATAAATTACTAGAATTGGTTTTCCCTACTGGTTGAAACACTATCTGTGGGCCTGTGAGAGATCTTTTGACGTATGCTGCACCTAGGGCCTTGAAGAAGTACATCTCTTCCCCCTCATTCACAAAATCTACACCAGGTTTTTAAGAGACAGGAGCCTGGATCACCGAATCCCCCCTCAGAGTTTGAGTAGAAATGCGACCAAGCTGAGGTAATCGAGGATGGTGTGACGGTGGCACTTTGGTGTTCTGCCTAACTCTACAGACAGTCAAGAATATTCAGCTTCTCTCAGTGGTGTAAATTCCACCCAAGCAGCTGGGGGGGGGGGAGGGGCAGCTGGTGGGGGGGTAGCCAGGTAAGAAGGGGGCCCATACAGCAGCAGTAAAGGCAGAGCAACAAATGTACTTGAAACTGTTTGCTGTGCTACGTCTCGCCCATTTTCTCCATGCATTTACGTATTCAGGCCTGGCAGTAGGAGGTGATGGCTGCCAGGCCTCAAAACAACAATGCATGAGGAACAGGAGCAGGAGACAGTGTGGCAGTTTCAAATAATTTGGTGGGGGGGAGTTACTGGTACAACAATGGGGGGGTCTCTTATTAGAATGGGGGGCCCCTTATTAGGTTCTATGTAACTTGTTGTGTTCTACTGTATGTAAACCGCCCCTGATCTCTGGAAGGGGCGCTTTAGAAAACTGTCCAAATAAAATAAATAAATAAATACCATTGTCTGTTGTTATCCAGACTTCTATAGCTATAAGGTTTAATTTAGGACAGCTAAAAAAAGTCACCCTACATGAAACCACTTACCTATACGAATAACAAACTACATAGTACCGCTGTCTCTAGAGTGACAGTGATCACTGCTCTCCAAATATATTCAGCACCACTCACGACATTCACAGAGCTGAATATACATGGATGATTCAAATGTTGCAGTTGGCATTTTAAAAAATGCTGCTTATGGCGTTTAACCATTGACCTGACTGTTTTTTGTGCCCGTCAAGGTAAACATGTATGAATGCTGTTGTGTTAGCTCATATTCGGGAAGTGCTCTCTTTTTGGAACTTTGAAAATTAGTGGCTCAAACTCTTGCAGCCAGCTCCAGCCCTTGAACTGCCCAAAACACCGTTAGACTCAGACTTGCCTGATTATGGACCTCTGGGAGAAAGCTAGGTGGAAGGAACTAAACGAAAATCTTATACATTCATCTACCCAAGATGAAGAACAAATGAAGACAAAAAAGCCTGTCCTGGATATTAAAGAGAGATATCTTGCAGGTGGCCACCCTCTGTGTGGCAGCTGGGATATATCCTAAGCAATGTGGACAGGAATAACTGGACAGACTGGATGGGTCAATTGGTCTTTTTCTACCATCATTTACTATCTACCATGTTTATTTATTTCATAATAAACATCAAAGCGAAGATGTACTGCAATTGATTGATTCCTATACATAGCATTAACCTTAGACATGTCCTCTTTTCATGACATCTGGGCGGAGTTTCAAGATATTTCTGAGTTGTCAGCAGCCATGAGGAAAGGCAGGAAGCGAATGCGTTATTCTGTTCCTACCTCCTCCCACTTAAGAATTTCTATGGACTGGCATAGGAATGACCTATTAGTAGGCCACAGGAGGAGACAGGAGTAGCCAAAAGGGAACTAGAGTTTCCTGGTCTCAGATCTCCTTCAGCAGTTCTCAGGTTCCTTGTTCAGCACTGGGTTGCCAACAGTGGCGGGATTCGATCTGACCAGGAACCGGTTCCGATCGATCCCGCAATTGAAGGAGCCGAGCGTGTGGCAGCACGGCATCCATTTGTGTTTCTTGCACTGCATGCTTGGCCCGCTGGTAGCCACCACAGGACAGAAACTCCCTGGTGGTCCAGCAGCCTGATCCCCCCCCCCCCCACCTGCCAGTGGTTTGACAGCATCAGGGGCTTCCCCCCCTGCCGCAGTCCCTGAAGCCATCACATCACTGATGGGTGGGGAGATTCCCGCCATTGCAGTGCCAGCATTGGATGCTGTTTTTGGCCTGATTTGGTGAACCTGACCCATGGAAGGAACTGGTTTGTGCAAACCGGTCAGATGCCACCAATTGGAGGATGCACTGATAGTAGCCTATCCCCTTCCTTGCAGCTCACTGCCTTGGAGCCATATTGTGGCAACCAGAACAACATCCCATCCACCAATATCTGAAATCAATGGGTATGAGGGGACAGGGACATAACAAAGGGGTATGAGCAGTGCAGCTGCACACAGCACAAATATGGAAGGATGCAAACATTAAATTATAGAAAAATTCTAAATGTAAACCTGATAAAATCAAGAGCATTTTTATATGAATGGATAAACCAGTAGGGCTTGTGTGAAGATGGAACTACTATTGATAAAAGTACTATACACCCAACTGATAAAGTCTAATAACTCATGATGGGGGGGGGGGGGCTCCAGGATAACATATTGCCCAGTGCACAATTGTAATTTGGATTGAACTGGGAGAGGAGAAGACAACAAGGAAGGATAGAAGTGGTGAGGTGTAGCAATGAGAGAGGAGGAGGAATGGTTAGTAGGAAGAGGAGAAGGATGGTGGGCGGGATAGGAGAGGATGGGAAAAGGGAGAGAATGAGACAAGATATGGAGAGTAGGAAAGAATAGATGAGGTGGGAGAGAAGAGGTGTATGGTTGCAGTAGGAGGAGAGATGGAGAGGATGGGGGTAGAGAAAGGGAGGAGGATGAAGTAAGCAGGACTAGAGGAGAAGAAGTAGGGGAATATCAGACAACAAAGGCAGGAAACTGCTAGGTACGTATGACCTAGATTGGCCACTGTTGGAAACAGGATACTGGGCTTGATGGACCTTGGTCTGACCCAGTATGGCATGTCTTATGTTCTTATGGAAGTAGGGTAGAGGAGGGAAGGAAAAGTCTTGAGAGACAGAAAGAAGGAGGAAAAGGCATGAAAGAGGAAAAAAGAGAAGTTTAAGGGAACAAAGGAGGAGGGAAGAAAGATGCATAAATGAGGAAAGACGAGGGCAAAGGAAGCCATGTGAAGGAAGAGGAGAGGGAAGGGAGTGGCATGAGCTGGAGAAAGGAAAGAGAAGGAAGCAGCAGATAGGCACAAGGGAAAAGAAAGTAACAGGTTTGACTGAGAAATAAGCCAAGACAGAAAGAAAGCAAATCAGACCCAAAGACTGGAAAATGTTTGTATTGCAGTTTTGCTGAGGATTGTCTACTATTTCCTCGTGCTAATTTGGTTCAGCTCCTGGCTCTTAGAGATAAGTCAGGCTGTATGATTAGACCACTCACCCACTTCTAACCTATCAGTGCCTCCCAAACAAAAAAAGAAGCAGAACAAAGGGAGGCAGGACCTCACCACGTTTCAACAAAACAAGACAATAAAAGCAAATGTGTGTCAAAAATATTTGGTTGGGCTGGGCCGGTATCTCAGTTATGTATTGATTTCAGATTTAGCTCATGCCTTTTCGGTGGAAGCTCAAGACAAGCTGCTTTCAGGTACTGTGGGCCCGATATTTGAAAGGCATTTATATGGTTTACAGCCCCGCAATCTGTGTAAGTGCCTTAAATGAGGATATTCAACATCACTTACACGGTTAGTGCCACTGAATGTCCCTCCTAACTTCCCTACGTGCCCCAGTGCTTTCTGGTTAGCATCGGAGTGTGTCGGGACGTTCTGTGGCAGAGCAGAGGTGGCGACAAGCGCTAAGCGGGCAGCAGCGATATTATATGCCGCCCGGTTAGCAATCTGCGTCTTAAAGATAAGCAAGGAAAACCTTCACCTGTCTTTAAGGTGCACGAGCTACCAGGGCAGCATGCAATATCACTGCTGCCCGGTTAACTACTGTGGCTTCCGGCTTTTGCAGAGATCCCTGGATTTTCAATGCTGGGGCTGCATATGACCCCGGCATTGAATATCTGGGGTTAAGGGTCAGCGGGCATGATTAAGTGCCATAGGGGCGCATAGCCTGCCCAAATCAGTACTGGGCCTTATATTTCCCTGTCCACAGACAGCTTACTATCTAAGCCAAGGGTTCTCAACCACGTCCTCAGGGTGCACCTAGACTGCCAGGTTTTCAGGATTCGATTCACTCCTTGTAAATATTCCATATGTGAGTAGATTCACTCAATGTGCACACATTGTGTAAATGTTATATTTAATTAGCCCATCCTAATACACGTTATATGTAAATAGTTTATGCTAATACCCTACTTTTTTACCTATTTAACACCTCATCTTGCTATAATTACTATGTTCAATGTAATTGGTTAATCTTGTTCATTGTAAACCGCTTTGATTTCTTGAAAAGGCGGTATAGAAAACTCTTAAATAAATAAAATAAATAAATATTCAGGATAACCACAATGAATATGCATGAAAGAAATTTGCATGCAATAGAAACATACAGATTTCTCTCCTGCATATTCAATATGGTTATCCTGAAACCCTGACTAGCTAGGTATGTCCGGAGGACTGGGTTGAGAAATCCTGATCTAATGGCTAGATCTGCTAATGTGCATTAATACATGCTCCTTATTGTCAGTGGGGCCAAATTACTAACAGCATCTGGCTTTAATAAATCAGGTCCTTTTTTTTTTCTTTATAGATTTACAATACAATACCAAGCCAACAAACTTGTACAGAAATGTGGAAGGCAGATTGAAACTACAAAGAAACAAAAATGAAGAATAAACGGGGAAGAACCCCCAATTACTGCCCCCCAATTCAAGTACTCAATAAGAGGAGGACTTCATACAGGAAACAAAAACTTAAACACTGACTCGAAGCAAAAGAGAGGTACAACAGCCACCCTAAACTAACTACGGAGTTACACTACTTGTCAGAGTCGGAGACATTATGAGCACTAATACTAACTGGGAGGGTTCATAAAATATAGAACTACCGGACTGGTACTTGCAAGGCAATTTAATTAAAAAGGAGCCTCCCAGTTGCAAAACCCCCAGCCTCAGGAGAAACTTTCCTTCTCTTCTGAGTTTCCCTAGCTAAATCGGGAAATATGCAAATTACCAAACCCTTAAATTAAACATTTCTCTTCTTCTAGAAAATCTTAAGGAGCCATTCCGTATCACATATCAAAGCAAAGGTTATTATTAAAGTAGCAGGTGTCAAAGTATCCACCAAAGATGATTCCAGTATTTCAGAAACATTAAGGACATCCATTTGCAAAGCAGGACCACTCTGACCTGAGCCAGAGTTCTTCTTAGCAGGTTTTTTTAGTACTGACTCCTGGCGACCCAGCTGCCTCTGGGGTTTCTTGGCAAGGTATCACTGGAAATAGATTGCCAGCCTTTTCTTTAGAGGCAATGGAGGGTAAAGTAACTTGCCAAAGGTTACAAGGAGTTCCAGTGGGAATCACTCTGATCTTCTGGGTACTAGGCAGTTGCTCTAACCACTAGGCTAACCACTCCTCCACTACATGTAGTGTTAGGAAGATAATAAATTTGAGTCAGTGGAGTATGGGACTCCAGGGGAACCCCAAGAGCCTCAACCAGATAATCTTTAAATATATCTCTTGCAGGAATTAAAGCAGACCTCGGAAAATCAATCAGTCTCAAATTAGCTGACCGAGTAACATTCTCCAACTGTTCGATTTTAAATTTTACTGCTTTTATATTAGTGGTGTATGCATCTGAGAGAGATTCCACTCAAGCAAGCCTAGAACTAGCTTTGGAGAGCGACTGCTGAATACCAGCTATTTCCCCTACATTCTTTGCAAGTCTCGTCACATTAAGTTGCATTTGAGTAGTCAAGGCCTGCATCTGGGGAATAAACTCCTCACCCATCCTGAAATTGCTGACCATATGGTTTATAATGTAAAGACAGCAGGGCAGTCCAGAGAGAAGGCATCCAACTTCTGAGGGAACCGCTGATATTACCCCTTCAAAATTAGCAAGTGGGGTGGCATCTCCAAACTCTCCGATGCCAGCAAACCTTGCCAAAGAAGCTTCAGCCAGAATGCTCTGCGATGGAGTAACCTCCCCCCACTAGAAACAACAGGAGCCGGCCCCTCTCCAGACATCATGGTTCGGTCTCTGGCAGTCTGGAGCTAGGGAGTCCCATATTTGAGGACTGACTTTCTGCTTGTTCCTGGAGAAAGTGTAGTTACTCACCTGTAACAGGTGTTCTCCAGGGACAGCAGGAATCAGTCCTCACAACCCTCCCTTCTCCCCTAGGAGTTGCCTCCTTTACCTTTTCACCTTTTATTTATTAATTAATTTTATTTATTATAAATGTTTATACCGCATTTTTCCAACGGATCAAAAGCAGTTTACAAAGAGCAAACAGTTTGAATAGTATGGAAACAGGTACATATTCAGTTACATGGAACATTTTAGACTACATACAATAACATTGGTATTATAACAGTAACTAATGCTTAACATGGAACTCTATTAGCAAACTATTTACATGTTTAGGAGGGAGGAGGGAGGGGGAGGGTTTGCGTCATTGTGTTTTGTTTTGGGTGCCAAAGTGAAGGGTAAATAGATGGGGTTTCATTTTTTTCAGAACGTTTGCAGGTCATTTATTTCTATTAGGTAATCCGGGAGGGCATTCCAGAGTTTAGAAGCAATGTGAGAGAATGCCTTGCTGTTTGTAGTCCTCATTGATTTCCTGAAATCAAGAGGTATTGAAATCTTGTTCTTATTGCAGTCTTGTTGTGTGCAGTTGTGGGTTTCCTTTGTGATAAGTGTGGAAAGGTGTGAGGGGGCAGTGTCTTTGATTAGTTTGAAGGTTGTAACAAGAATTTTGTAATTTATACGGCTTTGGATGGGTAGCCAATGGAGCTCATAAAGTATCTGAGTGATGTGTTCCGTTAGGTTGGTATCCATAGTTATCCTAGCTGCAATATGTTGTGCTAATTGGAGTTGCCTTAAGGCTTGTTTTGTAATGCCTTGTAGGGTAGTGTTGGCAAAGTCGAAGTGGGGTGTAATGATTGCATGGACGACAGATTTGAAGTCGTGGAGATGAAGAAGTGGGCGGAGTAATTTCAGCATTTTGAGTTTATAGAAATTCTTTTTGGTTGTATGTTTTATATGGGATGTCATATTAAGGGTGCGATCAATGATTACCCTGAGGTATTTTACCTCATTTTTGATTAATATGTTTATGTCTTTTTGCCTAAGGTATGTCACTTGACTGAGAAAGACGGCACCCTTTGGGGGGAGGGGGACCACGCATGCGTAGTGGCATTCCCAGAGGCCTTCTTTGGGGGCTGGGGAGGTACTCCGCGCGGGGCTCCATCGGTGCCGACGTCACCCATATGTGAGGACCGATTCTTGCTGTCCCTAGAGAACACCTGCTACAGGTGAGTAACTACGCTTAATGTGTTGATGTGTAGGCCAATTTCTTGGAGATACTGCAGCATGATGGCATGGGACATAGTAAAAGCTGTTAGTGTAGCTGGGTTTAAAAAAGGTTTGGACAAGTTCCTGGAGGAAAGGTCCATAAACCATTATTAAAGCGGACCCAGGAAATCCACTGTTTCTCCCAATACAAGCATTGTGGAACCTGAGTCTTCTGGGGAAACTGCTAGGTATGTGTGACCTAGATTGACCACTGTTAGAAACAGGATACTGGGCTTGATGGACCTTGGTCTGACCCAGTATGGCATATCTTATGTTCTTATCACTGTAGCCATCCCGGGCAGTGTAGACAACCCATTGATCTCCTGGGGAATAGAAAGTTGAAGGCAGCAACAGGGGACTCCAAACCTTGGGGGATAATGATGCCTTAAAGCCCAAAAGAGACGCCGAGCCTCCTGACTTTGTCATCTCCACCGCTGGGTCCCCTCCCAAGGCACCAGGGGGCTGGGGCAGAGAACGCTGTAGTTAAGCATCAAGCGTCCAAGGGCAACCAAAGGAACAGTGTGAAGAACCAGGTTAGCAGGGGGTTTCTTCCCTGATCTTACCTTCCTTTGTCCCATTTCAAGCGCTCTTCCACCAAGCATACCTGCAATCCGCCATGTTGGAAGCTCCTCCCACTTCCGGCCCTACATTTATATCAGAGAAAACAGAAAGTAAAATGACTTACCTAAGGTCACAAGGAACAGCAGTGGGAGAAGTGGGATTTAAACACTGGTTTCTGTCTGCTGCTGTAAACAGTAGGCCACTTCACTACTACCATGCTTTGTTAAATTTGGTTCCCAGGCAAGGACTCTAGTCTCTAGAAGAAACAAGGCTGTGGATGCTACAGAGACAGCATGCACAATGTCTAGGAGTCCCAATCATTGTGCACTGGCAACACTAGAGTCCAGGCTTAAGCTGCATACCAGGCTCTTGGGGGGGAACTGCAGTTTGTAGCTCCAAACTGAGGACTGTTGCTGTAAAGACTGGTCGAGGTGAGTTGGGAGGGGGATATAAAAACAGGAGAACCCATCTCTCAGGTAGTTGTAAGTGAACGTTTATGCTATAGATCCAAGATGGCAGCCTAGGGAAAGCTTATGCTGTGTGAAGCTCTGTATTTTGGCTGGGTCGCTTGACTTATGAGGTAGCATAAGAGAAATATTCAGGCGGTACTCCCAGAACTCCTGAGATCACACTAAGTTTGCTTAAGTTCAATCCCAGACCTTCTGGCCAAGGACCTACCTTGTCCTTTGAAATAGAGCTTCAGAGCTCTGAGACAGGGAAATATCACTGAGTCCTGGCAAGGAGACTATTTCCCCTGCTCCATAAGAACTTAAGAAATGCCATACTGGGGCAGACCAAGGTCCATCAAGTTTCCAACAGTAATGATGATTTATGGACCTTTCCTCCAGGAACTTGCCCAAACCTTTTTTAAACTCAGCTACACTAACAGCTTTACTACATCCTCCAGTAACAGATTCCAAGTTTGATTACGCATTGAGTGAAAAAATATTTTCTCTTATTGGTCTTAAATGGGTTACATTGTAGCTTCATTGTGTCCCCCCTAGTCTTTCTACTTTTTGATGGCATAAACAACCGATCTATGTCTACCCGCTCCATGCCATTCATTAATTTATAGACTTCTATCATATCTCTCCTCAGCCGTCTTTTTTCCAAGTTGAAAAGCCCTAATTTCTAAGCCTTTCCTCATAGGGTATCTTTCTATCCTCTTTATCATTTTGGTGGCTCTTCTCTGTACCTTTTCTAATTTTGTTATATCCTTTTTATGATACGATGAGCAGAATTGTGCACAATATTCAAGGTGCAATCGCACCATGGAACAATACAGTGGCATTATAATATACTTTGTTTTATTCTCCATTCCTTTCTTTATGATTTCTAGAGTTGTATTTGCTTTGACTACAACTGCACACCGGGAGGAGGGTTTCAATGTATTTTCCATGATGACATCTAAATCTTTTTTCTGGGTAGTGATTTCTAAGGTGGTAACTTGCATCGTGTAACCGTAGTTTGGGTTGTTCTTTCCTCGGTGCATAACTTTGTAGTTGTCCACATTAAATTTAATCTGCCATTTGAACATCCAATCTTCCAATTTATCAAGGTCCTCTTGCAAGTTTTCACAATCCTTTTGCATTTTAACAACTTAGAATAGTTTTGTGCTCTCTGCAAATTTGATCACCTCACTTATTCCCATTTCCAGGTCATTTATGAATGTGTTAAAAAGCAGCGGGCCCAGCACCGATACCTGGGGTTGGCACAGAATGAGGCATAAGCTCTGCTGGGAAATGTGGCAGTGGTGATTGACACTGGGGATATGTAGGCCATCCCAGAGAGATGCACAGGATGATGGCAGCAGAGGGGAAAGAAATCAGACACACCAGATCTGGAAAGGCATTGTTGGAGGCTTTTGGAAAGATAGGCACCATTCTAGATAGAGAAGCCATATCATCACCTGAAGTTTCAGCTGTGGTATGTAATTTAAATTAAAGATTTCTTCTCGTGAAGTGTCCCACAATATCACTTGAGAACATATGGAGCATTTTAATGTAATTTAAAGTCAATTTCTTTGTCGGTCATTGTTACTAAGGATATTTACAGTACACTGCAGGCCCAAGAGATGGGCTGATTCAGGACAAAATTAAATTATGGTACATCACAAGCTTGAGAATTGAGAACTCTGAGGGAGTTGAATTTAAGGGTCTTGACTTTCCTAAAGCTTTGTACTGTCCCTTAATGCTCTATTTAAACAATATCTTTGGGAGATATAAAAAAATTCTAGAGAAAGGTCTTAGAGATAGGCAGTAGACCTATTTATGCCCTCAAGAAGAAAAGAAGGATCCACAGAAGAAGGAGAGAGTGGGGATGGTCAGACTAAGGATAGTTTAGATCTCACTGCTCTTTTGGAGAATTTTATTATGAAAGACAGGAAAGTCCACTGGTGACTTTTGTAATCCCATATGATTAGGACCATGTGTGGTGCCTGGATGTTTGAGATAAGTAGTCTTTATTCATGGGGCTTAAGGTATGGATTTGCCCCAACCTGTGTAAAGAAACCCAGAACAAGAGGAAAAATTTCTGAGTACATGCTAGGTGTCTCAGTCTCCAGGCGATTAGTTCCATTTATGTTTGCCCTGTAACTGTTGATTGTGTTATCTGCTTTGAAATACATGCCCTCTGTACTCATGCAGTCAAGATTTTCCCCTAGAAAGTTGATGCACGTTGTGGCCTCAGAGGGTGTGAAGAGTTAATGTGGCTTCTGGACTGGAGTAAGAGTAGTCAAAGACATAAGGCAGGTTCATCTCTTCTCCCTATGAGGTTTACATTTCTAGGAAGGATTTTCTTTGCTCGTCTGCTTTCAGCTGTTTCAGGTGCTGCTTTGTAGGTTGAGTGATACTAAGCATTTCATAAGAACATAAGATATGCCATACTGGGTCAGACCAAGGTCCATCAAGCCCAGCATTCTGTTTCCAACAGTGGCCAATCTAGGTCATACGTACCTAGCAGTTTCCCCAAGGCACACAGGTTCCACAATGCTTGTACTGGTTCAAGCATTGATATCCTGGGTCCCCCTTCTTAATAATGGTTTATGGACCTTTCCTCCAGGAACTTGTCCAAACCTTTTTTAAACCCAGCTACACTAACAGCCTTTACTACATCCTCCGGCAACAAATTCCAGAGTTTGATTACACGTTGAGTGAAAAAATATTTTCTTTTATTAGTCTTAAATAGTTTACCCTGTAGCTTCATTGCATGTCCCCTAGTCTTTCCATATTCTGATAAGGTAAACAATCGATCTACGTTTACCCGTTCCACTCCGTTCATTAATTTATAGACTTCTATCATATCTCCCCTCAGCCGTCTCTTCTCCAGGCTAAAGAGCCCCAACCTTTTTAGCCTTTCTTCATAGGAGTAGCCTTCCATCCCCTTTACCATTTTGGTGGCTCTTCTCTGTACCTTTTCTAAAATCGCTATATCCTTTTTAAGATACGGCGACCAGAATTGCACACAATATTCAAGGTGCGGTCTCACCATGGAACGATATAGAGGCATTATAATATCTTTTGTTTTATTTTCCATTCCTTTCCTTATCATACCTAGCATTCTATTTGCTCTCTTGGCCGCCGCTGCACACTGGGCCGAGGGTTTTAACAAGGTATCCACAATGACGCCTAAATCTTTTTCCTGGGTGGTGGTTCCTAATGTGGAACCTTGCATCGTGTAACCATAGTTTGGGTTGTTCTTCCCTAGGTGCATAACCTTGCACTTCTCCACATTAAATTTCATCTGCCATTTTGATGCCCAGTCTTCCAATTTATCAAGATCCTCTTGCAATTTTCCACAATCCTCCTGGGTTTTAACAACTTTAAATAGTTTTGTGTCATCTGCAAATTTGATAACCTCACTTGTTATTCCACTTTCCAGGTCATTTATGAATATGTCAAAAAGCAGCGGACCCAGCACAGATCCCTGGGGTACACCACTATTCACCTTTCTCCATTGGGAAAATTGGCCATTTAGCCCTACCCTCTGCTTTCTATCTTGTAACCAGTTCCTGATCCACAGTAGTACACTGCCTCCTATCCCATGACTCTTTAGTTTTGCCAAAAGTCTCTCATGAGGGACCTTTTCTTTAGAGTGTTCCTTTTAATTTATGGAATATTTCATTATCACTATGTGTACCTTTCTTATCGAGTAACTACTTGTGTAATGATTAAGTGCATATAAATAGTTTTTAAAAAAATCAAGAAAGTTAAGAGCGCTGTGCCCCAACCAAGGACAGCTGTAATTATGCTGGCAGGGTGAAAGAGCAGACAGAAACTGCTGGATATCCCCCCCCCCCCCATCTCCCTCCTTCCCCCAAATAAATGTTCTTCATTTTTACTTACGTGACTTAACAATGCCCCTGGTTTCTTACACAAGCTAGTAACCCACTTTTCCTCTGATCACCCCTCAAATTCTTGTGAATTTCCTTTATAATTTCATCCAGGAAAGTGAGTAGTGGCCAATAAGTGGAAGGAAAGGGAGTGGGGGGCTGCTGTCAAGAGACCTACCTCAGGCAATTGGGGTATGGCAGATGCTTTCTAACTGTGGGGTGCCAAACTTGACTGGTTGCTTTTCCTCATTTTTGTCTTCCGCACTGTAAACTGGTATGTAAGTAGGTCTCTCATTTGGCACTAGCTGCCTCCTCTCGATTCGTAAGCATTTGTGACTTCATCATCATTACCAGGGCTGGGTGGCATAGCTGAGTGAATCAGGCAGGAGTGGGAAAGGTTTTCCCATTACAACATAGGATGCTTCCAGACCCAGGGGGCAAACAGGCACAGAAACTGAACACAATGTGCATGTTATCTAACATTTGGGTCCAAGCCAGGGAAGGAGTCATCCGGAGACTGGCAGTGTTGCCTCGCGTTATTTAAATGTACAGCTGGAGACTAGAAGGGTAAAGAGAGAAATGGAAACATGGAAAATGACAGCAGATGAAGACCATTCAGCCAATCTAATCTGCCCATCCATACCAACTACTAAACTCTACAATTCTTTCCTCTCCCTTAGAGATCCTCTGTGCTTTGATTCCACCACTTCCTCTAGGAATATAGGGATTATTAGCAACAAAACAAAATAAGGTATGCTCTGTTACATCTAGGGGAATCTGCTTCTTCCCTGCCCAGGGTTCAGTGAGACTTTCTGGGAAATGAGCCACAAAAGAGACAAATCTGTATAGGAATTAGGCTTTATTATGGATAGATAAAGAAGATATATATATATATATATATGAGATAGCAAGTTGTAGCAGTGCTATGATCACTATTATACAAAAGTAAAATATCACTGATTAGCAACCAGATGTCATAGGCATGGCTTAGGAAAGTACAGAAAACAGCTATCTGGCTAGTGAACCACCCTCTAGGGAAGAATGTAAGACCTGTACCTTAGCGTTCCATCAGGTGGATGATTGTAGCTGGGGTCTGAGGCAGTCTCTGGAACAGCACAAAGTCCAAAAGAGGCAGCTATGCTAGATAATGCCGGCTACAGCCATCCAGAAATGAGTCACGTAAGACGACAGAACCTTAGCTCTATGGGAGTCTTATTCTATCCCGAGGTTAGTGGAACGGCCTTGCACACACACAGTGTGTGTCTGTCTTTGCAAGACTAGCAAGAAAGGCAGAAGGCACAAAATGGTCCCAAAGTTCTTCTGTGCATACTGTATTATTCCTTGTGATCAGTTCTGATCACATTTTGGTGATACTGCAAGGCATCTCGGTGAATGAGGAGGTAGTCATCAGGTGGTCATCCTGCAGACAAAGGGTCCATGGTGAGAGTTGAAATGTAGAAGATGATGGTATGCAGCTCATACATTGTTGCAAATATGCAGGACCAGTAAAAGTCTGTGGATGAGAAAGGCCTAAGCAACAGGTTCTCTGACAATTAGTCATGGTTAGGAACAATAGTCATCTGTATGCACACATACAAGCACTTGGCAGGCTGGTGCTTGAAGGTCAGCGAAGTTTTTGTAGCAGGACTCCATTTTGTATGGTTCAGGCTTTGGTTCAGAGCAGGCCAAAGGGTACCAATCCTACAGGAGGCTGTTCCATGTATCTACCACCCTTTCCATAAAGAAATATTTCCTTAGATTACTTCCGAGTCTATTCCCTTTTACCGTCATCCTATGATCCTTTATTCCAGAGCCAGAGCCAGGCCCGGTCCATCCACTAGACGAGCTATGTGGCTGCCTAGGACAGCTATTCCAGATAAGTGGATTTGTGCCCCCACTTTGTTGCCTGTGGCAGGCCATGTGCTTCAGATCACATGACTTGCCACTTCTGATCCCCTTCCGACACAACTTACTCTCAGAGGGGGGTCAGCAGCGGCAGATCATGTGGGCTGAAGCACATGGCCTGCCATGGGCAACAAAGCAGTGGCACAAAGCCACTGCTTTTAAAATATTGACACTGCCACCACCATCCACTCCCCCCCCCCCAAGACAGAATCGGTGGCAGCGGAGGGTGGCAGCATGGTGCAGCAGGGGCAGCTTGGTGTGGAGGGCGGTGTGGCTGGGGTTTCTATGTGTGGGGCGGCAGAAACCCTTGGGACAGCCCTGTCCAGAGCTTCCTTCCCCCTCCTTGTTTTTTTTTTTTTTTTTTTGTTTGTTTTTTTTAACTACAATCTCTTTATTGAAAAAAGGTTTTTGCACACAAGTTTGAAAGTACATAGTAACATAGTAAATGACGGCAGATAAAGACCAGTATGGTCCATCTAGTCTGCCCAGTAAGATGGCAAGAGTAGGTGCACCTGCCACTCCATGCAGGCCACCCCTCCCTATGTCTTTGTTTTAGGGGTGAACCCATTGCTCCGTGTAGGACACCACTGTACAAATTAGAAGAAACAAAAAACACATCAAAAACCATTATAACCAAGAACAACAAGGGAGGAGGCCCATTGGAACACACAAAAAAATGAGATGAAAGAATCACACCAAGATGTAACCTCAACCTCAGATGATTAGGTTCCACATGAAAGAAATATAACAGAACTCCACACCTTCTTCACCATAAGCAGTGTACCTAATCTTTCACCCTCTGCCAGTTCATCCTTATGATATAAGGTGATAGAGCTCCACCAAACCATTAGATTGCTTAGATGATGTTTCCAATTACTCAAAATCTGCTGAAGTACTATCGCCAAGAGTCAACACTGACTTGAAGGCGCACATTGCATTTTACTACTGATATAAATTGACACAGTAAATGTGTCTATGAGTGAGAAAGATCCAGACTTTCCAGGAAAATCTGAGGAAAACTATTTTGGAGGTGAGGTCAGCAAGCACAGTAGAAATTTACATATCATATGACAAACTTCTCCCCAAAACCAATGGATCTTACCACATTCAAAAAAAACCTGTATAGTGGCGTGCCTCCCACAATGCTACAATACCAACATAGTTTAGTTGGTGCAAAAGCTTATCTGAATAGCTTACAGAAGGTCCAATGGACACTGTGTGCTAAAAAGAAAAAAAAAAAAAAAAAGACTGCACGAGATTGGCCGATATAACAAGGGATGATTCACCTGCTCCCAAAAAGTGGTCCAACAAACATCATCCTCTTGTACATCTAGATCAGTTTCCCAAATGTGCTGCAAACCCCACACAGCCTAGTAGAACCTATCATTCAACATATGGATTCTACCATATGGGAAATCTGAAGCTCTTCCAGTTCACATCAAAAAGCTGATCTTTCCATTAGAACTCGTAATCACTAAGACATAAATTGTCTTTCACCACTGCCAGGGACATAAGCCAAACCAGCTCCAAGGGGAAGGGGAGGACCTAAGAGAATTCCACCTTATACCAAACAAAAGGATTACATCCACGTCAGGCAGGTTATCCCACCAACTCCCACTCTGAATTATAAATGCTAGTCGATCCAAATAAAAAAAATCTGGAAATTGCATCCCATCATTTTCTTGTGCTGTTTTCAACTTCTTCACCGCTATCCTTTGGGGTTTTCCCTGCCACAAACAGTGCCCTAAAAGCTTTTCACACTTAACATAAAATTTACTAGGAAAAAGAAAGGGAGAAATGCTTAAAATAAAATTAACTTGTGGGGCAGCTAACTGACCACACCAAGGCAGAAATTTAGGTGGCTACTGAGACTGCAGAGCTGATCAATAAAAGAAGACTAAAACCAATCCTGAACCAAGATACTTTCCATTCCATTTGCCATACTTAACTATTTCAACACACTCTACCAGGGACTCCTAAAACAAACTATCATGCCACGCCAAATAGCAGAAAACACAGCAGCACGAATTATCACAGAAATACCTAAACAAGAACACATACCCCTATACTCAACCAGTTACATTGGCCCCCAATACATTCCCACATCAGGTTCAAGACAATGTTAAAAATCTTTAAAGCATCCACCAATCATCAGCCGACATTCTACAAGACCTCATACTAAGAGACACAAGCACCCGACCCAGGAAAAACAACAAGAATATGATCATCACACCCCACGAATACCAAAAATCCAAACAATCTACATCCAGATGACATGTGAGTGATAATAGACAAAGACTTCCGGAAGAAGCTGAAAACTCTACACAAATCACCTGGAACACATTATTTAACCACCTAACCGAGGAAAAGATCCAAACTCCCCCTCTAATAACCTCAGGCCATGGACTAATAACTATTCTTTAACGCCATAGACATGAATTGTACATAGTTACGCCCTTTATCTTGCATTGTACATAAGTTAACTTGTTTCCGGTCCACCTTCCTCTTCCCCTGTTTAAAGCGTTCTCTGTACATAGTTAAGTTATAATGTAAACCGCTTTGATTGAAGGAGAAAGCAGTATAAAAGAATGGTTAAATAAATCAATCTTATCCATGCTCTTTTGCATCAGACAATCCAAGCACCTAGATAATTAAACACCTAAATATGTAATACCTTTAGAAGCCCATCTAAAATCAAAACCATCACCATCAGCCCTACAGCATTTATTATTCATTGGCAGAACTCCAAATTTACTCCAGTTCACCTTATATCCTGAGAAGGGAGAGAACTTATCCAATAGCGCTGTCAAGTGAGGTCTAGACAAAAAGGGAAAAATGTCTGTGTAAGCAGCTAATTTATTGGAAAGGATGCAACAGGATTTAGGAAAATATTTAGCACAGATACAGTATAAGCTGCAATAATGAACGAGTTGAGGATTTCTATTATAGATAGAGGGACACAGGCTTCTGTAATATAATTGGATATTTCTGCAGCCTTTGATTTAGTTAATTATGAGCTGCTGTAGGCTAGATTAGATTCTGTAGGGGTGGTAGGGACAGTATAGCATTGGTTTGAGGGATTTTTAAGAAAATCAGGCTCAACAGGTTACTTGGCAAGCGAAGGTCTCCGAATCTTGGCTGCTGGGTTCCCCATTGTTTCCCTATTTTATTTAACTTTCCTGGGTCCTTATAAGCCTATAAAAACAACATTGTAAGAAACTTATTATATGGACAGTTGTTTTCAGTGCATCCAGAAGTGGATGTGAAGGGACAGCTTAAATATTAACCCCCCCCCCCCAAAAAAAAAATATTACTTGCTGGTGGATGGAATTTAACCCCACCTACAGTTTTACCTAGTACTGTAGGTTCAATGATTTCTCTTAGCTGTTGTTGTTAAGTGCCGTCGAGGTGGAGTTGACTCATGGCAACCCTCTGGATAGTTGTCCTAAATTGTGTTCGGTGTTCAGTCTTCAATCATGTGTCTCAATGTTGATAGACTGGCTCCCGTAGCTGCTGCTATTGTATCGATCCAGTTCATTGCTGACCTTCCTCTTTGCCAAGCATGATGTCTTTCTCTAATGATCTCTCTCTTCGCATGATGTGTCCAAGTATGAAAGTCGAAGTCTTGTCATCTGAACTTCTAAAGAAAGCTTAGGTTTGATCTCCTCTAGTACCGACTGGTTTGTTCTTCGGGCAGTCCACAGTATACACAGTATTCGTCACCAGCACCATAATTCAAAGGCATCAATCTTCTTCCTGTATTTTTTTCCCTATCTAAACTTCACATCATATGATATCATTGAAAATGCCATGGCTTGAACAAGTCGAATCTTTGTATGGAGAGAGACATTCCTGCTCTTCAGAATCTTGTCTAGGTCCTTCATTGCCATTCTGCCAAGAGCAATGTGTTGTCGGATTTCCTGACTGCTTGTTGCTTCTTTATGGATAGTTGATCCAGATAGGTTAAAGTTATTCACTATTCCAATTTCTTCTCCATCAACGATGAACTTATTGATTTTGCCAGTTGTCAGGATCTTTGTCTTCTTTACATTAAGGTGCAGGCCCATTTTAAGACTATATTCCTTGATCTTGAGAAGCAAATGTTTTCAGATTATCTTCACTTTCAGCCAGTACTGTGGTATTGTCAGCATAGCAAAAGGTTGTTGATGAGTCAACAATCTTCACACCTCTGTTGTCTTCATACAATCCTGCCTCTCTGATGATTTGTTCTGCATATAAATTAAACAGGTAGGGGGAAAGAATGCAGCCTTGTCATACACTTTTGCTGATTTTAAATCATTCTGTCTCTTCTTCTTTGTTTCAAACTGTTGCTTCTTGATCAATGTAAAGGTTGTGCATGAGAACTATCAGGTGCTCTGGTATACCCATGCTTCTTAATGTAGCCCAGAGTTTCTCATGGTTTACACAGTCAAAAGCCTTGCTGTAGTCAAAGCACAGATACTGTAGATATCCTTTTAATATTCTTTAGTCTTTTCAAGGATCCATCTCACATCTGTGATGTCTCTCGTTCCTCACCCTTCCCTGAACCCTGCTTGCACTTCAGGTAGTTCTCGTTCCAGGTTTGGTTGTAATCTCTGTTGAATAATCTTCAGTAGAATCTTGCTGGCATGTGGGATCAGAGCGATTATGCAATAAATTCCACAGTTAGTTGGATCACCTTTCTTTATACCAATACTAAACACAGATCTTTTCCAGTCAGTTGGCCATGATGTTGTCTTCCAAATTTCCTGGCAGAGCCTTGTAAGTATGGTAACAGCTGCATCAGATTGCTGTAATACTTCTATGGGAATGCCATCCGTGCCTGATGCTTTGTTCTTTGATAAGGCTTTCAATGCTGCTTTGACTTCTTCTTTCATCACCAATGGTTCCAGATCATAAAGGTACAGGATGAAACGGCTGTTGGTCCACTTGATCTTTATCATATAAAAACTCTGTATATTCTTTCCACCTTTTCTTTATCTTCTCAGCATCATTCAACATAGATCCTTGAGCATCTTGTAACATTCCAATTCGAGGCTGGAATTTTTTCCTTTAACTCTCGTAGCTTTAGGAAAGCCAATTTTCTTTTTCTTCTAATAGTTTCAGCTTCTATTTCCTTGCATGTGTCATTGTAGAACTTCTCCTTGTCTTGTCTTGCTGCACAGTGGAAATCTCTTGAGTTCTGTGATTGCCTCTCTCTCTTCTGGATTTAGCTTCTCTGCATTTCTGGGAAATTTTCAGAGTTTCTTCAGTCATCCATTTTGACCATTTTTGCATTTTCACCTTTTGTAGATACTTCTCATTTTCTTCCAACACAACCTTCTTGATATCATCCCATAACTCTTCTGGAGCTCTGTCATTTGTATCTAAAGCAGCAAATCGATTTTGCAGGCAGTCTTTAAATTCCAATGGTATATTCTCAAGGTCATATTTTGCTACATTCATGAGCGGCTTGCTCTTTTTCAACTTTATCTTCAGTTTGCATACTAGTAGTAGGTGATCTGTAACAGTCAGCTCCAGGTTTTGTCTTTGTTGATGTTACAGAGCTTTTCTATCGTTGACTTCCACAGATGTAGTCAATTTGATTTTTGTACAATCCATTGTGTGAAATCCATGTGTACAGTCACCGCTTGTGTTGCTGGAAGAATGTGTTTGAGATTAATAGATCGTTGGTCTTGCAGAATTCTATGTCTTTCTCTAGCTTCATTTCTGTTGCCAAGTCCATATTTTCCAATCATTTTGCCTTCTTTGTTGCCAACTTTTGCTTTCCAATCACCCATGACTATCAGAATATCCTGTTTGCATTTCTGTCATTTTCAGCTTGTATTTGTTCATAGAACTCAATTTCATCCTCTTCTGCAGCTGTTGGTGCATATACTTGAATTATAGCTGTGTTGATAGGCATTCCTCTTAAACGAACAGAAATTAAGTGTCCACTGACTGCATTGTATTTCATTACAGCTCTTGCAAGTTTTTTCTTAATTATAAATGCAACACTATTTCTTCTTTGTCTTTCATTTCCAGCATAGTAGACCATGTGATCATCTAATACAAAGTGCCTGATGCCAGTCCATTTCAGTTTGCTGACACCCAACAGATCAAGTTGTACACGTTCCATTTCATTCTTGACCACCTCCAACTTCCCTTGGTTCATGCTTTCGTTATGTTCCATCTCATAATATGTAAGACATCTTTGCAGCTTCTCACTCTCATTTCATGTGCAGCTACATCAGCAGTCAGATGTCCTGAGGGCTTTGATCCAACCACATCATAAATGCTAGCTTTACTCTGAAAAGTCTTCAGTTCCTCTCTAGTAGCCAGTTGAGTGCCTTCCGACTTGGGGGTCTCATCTTCCAGCACTATAGTGCAATTTGTTTTGTTGCGAGTATCCATTGGGTTTTCATGGCAATATACAGAAGTAGATTGCCAGGCCTTTCTTCCATGCAGTTTACGTTTAGTGTTGTTGCCCTTGTCACAGAAATATGATCCTCCACCGCCAATGCTGTCCCATTCTGCTGCTGCCCAGTCCCATTCAGCTGAGACCAGTCCATCTTGGGAGACTTTGCTAGTAGTTACACTACTGATAGCCTAGCCCTCAACGTCACTGATGCACACAAGCCCTCACAGCACGACAAACTTATGAACCATATGTATCAGTTTTAGTAAAGAACACATTTAATAATTTGCAAGCTCTTAGACATATTAGAACCTTTTTGGAGGGAGTCATTTATTTTCTGTGATGCAGGCTGTTGTACGTTTTGACCTAGATTACTGTAATATAGTTCTGCTGGATTTATCAGACAAATAGCTCAGATTATAAACTGCAGAATGTAGCAGCAAAGCTGGTTTTGGAAGGAACTAGGTGAGAGAAAGCAACATTGTTTTTCATTAAATTGCACTGGCTCCTGTAAGGGCAGGAATTTTATTTCAGATTTTGTTATTTATTTTTAAACATTTACAGAGTTTGGCCTCCTATTATTTATGTGTATCTATTATACTGTATACGCCTAAAGGCACATTTTACAATGGGACGTCCAAGTGCAATCTGGGACGTAAAAGCCAGAACATTTGAAAAAAGAAAAAAGAAAAAAAAAAAAAAAAAAAAAGCAAGCACGTGCAAGTTCAGGCACGATTTCAGAAACATGGACATGCCTGATATAGATTTCTATAGAGATGTCTACATAGATGTCCCCAGAACATGCCAGAACATGGACATCTAATAGCATAATGGTTAAAGTAGTGGGCTAGGGTCAGGGTTCAAATCCCACTGAGAGTCTTTGTGATCTTACAGTGGTCACTTAACTCACCATCTTCTTGCTGGATGTTTTAAGGCCAAAACAAGCACTTTCCTGATGCCTTATTGTACCTGCAGCAGGTCTAAACGTGGATGTGCCTGCAGATGTCCCCATCGTTCTTGAAATCAAATAGAGATGTTTCATTGCACATCCCCAGACACGCCTCCAACATACCCCCTTGCCTACTTGGATGTCCCTGCACTAGAGACATCTGTAAATATCAATTGTGGAATGGCTTTGGAGACGTCTCTGTGATTGACATCTAAGTGAATACGAGGGGGTACCCAAAAAATCCGGAACAACATTGCCGTGGGCGGAGCTTGTGTAGTACGCACTTCTGCCGCTAGGCGTGTATAGCGCAACTCATTGTCAGTTCAGTGCCACCTGTGTTGTCGACCTGGCTTGTTCTGTTCATCTGCAGTGATTGTTTTTGCTAGTGCTGTTTTGTTCTTGCTTCGTTTTTTATGATGGCAAGTTTAAGTGAACAACGTGCAGCTGTGAAATTTTGTTTTCTACTCGGTAAAAATGCTGCTGAAACTGGCTAAAAATGGCATGGTTCCGCTGCCCCACGCACCTTACTTGCCTGACCTGGCTCCGTGCAACTTTTTCTTATTTCCACGCATGAAAAGGGGCATGAAAGGACACCGATTTGACAACATTGAAGAAGTCAAGAAAAAAACGAGGGAGGAGCTGTCAGCCATTTCTAAAGAGGACTACAAAAAATGTTTCGAACAGTGGAAGCACCGGTGGGACAAATGTATCAGTTGTAATGGAGAGTATTTTGAAGGGGATAAGGTTGTTTTGTAAACAATTTGAAAATATATAGCTTTTAAAAAATAATTCCGTTTTTTTGGGGGTACCCCCTCGTATCTTCAGATTCCTAAATCACAACTGAGCCTTTTAAAATTACTTCCCTAGTCACCCATTATGAACAGGGAACTAAAATCAGGTTGGCTTTACCATTAGCAAAGTCTTTCCATTTACAGGAGACAGGAAATAAATCAATCATTCATGAGCCTGGGTCCTATTCTGTGGAATTCATTTCATCTAGAATTGTGTGAATTCATTTTGTTTTGCTATTTCATCTGCTTTTAAAAACTTGGCTGTTTCAAAACTACTTGTCTGGTTAATACTAAGTTTATATTTTAACAGCTACAATTACAGACTAATCCCCAAATATCCAACACACGACAATAAACTCAACATTCATCGATATATAGGAAAAGAAGTGCTATCTACCATGGAATTAAAACAATTCTCAATGATTGTAGGAATTTTAGGAATACTTACACTAGCAACCTTGACAAGTTCATTCACCCCTTAAACATAATCTATTCCAGTCATACACACAACTCACCAATGTAGAGCAAATTGGGGAACCAGCAGGACATGGATCAGAAATACGCAGAACAGACCCATACCAGTCACATTACTTAGACCAAGTCAATGCTCCTCGGTAACCCTAGATAGTCCAACAGAGCTCAAATGTACACTAGTTAACCCAAGTTGTGTTAGAAATAAAATACCTAGCATAATGGACTACATTAGTGACAACAGCCTGGATGTTTTATTCATAACGGAATCATGGGTTACACCAAATGACACTGTTCTAATAAACCAACTGAAACCAGATGGATATGACATATTTAACTGTCAAAGATCAGAGCAGAGGGGAGGAGGATTGAGCATCATAGCCAGAATGGAACTTAAATTCTCAGTAGTTACAACACAAAATGTAGAAGACATGGATATACGTCTAATAGAAAATAAATACATATTGGCTTGCCTAGTATATAAACCTCCCACTTCATAAAAACATAGAAACGTGATGGCAGAACAAGACCACATGGCCTTTCTAGTCCCCTTTTTTTCTTTTTGAGATACTCTGTCCCATGCTTTTTTGAATTCAACATACAGTACAATGTTTACATCTGTTATATTAGGTAAAAACAGCTAATGCCATGCCCCTAAGATATCGCAGATTCAACAAGAAAAATTTCCTAGATGAAGTCACACCATATCTATTGTCAGATACCTCAAGCTTAGACAAACTCATCCAGAATTGGTACTTAATCTTAGGGCAAGCAGCCTCGGAACCAACCAGAAAGCCTATAAACAGGAAACAGAAAAAGAATGCAGTTTGCTACACCCAAGAGCTTCGGAACATAAAAACTTAGAAAACTGGAAAGGACCTGGAGAAGAACAAAACAACCAGATATTCAAATAATTTATTTTAAAAAACTAGAAGAATATCTCTGTATCAACAGAAATAAGAGAGATTATCGCACAAAACTAATATCATCTTTAAAGAAGTTGAGAGAACTATTTTGGATAGTAAAATCTCTAATCAAAAACCCACAAAATGAGGGGACAATCCTCACACCAAGCCCCCAAATCATGGACACATACTACATGGGAAAAATAAAGAAATATCTAACAGGGAGGCTACTTCGGGCTTGGACAGTGTTTGCAGCACTTCCTTCTATATTTTCCACCTATCACAGACCGGACTACAGCTGCCCCTCCCTTGTGGTGAGGTTTAAAAGTTTGTGTGTGCCACGGTACGCGGCTGTGGGTGCGTGGCCGTAGGCGTGTGCCCGAAGGGGCATGACCTAAGGGGCAGGTCTGCCCCTTAGGAGCCCCTTTGGAGCACTTGGGAGCCTTGGTGATAACTTTTTCTGTCCTGGTAACAATGGGGAAATGGAAGGCATGAGGTAAGGGCCCTGTGTCCTTGGGGAAAGCTGTTGGCCCTATGGACCATCATGTAGTGAACATTGCTCCCCCCTCTGTCTTCTGGAGTCTCTGCTTTGGACGTAGTTTCACCTTCTGAGGTTTCTTTAAGTTCAGGGGTGCATACCCCTCCCCCTCAACCAGGTTATGATCTTGCTGTGCCTCCCCGCGAGGATCCTGCGATAGAAGCGGGCTCTCCTAAAATGGTGGCCTCCACTCTTCTCCCTCGAGATGGGAACATTTTCTTTGATTTTCCCCGTGTGGAGTTGCATTATCCAGCGCCAGTAACACTAGCAGTTGCTGGGCCAGTAATGGGAACCTCTTCCCCCTCGGGGGTAGAGGTTTCCTTGAATGATGTGTTCTCAGCTATTTGTCGGGTAGAGGGAGTTTTGTCGGGTACTCTTGCTCAGCTGTGTGGGTTTACGGAGGGCACTTCCGAAGCCATGGGGAGACCTTATCTGCTGTTTGTGAAAGAACCCGCAAGATAGAAGCCACCGTAAATGGGGTTCAAACTGCAAGTAATGCTTTTATTAAGGATAGTTTGTTTCTTCAATCCAAAATGGAAGCTTTGGAAAATGTTGCCCAGGCCAGAAATCTTAGATTTTTGCATTTTCCTAAGATTCATCTCATTTCCCTTTTGGAGCTTTTTAAAACATATGTTAAAGAGATATTGTGTTATTCTTCTTTTGATGATTCTTCTATTTCTTCCATATACTATTTACCACATTGGGTTTTGGATAAAGCTCCAGAAGGGGAAATGGATCACTTAGTTGATTTGAATTAGATTTAACTATCTTTCTGGAGACCTCTTTTGAAAAGATCTCTCAGATCGCGACATTGTTGGTTACTTTTCATTCAGAGGCAGTGGAAGGGATGATTTTTCATCTTTACATTTCTAAGAAGAATATTTCTTTTTGTCGTCAACCATTAATGGTTTTTCCTGATGTTGCAAAAGTCACCCAATCACGTTGAAAATTTTTTCTTCAAATTAGACCTAGGGTTTTGGCTATCAGAGCTACGTTTATTTGAAGTACCCCTATGTGTCACAGGGGTACAAAACTTACTTTCATGGAACCATCGCAGTTGGAACTGTTCCTACTTGATAAGGACAATGATAAGTAAGGATGTTAATTTTGCTTGGTTTTTTTTCGGGTCTTGGTTGTTTGTATGATTGGGGTCTTCATTATTAGTGGGGGTGGGGGTCCTTAGGTAGCCTCTCTTGATGTTGGCTTGTATTGTGGCAGGTGCAGGCCTGTGACCCACGGTGTCTGAACATAAGCAGACCAGCATGGCTAGCTTGACCTGTAAATGAGGCCTGTGGAGAGGCATATAGGATTGCACATCCCCCAATATGCTGCTATTGTAAGATAGAACTCAGTAGAAGTATTGAATTAGTTTAGGTATGCAGAACTGTAGAACTGAAAGATGGAAAAATACAGAAAAGACATGTTTAAAAGTTACTGATAAGAAAAAGTACATCTGCAAAGAAATAATTAGGAGTGCTGACAGATGAGTTACAGAACCCTGCTCTTCTGCACGCACAAATTGGTTCTATGGCCTTGAGAGTGTGAAAGTAACAAGTTGATGAACTGGCCATTGTAATTGGGACTAAAAGGGGGGCATGCAGGTGTCATGCCCACAGAAGGGACATAATTGGATAAACTTATCAGTACCGGGACCAATGGAAGAGGTACGGGAGGTTACCGGGACCAATGAAATGTTTTTTTATACCTAGAATGGAACAGAAGTCTATAAAAGTTGTTGTAATGCTTGAAAACTTTGCTCAGCCATTTTGAAATTGACTGGTTCGAGACTTGTGCACAAATAAATGATTTGGACCTTCTGAACAGACTCCTGGTATCATTGGTTTGTCTGCGCTTTGCTGCTACATATTCTTGGTGCGTTGGCCGGGAAGTTGTGGAATCAAAGTGTATATAGGGCAATATACCACGACTTTCCGCCTCTATAGGCTTGGTCCTGCCGGGATCGCGCCCTTCCGACGAGGGCTGCTCCCTGGCGCCACCGGTCCCTTGTATCGGAGGGAGCTGGTTGGACCTCGGCGGGTGCCGGGCCCGGTTGGAGCCAACGCCTCGAACCCGAGTGAGGGGAGTCCGAGGTCCAACTCATGCGCCTGCTTGGGAAGTTTGAGGACCGGATCCGGTGAGTATAGTTTTGATTTTGGGTCTAGACAGAAATAGAAAGAACAGTACTGCCATTGGAATTTGGAATTTGTAATCTCGAGATATTGGGAATTGGTAAGAGAGCATGATCAACTCTCAAGGAAGAGCCGAGTAACCCCGCATGGGAATTCGCCGGGTGAAACCCTCATCCTTTTTGTAATTGGGAAAAAGACTAGTCAGAACAGATAGAAACGAATGTATTCTGGGATACGTTGCTAGCATGATTGTGTGAACGAAGTGTGAATGAGAGGTCTGGCAGCACGGACCAAGTGAAGGCGGACCCCTGAGTAGCGCATTTCCTGACCGGGCGACCGCGTTCAGGTCGCGAAAAGGGGGAAGCGATTGTCGTCTTGTCTTGTTATTTGTATTCCCTATACGTTTCCAGGGCCGTGAGGACCCCTTACCCACGGTCCGCCCTCCTTTTCCCTTCTGTCTGTTGTTGCGCGCACACATCGAAATGGGAGGGGCAGGGTCTACTAGAAACACTCCATTAGAATGTATGATCGCACATTTTAAAGAGGGATATTCAGGAGATTATGGTATTAAAATGACAGCAGCCCGTTTGCAGATTTTGTGTACTAGGGAGTGGCCCGATCTAGACCCCATCTGGCCCCGAGAGGGAACGTTCACTGTAGAGATTATTCAGTCAATACACCGTAGAGTGCAGATAGCGCACCCCGATCAGTACCCCTATATAGATTCCTGGTTAAGTATTTGTGAAGATCCGCCCCCCTGGGCGCAGCGCTGTTATGAGGAACAGTGCAGAATAATGTTAGCTAAAACAGATTCTAGACAGAAAACGGAACAGCCTAGAATGAAAGAGCAGGATAAGAAAGCCAAGAAGAAGCCCATCTTGGTAGATCCTGATTCCCCAGAAATAGTCCTCAGGCAGCCCCGAACCCCAGGTCCAATAAGAGTAGCCCGGCGTCCTGCCCCAGAACCCCAGAGACGGCCAGAGCCGAGGCGGGACCCAACCCCCGATCCCCCTCCCGGAGGAGAGAAAGAGGAAGAATTAGTGGAAAGAGAAGAGGAGGACATAAAAAGCGAGTCAGAAGTGGAGATAGAAGAAGGAGAAAGAGAGAATCCCCAGACGAGGAGGACAGTGTACAAATAATTGAGAAAGCCAGCGCTAGCACTAGCACGCCAGTAAAAGAGAAACCCAAAGCAAAACCTGTAGAGAAAAAGAAAGTGACTCCTGCAAAGGCAACGACAATAACCCTTAGATCCCAAAAGACACCTATGGCGGCCAAACTGTTTCCCTTACGGCAAGTCCCGGGAGTGCCCGTAAAGAATGATAATGATGAAGTGGTAGCGGGACCCCTAACTTATGTATATATCCCTTTCTCTACAACTGATTTATTAAATTGGAGGTCGCATTATGCCTCTTATACTAGTAAGCCCCAGGAGCTGACAGAATTAGTAACTAGTATTATGGAAACTCACCAACCCACTTGGCCAGATTGCCGTCAGCTCCTGACCACCCTATTCACAACAGAAGAACGAGCAAGAATTAGAAAAGCAGCTATTGAATGGATGGCAGAGAACCCCGTAGCTCCGGGACCAGGGCAGAATATAATAGACCGTCGGGAAGCAGCGCAGAGAGAATTCCCGAATGAAGACCCCCAATGGGATCCAAATACAGATGAAGGATCCACAGCCCTAGCCCGTTTTCGCCAAGGCTTTTTACAAGGCCTGAGAAGGGGGGGCCAGAAAGCTATGAACCTTTCCAAGGTTGCAGGAGTTATCCAAGGGTTAGATGAGAGCCCAGCAGATTTTTATGAGAGATTAACTGAAGCATACAGAATGTATACTCCCTATGATCCCGAGGCACCAGGAAGTTTATGAATGGTGAATTCTGCTTTTGTAAACCAGTCTCAACCAGATATTAGACGTAAATTACAGAAATTAGAAGGGTTTGCGGGCATGAATGCAACACAGTTAGTGGAAGTCGCTCATAAAGTGTATGTGAATCGTGATACTGAAAGACAGAGAGAATGTGATAGAAAGATGAAGAAGAAAGCTGATTTTTTGGCAGCGGCCATAGTTGAAAAGAAAAGGGGAGGTGTCCCTAGTCGAAGGAGCAGAGGAAGAGGGCGGGGTCAAGGCGGAGGCCGGACCCAGAGACTAGGCGTGAACCAATGCGCCTATTGCAGAGAGGAAGGACATTGGAGAGATACGTGCCCGCAACTCGAAGACGCCCAGCAAGATGACGACAACGATCATCAATGGCGAGAAGAAAGACGAGGCCGTCCCCGAAATCGCGGAGGAGCCAATCGAGAACAATTCCAGCGAGAGAGAGAGGAGGAGCCATTCAAGCATTGGCCACACCAGCCCATGATGAGGATGACTTGGATTAGGACAGACCGGGCTCCAAGTTTGCTTTAGGTCTCCAGGAGCCTATGGTCGGAATACAAATAGGAGACCAAATTATGAACTTTATGGTTGATACTGGAGCACAGCATTCAGTAATAGACAAAAAGATAGCCCCATTTACTACAAAAGCAGTCACCATTATAGGAGCAACTGGTGCCAAAGCCACAAAGTCTTTTCTTCAAAACCGAATATGCAGTCTAGGAGGACAGCAAGTAACTCATCAATTCCTTTACATGCCCGAATGTCCAGTGCCATTACTGGGACGAGATATGCTGGCCAAACTTCAAGCACAGATATCTTTCTCTGAACAAGGAGAAATGCAAATGACAGTAAATCCCCAAGCCAAACCAGCAGGAATAATGCTGCTGACGGTGCCCCGAGAAGAAGAATGGAGGTATTACGTTGATGACTCCATCCAAGATACCTATTTTGAACAAACTTTAAAGAACATCGATGCACCACCTGGAGTATGGGCAGAAGGCAGTCCCCCAGGCCTAGCCAAGCATATAGCTCCAGTGATTGTAACCCTCAAGCCTAGTGCTACACCAGTGCACGTCAAACAGTACCCTCTCCCAAGAGCCGCAATTGAAGGCATTCATCGCCACCTACAAAGATTGCTCGAGTATGGCCTACTAAAAGTATGTCAATCCCCATGGAACACTCCACTTTTGCCAGTAAAGAAACCTGGGACAGATGATTATCGCCCAGTACAAGATTTGAGAAGAGTAAATGATGCAGTTGAAACCATACATCCAGTTGTACCCAATCCTTACACTCTTCTAGGACTGATACCTGCTGAAGCTACCCATTTCACTGTACTGGATTTAAAAGATGCATTCTTTTGCATAAGATTAGCCCCTGTAAGCCAAATATTGTTTGCATTCGAATGGCAGGACCCCATCTCTGGAAGAGGGGGCCAGCTCACCTGGACAAGATTACCTCAAGGATTCAAGAATTCACCTACCATCTTTAGCGCTGCACTAAATCAAGACCTTTCAAGCTATCCAGTAGCCCCGGGGAAGAGAGTGCTTCTCCAATACGTGGATGATCTGTTGATAGCTGCCATATCAGAAAGTGAATGCATACTAGCCACCAAAGACCTCTTGCAGTTACTAGATGAAGCTGGATACAAAGTTTCCAGAGCCAAAGCACAGCTATGCCAAAAAGAAGTGAAATACTTGGGTTTTCGTATTACCCAAGGAAGCAGAAAATTAGGCAGAGAAAGAAAAGAAGCAGTATGCAGAATTCCAACTCCAACAACCAGAAAGCAAGTCAGAGCCTTTCTGGGAGCAGCAGGATATTGCCGAATCTGGATACCTAACTTTGCCCAAATTGCCAAACCACTATA
Organism: Ichthyophis bannanicus; assembly: GCA_033557465.1. Taxonomy (NCBI): domain Eukaryota; kingdom Metazoa; phylum Chordata; class Amphibia; order Gymnophiona; family Ichthyophiidae; genus Ichthyophis; species Ichthyophis bannanicus. Next base: position 122,813,544 of record CM066039.1, on the reverse strand, counting down.
TGAAGCCACAAAAGGAGAAGAAAAGTCACCACTGGAGTGGGGACTTGAGCAGGATACAGCCTTCCAGAAGTTAAAAGAAGAATTGATGTCATCACCAGCACTTGGACTACCAGATGTCCACAAACCCTTCCACTTGTTTGTACATGAAGCACAGGGAAATGCCTTGGGCATGTTGACTCAGAAATTGGGAAATTGGGAGCGACCTGTAGCATACCTATCGAAACAATTGGACCCTGTGGCCAAAGGATGGCCACCTTGCTTGAGAGCAGTTGCAGCTACAGCGCTACTAGTGAGCGAAGCAGACAAGCTCACACTAGGACAGAACATACGAGTCACTGTGCCACATGCAGTCCTTGCCCTTATGGAACAAAAAGCAAATTATTGGCTCACCAATTCTCGAATGTTGAAGTACCAGAGCATGTTATGTGAAAACCCACAGATACAACTTGAAGTGAGCCATGCCTTGAATCCAGCTACCTTGATACCCATCAGTGAAGAACTCCCAGAACATGACTGTATCGAAGTCATGGAGACTGTGTTCTCCAGTCGACCTGACTTGATGGATGTGCCCATAGACAATCCTGACCAGATCTATTATGTTGATGGGAGCAGTCTCATCCTCGATGGACGACGCTGTGCCGGATATGCAGTCGTCACTCAACACGAAGTAGTTGAATCATCAGCTCTAGCCTCAGGCACATCAGCCCAGAAAGCCGAATTGATAGCACTCACCAGAGCATTGTTGTTAGGAGAAAAACTTGTGCTGAATGTATATACAGATTCCAAATATGCCTTCACCACCTTACATGCCCATGGAGCTCTCTATAAAGAAAGAGGACTCATCACATCAGGAGGAAAATCAGTCAAGTATGGTCCCGAGATATTGATGTTACTTGATGCAGTCTGGGCCCCAACACGTGTAGCTGTCATGCATTGTAGAGGACATCAAGCAGGAAAAGGAGAAGTTGCCCGAGGAAATAGATTTGCAGATGCCTCAGCACGACAAGCAGCTATGACAGGACAGATTGCCCCACAAGCTATGCCAATGCAAGCAGCATTGTTTCCAGTACCTTTGAATCTATGGACCCCAAGATATACCACCAAAGAATTGGATTACTATTGTGACAGAGAAGATGGAATACTGAAAGATGGATGGATTGAGCTGCCACCAGAAGAGGGCAGTCAACCTCCTGGACGAATAGTAATTCCTGAATTGTTAGGACCATCCTTTGTCAAAGCCTTCCACGAAGCCACCCACTATGGGAAGAGTGCTATGGAAAAAGCACTCAGACCACATTTCTACATCCCTCTGATGACAACCATATCAGCCTCCGTAGCACGTCAATGCCTAACCTGTGCCAAAAATAATGCCAAGCAAGGCCTTATTACGGCACCCCGAGTTCAGTCAGGAGGTGTCACCCCCATGCACAACCTCCAAGTTGATTTTACTGAAATGCCAAAAGCCAATGGATACCATTACCTATTAGTATTAGTTTGTACGTTCTCTGGGTGGGTAGAAGCCTTCCCAACCAGAACTGAGAAAGCCCGAGAGGTTACCAAAGTCTTGATGAGAGAAATTGTCCCTAGGTTCGGAATCCCAGCAGTAATAGGGTCAGACAATGGACCCTCATTTGTCTCCCAAGTTACTCAGCAGTTAGCAAAAGCTTTGCAGATACAGTGGAAACTCCACACTGCATACAGACCCCAGAGTTCAGGGAAAGTTGAGCGAATGAATCGTACCTTAAAAGCCCAAATGTCCAAGCTTTGTCAGGAGACACACTTGAAATGGCCCCAAGTGCTCCCCATAGCTTTACTCAGAATACGCTCAGCTCCTGTAAAGTCAACAGGATTTTCCCCTTTTGAAGTTTTGTATGGTAAACCCCCACCAATAGTGCAGGGAGTCAAAGGAAGTTTAGCCCAGATTGGTTCAGAAGTAACCAGACAAGAACTCCTAGCTCTTAGTTTTGTTCTGCAGACTCTCCATACGTGGATCCAAGACCAGTTGCCTATCAACTTGACGGAACCCTTGCATCCCTATCAGCCTAGTACTTCGGTGTGGATCAAAGATCGGAAGAAGACACCGTTGGAACCCCATTGGAAGGGACCGTACACCGTCATCCTGTCTACCCCAACTGCAGTAAAGGTAGCCGAGATCGACGCCTGGATCCACCACAGCAGAGTCAAGCCCGCCGCCGATCCTGAACCAGAGCAGTGGACAGCAGAACAGCATCCTGATGTACCCTTGCGAGTTACTCTGAGACGGCAACCAGCAGCTTAGACACTTCATCACAAGTGCTTTGCAGTAGCCAAGTCTTTCGAAGAGGATTGCTGTTTTCCATGCAGCAACAGTTTTGTTTCAACGAACCCAATTTGTGTGTGATTTGACACACTACTTTGAGACTACATTGACTAAGCCAGACTTCACAAGCCAACTGAAATTGCTAAAAAGTTGGTTAATGTGTACTGGACATCTTGAGGATCTTCAATCAACACTCAGCACCCGTTAAATTGCTTCATTAGCAAACGGGACGAAGAATAAAAGACCGTCGTGATCAAGATCAGCAAGCTGAGGATTCAGAAGAACTCCAATCAACATCAACATGTATCTTTGTTTTTGCTCTGCCTTGGTTGCCTTCTTTGGAGGTTTTGAACTGACTTATGCTTTACCTCCATGCACTGCTTGCATTACTTCTACTAGAACTGGACTGAAAGTAACTCAGACTTTGCTTTACCATTCTTACTATACCTGCAAGGGAACAGTAACTCGGTGTATCTATAACACCACTGAACTAAATGTTTGCACTCATGGCAAGATCAAAAGCATGCTATAATCCGTATCAGAATCCATCCTATTACACATTGGAAATAAGATGGAAGGATGCAGATGGACCTATATTAGCTGCTACACCACCACTTAAGGACATTACTAAACCTGCTGTTTTGAATTTTGATGCATGTAATGCCATTAATAGAGATAGTCAGTCCACCTGTGGTACATGGGAGAAAGCGTATCGAAATGACCATAAGTACATGTGTCCAGAAGGTGCCACAGGATGGAGAAAGTGTACAGGTAAAACGGGATCAGGCTATAGTACTGCTACAGCAGCAGATTACTATTGCCCGTATTGGGGATGTGTTTTTTATGCTACCTGGAACACTGGTATAACTAATGAGAAAATAGATAAGCGGATGGCTACTCTAACCAAGCCAACCACTAATGATAAATGTCAGAAAGATGCTTGTAACCCCTTACACTTACGTATACACAATCCCCATGCATGGAAACAAGGATACAAGTTTGGTTTACGTATTGCTGGAGGAGCAATAGATCCAGGGACCATTGTGTATATCAGATTGAATACCCAAGCCCACAAGTCATCTAAGTATCATATTCATAATAACTTTTATGAAGCCATGCATGTAAATAAGTTTGAGATCCCTCACCCCTCACAGAATTTATTTCTAGAATTAGCCGGAGCAGTAGTATCTAGTCTTAAAATCACAGATTGTTATTTCTGTGGCGGAACCCAAATGGGAGACCAATGGCCATGAGAAGCCCAGGAATTGAATTATTCCATGATTTACAATCAGACTGAATTACACAAGACTACCAGTGAATGGGTGTTAGCGCACTCAATCGTTGGACGTCTTTGCTATGCCAGAACTGGACCCCAGTTCACCCAAAAGGTAGGACAGCTGGTCTGTCTTAGCCAGAAGTACTATAATGCCACGACCAAAAAGACAGCATGGTGGTCAGGAATCAGACATCCTGAACCTCCTAACCCATTAGCTAGATTTCCTGAACTTGCAGGTCTATGGACTAACCTTGCCAAAGTCCAAGCCTGGCAAGCCCCACCTGGCCTATATTGGATCTGTGGCAACCGAGCATATGCACAACTCCCGCCACACTGGGGAGGAGCATGTGTCTTAGGAACCATCAGACCTTCTTTCTTCCTGTTAAACACTGAACATGGAGAACAATTAGGATACCCTGTATACACTACCCACAGACACAAAAGAGCATTGAGACAGAAAAGAGAAGCCTTACAGATAGGCAAGTGGGAGAAGTGGCAAGGTGATGATTGGCCACCAGAAAGAATTATTGAATATTATGGACCTGCCACTTGGAATGATGATGGTATGTATGGTTATCGTACTCCAATCTATATGATTAATCGTATTATTCGCTTACAAGCAGTAGTTGAAATAATAACCAATGAAACTAGTCATGCTCTTACGCTCTTAGCTAGACAAAGTACTCAGATGCGCACTGCTATATACCAGAACCGCTTAGCACTTGATTATTTGTTAGCAGCAGAAGGAGGAGTATGTGGTAAACTGAATTTAACTAATTGCTGTTTGAAAATAGATGATAAGGGTCAAGTAGTTGAAGAAATTGCTAAAGATTTGCAAAGACATGCTTATGTGCCAGTACAGACTTGGCACGCATTGAAATTTCCTAACTGGTTTGCTAACCTTTTCTCTTGGCTGGGAGGATTTAAGACTTTCATTGTTTTAGTACTAATCCTTGTTGCTGTTATCCTCTTATTACCATGTTTAATCCCATGTTGTATGCGTTCCATTCATAGTGCTATTGATAACACAGTAGAGCGGAAGACCGCAACTAAAATAATGGCTTTATACAAAGCTAGTCCTAGTAGAAATCCTTCAATCATGATGTGATTCTTCTGAAAGTGATTTAATTCTCACACCTTATTGAGTAATAGGGTGAGATTAATCAAAGGGGGGAATGTGGCAGGTGCAGGCCTGTGACCCACGGTGTCTGAACATAAGCAGGCCAGCATGGCTAGCTTGACCTGTAAATGAGGCCTGTGGAGAGGCATATAGGATTGCACATCCCCCAATATGCTGCTATTGTAAGATAGAACTCAGTAGAAGTATTGAATTAGCTTAGGCATGCAGAACTGTAGAACTGAAAGATGGAAAAATACAGAAAAGACATGTTTAAAAGTTACTGATAAGAAAAAGTACATCTGCAAAGAAATAATTAGGAGTGCTGACAGATGAGTTACAGAACCTTGCTCTTCTGCACGCACAAATTGGTTCTATGGCCTTGAGAGTGTGAAAGTAACAAGTTGATGAACTGGCCATTGTAATTGGGACTAGAAGGGGGGCATGCAGGTGTCATGCCCACAGAAGGGACATAATTGGATAAACTTATCAGTACCGGGACCAATGGAAGAGGTACGGGAGGTACGGGAGGTTACCGGGACCAATGAAATGTTTTTCTATACCTAGAATGGAACAGAAGTCTATAAAAGTTGTTGTAATGCTTGAAAACTTTGCTCAGCCATTTTGAAATTGACTGGTTCGAGACTTGTGCACAAATAAATGATTTGGACCTTCTGAACAGACTCCTGGTATCATTGGTTTGTCTGCGCTTTGCTGCTACAGTATTTCTTCTGACTTGTAAAATTTTCCTTTGCATTTTCTTACTTCCTAACTTAAAATTGGTTGTTTATTTTTCTTAAATGTTTACTTTTTTTTTTTCTTTTCAAAAATTTTCAAATGTATACAAAGAAATATCCAACAAGTAACGTACAACAAAGCATTCATCCTGACACAAACACTTCCTGGTCACAATTTTCACTAATCTCCTTAAATCGACTAAAAAACATATCAAAAATAAATACAACCACCTTGGCCATAGACCCATGTCCAGTGAGCTGGATAAAGATAATATAGGAGGAACTTGCTCCCATAATACTCAAGATGGTCCATGCATCATTATCAAAAGGATACTTTCCCAAAGACCTTAAAATAGCTTCAATTCGACAAACACTAAAAAATGCTTCACAAAATAAATTGGATCCAGTACAGGATAATATGAGGACTTGACAAACAAAAAAAGGATGTCACATTAATTTTCCAAAACATTAAGGCAGCATATGATCCATACATAACATACTACTGGACAGACTACGAAAGATCTTAATTAGGGACACATGTTTATTATGGTTTAAGTCATACCTTTCTGAAAGGAGGCAACAGATCAAAAGCACATTGCACATCTAAGCCATTTTCACAAAAATAAAGTATTCCAAAGGCCCTGCCATATCCTCTGTTATTTAACATTTATATACAGCCCATCTACAAGGTCATCCAGAGAAATAATGTTCATTACCGCATCTACACAGATGATATGATATGAGAAGAGACTTGACCTAAATATGTACACTCTGGAAGAGAGGAGGGATAGAATTCAAAATGGCATGGGACAGACACAGTGGATCCCTTTACAGCAACAGGATACAATCAAAATAAACTTAACTATCTAATTTCTCAACAAACAGGGGTGTCCTACATGGAGCGGTGGGTTCACCCCTAAACAAAAAGACATGGGGAGGGGTGGCCTGCACGGAGTGGCAGGTGCACCTACTCTTGCCATCTTACTGGGCAGACTAGATGGACCATACTGGTCTATCTCCAGGAACAAACAGGAATAAGTCATCACATATGGGTACGTCGGTACCGACGGAGCCCGCGCGGGAAAGCTCCCCAGCTTTTCAGATTAAAAGCTTTTGGGGCCTCCCACTGCACATGCGCGCTGCCTTCCCGCCTTCCTGACCAGCTCTCGTCAATTTCTTTTTTTCCGCGGAGCCAGCAGGTCGTGTTCCTGTCACCGCTGAAGAAATTGTTAATTTTATTGTTTTCTTTAGACCGCGTACCTGCCTTCCCCATTCTGAAACCGGTACTGCCGGTGTCTCTCTTTCTTTCTTTAAAAAAAAAAAATATATATTTTTCTTTTCTTCAGCACAGCTTGGTACTTTGTTAGGCCTTCAGGCCTACACAAATTCTCCTCATGGAGAAGCCAGTTCCTGCTTTTAAAAAGTGTACCAAGTGCAGTGCTGTCATTCCTGTTACAGACACCCATGAATGGTGTCTTAATTGTTTAGGACCTGACCATTCCATACCGGACTGCCCATCCTGCTCCCAGATGTCGAAACGTGGATTGCAGAACCGGGCCAACAAGTTCCATGTGCTGTTTCCTTCAGAAGCATCACAGTCATCCAGGTCTTCCTCTCCGGATGGATCTCAGGTAACCAAAACTCCAGTGGGCAAATCCTCTAAAAGCAAATCTCTTTCTAAAGATCGAGAGGCTCTCAATTCTGAGTTCGAGGATTCTGCCCAGGCCAAAAAACCCCGGCGGGAGGTTCCGGCCTCCAAAGCAATCATGGGGTCACAGGTTGACATCGATGGCGCGCGGCCTCGACAGATCACCTGTTGTGCTGCTCTGGGGTACCGGCCCATACCGGTACCGACATCCAGGCAGCAGTGGCGTCTATGGGCAATACTGTCCAAGTCATGCAGCAGGCCATTCTGGCTTTTATTAATGCTGCTACGCCCTCGGTACCGTGGCCAGCGGTACCGGGTCCGGTTCCGGTAATGGCTTCCATACCGGAACCGAGGCCATCGTCTTCCAAACGCAGATCGGTTCCGCATGCCGGATCCGGGCTTTTGCCCGGTACCGATCCCATACCCGGTACGCCCGATGTCGATACCGAACGGTATGCGTATCGTGCGTTGGAAGCACATAGAGGATACTCTGCTTCTTCAGAGGATTTTAACTCCTCTGATGATTCTGATGAGTTCTCCCTTGATCTTCCTGAGGAGCCTTCTTCTCCTAAAAGGAGAATGTCTCCACCAGAGGATTTGTCCTTTCAGGACTTCATCATAGAAATAGCTAAAGGTCTTTCTATTGCTTCATCCTCTGAAAAGGAACCCAGATCAAAGAAACTGGATATTTTAGGATACTCTAAGTCTCCTAAAGAGGCAGTCACCCTGCCTATCCATGAAATCCTTCAAGAACACTTGATGGACTTATGGGAGGCTCCTCTAACATTGTCTCCTTCTTCTCGCAGGTTGGACACCATGTACCGTGTCCCCCCTTCTCCTGGTTTCCAAAAAACCCAGTTGCCTCACCATTCTATTGTGGTGAAGTCTGCAATGAAGAAGATAAAGAGTACCAAAAGGCACTCTTCTACTCCTCCAGGGCAAGAATGTAAGACTCTAGACTCTTTTGGCAGGAAAATTTTCCAGGCTACTATGCTTATATCCAGGATTAATTCCTATAGTCTTTACATGGGCATGTTTCTCAGTGAAATCGCTCTAAAAGTTCGGCATTTTGCCCCCTTCATCCCTGAGGATAAAAGGGAGGAGTTCATTTTCTTAGTGAAACACCTTTTGGATATTTCAAAGTTCTCCAACAGGGCAGCTTTTGATTCCTTTGAGGGTGCTGGTAGGGCTTCAGGCATTGCTATAGCAGCCCGACGTCTTGCTTGGCTCAAGGCTTCTGATCTAGAACCTTGGGTCCTAGATGGCTTACGGAATCTACAGGTGAGAACTTATTTGGTGAGGAGTGGCAAATTAAGGCCACTCAAATGGACGCAGAAAATGCCACCTTAGATAGACTTTCTAAGTCTACCTCCACTCCTGCCAAAAAGAAGTCTTTTAAGAGGCCTTATTACAAGAAGTCCAGATTTTCCACAAATACTGGCCAACAATCCTCTCAGCCTCGGTTTTCTGCTAAACGACAGCAACCTAAACAGGCAAGGTCAAAGCCTGCGGCTGCTGCTACGCCTCAGCAGGCTCAACCCCCTCAGGGGTTTTGACTTGCCCCTAGAGAACTTAACTTTTCTGGCTCTAGAACAACCAGAGCCCCTCACCATACCCGGAAGGTTAGCTCACTTTGCTCCCAGATGGGAGCACATTACATCAGAGCAATGGACCCTCTCTATCATCAGAGAGGGTTACAAACTCCATTTTTCCGACCTTCCTCCTTATACTATGGTGAGGCAGTTCAATTCTCCCCCATCTCTCCTGACCCTCTTGGGTCAGGAAGTCTCTTCCCTCCTTGCCCAAGGGGCAATAGAGGAGGTCCCTCTTCTTCAACAGGGGACGGGATTCTACTCCCCTTATTTTCTAATACCAAAGAAGACAGAGGGCTTCAGACCAATTCTAGATCTGAGAGAATTGAACAAATTTCTTTTCAAGGAGAAATTCAAAATGCTTTCTCTGGGCATTCTCCTTCCATACCTTCAGAGTCAGGATTGGCTTTGTTCTCTAGACCTAAAGGATGCGTATACACACATACTCATCCACCCATCCCACAGAAAATACCTTCGATTTCTGTTTCAGGGACAACATTTCCAGTACAGAGTACTCCCCTTCGGTCTAGCCTCTGCTCCAAGAGTGTTCACCAAATGCATGGCAGTCGTAGCTGCCTTTCTAAGAGGCCTGGGAATTTTCATATTCCCATACCTGGACGACTGGCTCATCCGAGCTCCATCTCAGTCCCAGGCCCAAATTTCCCTGGACCGCACAAGGCGTCTTCTGCAGTATCTGGGACTGGTAGTAAACCTTCCCAAGTCTCAACTAATCCCTACTCAGTCTCTCGAGTTCATAGGGGCCCAGTTAGACACCATCACTGCGAGGGCCTACCTGCCTCAGCTCAGGGCCAACGCCTGCTGAGTTTGGCCTCCCAAGCTCAGTCCAGCAGTCATTTGACAGCCCGGGAAATGCTGCGACTTCTGGGCCACATGGCCTCCACGGTACATGTGGTGCCCTACGCTCGTCTGCATATGAGAGCAGCTCAATGGACCTTGGCCACCCAGTGGACTCAAGCATCTGGAGCGCTCTCCGACCAAATACTCACCTCAAGCCGTCTGTTTTGGTCCCTCTAATGGTGGACATCCACCAAGAATCTGTTGTTGGGGGCCCCCTTCCAACCTTTGTTGCCCCAAGCAACCCTCACAACAGATGCCTCCCAGACAGGGTGGGGAGCTCATCTTCAGAACCTCTCCACTCAGGGCACTTGGTCTCCACAGGAGACCACCCTTCATATCAACCTCCTGGAACTGCGAGCAATTTACCTTGCACTCAAGGTCTTCTATACCCTCCTTGTCAACCTGACTGTCCTAGTTCAGACAGACAATCAGGTAGCCATGTTCTATATAAACAAACAAGGAGGGACAGGCTCTCTGTCGCTTTGCAACGAAGCTCTCAGATTATGGGCCTTCGCCAGAGAGCATCAAATTCACCTTCTTGCAGTGTATCTTCCAGGAGTTCAAAACTCTCGTGCGGACAGACTCAGTCGAGTTCTGCTTCCACACGAATGGTCCCTACATATGGACCAGATACGCAGAATCTTTCAGGACTGGGGGACCCCGGACATAGACCTCTTTGCAAGTCCGTGGAATGCCAAACTTCCCCGGTTCTGTTCCAGAACTCAGTGTCAGGGAGCTCAGGCCCACGATGCCTTCCTCCTGCATTGGGGTCAGGAATTCCTCTATGCCTTTCCACCCATTCCTCTAATATCCAAGACTCTGTTCAAGCTCCAGAGGGATCACGGGACTATGATCCTCATAGCTCCCCGCTGGCCATGCCAGGTGTGGTTCCCTCTACTTCTGCATCTCTCCCAGGGATCCTCCCTGGACCTGGGAGCTGCGCCAGACCTCCTGTCTCAGGAGAAGGGGACTTTGTGGCACCCAAACCCCAAATCCCTACATCTCAGAGCTTGGTTACTGAAGGCCTAAGTCTTCAAGACTTTAATCTTTCTCAGCCTGTGAAAGATATCCTTCATGCCTCTAGGAAACCTTCCACGAGGCGTTCTTATGCTTTCAAATGGAAGCGTTTTTCCATTTGGTGTGCTCAGCAGGGTCTTGACCCTCTAGCACTTCCTTTGAATTCCCTCTTGGACTATCTCCTGCATCTTTCAAATGCAGGCCTTAAGACGAATTCAGTAAGGGTCCATTTGAGTGCTATTGCAGCATCCTTAAAACCTATAAATGGACAACCTGTCTCCTCTCATCCTCTTGTTGCACGTTTCATGAGAGGCCTGACCCTAACTAAACCTCCCATCCGACCTCCCCCGGTAGCATGGGATTTGAACCTAGTTCTAGGTCAGCTTATGAAGCCACCTTTTGAGCCTTTGGACTCTACCTCCTTCAAATTTCTTTCCTGGAAGGTTGTTTTCCTTATTGCAGTCACTTCGGCTCGCCGCATCAGTGAACTGCAGGCTTTAGTGGCTCATCCACCTTATACTAGGTTTCATCATGATAAGGTGGTCCTTAGGACGAATCCCTACTTTATGCCCAAAGTGGTCTCGCCTTTTCATCTTAATCAAGAGGTATATCTACCTGTCTTTTTCCCGGCTCCTCATGCATCCAGTGCAGAGAGGAACCTTCATACTCTGGATTGTAAAAGAGCTCTTGCCTTTTACCTCAACAGGACTCAACCACATCGAAAGTCTTCCCAACTTTTCGTGGCTTTTGATCCTTCTCATTTGGGACTTCCAGTCACCAAGCGTACACTTTCCAATTGGATCGCTCAGTGTATTTCTTTTGCTTACCAGAGTAAGAACATTTCTCTGGAGGGCCATGTCACAGCTCACAATGTGAGAGCCATGGCCACTTCTATGGCTCATCTTCACTCTGTGTCCATAGATCAGATCTGTCGAGCAGCCACTTGGGCCTCGGTTCATACCTTCACAGCCCATTACTGCTTGGACAAGGACTCCCGCCGGGATGCCTTGTTTGGTCAGGCTGTCCTCAAACACCTGTTCCATACTTAAACAACTCCTGCCCACCTTCCCTGGATGGATGCCTGAGATCCATACGAAGATGGTTTACCCTTGGAGGGGGATCTCCCAGGCATCTTAGCTAGGGAGTCCCCATATGTGATGACTTATTCCTGCTTGTTCCTGGAGATAGCACAGTTACTTACCTGTAACAGGTGATCTCTGGGAACAGCAGGAATTAGTCATCACAACCCACCCACCTCCCCTAGGAGTTGTATCTCTATCTATCTTCCTGTCCTCTCTCTCTATTGTCTCAGCTTTAAACTCGAACTGACGAGAGCTGGTCAGGAAGGCGGGAAGGCAGCGCGCATGTGCAGTGGGAGGCCCCAAAAGCTTTTAATCTGAAAAGCTGGGGAGCTTTCCCGCGCGGGCTCCATCGGTACCGACGTACCCATATGTGATGACTAATTCCTGCTGTTCCCAGAGATCACCTGTTGCTTTATCTGCCATCATTTACTATGATACTATATGCTCCAATTGACACAAACCAAATTAACAATTCAGGAATAGTTACTTGTTTCAACAATATCTCTACATGGCTTTCTGAATGTAATCTTCATATCAATTTCAATAAAACAGAGATCTTTTATATTTCAAAGGATAAAACATTCAATCCACCGGACAATCTAAAGGTTAGAAACACAGCCCTAGAAGTCAAACAGGAAGTGAGATACTTAAGTATCACATTGGATCAACACTTAACATTGAATACCCATATCAACAAGACTATCAGATCAATATTTTCAAAGCTAAAAGCACTGCAACATCTACATCCACTATTATCGACATGCGACTTCCACCAATTGTGCAAGCAATGGTTTATCCTCACCTGGACTTCTGTAACAGTATCCTGAAAGATCTCCTGAAACAAACCATAAATAGGTTCCAGATGGCTCAACATGCAGCGGCAAGATTCATATCTCAGACCTCAATGCACAAACATATTACTCCAGTATTGAAACAACTCCACTGGCTGCCAATATAAAGCAGAATTAACTTTAAAATCTTACACACAACATTCAGAATCCTGCAAAATGATACAGTCACATACTTGGGATCCCTCTTTCAAACTACGCCACATAACAGAGATAGTAGCAGCTATGCAAACACCACATTACTAGCACCACGAGAGTATACGAGATGTAATACAGTTACAACCAAAAGAACATTCTCACTTTCCACACCGGGCCTCTGGAATGCTCTTTCAGAGGATATAAGAACCACCACAGATCCAAAGACCTTCTGCAGGCTCCTGAAAACTTTCCTATTTAAGAATCACTATGGGGACTCTGTGGCTTGACTAAGATATTGACCAGCATAATGATCCTAGTTACACAGGCCACATAACTGACTGAACTACATAAATATACATATACATAAGTTTAAAATAAGATGTAAATCAATACAATCAGTGTGTAATGTTAAAAGTAATATAGTTTGTGGTTCAAGTTCTAACACTGTGTTACATGTTCTTGGTTTAATGTAAACAGCCTTGATGATGGAAAGGTGGTATGTAAGAGTGCATAAATAAATATTTTTGAATTTTATTCTGTAAATGTTTATTTTTTTGTATTCTCTCTTCATAGATTACTTAATTGACTCTGTACACTACAGTTAATTTGTTTATGTCTAGATGGTGGTTATTTTTATTTTTTTTTTTTTTTTAACTTTTATTTTCATTTTGCAACAAACAAAAGAAACAACACACCAAAGGAGACAAAACAAGTATACAATAAGGAAAAACAAACCCTATTACCCCCCACCCCCCTGCTTCTTCTCTAAGTCGACAGTATCAGCATGTGAGTGCTTCCAAACAACAGTGGTTGTACATCAAAACAAAAATAAATAGCATCTGCGATACAGAATGATCATGTGACAGAGATTTATACAAATTTAAACAGTCAGATGAGAGCATTTAGCGGTGTGAACATAGTCATTGAGCATCTTCCATTTAGACAGATGATGGGGGGTCTGAACGGAAGAAGCAAACATACGAGGTATTTGTTCATATTTACTGTAGAGACAGACATGATTCCACCATTCATTGGGGCTCAGATGGGAGCTATTTTTCCAGTACTTCGTAATTAGGGAAATAGCAATGCCCAGCATGAAGTCTAAAAGGAAGTAAGCCGATTTTGGAAGAGAGGGGATCCCCGCAGCTGAGCGGAGTCCCACTATCCTCCAAGACAGGGGCTCTTGAAAGTGCAAAATAGATTGGATACGACCCCAGACCCGACGCCAGTAATACTGTAGTGCGGGACATTCATACATAACATGAGTTAGTGAACCGATGGCCGCATGGCATGTCCAGCATTTATTGCCCTGGGAGGTGTTCCATTTGGCTAATCTGTCAGGAGTATAGAAACACCGGTGGGCTAGAAAGAAGAGTGTCTGAGTGAGTGAGGCGGATCTGGAGACCCGTGTCACTCTACTCCAGACAAGGCTCCATTGCTCCGGGGTCAAAGTTACATGCAGTTCCCGCTCCCATGCTTTCTGTGCTATAGGGGTACCTCTATTTACAGCAGTACTTAAGGTTTTGTAAAAGTTAGATGCAACACCCGGTGAGCTCCCGATAGATCGGATAGTCTCCGACAAGTCCTGGGTAGGGGATTCCGATGGCGGGAGCACCTTAGCACTCCGAAGACAATGCTGTAGTTGCACCAACTGAAAGTAGTGTTTCGCTGGGAGACCAAATTCAATTTGCAATTCACTAAAAGTTTTCCAGCGACCATCATGGAACAACTGGGTAGGGGTCCAAATGCCCCTAGTGTACCAGGGGCTCCACGCCATCGGTTTATTTTGTATTTGAAATCGAGTATTGTACCAGAGCGGGAGTCTGTCTAACGGACAGAATCGGGAGTCTAAAGATTGAATAAGAGTATTAAAGGCACCTAAAGTGTCTAAAAGCATTGGTGGATAGTGGGAGTCTGATGGGAGAGTCATACCAGGGAGAAAAGTAAGAGGAAACGGTTTGCAAAGGTTCTCCTCTATATCTAGCCACACAGGTCTACTCGGTGCTAGGTCTTCCAGCCAACGAGCGCCTTGTTTGAGAAGAAAAGAGTGGTGATATTTCAGGAAATCAGGGAATCGGACACCCCCATTTTCCTTATCCGCTTGCAACTTATGCTTCGCTATCCTAGGTGTCTTGTTTTGCCATAAGTATCTAGTCAGAAGGCCCTCTAAATCTTTATATGTACGTCGAGGTAGGAGACAGGGCAACATTTCTAAAATGTAATTCACTTTAGGAACAATCATCATTTTTATGGTTTCTAGGCGACCCCACCAGGTAAGTGTTAAAGGAGTCCAACGGTGAGTAAGCGCCCGGACTTTAGAAGTTAAGTCTTTGGCATTAAAGGAGATAGCATCTTCCAAAGGAGAGCAATAGTGGACCCCAAGGTATTTGACCATGCGAGGTTGCCATAAAAAGGGAAAGGATTGCATATCTGCTTGATGAATCAGAGAGTTTAATGGGAAGGCTACCGATTTGGTCCAATTTATCTTATACCCCGAGAGTTGTGAATATTTACCGATTCGCTCTAGGACAGCCGGCACCGAGTCTAAAGAGACAAAGAGCATAAGGTCATCAGCATATGCTGAAATTTTAATTTCTCTATGAGAGAAGGGGACTCCATGAATCTCCTCCGATTGCCGGATTAGTAAAGCTAAGGGTTCGAGTGCAAGATCGAAAAGAAGTGGAGACAGTGGGCATCCCTGACGAGTACCGCGTTGAAGGGGAAATGACTGAGACTTTAAAGCATTAGCACAGATACTGGCTGTAGGCTGTGCGTACATGGCGTGGAGACAACGGAGAAAACCTTCTCCGAATCCGTACCAGCGGAGAGTTGCAAACAGAAAAGGCCATTCTAAGCGATCAAAGGCCTTCTCAGCATCAAGTGAGAGGCCGACAAATGGTCGATCAAGATTAACTGCGGTAGTCAGTACATGACATAGAGTCCGAGCATTATCAGCGGTTGATCTACCGGGAATGAAACCGCATTGATCTGGGTGTATCAAAGTAGACATCCTATCAGAGAGCCGGGTGGAAAGAATGGTGGCAAATATTTTATAGTCCGCGTTTAGGAGGGAAATTGGACGATAATTGGCTGTTAGTTGCGGATCTCTCCCCTCTTTCTCAAAAACTACTACATTTGCCATAGAAAAGGACCCAGAAGAAGATCCCTCCTCGGCCAGAGCAGAAAAATAAAGTTTCAAAACTGGAGCTAAGTCAGCGTTAAAGGTTTTGTAGAATTCAGCAGGGAGACCGTCCGGGCCGGCAGCTCGACCTGTGGCACATCTCTTGAGAGCAGAATGAATTTCTGATAAAGTGAATGGTTTGTCCATGGCCTCTCTATCTTCGTCAGATAGGGTCGGTCGTTGTACCCCTGAGAGCAATCGTTCAAATACTTCTGGCTCAAAATCACATTCAGATTGATAAAGCCGAGTATAAAAATCACGAAAGAGTTCTAAAATTTCTGTATCTTTAGTGACCAGGCCCCCCCCCCGACGGATTACGGAGAGCGGTAACACGCTTGGCTTCTTTTTGACCTTTCAGGGCATTCGCTAATAATTTGCCAGCACGGTTATTTTCCCGGTAATACAACCCTTGTTGTGATTCAATATTTTTAGCAGCAGCAGTATATAAAAGCTGATTATATTGAAAGCGGAGGCGTTGTAAACGGAGTAAAATACATGGGTCAGTACAGGACGTAAGGATACGCTCCCCAGCTTGTATCTGTTGCTCTAAAATCAGTAAGTGTTGCTTTCTCTGTTTCCCCTGTCGAATTTGATAACTGGTTATAGTAGCACGGATAGATGCCTTAAAACCCTCCCACCAAGCCCAGCTCGCTGTGTCATGGGGTGAGTTAAAATGAAAATAATCTTGGATAGCGGCCTTTATGTCAACCTGAAAATCTTTTTGATCCAGTAGGGATCTATCAAAAAACCAAGCACGGGGATGATCATCTCGCGTAGTGACATGCAATGAAAGAGATATGGCAGCATGGTCAGAAATATGGAGAGGGTGAGTCCTAGCCGTGTCCACTTGAGAAATCAGTGCTTTGGAAATGAGAAAAAAATCTATTCTAGATTGTGAGTGATGGGGGGCAGAAAAAAAGGTGTACTCTAAGTCGGAGGGGTGAAGCAGCCTCCATATATCTACTAGCGCAAGGTCTTGCATCAGAGCTGTAAGGGTAGCAAGACTCTTGGGTGGATTACTCGTTCTAGGCGGTTGTCTATCTATCAAAGGGTCTAACACTTGATTGAAATCGCCACCAAGTATTAATGGAGTATTGGCAGAGGCCTGTGCCAACTGCGCAATACTTGCATAGTAAGCAGGGTTATCCACATTCGGGGCATAAATACAAATACACGTGAATTCACTATCTCCAACCTTAAGATGTGCACGGGTCCATCTACCCTCCTTATCAGAGCTAGTATCTATTACAGTAGCTTGCAAAGACTTCTTAACCAGAATGGCCACCCCACACCGTTTGGAAACGGCGGGAGAATAGGCAGCCACCAGATAAGGTTTAGCATTGAGTTTCAGTGTTTCAGCGGAATTTAGATGCGTTTCCTGAAGAAACACTAAATCAGCATGCTCATGATTAAGATAGCTAAGAATTTTCTTTCTTTTGATTGGACTATTGATGCCTTTTACGTTAAGTGATAAGATCTTACATAAGGCCATTGAGCAAGGTTAAAAATTCTGAAAGAGAACATGATAGCGCACCTAGGTTCACAATGTCCCTCATAGTAACTGTATCTGGCTGTACACATGACATGATAGAAAATAAACTAATGTAATACAATGAAGCGCCCCACATTAAAAAATAAGAACCGCAGCGCGGTAGAGAAGAAGCAGAACCCCAAAAATTACTGGCGACCATGTGTCTGCGGGGAGAAACCCCAGAGAAGGCCGAAATTGAAAACATATAACCTGTATAACTGTGCGTGCTCCGAATCCAACCGAGGCACACATCATGGAGGGATAGAAGACCAAATAAGTCATATAAAGACAGAAAGAAAAGTCCAGGCAGTCTCTGTGCTTGGCGATGACCACCACGTCGGGCCCTTCAAAATGGCGGACAGAGCCGGCAGATAATAAGTCCAAGTTGTTGGGTTAACGCATCTGCTCTGCTTCTTTGGAGTCTAAAAATGTTGATAGTAGATCAGGATCTTCGAATGTCCTAGTTTGGTTGTGGAGAGTCACTCGGAGCTTCGCTGGATACAACAGGTCAAAGCGAGCCTGTAGCTGTTGAAGTCGAGGGCGAAAAGCAAGGAGTCTCTTCCGACGGTCAACTGTGGGCTTTGCCAAATCAGGGAAGAAGGAGACTTTATGACTTTCAAACTCCAGATGACGATTCGCCCGGGCAGCATTTAGAATTTGTTCCACTTGTTGATATCGTAGTAATCGAAAGATAATAGGCCGGGGGGTCGTTCGGTTGAGCGCCATATGGGTAGGAACACGATGTGCTCGATCAATTTCTAGGTCTCTATGAAATGTGATCTTCAACAAGGAGGGAAGAGTTTTGAGCAGGAATTCTCTGATATCTCCTGCTTCCGCCCCCTCCGGTATTCCAAGGAGCCTCACATTGTTGCGACGGGCTCGATTATTGCTATCTTCTAACTCTTTTTGAAGATTTTGTATCTGGCGCTCAGCCTTGTCCAGTTTGACCAAGCGCACCGCGTGCGAGTCGAGGACCCCCGCCATGTTGTCCTGCCGTAATGAAAGGCTTTCAAGTCTGTCCTGGAGCACACCGAAGTCTTCTCGCATGGCTCGAAGCGCTTCTCCGTTGGACTGCACCAATTCCTTAACTCCGCGTATTTCCTCTAAGATCTCCTGATGCATTTCGGGGTTTTCCCGAAGTGGAACCATCTTTTGTGGGGAAGACACCTCTGTTTTGGAGCGTTTTCCGTGTGAAGAAGAAGGAGACCCGAAGTCCAAGCGCGCTGGTTTATGGGCCGCCATCCCCCCCGAGGTACCCCGGTAAGTTCGGAGCAAAAAATTAAGTTTATGTAGGTATTAAGTCAGGATTCTGTGTAGGCCTCTCGGGAGCTTCAGCGCGAAGCGTCTAACCCGCTGGACATCAGGCTCCGCCCCCCCGGTGGTTATTTTTTATATTATATGTCGTCATTTATAAATATTACTTGTTTTGAATTCAGCCCGAGTTGTAAAGTTGAAGCAGAATATAAATGTCCACATTAAATTTAATTAATTTATACTCTGAACCACCTAAGAATACACTCCAAATCTCCACAAATTGATGCATCAACAAAGGCTCCAATGTCACGTTAAATAATGACTGGCAGAGAGGACAACTTTGCCTTGTTCTTCTATCTAATATAAAGCTGCCCATTAATCATTGACCAATAGCCTAGAGTTTAATGATAAAGAATGCTCACCATATGCAAGAACCTCTCGCCAAAACCAAACCAGCGCATCACTTGACATACAGTAAAAATGATCATTCCACATAGTCAAATGGCTTTTCCATGTCAATAGCTAAAGATGCCACTGCGTACTGGTCCTTACTGTTCCATGCTGCCGCTAACAGATTGTGGAACACCGATTTTTCATAAAACCAATTTGGCTACATATACTCATAAAAGAGAGCTAAGAAGTTAGGGCAAACTCTTATAATATTCAGCAGGCAATCCATTAGGACCAGGCACTTTACCATGTGGAAAAACCGTAATAGCAGCAATAATCTTGGCTTCTAAGCACCTCAAGCTGCTTGGCTTGGGCTTATGAAAAAGTCAGATGACATATCTCTGCTAGAAAATCATGCATGACCTGTTCAGTACCAAATCCTAGCAGCATGCAGATGAGAAAAATACTGTTGAATTGGCTCCTTAATATCTTCAGATTTTACCCACATCCGCTGACCCTGACCCTAAATACTCGATATTCAGATTTTAACTCTTGATTTAAGGAACCGATCTAACAGTTTACTCACTCTGTTATCCGTAGCATAATAGTGAGTCTATTGAATGAACAAAGAGCCACTAGGCTGCTGGCTAAGTAACCTATTATATTCATAGTTCTCCTTTTGCAATCTCGATAAAGTATCTGACAAACGAGCTTCAAGATGCTATCCAGAGCTTCCTTTCAATTGAAAGAGGTCTGCCTCCTGTGCATTTATATATTTCTATCACATCTTCCCTCTCCCATCTTTCTTCCAAAGTATACATATAGACATCTTTAAGCCTGCCCACATAGTTTTATGATGAAGACCATTTTGGTAACTACCTTCTGTGCAATCTCCAGAACTATACACACTATTCCAAATAAGACCCTACTAGATATTATACAGAGGTATTATCACCTCTTTTTTTCCTGCTGACCATTCCTCTCCTTCTGCACCCAAGCATCCTTCTGACTTTTGCCATCGCCTTTTCTACCCGTTTGGCCACATTAAGATCATCAGATCTTCCATGCCCATTAATTCACCTCTCTACTGTATTGCTCCCTTTGGTTTTTGCAACCCAAATGCATGATCCTGCATTTTTTAGCTTTAAATCTTGGCTATCAAATTCTAGACTGCTCTTCAAGTTTCACTAGATCCTTTGTCATGTTATCTACATCTTCCAGATTGTCTGTCTACTTTATTGCAGATTTTGGTATCATCCACAAAGATGCAAACCTTGTCCAACAGCACTTCCACAATATCACTTACAAAAATGCTAAAGGGAACTGGACCAAGGACCAATCCTTGGGGCACACCACTGGTAATGTCCTTATCCTCAGAGTGAACTCTATTTACTACTACCCTTTGTTGCCTCCCACTCAACCAGATTCTAACCCATGCAGTCATTTTAGGGCCCATACCAAGAGCGCTTAGTTCATTTATAAGTGCCTATGTGGAACCGTGTCAAAGACCTTGCTGAAATCTAAGTACATCACAGCTGGCATTCTCTCTTGATAAAACTCTGGTAACCCAGTGAAAGAAGTTGATCAGATTCATCTGGCAAGTCTTACTTCTAGCAAAACCATGCTGCCTTGACTTCTATAATTTACTGGATTTCAAAAACTGCTATATCCTCTGTTTTATCAATATTCCCATTCATACGCTTATCACAGATGTCAGAATAACCAGCCTGTTGTACCCAACCTCCTCCTTACCTCTGATTCTGGGAAGAGGAAGCACATCAGCCCTTCTCCAATCCTCTAGGATCACTCCAACTCTAAAGAAACATCGAAAAGGTCAGACCGCAGAGCTGTCAGAACTTCCTTAAGTTCCTTCAAAACCCTGGGATGTCACCCATCTGGCCCCATTGCTTTATTTACTTTTAGTTTAGTTAGTTCCTCACGAACACAATCTTCTGAAAATTATTTAAGATTTACTTTGCTTCCATTCCTATTTCCTGTTCCTGGCCCTTCATCTGTGAACACAGCAAAAGAATATTTGTTCAGCAATTCTAAGTTGCCCTCACCAGCTTCTACATATTCCTCCCCTTCATCTTTGAGTCTGACAATATCACTTTTGCCCATCCTCCTGTCACTAACATAGAAATATAAATAATGACGGCAGATAAAGACCATAAGCCTCTTCAGTTTATCCTTCCATACCAACTATTAAGCTTTACAGTCCCCTTTTTCCCTTAGAGATCCTGTGTTTTTGTCCCATGCTTTCTTGAATTCAGATAGTGCTCTACCAACTCCACCAGGAAGCTATTCCATGCATCTACCATTCTTTCATAAAGAATTATTTCCTCAGATTATTCCTGAGTTTATCCCCTTTCATTGTCATCCTATGCCCCCTCACTACAAAGCTTTCTTTCAATTAAAAGAAGCTCTCCTTCTGTGTATTTATGCCCTGAATGTATTTAACGATCTCTATCATACCTTCCTCTCCCACCTTTTTTCCAAAGTATACATATTGAGATCTTAAGTCTGTCCCCACATGCCAGGGACCTACAGCTCCAGTCCTGGAGGGCCATAAACCAGTCAGATTTTCAGGTTATCCCTAATGAATATGCATGAGATAAATTTGACTACAATGGGGGCAGCGCATACAAACATAGCTCGTGCATATTCATTAGGGACATCCTGAAAACCTGGCTAGTTTGCAGCCCTCCAGGACTGGAGTTGGAGACCCCTGCCATATGCCTTATATCATAGACCACTGACCATTTCAGTAGCCACCGTCTGCACCGACTCCATCCTATTTATATCCTTTTGAAGGTATGGTCTCCAGAATTGCACCCAGTGATCCAAATGAGGTCTCACCAAAGATTTAAGCAGAGGCACTATCACCACCTTCTTCCTGCTGGCCATTCCTCTCCCTGTGCACCCAAGCATCCTTATGGCATCAAATCTACTATATAATCCATCTAATAAGCCAAAAATATCTCATCTTCATGTAATTTGCTCCACTCCCACGCCATTATTCAGTTTTGACTACAGTTTTCTAGCATAGACTGAATGAATAGCCGTCAGTGACAGACTTCCTGAAGCAGCTTAATGCAAAATGCTGCCACTGTTGGAACGGAGTGAATTACATGATGATAAGATCACCTTCCTCTTGGCTTATTAGATGGATTATGGCACTCACATACTATAGAAATTCAGGAGGCATATTCATTGTGATGAATGTGGTCGTTGGCCTGCTCACTGCGTTAATCGCAGTCATTGGGATATTATGCAGCACTAATATGGTTAGTGATGCTGAATTTCCCTGGGTTCTGCCGCTACAAGCCCTGATGCAAGCCAGCTAGCATGGGGGTCATTCCGGGGGCGGAGCAGGACTAGCACTGCAGGTTAACTGAGCAGCAGCGGTGCCCAGTTACCCTGACCAGATTGCAAGATCATAATACAGGCAACCCACAAATTCAATGCCGAGGCCCGGATATGGTCCTGGCCTTGAATATCCAGGGCAAACTTAAAGCGACGACGGCCAGCCACTTTAACTGGCAGGTCACCCCTCCCACCCCCCAAGAAATTAAAGGAGCAAAATGCCAGATATGATGGGCATGTCTGTACTGAGTTTTTTTTCCTTTTTTCTAATGATATTGCTGCATAAGTAGTTAAGACGTTTTACCTTTTAATTAAGTATAGGAATTTATTGGGAACTGTGGGTTGATTAGTGCAGTCAAAGCAGCACTGGCCTTGCAATATCTCAGGATCTCATTTCTTTTTTTTTTTTAAGACTTGAAGGGGGTTATTCAGGCACACGAACCTGGTAAGTGCCACTGAATATCCCCAGGTTGGATCGATAAAGGGTCTGATGCTAGGCGCTTAGCATTGAGGTGTTCCAAAGGTAGTACCATGGGTTAACCAGGCAATGGCGATATTCAACCGCTGTCCAGTTAACCCTAAGACAGCTGAATGGCTGTCCTAACTTTAGCTGGTTTTGCAATCCATGCAACCCGTATAATCAGTGCCAGAGCCCAGAAATGTCTCCGGCAATGAATTTCTGCAGCAAATTTAAAGTAGCAATGGCCAGCCACCTTAACAAGACTATGCAGAAAGCCAGCGCTAGACGCACACTGAATCAACTTTTTACATGCCCGACAATGCACGCCTTTTAACCCACAATGCAGCAAAAATAGGGTATGCAAATTAAGGATGTAGTAACCATGCGCATGCAAATGAGTCACTCATTAAACGGGGCGCAAAATGACAGCATTAAAAACTGGCAGAGTAAGCCAAACACATGTGCACAAGAAGTCTGCACTAGCTTGGCTTGCTCTCCCAGAGAAACGAGCATCGCATGGCTAAATTTGCATATCGGCCCCTAACAGTATTTTTATGGCACCAGGAACAGTCGCGGCATCGGGACAAGCCCCCAGTGCCATCAGAATACTGTCGGAGGCCAGTACCCTAACAGAAAATTACTACCTCGTGGTCTAGTGGCCCCTGAAACACCCACCCCCCCTCTAAAATAAAATAACCTGGTGGTCTAGCGGTCCCTAAATCCCCCCACTCCCATCCCGTACCTTAAAATAAGCAGGAGTGCTGCCTAAGTGCTCCCACTCTGAGTCCACCATCTTGAAAAATGGCAGTCCCTGGCCCTGCACAGTGCATCCTGTGATGCACTGGGGGAGGTCAAAATGCCATATAAGGTAGACTATGCCTTATATGGCAGTCTAACCCCATCCGCTACATCCCAGAATGCACTGTGTAGGGCCAGGCACCACCATTTTTCAAGATGGAGAACTCAGAGTGGGAGCACTTAGGCAGCGCTCCTGCTTATTTTAAAGGTACAGGCTGGGAGTGGGTGGATTTTAGGGGCCGTTAGGCTACCAGGTTATTTTATTTTAATTTGGGGTGGGAGATTGGGGGCTAGTGGGCAAGCAGGGATTCTCTTTCTGTCAAGGCACCAGCCACTGACAGTATCTTGATGGCATCAGGGGCTTTTCCTGATGCAACCAAAATACTGTTGGGTGAGGGAAATCGGGGCCGCTGGGCTACCAGGGATTTGATTTCCCTATTTTGATGGCATCAGGGGCTTTGCTCAGTGCCTGATCATCTGAGGAGAAGATGATCTAGGCATCAGGGAAAGCACTTGGTGCCATCAAAATACTGTCGGGGGCGCGCATTAGAGGTTTAAGTCACTGCAGATCCTGCAGTAAAAATATTGTCGCTATGGCTGTTTGCGAAATCCTCTACGACTGTCTCTGCATTGGGTGTAGCTATGATTTACATACCAGACTATCATGTGCAGTTCGTTTTCCTGCAATTTAAATACACTTAAAATACTTGTGGCGTTAATTGGGCGCTAGTTTTTCCGTTGGTGTTTACATCTGTTTTCTGCATTTAAAAGTGCTTAAAGTGTGCTTAAACATGGCGTTATCGGTGCTTAAAGGCCGAGCTAGTGCAAGGATTGGAGGTGCCCTAGGTGGGCCCTTGCCCCCTTTTCCACCACTGCCACCCCTGAGGCCTGCAGCATTGGCAACAACACACTGGCACTACATTGTGGATTTCTCCCGTTCAGAAATGTGCCATTGCCACCCCTCCTCTGATGGCATTTGTGTTTTTTGAGGGGGCTGAAGACGACATATTGTTCACAGGAGGAAACCGCAACGCAGTACCGGAGCTTTAGTAAGCACTATGTCACAGTTTGGGGTTATTGCCAGCAATAGGCACCAGCCTAGTTGTGGCTGCTGCCCCTGAAGTCTTTTCATAAATGTTACACCAAGCTACTGTCACCCCAGGAGCCAGGAAAGCACTATTTATTTATTTATAGTCACTTATATACCGTGCTATTCAGCATCAGCGCGGTTCACAACAAACAAAGAGTTACACAATTCAACGGTACTTTGTGTTTACAGTAAAACAGGAAATACAACTCTGATAAAAGGGTAATTAATTAATTATAACATAGTCATGATCTCATCCTGGCTTCAGTTTTGTGTATGGGTGGTCTATGGGGTGTCTGTATTGTATGTGTATGTGTCGCTCCAGTAATTACTATAACTCTTTCACATGGAACCAAACAAAAAAAACAAATTCAACCTTTCCACACTCACAATCAAATTCAGGCCTCAGACTAAGGTTCCCAGAAGTCCACGATTTTCAGGGATTGTTCCGTTTTGAGGTTGTGTCACAGACTCCATGGACTAGAACTACCTCCTGTCCCCGATTTCAGTAGGGACAGAGGCAAGGACATTGCTTCTCCTGCCTGTCCCTCTGCTGCAGTCTTCTCAATTCTGGTAGCAGAAAGCATAGTTACTCACCTGTAACAGGTGTTCTCCGGTTCACCGGGGACATAGAAACATAGAAAAATGACAACAGAAAAAGACCACATGGCCTATCTAGTCTGTCCTTCCATTTCAACAACTACAACAGCCCCCTTTTTTCCTTTAGAGATCCCCTGTGTTTGTCCCATGCTGTTTTGAATTCAGATACTTTCCTCATCTCTACCACCTCCACTGGGAGACTATTCCACGGATCTACCACTCTTTCCATAAAGAAATATTTCCACATATCACTCCTGAATCTATCCCCCTTTCACCCTCTTTCCATGTCCCCTTGTAGCAGAACTTGCTTTCAGTCGAAAGAGGCTCTCCCCCTGTGCATTTATGCCACGGAGGTATTTAAACATCTCAATCATATCGCCTTTCCTCTAAGGTGTACATATTAAGATCCTTAAGTCTGTCCTCATATGCTTTATAAGGAAGACCACTAACCATTTTAGTAGCCACCCTCTGTACTGACTCCATCCTGTTTATATCCTTTTGAAGGTGCGGTCTCCAGAATTGCACACTATATTCCAAATGAGGTTGCACCAAAGACTTATACAGAGGCACTATCACCTCCTTTCTTCTGCTGGCCATTCCTCTCCGTATGCACCCAAGCATCCTTCTAGCTTTTGCTGTTGCCTTTTCTACCTGTTTAGCTACTTTAAGATCATCAAACACAAGCATGCCTAGGACCCACTCTTCTTTAGTGGACAAAAGTACTTCACCCCCTATACTATATTGCTCCCTTGGATTGCTGCAACCCAAATGCATGACCTTGCATTTTTTTAACATTAAATCCCAGCTGCCAAATTCTAGACCATTCTTCAAGCTTAGCTAGAGCCCTCCTCATGTTATCTACACCTTCCTGGGTGTCTGCTCTATTGCAAATTTTGGTATCACCCGCAAAGAGGCAAACCTTACCCAACAGCCCTTACACTATATCACTAACAAAGATGTTAAAAAGAATCGAACCAAGGACAGATCCCTGGGGCACACCACTGGTAATCTCCTTCTCCTCAGAGTGAGCTCCATTTACCTGTACTCTTTGTCGCCTCCCACTCAACCAATTTTTAACCCAAGCAGTAACTTTAGGGTCCATCCCTAGGGTGCTCAGTTTGTTTATAAGTCACCTGTGAGGAACGGTGCCAAAGGCTTTACTGAATTCTAAATACACCACATCTAGGGCTCTCCCTCGGTCCAACTCCCTGGTCACCCAAAGAAATCAATCAGATTTGTCTGACAAGACCTGCCTCTGGTGAATCCATGCTGCCTCGGATCTTGTAATCCGCTGGGCTCCAGAAACCTCACTATTTTCTCTTTCAGCAATGTTTCCAATAATTTACTCAACACCGAAGTTAAACTAATCGGCCTGTAGTTTTCAACCACATCCTTACTTCCACCTTTGTGTAAAGGCACCACATGAGCCTCTCTCCAGTCCTTTGGCATCACTCCCGACTCCAACGAGGCATTGAAAAGGACAGCAGGAATCAGCCGACATCACCCATATGTGAGGATTGACTTCCTGCTTATTCCCAGCGAAGATAAAAAAAAAAAAAGTTAATTTTATAAGTAGGAAATTAAGAAATGTATAGAATATGCATTTATATGTATAAAATAAAGTTTAAGCATATATGTATGTATTTGCATTTATAACGTGAAGGTCTGCTGTCTTTTTTTTAAGCTTTTGAAATTACTTCATTCTACTTAGACTGGTCATTTACCCCCTCCCAAGCAGAGGTCTCCATGGCAACGCCATGGTGCTGTCACAGTCCCAGCAATATCCATCAAGCCAAGTTTCTTAAGGTTTAAATGTTCCTGTATTAATAGCAATAGAATTGCAATTACAATTGACCTCTTTTAGTAAATTATTCAAAACAGATAAAAATCAAAAATGCTGCAAAAGTTGTCTAAATTTTTTGACCCCAAAGACTTCTTGTCAGCTCCAGCCCAGCAGCGGCATTGCAGTGCTTTCAAACCACTTTTAAAACTCTCTCTCTCCCTCTTTGACAGTAGCTTCCAGCTCTTCCTGCCCCTCTCATCCCGAGTAGGCTGCCACCCTCCCCTCTCTCCTTGAAATACAGTATATCCCCTGCTAAAAGAAGCTGCTAGCCCTTCAAATTTTTTGGTTGCTCAGTCCCTCATCACTCTCACTCCAGCTCTCTCTCTCCTCGTTTCACCTCCTTCCCATAGGGAGGAATCCCTGAATTGGTAACCCTCAGTCACTAATCTGTGTTCAGGACCATAGTCCTTTTAAATCCAGAGCTGTTTGTGCAGCTTTCATCCTGGGTCGCCTTAACGCTGTGCAAGCCATGATTTCAACTTGCTGAACCTGTCGCCATTTCTTTGCTGGCAGTTTTTTAAATTCTGTGCTTCTTTAAATTCGAAGCCTAGTGCCACTGATGTATCCAGGCCCCCTCAGCCACTGCTTGGCACCACTGTCACAGCAGTAGCCGTTGCCAGACCATCGCTCTTGTGGGCCATCCCCAGATCTGCTCTGTCACTTCTATAAGCTGCAAACTGCTGCAAATCATGGTTGCTTTCCCATATGAGCCTGCATTGACACAACCCCAGCTGGAAATGATTATTTCTAAAGCTGTGACCAACAAATAGACATCCAATTTATTTTTAATCACATGCCTACCCTTAGATGACACTAGAATCAGAAATTGTTTTTTTGTACAGTAAAGTAAGTTCTATGGGAAAATCTTCTAGCTCTGCTCTGCAGTTGAGAGAGGGGCCGGGAGGGGCTGCTGTAGATGTAGAATGTATGTTTAGATTTAACACTGTATTGGGAGCATGTGTGCATTAAAAGACAGAGGGGACTGTGGCTCAATAGGTGGTTAAAAAGTGCAACCTTTTGTACACCCCCCCCCTCCTAATGTAGACTGCAAGTTCAAACTTTTACCACTGACCTATAAGTGCCTATATTCAGCAGCTCCTCACTACCTTTCCTCATATCTCTCCCTACACTCCCCTCCTAGGGAATTCCACGCTTCTGGCAGTCCCTTCTATCTATGCCCTTTTCTTCCACTTCCAGATTTCAATTGCTGCTCCTTTTGCCTGGCACAATGTGGAAAGAACTACCTGAGATGGTATGTCAGGCTTCATCTCTAGCCCTGTTCAAATCCAAGCTAAAAATGCACCTCTCTGAGCCTTTTTTGGATCCTGATCCTTTCAGCCTCTTATGCATGCTTCTTTATCATTCCCCAGTTGTGCTGTTTTGACTAGACTATAAGCTCTAATGAGCTGGGACTGTCTCTTACATTTATCTCTGTACAGTGCTGTGTATGTCATAGGGTGGCCAACTGGCTCCAGATGCACCCGATAGACTTGATCCAGTCCTGGGTTTACACCATCACATGCAGGGATACATAGTTCTGATTTCTCCATTGCATTCTGTAAGAAAAGCAAAACTACTACTAGTCTATGCATGCAATGGGGTAAACCCAGGACTGGAACAAGCCTGTTGGGCACATCTGGAGCCAGTTGGCAACCCTAGTATGTCATGCAGCACTACAAAATGATAAATAATAGTAGTATTAAAGTCTGCACTGCTGCCGACACTGTGATTATTTTGGGGTAGGGTAGGAGCAGAGCACGTGCAGCAGCAACTGGAGGGGTTTTCTCTTTCAAAGAGTTGGCAACACTACCTCAGTATAGTGAATATTTTGCCTTCCGTGATAAAAATCCTCAGTTAAAGCTCACGGTGTGATGTGTTGCACATTTTTAACTGCCTGTGCTTCTTTGCCATGCTCAAACTACGCTGCCAACCCCCATTTCTTGCTTTGTAGTCACACAACAAGCTCCCAGATCACCATCATCTCACTTTAATGGAGGATGAGTTACTGCAACAGAAGATGATTGTTTCTGTCTTCACATGTCCAGATACATAGCCGTATCAGGTGGCTTAAAAAAAATCTTAGCATACTCTTGGAAATAAGAGAACAACTGTATGATCTCCTGAACTTCTTTAAAAAAGGAGAATTCTGTCTTCCACTTATGACATCATCCCTTGGAGCGTCTTACAACCACTGTGACATCATCAGTAATGGGACTTTATCCATGAGGCTGCAATAGTAAGAGAATTCAGCTTTATGTATTATTAGTATTTAGCTCATGCAGTAGTTCAAGGTGTTACATTCAGGTACTGTAGACATTTCCCTGACCCCAAAGGGCTCATAATCTAAGTTTGTACCTGAGGCAATTGAGAGCTAAGTAACTAACCTAAAGCCACAAGAAGTGCTAGTGCGATTTGAACCCTGGTCTTTCTGGCTCTAGGCTGCTGTCCGAACCACTCAACCACTCCTTAAACCTAAGAGAAACTGGTTTAATTTGGTGAAAACGTCATATGGCTTCCAACCTTACAGCCTTACTGTTGGCTACACTGGGAAGAGGGTATTCTCAAGCAGGGATAAGTAACTAGCTCACCTGACTGAAGATGATTAAAATTCAAAGGATGTTCACTATCCCTGTCTTCCTGAATAGTTGATTTGCAGTGACTTTTTTCCCCATGTTGCCAGGAAGTCATTATTTATGTCAGTGCAGTATCTGTTTCACCTCTGTTAATAATGGTAGGACTAAATGCTGTTTCTCTCGCCTATTAGCATCACCCCTTGACCCAACATTTTACTTTGCTGGGATACTGCCAGAGTTTAATTAACAGCCCTGGAACCGAGAAGCTTCTCCATAGTATTTTAGTATATGCTGACCCAGCCCCATGACTCTCACAGAAACAGCCCCTTCTATAAGTAATAGCCCACCTTGCACTTCTGTGCCACTGTAAAATACAACAAACCATGCACTTGGCCGCATTATTTAAAGCAGATCGCCAAAATGTAATTATGATTAGTGTGTTTGCACTGAAAATTTGTTTTATATTTTTCTAAAGCTACCTGCCATGTTTTCCAAGAGAAATATCTTGAATATTATGTTGAAAGTTTATAAATACATTTCTCTTCAGATAAGCATAAAAATGCAGCCACATATCTGGTGACGTCTTGAAGCCCTCCTCCAGCTGAGGAGGATGGTAGAGATGAGGACAGTATCTAAATTCAAAAAAGCATGAGATAAACCCAGAGATATCTAAAGGAAAAAAGGGGACTGTTGTAGTGGCTGATATAGAAGGGCAGACTAGATAGAAACATGATGGCAGAAAAAGACCACATGGCCTATGTGTTTTGTTTTTTTAAATTTCTCTGAGCCTGCATGAACAATTTCAGTGTTCCCCCTCATGGTCTGTATCAGTCAGGTTTTGTTTCTCCGCCCCTCCATGTGGGGTTGCCAACTAGCTCCAGATGCACCCGACAGGCTTGATCCAGTCCTGAGTTTACATCAATGCATGCAGGGGGACATGTAGTCTTGCTTTTCTTATGGAGTGCAATGGAAAAATCAGAAGTACATGTCCCTGTATACAGTGGGGTAAAGCACAGTTACTTACCTGTAACAGGTGATCTCTGGGAACAGCAGGAATAAGTCTTCACATATGGGTACGTCGGTACCGACGGAGCCTGCATGGGAATGCTCCCCAGCATCCAATCAGAAAGCTTTTGGGAGCATCCCTCGCGCCTGCACACTGACTTCCCGCCATTTCCATTGTCTCTCCTCAGTTGAGTTTCCTAGCTGAGACAAAAGGAGAGAACGAGGAAAGGAAGATAGATAGATACAACTCCTAGGGGAGGTGGGTGGGTTGTGAAGACTTATTCCTGCTGTTCCCAGAGATCACCTGTTACAGGTAAGTAACTGTGCTATCTCCAGGAACAAGCAGGAATGAGTCTTCACATATGGGGACTCCCTAGCTAGAGATGCCAGGGGGAAATCCCATAAATGCATGTTCCTGGATCAGGAGTGCATTTCCCACACAGGAATCCCCGGCATCCTATGAGGGAATGGAGGGTAGGAGTTGAGAATAGAAGAGCTGTAAGGAAAACAGCAAACCCAAGGACTACAGGAGAGGAGTCCATGGTATGTATGATAAGTACCATTAAAATTATTTAATGAACAGTTATAATATGCTGCTGGCCACTCTTGATCTTCTCATTACTTCTGCCTCCTTCTCCCTTCCTCCTTCCTTATTGTCCTCCTTTCCCCTCCCCTGGTCCGATCACCATTGCATACTGTTTTCTGTCCCTGCTCCCCCCCCCCCCCGTTCTCGTCTGCCCCCTCAAACCTCCACTCTGCATCAGTACCCACTCGGAAAATCACCGCGGACACCCTTCTACAATTCCCATCCCCCGCCACTCTGTTTCCCTCGAATTTTGACTCTCTCCCCGTTGATGATCAGGCTCACTGCTGGAACTCTACACTCCAATCTGCCCTGAATTTAGTTGCCCCAGTCCGTTCCTGTCCCCGCCCCCGTCACCACCCCCAACACCCCTGGTTTCATCCCGGCCTCTTTCTGCACCGCAGACACCTTCGCCGGGCAGAACGGCTTTGGCAACGGCATCCTTCCCCCATCACGCTGTCAGGTTTCCGTCTCTGTCATCGGCATTATCGGTCCCTTCTCCACACTGCAAAGCGCGATTATTATTCCAACCTTATTTCCTCCTCTTCCAATTCTTCTCGCCGCTTGTATTCCATTCTGCATTCTCTTACTGCATCACACTCCGCTTCCCCCTCCTCTTCTCACTCCGCATCTTCCCTTCCCGACCCCTCCTCCCTCGCTACTTTCTTTGCCACTAAGGTTGACACCCTTCGTCAGTCCTTCCCCTTGTGTCCTCCTCCCCTCTCTCCCCCTGCCCCGCCCTCCCCTCCATCCCCATCCCGGTCCACCCCCGCGTTCTCATCTCTGGTCCTCTTTTGAGATGATCACTCCCTCTGCTCTTCAAAAAACATTTCTCTCCCTTCGTAAGACCACCTGCTCAGCTGACCCCATCCCATCCTCCTGGCTTCTTGAACCCTCACTAGCTCTCTCCCCCCCTATATCCTCTCCCTGTTCAATTCTAGTCTGTCCTCTGGTACTTTTCCTTCTGGTTGGAAACACGCTATTGTTCGCCCCATCCTAAAATCCTATTCCTCTGATCCCTCTGTACTTTCAAACTGGCGTCCTGTTTCTAACCTCTCTTTTCTCTCCAAATTTCTTGAGAAACTGGTCTTTACACAACTTTCCTCTCACCTCGAAGCCTCCCTCACTCTTCACCCCCGCCAATCTGGCTTTCGCCCTGCTCACAGCACTGAAACGGTTCTCCTTTCCCTCCTTAATGAACTTCACGCTGCTCACGATCGTGGTCTCTATACACTGGCTGTTTCTCTTGATCTCTCTGCTGCTTTCGACCTAGTGGATCACTGCACCCTCCTCACCCGTCTTCAGGAAGCAGGTCTATCTGGAATGGTTCTTCAATGGTTTCACTCTTTTCTCTCCTGCCGCTCTTTCTGTAGTTTCTGGGTCCTCCTCTTCTGCTTCCACCCCCCTCTCTTGCGGGGTTCCTCAAGGGTCTGTTCTTGCTCCGCTCCTCTTTAATGTTTTCCTAGCACCCCTTACCCTTCTAATTCAACAGTTTGGTATCTCCGCGTACTATTACGCGGATGACATTTTTCTCTTGCTTCACACCAATTCCCTTTCCCCAGATATCACCCCCCCCCCCCCTCAATCTCTGCCTTGCTGCTATTGCTTCCTGGTTTTCCTCAAATTTTCTACAGGTGAATCCTTCTAAGTCTCACGCCATCTGGTTCACATTCGGGGGCCCCTCCCCCGCATGCGCCCCTTCTTTTTCTTCACAGCCTATCCCTCTTGTTTCCTCACTTCGCTACCTGGGTGTTATACTTGATTCTTCTCTTTCCTTCAAGGATCATATTTCTTCCATTATTCAGCGCTCCTTTTTCTCCCTCAGACAACTTCGTTCTATCCGTCCTTTTCTTTCCTCCTCCGCTCTGGCTACCCTTCTCCTTTCCCTTGTGGTGTCCCGTCTCGATTACTGTAATGTCGTCCTTGTTGGTCTGCCCAAATCCCAACTGTCCCGCCTTCAATGTGTCCAAAACACAGCTGTCCGTCTTCTCGCTCATGCCTCCCGTTTCGACCATGTCACCCCGCTTCTTCTTCACTATCATTGGTTGCCTATTTCTTTTCACGCTCAGTATAAAATTCTCATTCTCACACACAAGGCTGTTCGCACTGGTACCCCCCCTCTATCTCGCTGATCAGATACACTTCCGCCCCTCCCCCCACCTACTTCGCGCTATCCATTCCAATCGTTTATCTCTCCCCTCACCTTCCCAGGCTCATCTTGTTTCCACCCGCTCCTCTGCCTTCTATTTTCTAGCCCCCAGCCTCTGGAACTCGCTCCCCCCCTCGCTTCGTGCTGAGGAATCTTACCAATCATTTAAGTCACAACTCAAAACCCACCTCTTCAGTCTTGCGTTTAATCTACCGTCCCCGGCTTCCCCTTCCCCCTCTGCCACTCCCTCCCCCCCGCTCCCTGATGCTTAACTATTGTAATGTGGTCTGTTACCCTTTTGTTATTTCTTTCCTCCTCTATCCTATCAGTATTATTGGCGTTCCTTTTCTTTTCTCAGCCAGTTTTTAAGTTGTTTTTAAGTTGCTTTAACTATATTGTAAACCGCTCAGGTGCTACCAGTGTTGGGCGGTATAAAAAGTTTTAATAAACATAAACAAACAATATGGAGCTTACCTACTGGATTGTAGGAAGTAGAAAGCGTGATGGAGTCTACTGGATATGCAGTAGCGGAATCCTCAAGGTGACCTCACAGCAGTGAGGGTGAAGGTCCAGACCTGGAATAGCAGGTGATCCAGGTATCAACTGGGGTAGGATGAGAACGGCAGGTCTTCAATGGAAAGCTTTATAGGAAAAAGCTGAAAAAACTTTTAGGTACAGAGTCATTAACATTGAGGACTAAAAGAAGAAGACTGACCGATTTGGACAACTAGCCCAGTCTTGGAGGGAAGAAGGGGTATGGAAAAAAGCCCATATTCCCAAGGAGAACAATGTGTACTCAAAACAATGAAGATGTACACTGTCTTTCCTAGCTGATGAGAGATAGGAAAGATATTGAAGCTTGAATCTTCAAGGATAGGGAGACCTAGAGCAAAGCCGAAGCTGTTATCACCACAGTAGTGGTTGTGTGCATAACAGTCCTCACATACTAAGGAACAGTATGGAAAAAGGAGCTCACTGTCTGTAACCTCTAAGAAAGGTACAAATTGCTATAGCATAGACAGTGAGGAGATAGTATGTAATACATATCGATTTATAAAAAGTCTCCCTATATATATATATGCATAAATTATGCACACAGCTTACAGACATATGTATGTAGAGGCATATATAGAGATATTGACATACATGACAATAAGTCTGAAGATAAACTAAGCCCCCTAAGAACATTCACATGGGGAATGTGAAGGGGAAAGATTCATCCAATAACAAGAGGGTGAAACCCAGTTGACAGATATATAGAGAATCTATTTCCGTGGGCTAAGAGGATGCAGGAATGCAATCCAGGAAAATAACCAGGATGGTTGCGTGAAAAACAGAGGATAAGATCAGTCTGTAAAGAGCAAGTCGGGAGTCCTTTAGAACTCTGACATGGTAGATGGGTAGAAACGCATAGAGAGATACCAGGAGGACCCACTGGAGGGACATAGGGGTATCATGCGTTACTAATAGCCCTGGATATTCACGCAGAAAAAGCTTATATTCTGAATTATAACAGGAGACAAGAGGGTGTGGATAACCCTCACAGTCATGGGAATGATTTATAAGCTTTTTTCTACTATATAGGATAGCCCTCAGAGACAAAGATCAATGCTCTGTAGCAAGGGCCCATAGTAGAAAGCTTCTCTGAAGATTGCAGAGAGCATTGTGCAGGAGAATTATGAAATAAAACTGAAGTCAGGCATGTTGCCATATCCTAGGAGAAGATGGCTGGAAAGAAGATAATGTGAGAAGCCTAAAGTGAGTAGGAATGTCCAAGATAGATGAGGATCAGCTTGGAATCACTACTGAGGCTGGTTCAAATACTGGAACTCCTGCATGCACAGAAGCTGAAAGACAGCAAAGAGGATCTTTCTGTGCAAAACAGAGAGGAACAGAAAGGGAGAGGAGATATTCCTGTCCGTGTCTGATGAGTTATCTTGAGAATGTATTCAAGAAAACTAAAGAGATCTACACTGGAATGAAAGGCTAGAGAAGCTTTTCAGTATGGTACCACTCAGTCAGGGAAATTCCTGGATGAGAGGGTAGAGAAAACAGGTCATTGGAGGGTGACTTACCCATATGGCGAGTCAGCTGAGGAAAAAAAGTGTTCATGTTGGGCCAGACACTATCATGAGATAGTTGTAATCTCCCTTCTTAATAGTAAGAAGAGGAGAATTCTGTAACACATGAACAAGAATATCCTGACCGCTTAAAGAAAAAACAGGGAACAAACTTCTGTTAAGAAGAAGTGAACTGTAGATTGTAACCCTCAGAACCTATGGTTGCTGGGTATGTCGAGACTGGCTAGAGTTTGGAAACTTCAGACTAGGACGAGGTGTCCCTTGCTTGGGCACCTCCGGATGATGGGCAGGAGAAGAGTGAAACCTTCTTTTCTTAGGGAAAGAAGGCTTGGTAGGACATTTCCTACCTCCTGGGGAAGAAGGCGGCTTAGAATGGTCTCCAGAACCAGGGAAGTCAGTGGAGCAATGAGCAACATGACGTAAAGCCTCCTTATTGAAGAGATTTTCTCCAGTACAAGGAGAATTACCCAGTGTATGTTGTGCCCATCTGCTCAAGTCTGAAGCTTGGAGCCAGGCTCTACGACGTGCTCCAATGGCAATAGCAGAAGTTCTGCTAACAGACTCAAAAGAGTCTAGGGAAGCACGAGAAAGAAACCAAGAGATATTCCGGCTATGACTAAGAAGCAAGGAATAGTCAGCAGCCTCAGGCTCTGACAAAAAAGGAGTCAAAAGAGATAATTTCTTTGTGACCTCCTGGAGTGTTAGACTCATATAAAACATAAGAAATAATTCTTGATGCCAGCATAGATGTTTGGAAGGTTTGACATCCAAAGGCATCAAGTGCTCTAGAAGCACGACCTGGCGGATAAGAAGAATGCTTCTTCTTGCTTTTTACCTTCCTCACTGCTGATTCCACTACAATGGAATGATGGGGAAGTTGATTCTTTTGAAACCCTGGAGAGGGGGGCACCTGATACAGAACATTAGTTGCTGTAGAAGGTGAGGGAACCCTTAAAGGTGATTACCATATTCTCAGAAGAAGATCCTGCAAAGAATGATGTAAAGGAAGCATTATATTTCCCTTTTCTGCAGGAGAGCCTTGGTTAAGATTACAGCCAGGGATAGGAATAGCAAGAAAGGTTGCCATGTCAAGGAGAAACTTCTGAAAAGAAGGATCTCCAATGGGAACCATCCCTGGGAAGGCTAAGGTTGAAGATGCAGCCTGAGCACCAGAGGATGAACTGGTCTGGTGCAGAAAAAGAACCTTACTAGATGAATGATGATACTGGCAGTCACGATTTGAGGCAGTCAGTACTGCATCGTCTATGCCAGGTATCGATTCCAAACTAGGCATAGAAAGGATCGATGGCACCGATGTAACTGCAGGAATCGACATCGATACCGATACCGGTACCGGTAATGGCATCGAGTCAGTCATCGGAGGCTGCTCAAGCGGTACCGAGGTAACCAGAGAGTCTTGGTGAGTATCCTCGGTACTGCGTATCCGGAAACGAAAAGGGTCGGTTCCAAGGCGAGTCAGTACCCAGTCATCTAGACTAGATATCGATTCCAGACTCGGCATCGAAGGGAGCGAGTCTATCGATGCATGTCAAGAGTGCACCGACGTCGGTGGTGGTACCGGCGATGCTGATACAGGGAAGTCACTCTGGGTCGTATCGATCGGTCCCGAAGGTACTGAGGACGCCAGATGACGATCCCAGATGAAGAGTGGAACACTCGACACCGGTGCCAATGCTGGGGTATCGGTACCGCACGAAGCAGATACCACCACCGAGCATGGCTTAGAAACAGGAAAGTCAATCTGGAACGTATCGATTGGTCCCGAAGATACCGAGGACGCCAGATGACCATCCCTGGTGAAGAGTGGAACACTCGACACCGGTGCCAATGCTTGGGTATCGGTACCGCACGAAGCAGATACCACCACCGAGCACAGCTCAGGTATGTTCTGTGAGGGGTGAGCCCCAGGAACAACCTGAAACCCCTGAAATGCTTTGGAGCCCGAAGACTCCCGCCGGGGTTTTAATGCCAATGGGATCTTGAGGGCAAGGCCGGAGCCGTCATCATGCATGGCACGAGACCTACCACTCAAGGATTGGCAAGTCTTAACAGACTGTTTGTGGGTTACCTGATCCTGTAGAGAAGAAAAACCCGGTGCCCTCACTGCAGGAGGGAAAACGGTATCGAGGGAAACTCTAAAGAGGGAAGGTCTTCTCTCAGTATTGCAGCCTGATAGCTCAGGGGAAAAAGGGTCAAGACCCAAACAGGTTAGACACCAGTGATTGGAGTCTAAAAAGAAAACTGTTTCCACAGTGAAGGCACTTCTTAGGAGAAGAAGGCTCCATGATGGAGAGGCCTTGTAGGCCCAAAAAAGTTAAGACAGAAACAGAGGGAAAAATCTCTGAGTTTAAGAAAAAAGAAAAGAAAAAACCACCGGCGGTACCGGTGTCGGCGGGAAAAACAGCCGCGACCACAAGAAAACAAGAAAAGAAGTATTTAAAGAAAAATGTTTCTGCGGTGACAGGACGACGTCCTGCCGGCTCCGCGGAAAAACAAAAACTGAGGAGAGACAATGGAAATGGCGGGAAGTCAGTGCGCAGGCGCAAGGGATGCTCCCAAAAGCTTTCTGATTGGATGCTGGGGAGCATTCCCGTGCAGGCTCCGTCGGTACCGACGTACCCATATGTGAAGACTCATTCCTGCTTGTTCCTGGAGATACCTAGGACTGGATCAAGTGTGTTGGGCACATCTGGAGCCAGTTGGGAACCCTACTCCCATGCCGTTTATCTCAGAAAGCAAGTAAACAAACCGGAAGAATCACAGCTGTAGCGTCATGCCAGTGAATGTAAAACTGACACATTTTTACTTTCACTATTCCATCTGAATTGACTGCTCCCTTCTCTCTCCACATGGAAGCTCAAAAATAAGAGACTCTCTCAGCTGCTATTAAGACCTCCCCCAGGCCCTGTTCCTGTACCATGTGGCAAGTCTAAAATATCCTGCTCCTGCCTCAATGACTGCAGCTGAATCTGTGTCTGCAGTCAATTCAATCAGTACAAATAAACAAACTAAAAACACCAAAGGAATTTATAAAGGCTAAAAAATCAACAAACATGAAAGCATTCTCCCATGCTGCCCCTATAATTTGGAACAACATTCCATCAGAACTCAAATCCTTACCTCGAATCATGGAGTTCAGGAAAAAGCTCAAAACACATTTATTCTCAACATACTACGGTTCTTTGACGAATTCACCTTTTCAACAAGAAAAAGGATAGTTTCATCAGCTAACCTTATCCATCTCTGAACCGGAACAAGTACCAAAACCCCAAACCGAAGCTTTTGATTCATACATACCTTGTACATAGTTTATAATCATGTTATTTGCACATAGTTAAAACTGTTAATTGTAAGTTGATCTGAATTTTTGTAGCTTCACATTGTTATATGTAAAAACAGCTTTGCCTTGTTTATGGTTGTTCATTGTAAACTGCAACTGATCATTGGAAGGTGCGGTATATAAAAACTTGTTTAATTAAATTAAAATTAATTAAATTAAATTAAGGGAATCCTCTGCTAGGTGATCTGCTGCTCTATTCCCCTCCCCCCCCCCTCCTCCTTCAAAGAGCTCCCTGCTGAGTAAAAAGAGTTGCTAACAAATACCAGTACTTGCAACTCAGAACTGGGCTCCTCAAACAGAGCCAGCTTTAAATAATTCTCATACTGCACTCCTCCAAATACTCTCTAGATTTCTGCCCTCCCCCGAATGGAATTGACAGAAATGGGGGAGAGTTTGCAGTCTGTCATGTGTGCCACTGAGAGATCCTCCCTACACAGCGGATCCGGCAACCCATACCAAGTTATTCAGTCACAACTGACAGAACATTCTCCCTGTCCCAGGGAGATTTGGCTCTAGATATCTACCACACAATAAATTATGATAGTTGTCTCTCACCCCAGAGCATCCCTCACTCAAGTGACTGGGATCTAGAGGCTTTAGTTAAGGATACTTCTTCCAAAGAACACCATCCCCAGCAGTCAGAGGAAAGCACCTCACAGGAACAGAATGACATTTCTACAAAGGGTATCAAAAGCCTAGTGCTGGCCTGTCCAGTAGGTGGCAATCTAGGGCAGCCAGCCCAGGCAGACAGCAGTGGCACACATGACAGACTGCAACACCCCCCCCCCCCCCTCGAGTCCGGGGGGGGGGGGAGGCGGGGTGTAGCAGCTTTATTTACAAAAGCGGTTGCTTTTTGCCACCGCTTTCTTGCAACATGGATGTAGTAATGTCTGAGAAGAAAAACAAAATATAATCTAGACAGGACTAATGGCATCCCTCACCAATATTTGGTTGCACAACACTTGGCAGTGATGATAGTCTCCAAACCTTTCTTGTAGTTTCATTCATCTGTCGGCTGGTAATGTCTCCTACTCTTCAACTGCGATTTGTTCCAGCTGATGAATGTTTCCAAGATTCCTTTTGACAGATGTCAGCTCTTTCCAAAGGTTCTTGATTGAACTGAGATCAGGACTCATTGCTGACCGGTTTAAAACAATCCATTTTTCCCTACTTTTGGGTCATTATGACCTTCAACCAAGACACTTTGACACTAGGGCATATGTTTACTAAAAAGAGTGTTAAGGGAGCACGAGCTATCAAGTGATAACAGCAGCATTACAAGTGTTTACATACGATAAAGTTCTGGGTGGATAGGAGGTGTTCTAGCAGCAAGGACCTGCTTATCAGGCACCAACAGAACACCGGGTGTTAAGATGCCAAGCATGCACCTTAATGCCCAAAAACAACAGTCACCTTAACGCAGGATAAGGGAGCCCCTGTGAAAGTCAGATTTGAGGTAATGGATGGAAGAAAAGATAAGAGTTGATGGACATGACAAAGCCAAACCTGTCCTACATGCTAGTCAGTAAGTGTGATGATCATGTGGGAGGTATTCATACTGTTTCAGTGAGGGGTGCCCATGTAATCTGCTATAATGTCAGTGTGTGGCATAGGATTAGAAAGAAGTGTGCCCTGGTAGAGCCAGCATCGCCACAATGTAGGCATCAAAAGTATAACAAAGTAAGAGTGGTGATATACAGATCATTCACTCAGTTCCAAACAACTTACGTGCCACAGGACCCGAAAAGAATGAAAACATTCCTATTCCTAGAACACAGCACCAATGACATAACATTAGTACACAGCCACACGGCCACTAAATCTGCTCCATCCCTTTTAACTGCAATGTTCAACCCCAGTACGCTATGAATCCTCCAAGTTTTATGGTCCTGTCATAATGTACTCTCCAAATCTGCTGGAATGTAAACCGCTTTGACTATAGGATAAAGCAGCATTTAAAAAAAAAATGCACAATAAATAAAAAATGAATAAACAGAAGAGGCCCAAGTGATAAACCGTGGCCCACACAGGAAGAGTTTAAGCATAAGGATGTAGCAGCTGCCAGGAGAATACATGACTGTACATGATGAGCATGAGACGGTGGATGGCAGTAGATGTGAGTGTGGTGTGGCCTTGCTGCCCCAATATATATGATGTGACAGTACAAATGCAGTCGTAGTGTGTATGGGGAAAATAGCTGTGCCACAGGGGAGTACCAGTCCCAGCTTGTTGGGTATGACAGCTACCTCAGCTTTTCTAACCACCATATACACAGGTTGGAGTTGGTGCAGAGGGTAGCTACTAAAATAGTTAATGGCCTTCGTTGTGAAGCATACCAGGATAGACTTTAAAAAATCTTAATATGTATACTTTAGTGGAAAAGTGAGATAGGGAAGATATGAGAGACACATTTAAATACCTCCATGGTATAAATGCACAGGAGAGTCGCATTTGCTTGAAGGCAAGCTCTGCTACGAGATGATAGCAGATGAGAGTGAAAGGGGATAGACTCAGGAGTAATATGCAGAAATATGTCTTTATGGAAAGAGTGGTAGATATGTGAAAAAAGTCTTGTAGTGGCGGTGGAGATGAGGACAGTATCTGAATTCAAATAAGCATGGAACAAACACAGAGGATCTCTGAAGATAAAAAGGGAACTATTGTAGATTATATGGAAGGGAAAACTAAATAGACCCCCAGTTGTCTGAAACAGGCAGTGACCAAGCGAACCCTATCAACTGGGGTGGCCTAAGAGCTAAGAGGCCTTTTGATGGCTCTGGGTACATGGACTGTAAGAGGGACTTGTCCTCCTGCAGTCAAAGATGGGAAGGATGGTCTCTGCCCTGCTGGAGTGAGGTCTCAGGAGGAAGGTAGGTAGCACCACCTCCTGGTTGAGGTAGAAGGAATTTGGGATGCATGCATAGCATGACCCTGTTCTTGTAGAACCTGGTTTATGGCACCTCTGTGACCAGGGCTTGGAGCTCACTGACCCTACAAGTAGATATGAGCACCACCAGGAACACAACTTTTCCCTGAGAGATACCTGAGGAGGTAGGTCATCGGGGGCTCAAAGGGCAGGAGGGTGAGCTGCGACAGCACCACATTGGATGTCCCACTGTCACCAGAGGGCGGAGAAGGGGTTTTGACAGCAAGAGCCCCTTCAGAGAGGGGGGGGAGGGGCTTGCCTTCAACAGGGTGGTAGTGTGCCACCAGGGCAGAGGTGCACTCTGACAGAGTTTGATTAGACCTGGATTGTGAGAGATAGAGAAGATACTACAGCAACAGGCAGGAGAATAGGTTCACCCTTTGGTCCGCGCACCTCACCGAGAACCTGCACCACTTGAAGGTGTAAGCTCTCCTGGTAGAAGCCAGTAGGATCTCCTCCACCTCCCCTGTGAGGTTGAAAGACTAAGGCTACCCTTTCAGCAGCCACGCTGTCAGTGATAGGAACCTCCACCAACATTCGAAGGAGCAGCGGCAATCATGGCTACTTGGGCCACAGGGGGGGAGGGGGGGCACCAGGATCAGCAACACTCTGTTACTAAGAATCTTGAAGAGGGTCTTGGCAATCGACAGTGTGGGTGAGAAAAGGCATACATGAGGCCTTGACACCATGAAATGAGGAACACATCTGCTACTCCCTGGCCCAGGTGGAGCTGATGGGAACAGAAGCAGGGCAACTGGTAGTTGTCCGGGCTAGCAAAAAAAGGTCTACATGCGGGGTCTCCCAGAGGCAGAAGAGGCAGGTGGCCACTCTGGGATCCAGCTGTCACTCATGCAGATGGAGGACCCTGATCAGTTTGTCCACCAGGGTATTGGCCTGGCAGATAAACCGCCCATAGGAACATTCCTCGACAAATTGCGCAAGAGCAGAGTGTTATCACCTTGCGGCAAAGAATGTGAGACCCTGTGCCCCCTTGCTTGTTCACATAGAATATCACCACTTGGTTGTCTGTGTGGATTAGCACTGGCTGGTGTCTCAAAACAGTAGTGAAATGCTCATAGGGCTAGATATATTGCCCAGAGCTCCAAGAGGTTGACCTGCTGGTTGCCCTTGGCCTGTGACCAGCTGCCCTGGGTCAAAGTTCTTCACAGTGGGCTCCCCATCCCAGCAGTGAGGAGACTGTCATGAGGACCCTTAAAGGGCTAGGGCTTGGGCTTGGAAGGACATTCCCACCAGGAGGTATTGCGGATTTTGCCACCACGTCAGGAGTCTCCTAAATGGTAGGTCACTAAGACTTTGCTTTGGAGCAGACCCATGGCCGGTATCCACTGATCTCGAAGGCACCTCTGGGCAATCCTCATGTGCAGACAGGCATCTGGGGTGACATGGACTGTAGAGGCCATGTGGCTAAGTA
Source organism: Ichthyophis bannanicus (assembly GCA_033557465.1). NCBI lineage: Eukaryota > Metazoa > Chordata > Amphibia > Gymnophiona > Ichthyophiidae > Ichthyophis > Ichthyophis bannanicus. The sequence continues at coordinate 122,770,312 of CM066039.1, read as the reverse complement.
GGTGCAGCAGGGCAGAGCCAACCTGACACCGAGGGATGGTGTTGCACATCTGCAGCCAATGCCCTGAGATGGTCAGCCTAATAGAGGGGAAGGAAGGCCTTTGCCTGGACCATATCCAGCTTTGCCGCTATGCATTCCAGACCCTGTATCAGGATAAGATGGAACTTGGGGTGTTCATCACAAACCCTAGATGTTGTAGGACTTGGATGGTGAGAGCCATAGCTTGCTGCACCTCGGCAGCTGTGCCTTCTTTTATAAGCCAGTCAACCAGGTAAGGGAAGACGAAAATCCCCTTGGAGATTGAGGTAGGTGGCTACTAGTGCCAGGCATTTGATGAAGAACCTTGGGTGGATGCCAGGCCTATACTGGTAGTAGCCTCCCCCCACCATGAAGTGAAGGTAGTGCCTATGGATGAGGGTAAAAGCATCCTTCAGATCCAAGGAGCATAGCCACTCCCTACTGGAGATAGGGCAGCAGTGTTCCAAGGGAGAGCATGTTGAACTTCTCCCTCACCAGGAATTTGTTCAGGTTCTGCAGGTCTAGGATGGGCCGTAGGTCGCTCTGTCCTTTTTTGGGATGAGGAGATACCTGGACTAGAACCCTTTGCACCTGAGATGTTGGGGTATTGGTTCCACCATCTTGTCCTTGAGAAGGCCTGCGAGTTCCTGCAATAGAAGATCCCAGTGAAGGGGAAAATCGGGGGGGGTGGGGGGTGGGGAGGAGGAAACTTTCCTGGGGGGAAAAAAAGGAGGGAGGTGTCTGTGCCAGGTAGAGAAGGTAGCCCTCCGTGACCACCTGGAGTGCCCAGGAATCAGTGGTGATTGCTGGCCACCTGTGGACATAGGACAGTAGCCCACAGGGGGATATCTGGTCCACTCCTTGGGAGAGAGAGGCTGTGCCCAAGGAATCAAAAGCTCCCCCCTGCTAGGCTGGAGCCAATGCCTGGGGCTTGCGAGCCTTCTGCTTATGAGAGCCATGCCCCTGTACTTTAGCCTGCTGACTCTGCTGGGGAAGCTTGGAAGCATGGGTGGTTTTTGCAAGCAGCCCCTTTCTCTTTTGTCATGGAAAAGTAGTGATCATTTTGAAGAGCCAGATTCTTATCACAAGTTTGGTCTCCAACTTGGCAGCCTTCTCCATCATGAATTTTCCAAAGAGATTCTCCCCTTGACATGGGAAATCAACCAATTTGTCCTGAACCCACTGCTTGAGGTCAGATTACTGTAGCTAGGCTTGGCATGAGGCACCGATGCCTGCCATGGCTACTCTAGCCACCAACTCAAAGCAGTCATAGGCTGCTCGAGTCATGAACTTTGAGCACTCACTAATGGCTTTGGACATGTTCTTGAAGCACTGTAGGGGTTCCTTGGAGAAATCAGCCAAGAGCCTGGCCAGCTCTTTCACCAGGTCTCTCAGGTACATGCCCCAGGTATAGCTGGTAGGCCTGGATCCGGCCGATGAGCATCGAGCCCTGGTAGCACTTTCTGCTAAGAAAGTGTCCAAGGTGTGGGCCTCCCTACCCGGGGGGACCAAGGAATGAGTCTTTTGGCTCTTCAGCTGACGCATGGCCGACTCCACCACCATAGAGTTATGCAGCAGCTGCACCTTTTGGAAGCATGGGCTCCAGCAGACCAGATACATCAAGTTGAGCCATTTGATCACAACTAGCACAGATGATGGCGTTCCCCACATGTGGAGGGGATAGGTGGGATGCGTACCATCAGGGATTACCTCAGTAGGGTATCGTATTGGAGGATTTCTAGCTCCTCTGTCTGAGGGTCCTCCTTCGATTCCATTGGGAATGCTAGAGCCTTTGACATGTCCACACGAAGTTTAGGAACATCATGTACTTGGGCAGGGACCCTCAAGACTCTGATGGGGACAGGTCAGAAGGGATGTCACAGTGGCAATGGGCGTCAGGGGACTCCTTGTCCTCTGTCTCCCATGCAGAATAGTCTGCAGAGGACCCAAGGGAAGGGCGAACCAGAGGCTCCAAGCCCAGTAAGAACCCCACAAAGGCCCCTTGGCTGGTGTCTTGCATGCTAGCCAGGGAAGACATCAGTCCCATCAAATGGAATCCGGATCAGGACCTTGGCCGAGGACAGACTCAGGGCCTTATGGCCTTGAAGATCAGCTAGACTTCCAGGGATGTCTGATGTTGATGGCCAGGTGGTCTGGGTGAATGAACCAGCCATGCCCGACATCAGCGCCATTGCTGGTCCATGAAGACAGGCTACACTCCAGGGCTGCCATTCTGGACTCCAGTTCAGATAGCTCCACAGCTCTCGGCACGGGCACAGAGGAACTCGGGCCCAGCGCTGGTTCCCCCAAAGGGGAGTCTTCAATGAGGATGAGCTCAGGTGTCTGGCACCAATCACTGGGCGATTCCTTCCAGGCAACCTTGGTAGGCCGCTCCTGCTCCGAGCCCTCAGACAAGTGGCGCGGACTGTGAGTCCTGGCTCAGGACTTACCCAGCCTGTCTGAACCATCCATGGATGCTGCATTTGAGGGTTTCTTCTTCCCTCCTCAAGAGGCATCCTTTCTGAAGGCCCACAGCATCGACCAGGGTCCACATCTGAGGCTTCAGACAGGGGCCTTGGCCTTCAGAAGGGCTAGGAACTCTGGGAAAAAATACTATATCATGCTGCTGTTGCTGCTGCCGCCACCAAGGGCCTTGGTGGATATCTTTTTACAAAAACCACAGGCCATGGGATTGTGGTCCAGCCCAAGGCAGAATAGGCAGCAGTCATGTGTATCGGTAAAAGACAATCTTAATAAACCGATCACACTTCGTAAAACCACTGGTAGCCATGGGTGAAAAAAGTTACCCTGTCAAGGTCAAAGACCCACAGTGCTGCCAGTTGGAAAAAGGGCACGAAGGAAAACAAAAAAAAGTTACAGGCCAAAGACTCAATGCCGAAACAGCAGGCCTGGGTAGCGGGAAATGTACCAGTGCACAACCAGAGGGAAAACGTAGTTACTCAACTGTAACATGGGTTCTGTAACTCATGGCCTCCCTTTCGTTGCCGTTGATGCTGTCGTGGTTCGGTCCCCAGCAGCCTGGAGCTAAGGAGTCCCATATGACTTCCTGCTTGTTTCCTGAAGAAAGCGTAGTTATTCACCTGTAGCAGGTGTTCTCCAGGGACAGCAGGAATCAGTCCTCACATATGAGTGACGTCGGCACTGATGGAGCATTTCCCCAGCTTTCAAAAGAAAGCCTTTGGGAATGCTACCACGCATGCATGGTCCCCTTCCTGCCCAAGGGTGCCATCTTGCTCAGTCAGATGACATAGCTTAGGCAAAAGAGGAAAGAAAGTAAAAGGAAGCAACTCCAAAGGAGGAGGGAGGGTTGCGAGGACTGATTCCTGCTGTCCCTGGAGAACACCTGCTACAGGTGAATAACTACGCTGTCTTCAGGAAACAAGCAGGAAGTCATATGGGACTCCCTAGCTCCAGGCTGCTGGGGACCGAACCACGACAACATCAACGGCAACGAAAGGGAGGCCATGAGTTACAGAAGGCAAGTCCCCTACCAAGCAGCTCTGCAGACCCCAGCATCCAGTATCACCATAACTCTGGTAGCCTGAACACAGAAGAGTTGGAAAGCAGGAGTTGCCTATATACTGAGAATGCATCTGAGTACTGCCTGGCCAAAGGCACTGTCCCTGCAGGACTCACTTTCTATGCAGTAGTGAGCTGCAAACATATGAACTGAAGACTATGTGACGGCCTTACAGATTTCTTGCACCGGCACTAGCGTAGGTTGGCCACTAATGTGGCCATAGCCCTCATGTGGTGAGCAGTGATCCAGTGCTCCAGAGACGAGCCTGCTCATAAGCCAGGGCAATGCAGTCCGCCATCCAGTGGACAGGATTTGCTTGATCACAGGTAGCCCCAGTCTGCTGGGGTCATAAGAGATAAAGCATAGTTACTCACCTGTAACAGGTGATCTCCGGGAACAGCAGGAATGTAGTCTTCACATATAGGGACTCCCTAGCTGCAGATGCCAGGGAGAAAACCCCAGAAGTTGTGTGCCCTTGTGAAAAGGCTCCACTTCCCCCCATGGATCTCTGGCATCCTATCAGGGATGGTGGTTAGGAGTTGATTAAGTATGGAATGGAACAGGTGTTGAAGAACAGCCTGACCAAATAAGGCATCCCAGCAGGAGTCCTTGTCTAAGCAGTAATGGGCTGTGAAGGTATGAACCTAAGCCCAAGTAGCTACTCTGCAAATGTCGTCAATAGACAGAGTGAAGATGAGCCATAGAGGCTGCCATGGCTCTCAGATTGTGAGCTGTCACATAGCCTTCCAGAGGAAGGTTTTTACTCTCATAGGCAAAAGATAGACACTGTGCAATCCAGTTGGACAGTGTTCTTTTGGAGACTGGAAGTTCCAAATGACTAGGATCAAAAGCAACAAAGAGTTGAAATGACTTCCTATGTTGTTGTGTCCTTTGGATTGTAAAAGGCCAGCACCCATTTACAATCCAAAGTATGAAGATTCCTTTCTGTATTTGAGGCATGAGGTCTTGGGAAGAACACAGGAAAGTAAACTGCTTGGTTTAAATGAAAATGTGACACCACCTTTGGTATAAAATGTGGATGAGTCCTAAGGACTACCTTATCATGATGGAACCTTGTATAAGGAGGATCAGCCACCAATGCTTGCAATTCACTGATGTGACGTGCTGATGTGATTGCAATAAGAAAGTTGACCTTCCAGGAAAGGAATTTCAAGGAGGTAGTGGCTAATGATTCAAAAGGCAGTTTCATAAGCTGCCCAAGAACCAAATTTAAAGTCCCATGCCACTGGTGGTGGCTTAATGGGAGGCTTAGTTAAAAGAAGGCCTCTCAAATCTCACTATGAGAGGAAATAGGTTGCCCATTTAGAGGCTTGAAAGAAGCTGCAATAGCACTCAAATGAACTCTCACTGAATTGGCCTTAAGCCCTGCATTAGGCAAATGAAGGAGATACTCCAGTAATGATTCCAGAGGTATTGCAAGAGGGTTAAGACCCTTCTGTGAGCACCATATGGTAAACCTTTTCCACTTGAATGCATAAGAGTGTCTTGTGGAAGGCTTCCTGGAAGCATAAAGGATATCCTTTATCTGCTGAAAAAGGTTAAGACCATGACATTCTAGGCTTTCAGCAACCAGGCCCTGAGATGCAGAGACTGGGGATTGGGATGCCACAGCATCCCATCCTCCTGAGAAAGGAGATCTGGAGCAGATCCTAACTCCAGAGGCTGAGCTTGAGAGAGATGTAGGCGCAGAGGGTACCACATTTGCCATGGCCAATGTGGAGCTATGAGAATCATATGACCTCTGTCTCTCTGAAGCTTGAACAGGGTTTTGTGAATTAGGGGAATGGGTGGAAAGGCATACAGGAAGTCCTGGCCCCAATGGAGAAGGAAAGCATCCCTGGCCTGCCAACCCTGAGCCCGGATTCTGGAACAGAACCGGGAAAGTTTGGCATTCAGCAGACCTGCAAAGAGGTCTATGTCCGGGGTTCCCTAAATTTGGAAACTTTTGGCCACCTGGTCTGCATGGAGAGACCATTCGTGTGGAAGCAGAACTCGACTGAGTCTGTCTGCCCAAGAGTTTTGAATGCCTAGAAGATACACCGCAAGGAAATGAATCTGATGCTCTCTGGCGAGGGCCCATAGTCGCAAAGCTTTGTTGCAGAGCGACAGAGCCTGTTCTGCGCTGCTTGTTCACATAGAACATGGCTACTTGATTGTCCGTTTGAATTAGGACTGTCCTGTAGCTGAGATGGGTGTGGAATACTTGAAGAGCAAGGAAGATTGCTCTGAGTTCCAGGAGATTGATATGTAGATAGGTCTCCTGTGGAGTCCAGGTACCCTAGGTAGAGAGGTCTTGCAGGTGGGCTCCCCAACCCACCTGTGAGGCATCTGTTAGAGTGGCTTGGGGTGGAGGTTGCTGAAAAAGGGACCCCACCAAAAGGTTTTGGGGTGATTGCCACCATTGGAGGGACAAAATAAGGCAATCTGAGTTTGCTATTTTGTCTGACAGGCAACCTGATGCCTGAGTCCACTGAGTGGATAAAGGTCACTGGGCTGCCCTCATATGGAGGCGAGCATAAGGAACCACATGCACGGTGGATGCATGTGGCCTAGCAACTGTAACATTTCTCGAGCAGTGAAGTGAGGTTTTAACACTGCTTGGGAAGCTAACTGCACAATACGAAGGCAGCGGGCTTGTGGAAGGTAGGCCCTTGTCTGTCTGGTATCCAGCAGAGCTCCTATAAACTCTAGAGACTGAGAGGGAGCAAGGTTGGATTTTGGGAAGTTTATGACAAGGATGTGCATTGTGCGAGAGAAAGCAACCCTGGCCTCTGGCTTTCTGAAAGCTTTTGACAAAGCTGGGGGTGTACTATCGTCCGCCTGGCCAGAATGAACAAATGGATGATGAAATGCTCAAAGAAATCAAGGAAGCTAGCAAAAGTTACAGTGCAGTAATAATAATGGGTGATTTCAATTACCCCGGCATCGACTGGGTCAGTGTCACAGCAGGACATGCGAGGGAGATAAAGTTCCTAGATGAAATAAATGACTGCTTCTTGGAGCAGCTAGTTCATGAACCGACCAGAGGGGAAGCCATATTAGACCTAGTCCTTAGTGGAACACCAGATCTAGTGCAAAAGATAAGGGTGTTGGGGCCAGTTGGCAATAGTGATCATAGCATGATTGCCTCTGATTTAATTAGTGGAGAAGGGATAGTAAGGAAATCCACAGTACTACCTTTTAACTTTCGAAAGGGAGACTATGATAAAATGAGGAAAACAGTTAAGAAAAAACTAAAAGGAGCAGTTGCAAAGGTTAAAGACGTACATCAAGCTTGGATGTTGTTGAAAAATACTATCTTGGAAGCCCAGACCAGCTGTATTCCACGCTTTAAGAAAAGTGGAAGGAAGTCCAAAAAACTGCCAGCATGGTTTAAAGGTAAGGTCAGAGAGGCTGTTGTTGCCAAAAAAGCATCTTTCAGGAAATGGAAAAAAGAGCCAAATGACGAAACCTGGAAACAGCACAAGCACTGGCAAGTCAAATGCAAGGCATTGATAAGGCAGGCAAAGAGAGAATTTGAGAAGAAGCTTGCTGCGGAAGCAAAAACACAAAATAAAGACCTTTTCAAGTACATTCGTAGCAAAAAACCTGTGAGAGAGTCAGTTGGTCCATTAGATGATAAAGGGGTTAAAGGAGCACTAAGAGGCGAAAAGGCGATAGCGGAGAGACTGAATGAATTCTTTGCTTCGGTCTTTACTGAGGAAGATGTAGGGATGTTACCCATGACTGAAGTGGTATTTAAAGGTGCGGAAGAATTGAAGGAAATATCGATACATCGGGAAGATGTCTTACAACTATTAGATAAACTGAAGAGTAGCAAATCACCTGGGCCAGATGGTATACATCCAAGGGTGTTGAAAGAACTGAAATATGAGATTGCAGACCTGCTATTAGTAATCTGTGAACTATCATTAAAATCATCTCTAGTACCTGAAGATTGGAGGATCGCCAATGTAACACGAATTTTTAAAAAGGGTTCCAGGGGTGATCCGGGAAACTACAGACCGGTGAGCCTGACGTCAGTATCGGGAAAAATGGTAGAAACCATCATAAAGAATAAAATTACTCAGCATGTAGATAGTCACGACCTAATGGGAGACAGCCAACATGGCTTTAGACAAGGAAGATCTTGTCTTACTAATCTGTTATGTTTTTTTGAAGGAGTGAATAAACAGGTGGACAAAGGTGAGTCGGTTGATATTGTGTATCTGGACTTTCAGAAAGCCTTTGACAAGGTCCCTCATCAGAGACTTTTGGAAAAACTAAAGAGTCATGGGATAGGAGGCAGTGTACTATTGTGGATCAGGAACTGGTTAAAAGATAGAAAGCAGAGGGTAGGGCTAAATGGCCAATTTTCCCAATGGAGAAAGGTGAATAGTGGTGTACCCCAGGGATCTGTGCTGGGTCCGCTGCTTTTTGACATATTCATAAATGACCTGGAAAGTGGAATAACGAGTGAGGTTATCAAATTTGCAGATGACACAAAACTATTTAAAGTTGTTAAAACCCAAGAGGATTGTGAAAAATTGCAAGAGGATCTTGTTAAATTGGAAGACTGGGCATCAAAATGGCAGATGAAATTTAATGTAGACAAGTGTAAGGTTATGCACCTAGGGAAGAACAACCCAAACTATAGTTACACGATGCAAGGTTCCACATTAGGAACCACCACCCAGGAAAAAGATTTAGGCGTCATTGTGGATACCATGTTAAAACCCTCGGCCCAGTGTGCAGCGGCATCCAAGAGAGCAAATAGAATGCTAGGTATGATAAGGAAAAGAATGGAAAATAAAACAAAAGATATTATAATGCCTCTATATCGTTCCATGGTGAGACCGCACCTTGAATATTGTGTGCAATTCTGGTCGCCGTATCTTAAAAAGGATATAGCGATTTTAGAAAAGGTTCAGAGAAGAGCCACCAAAATGGTAAAGGGGATGGAAGGATACTCCTATGAGGAAAGGCTAAAAAGATTAGGGCTCTAACCTGAAAAAGACGGCTGAGGGGAGATATGATAGAAGTCTATAAATTAATGAACGGAGTGGAACGGGTAAACATAGATCGATTGTTTACGTTATCAGAATATAGAAAGACTAGGGGACATGCAATGAAGCTACAGGGTAAACTATTTAAGACTAATAAAAGAAAATATTTTTCCACTCAACGTGTAATCAAACTCTGGAATTTGTTACCGGAGGATGTAGTAAAGGCTGTTAGTGTAGCTGGGTTTAAAAAAGGTTTGGACAAGTTCCTGGAGGAAAGGTCCATAAACCATTATTAAGAAGTGACCGAAGATATCAATGCTTGACCCAGTACAAGCATTGTGGAACTTGTGTCTCTTGGGGAAACTCCTAGGTACATATGACCTAGATTGGCCACTGTTGGAAACAGAATACTGGGCTTGATGGAACTTGGTCTGACCCAGTATGGCATATCTTATGTAAGTCCAGATACACTATATCAACCGACTCACCTTTGTCTACCTGTTTATGCACACCTTCAAAAAAACATATCAGATTAGTAAGACAAGATCTTCCTTGTCTAAAGCCATGTTGGCTGTCTCCCATTAGGCCATGACTATCTACATGCTGTGTAATTTTGTTCTTTACGATGGTTTCTACCATTTTCCCTGGTACTGACCTCAGGCTCACCGGTCTGTAATTTCCTGGGTCACCCCTGGAACCCTTTTTAAAAATTGGTGTTACGTTGGCGACCCTCCAATCTTCAGGTATTACAGATGATTTTAATGAAAGTTCACAGATTACCAATAGCAGGTCTGCAATCTCATATTTCAGTTCTTTCAACACTCTGGGATGTATACCATTCCGTCCAGGTGATTTGCTACTATTCAGTTTATCAAATAGTTGTAATATATCTTCCCGGTGTAGCGATATTTCTCTCAATTCCTCTGCAGTATCACCTTTAAATACCACTTCAGTCTTGGGTAACATCCCTACATCTTCGTCAGTAAAGACTGAAGCAAAGAATTCATTCAGTCTCTCCGCTATAGCCTTGTTTCCTCTTACTGCCCCTTTTACCCCTCTATCATCTAATGGTCCAATTGACTCTCTCACAGGCCTTTTGCTACGAATGTACTTGAAAAAGTCTTTATTTCGTGTTTTTGCTTCCGTAGCAAGTTTCTTCTCAAATTCCCGCTTTGCCTGCCTTATCAATGCTTTGCATTTAACTTGCCAGTGCTTGTGCCGTTTCCAGTTTTCATCATTTGACTCTTTTTTCCATTTCCTGAAGGTTGCTTTTTTGGCAGCAACAGCCTCTCTGACCTCACCTTTAAACCATGCTGGCAGTTTTTTGGACTTTTTTCCACTTTTCTTAATGCATGGAATACAGCTGGTCTGGGCTTCGAGGATAGTATTTTTAAATAACACCCAAGCTTGCTGTAAGTCTTTAACCTTTGGAACCGCTTCTTTTAGTTTTTTCCTAACTATATTCCTCATTCTATCATAGTCTCCCTTTTGAAAGTTAAAAGGTAGTACTGTGGATGCCTTTATTATCTGTCCTCCACTAATTAAATCAAACATGATCATACTATGATCACTATTGCCAAGTGGTCCCAACACCCTTATTTCTTGCACCAGATCTGGCGTTCCCACTAAGGACTAGGTCCAGTATGGCTTCCCCTCTGGTCGGTTCATGAACCAGCTGCTCCAAGAAGCAGTCATTTATTCCATCTAGAAGCTTTCTCTCTTTAGCTTGTCCTGCTGTGACACTGACCCAGTCGATACCGGGGTAATTGAAATCACCCATTATTACTACTCTGTTGTGACTTTTGTTAGCTTCCTTGATTTCTTTGAGCATTTCATCATCCATTTGTTCATTCTGGCCAGGCGGTCGATAGTATACTCCAACTGCCATCACCTTCCCCTTCATAAATGGAATTTCAATCCATAGAGATTCTACAGCAAATTTTGTTCCCTGCAAAACTTTAATCCTTTCTGACTCAATGCCCTCTCTAACATAGAGCGCAACCCCTCCACCAATTTGATCAGCTCTATCATTACGATATAGTGTGTATCCAGGTATCAGTGTCCCACTGGTTATCCTCCTTCCACCATGTCTCTGAGTGCAATCATATCTAACCTCTCATTTAGTGCTATATATTCTAACTCTCCCATCTTATTGTTTAGACTTCGAGCATTGGCATACAAGCATTTTAGAAAACTGTATTTTATTCATATTAATCTGGCTATTGGTAGGCAGGGGTAATTTGGAATCTTTATGCTCTGTCTGCTCCTTACTCAAGGGCATTTGGGCTACTATACTCCCTTTTGGAACCTCACTGCTTTTGGTAGTATCCTTCAAGGATACCTTTGTCCGAACCATGCACTCCTGGGGGACTGTCGGCTTTCCCCTATTTTCTAGTTTAAAAGCTTCTCTATCTCTTTTTTAAAGGTTAATGCCAGCAGTCTGGTCCCATCCTGATTAAGGTGAAGCCCATCCCTTCGGAAGAGCCCATCCCTTCGGAAGAGCCCCCCCTTTCCCCAGAATGTTCCCCAGTTCCTAACAAAGCCAAAACCCTCATCCTTGCACTATTGTCTCATCCACGCATTGAGACTCCGGAGCTCTGCCTGTCTTTTGGGTCCTGCACGTGGAACAGGAAGCATTTCGGAGAACGCTATCCTGGAAGTTCTGGATTTCAACTTCCTACATAAAAGCTTAAATTTAGCCTCCAGAACTTCCCTACCACATTTTCCTATGTCATTGGTACCAACATGTACCAAGACAGCAGACTCCTCCCCAGCACTATCTATGAGCCTATCTGGGCGGTGCGTGAGGTCCGCTACCTTCGCACCAGGCAGGCATGTTACCAGGCGATCCTCATGTCCACCGGCCACCCAGCTATCTACATTCCTAATGAGTGAATCACCAACTATAACAGCTGTCCTGACCCTCCCCTCATGGGGACATGGCCCTGGAGAAACGTCCTCGGTGCGAGAGGGTTTTACATCACCTGGAGGACAGGTCCTAGTTACAGGATCACTTCCTGCCACACCAGGGTGATGCTCTCCTGTCACATGACCTCTCTCCTCCATGGCAACAGGGATGCTGCCAGACTGGAGGTGGGACTTCAGGACTATATCCCTGTAGGTCTCGTCCATGTACTTCTCTGTCTGTCTGTCTTTCTTATGTCTTCCAGGTCTGCTACTCTAGCCTCTAGAGAACGGACTCGTTCCCTGAGAGCAAAGAGTTCTTTGCACTTGGTGAGAGGTCTTACGTATGCACTAACTGGGAGAAAATCATACATGTGACACTCAATGCAAAAGACCGGAGAACCCCCATCTCGTTGCTGGACTTGTGTCTGCATCTTAGTTTAAAGCTCGTGTTTAGGTCTTTTAAATTCTGTATATAATAAGGATTGGTGTAGATGCTTATACCAATAAAAGTGTATCTAATACCCCTAATACACCTTGTGAACCTGAAGCTTAAGTAATTAATCTCAGGTCCTCTGTGTATGACTGATTTGGATAACGAGCTGCACCTGAGAGCAGCCCCTTTCCTCTAAGATGTGCAAGTACCTATAAAACTACAATTGCCCCAGGGGTGGGTGGGTGCTGGGGAGGGAGGGAGGGAGATAAGTCCTATTAAAGAGGGCAGTTACAAGGTACCCTGTCCTGAACCCTCAGCAGGGGGAAGGGGGTACCACACAAAGCCCAGTTAGTTGAGAGAGGCAAGGTAGGTTATAGCTGAGAAGGCTGGACTAGCACACCACTAAGACAAACAATAAATAATTAATAAACAGCTAGAACTCGGGAGAGCTTACCTGTATCGGAGACAGACGCGGCATTTTCTGAGCCGCGGGAGCAGCTGGCAGGTGCCTGGAGGCCCTGCCCGGATTCGGCCAGGCAGTGTGAGGGTCGCCCCCGGCTGAGCAGGACCCCCTCTCTGATCCTCCATTTCTATCGGCGGCTTCTACACGCGGCCGCGTGTCGCGGCCTGCGTGGCGCGACCTAAGGGGCGTGACTCAAGGGGCAGGACATGCCCCTTTGGCGCCCCTTCGGCGCAACTGAGAAGCTGAGGCTAGCTGTTTTTACCATGGGTAAACGTAAAGGTAAAGCTATGAAATCTGGAGAGAAGGTCCCAGGAGAGAAAGTTGTGGGACCCATGGACAAGCACCTAGTTTCCCAGCTATCTGCTGTATCGTCACCTGAGGGAGCTTCATTAAGCCCTCGTTTCAGGACACCGCCTATTCACCCTTTGCCCCCTCTTTCATCAACAATATTGGAGACATCGCTGGAGCATATTCCACCTTTGCCACGACCTGTTCTTCCGGGGAAGCCAGAAGGAATCCCTAAGAGTCCTGGTTCCGGTGAGGTAACTCTAACGGACATTTGGACTGCTATTAATGGTATTGACAAACGTTTAACTGCCACAGTGTCTTCCCTTTGTATGTTTACCTCTGATGTGGTTTGTAAAATGCAAAGTACTGACAATCAATTGGGAGCTATAACTAATACTTTGGTTAAGACTGAATCTCAACTTCAAGTTTGTTCAGATAATAATTATGCTTTGATACGGGATTTTTCATCCCTTAATTACCGTTTAGAGATGCTTGAGAATCAGTCGAGAGCCAAAAATTTACGTTTCCTTAATTTTCCAGTCACCCATTTGTTGTCTCCTGCTATTTTGCTTAAGAAATACTTTACAGATGTATTGAAGTTGGATGGAAGTATTGAGGCTATATATTTGTATTACTTGCCTACTCGGTCTACCTCTTCTCCTACTCAGGGTGAGGCTATTGCCTCCTCCCCTTTAGATGATACTGCCGGCCAGGATTTAACTGCCTTTTTAGAAGATTCAGCGGATACTATTTCCAAGCGTAGCACCTTAGTTGCTACTTTTGGCTCTGAGCTTATTAAATTAAATGTTCTTCGTGCATATTTCAAGTATAGGGAATCCCTTTTTTGCAGTCAAAAGCTGCAGGTTTTCCCGGATGTGAGTAGGGCTACTCAGGTCCGGCGTAGGCAGTTCCTGATGTTAAAACCATCTGTTTTGGCTATAGGTGCATGCTTCTATTTAAAATTCCCTTGTAGATGTGTAGTTACCCTTGAGGGCCAGTCTTCTGTTTTTACAGATGTGACCCAACTTAAGTCTTTTTTTGAATCAGAAAAAGGTGGTAAAGGATGTTGGCAGTGAGATTTCTGTCTCCTAATAGTGGAGTTTGATTACTTCTGATTTCCTTATTTTTGTATTGTAAAATAGGTAATATGTTCTCCCTTGATGTGGTATTTTTTATGTCGTCTATGTTTTTTCTCTTGAGTATTGTTAAATGTGTTGGAATTTTATTGTATTTCCTTATTATTTGTTGTTATTCAAGAAATTATAAATAAAAATTATAAAAAATAAAAAATAAACAGCTAGAACTCACAGCAAGGTGTCACAGGAGACAAATATCCACTTCTCTAGCAGAGCACTGTAAAAAGCACTGCTCTTCTCTGCCAAAGAGATTCTCTCCTGTGCAAGGAATATTCCCTAGTTTATCCTGTACCCAAATTTCCAAGTCAGATGCCTGGAGCCAGGCAATTCTACGTGCACCTATGGCAATAGCAGATGTTCTGCTTATGCACTCAAAGCAGTCAATGGCTGCACGATTCAAACTTGGAAACATCCTGAGCATGTTTGACAAGGGCGAGGTAATCCTGCCTCTTATCAGGAAGGAGAGGGCTCATAAGCTCTAAATCTCCTGTGGACCTCCTTGAGGAACATTCCCATATATAATATATAGGAACTGATCCTAGCAGAAAGCATGGAAGCCTGAAAGGTTAGACGTCCAAAGGCATCAAGAGTCCTATACTCACGTCCTGAAGGATTAGATAAATGCCTTTTTGCACTCTTGATCCTTCTCATAGCTGATTCCACCACCATGGAATGGTGTGGTAGCCAAGTCTTCTGAAATCCAGGACAAGGAGGAACTCGATACATGGTGTCGAGTCTTCGAGAGTGAGGAGATGTGCTTAGAGGTATTTCCTACATCCTTAAACATGAGATCATGCAAGATCTCATGAATAGGTAAGGTAGCTGCCTCCTTGGGAGCTTTAGGATACTGCAGGATTTCTAATTCCTTTGCCCTAGGCTCTTTTTCAGGAGCCACTGTGCTGGAAAGACCTTGAGCCACATCTCGGATAAAATCCTGAAAGGACATATCCTCTGGTGGAGACATCCTAGGCTGAGGAGGAGAAGAATCATTCTCAGGAAGACGTATTCTGGTATCGGCAGAGCTTTCAGAGTCTTCAGACTCATCCGAGGATTCAAAGTACCTCTGATCCGGGTGATCGTGCAAGGCACGGTACCAGTACCGGTACCGATCAAAAGTCGACATGGAGGGGTCTGGTACCGACTTGTCAATACCGGATGGCTAAGCATGACTCGGTCCTGGTAGAATACCTGCCGATGTTGATGGTGCCGGTACCGGTTGAATTATCTGAAGCGGTTTCAAGGGCATCTAGGCTGTGAGAAGAGCCGCCAGACTGCGTTCAATATCCAAGAATCTCTGATCTATCGATGCTGCTGATTCTTGGGTAGCCGGTACCCCAGAGCATGGCACCAGTAGTTCTGCCGAGGTTGAGGCCTCGAGAACATCCTGCAGCCCCATTAGTGCTTTGGAAGCTGAAGCCTCCCACTGGGGCAATTTTGCCAGTGAAAGTCCCTCAAGGGCAATGCCAGAGGCATCTCAATGCTTAGAGGGAGATCTACCCTTTGAGGACCGGCTAGATTTATGTTTAGTTACCTGAGATCTATGGGAGGAAGACGAAGCCCTGGAAGACGTCAATGCCACAGAGGCTGTATTGGAGGGAAAAAGGGTGCTAAGTTTAGCAGCTTGGTTCTGCCAGACCCTCTTCAACATCATCCCACAGGCAACACACTCCGAAATAGAGTGATCAGGACCTAAACATTTGAGGCACCACTCATGGGTGTCGATGACGGAGATGGTACCACCACACTTGGAACACTTTAAAACCCGAAGCGGGTTTTTCCATTTTAAAGGAAAAAGTTGGGCCTAGTGCCCAAAATGGTGCCGGGCACCCGAGGAGAAAATACCTGGAAAAGACTCCAGAAGGGTTTTTTTTTTTTTTGAAGAAAAAAAAAAAAAAAGAACTGGCGGTACTGGTGTAGTGTCGAGGGAAGGCAGACGCGACCACAAAAGAAAAGGGAATTATTTTCTGCGGTGACAGGATGTGCAACCTGTCGACTCTGCGGAAAAACGAAGAACTGGAGAGGGACAGTTGGGAAAGGCAGGAAGGCAGCACACAGGCGCTGTGGGATGCTCCCAAGAGCTTTCCTATTGGACGCTGGGGAGCGTTCCTGCACAGGCTCCGTTGGTACCGATGATACCCATATGTGAAGACTACATTCCTGCTTGTTCCTGGAGATAAAGCTGAGGAGTTTTGCAATGGCCCGCAATTCTCCAAAGATAAAAAGGACAAGGCCCTCTTGGAATCCAGGGTATGCAAGGCGACCTCCTCCCTGCCGGCATGTGGCCGTGGGAAGAAGGTGGAGAGAACCACCTCCTGATTGAGGTGAAAAGCAGACACCACCTTTGGGAGGAATTTGGGGTGCGTACGAAGCACCACTCTGTTTATGTAGAACCTTGTATAGGGTAGGTCTGCCACCAGGGCCTGCAGCTCACTTACTCTGCAAGTGGACGTCAAAGCCACCAAGAAAGCCACCTTCCATGAAAGGTATTCTCAGGTGGCAGGTGGCCAAGGGCTCAAATGACTGCCTGGTGAGCTGGGAAAGCACCACACTGAAGTCCCATTCAGTTGCCAGAAGGCGAATAGGGGACTTGGATAGCAGGAAGCCCCTGAGGAACCTGGAGACCAAAGGCTGGCTCGAGAGGTATTTCCCCTCTATAGGGTGATGGTTAGTCACTATGGCACTGAGATGCACCCTCACTGAATTAGACTTCAAGCCCGAGTGTGAGAGGTGCAGTAAGTACTGCAGCACAAGCTTTACCTGACAGGAGACGGGATTCTCATTCCTTTCTGTACACCAGATTGAGAATCTCCTCTACTTGAAGACGTAAGCCCTTCTGGTGGCTAGCATCCAGGAGGATCTCCTCAACCTCACCTGGAAGTTTGAAAGGGGCCAGAGCTATCCTTTCAGCAGCCATGCTGACCAGCGTTAGGGACCCCAGGTTGGGGTGCAGCAAGGAACCCCCCTCCTGAAACAGGAGCTCCGGGTCCTGAGACAGGAGCTCCAGGTCCTGGCCCAGTGGTACTGGGGTTGCCACTGACAGGAAGAGGAGCAGGGGGAACCAGGGCTGCATGGGCCACCTGGGCGTAATCAGGATTACTGAAGCATGCTCGCTCTGAATCTTGAGCAGGCACTTGGCTATTAGAGGGGTCAGCAGGTATGCATAAAGCAGGCCCTGTGACCAGAAGATTAGGAACACACCTGCTGCCACGCTCCTGTGGTGTGGCCGAGAGCAGCAAATTTTCAGCAGCTGTGAGTTATCCAGGGAAGCAAACAGGTCTGGCCAGGGTCTGCCCCAGAAGTGGAAAAGCCTCTGGGACACCCTGGGGTTTAGGCACCACTTTTGTGGCCGAAGGACCCTGCTGAGTTTGTCCACCAGGCAGTTGTCCTGGCCTGGAAAGTACACCGCCCTCCAGAGCATATGGTTGCACACTGCAAAGGAGTGGAGGACTACCGCTGCCTGACAGGTAGTATGAGCTCATGCCCCCTTGCTTGTTCACATAGAACATGGCAACATGACCGGTCAGTCTGTCTGTATGAGGACCGGGAGGTTGCTCAGAAGGTGGCGGAAGGCCTGAAGGACCAGGAAGATGGCCCTGAGCTCGAGAAGATTGATTTGCAGGAGGGATTCCTCTGGGGACCAGGTGCCCTGACCCTTGCAATGTGCGCCCCAGCCCACAAGGGAGGCATCTGTTGTCAGGACCCTCTGAGGAGTCTGTGTTTGGAAGGGCATCCCTGCCCCATGGTGATGCAGGGACTGCCACCAGGCGAGGGAGGCCGCCAGCTGGTGGAGGACTTTTCACCCAGTCCCTCAGGCTGCCTGTGGCTTGTGTCCACTAGGAACTGAGGCACAACTGGGCTGCCTCCATGTGCAGGTGAGCCAGAGGCATAACGTGAACCACTGAGGCTGTGTAGCTTAACATATGGAGGAGTGGGCAGACTGGCACCGACCTGCAGTCCTGCACTTCCTTTGCCAGCCGCATCAGGCTGTGGGCTCTTTCCACAGAGAGAAAAGCCCTGATCCACAGTGTCCAGCTGGGCCCCTATGAATTTCAGGTCTTGAACTGGGGAGAGGCTGGGCTTGTGGTAGTTGATGAACACTTAATTCTGCAGGGTGTAGATAGTGAGCCCTGTGGCCCGACTGGCCTCGAGGCGTGTGCTGCCTCTGACGAGCCAGTTTATCCATGTAAGGGAAGACATGGGCCCCCTTTGAGGTGCACATGGGTGGCAATGACCACCAGGCATTATGTAAAGACCCTAAGAGAGGAGGCAAGGCAGAATGGTAGCACCCTGTACTGGTAGTGCTGCCCCACCCACCACGAATCTCAGATAATGTTTGTAGGAAAGGTGGATCAAGATGTAGGTGTAAGCATCCTTGAGATCCAAGGAGCAGAGAGTCTCCCTGGTGGAGATAGGGCAGCAATGTTCCAAGGGAGAGCATCTTGAACATCTCCCTCACCAGGAACTTGTTCAAGTTGCGCAGATCCAGGATGGGCCGGAGACCCCCTGTTCTTTTTGGGACAAGAAAATACCTTGAGTAGAATCCCTGCCCCCAGAGGTGTCGGGGTACAGGTTCTACCACCCTGTCCCTGAGCAAGTCTGCACATTCTGTGGCAAGCAAGGCCTGGTGGAGGAGAGGCTGTGATGGCTCTCCTAGGAAGAAGTCTGGAGGGTTTTGCTGTAGATGGAGGAAGTACCTCTCCCTCACCACCTGCAGGACCCACTGGTCTGTGGTGATGCTGGCCTATCTGTAGGCAAAAGAGGCCAGTCAACCCCCTGTGAGCTGAGCTGGGACTCCTGGGGGAGGAGAGGCTCAGCCCAGGGAGTCAAAAGCTTCCCCACAGTTGGGTGAGCTGGTGCCTGGGAGCCTTGGGCTACCTGGGCCCGTGTCCCTGGCTTTTTGGTTGTGAGGCATGGTGAGGCTACCCCAAGTAAGGCTGGTAGTGGCTGGTCTGGGGGTAGGCCCTCTCCCCCCCCCCCCAAAGATTCTCTCCTGGGGAGGGTCGAGGTCTTTTTGGACAGCCTCTGCCTGGTCTTATGCCCAGTATTGCTGACTCTGCCGAGACTTATGCCCAGTATTGCTGCGACTAGATTGTAAGCTCTGATGAGCAAGACTCTGACGAGCAGGGACTGTCTCTTGTATGTTTGAATGTACAGCGCTGCATGCGTGGCGCTATATAAGTGCTAAATAGTAGTAGTAGTAGTAGTAGTAGGGTCACTACCTCGGCCTTAATTTCAGCAGCCTTAGACATCGGTTTACCGAACAGGTTCTCACCATTGCAGGTGACATCCAACAGCTTTTCTTGTAGCTACTGCTCCAGCTGCAAGGTCTGTAACCGTGCTTGGCACCAGGAGCTGATGCCGGCGGCTACGACCCTGGCTGCAGACTTGAACCCATCGTAGGCGGCTTGGGAGAGAAGAAATTTGGAACAGTCCCGGATGCCTGCTGCTAGGGACTGGAACCTTTGCAGAGGTGCCCCAATGAGGCCCGCAGAGAACCCCAAAAGCTCCTTATCAGGCCCTAAAGGTACATCCCTATATACGACTCGTATGCCTGTATTCAGCACACGAGCATGGCACCCTGGTAGCACTTGCATCTCATGGCTTCGAGGGCCCAAGCTTCCCAGGGGGGGGGGGGAGGGGGAACTGAGGAATAGGTCTTTTGACTCTCTAGGTTTTGCATGGAGGATTCCACCACCATCGAGTTGTGGGGAAGTTGTGGCTTATGGAACCCAGGGCCCTTCAGGACAAAGTAGATGGCATTCAGGTGCCGACTGACCACCATCACAGAGGCCAGAGACTCCCAAATCCTGAGAGCAGCCTTTCGAAGATGGGTGGAAATGGCACCATAAGTCTCCTTGGGAGGGGACTCATATTTTAGGATCTCAAGCTCCTCGGTGTGTGGGTTCTCCTCTGACTCAGTCTGGATCAAGAAAGCCCAGGACATGTCATGAACAAAGTCACGAAAGGCCATGTCCTGGGGGAGACAGAGGTGACGTTCCAGTGTTGGGAGGTCTCCGGCAAGGCCTCGTCCTTGGTTTCCCAATTGGAGCCAGAGGGCATTGAGGAGTCAGCCCTGGGGACAGCTCCGAGGAACTGGGTCCCCCCCACCCCCCGGAGTCTGATTCCCAGAAACTCACTGGGGAGGACCAGATCCGAGAAGAATGATCAAGACCTCGATCAATGCCAAGGACTTACCTGAGGCTGGTGGTGCTCGGTGCCAAGTTAGATGCCTGGGCGCTCCCCTGAGGTCAGGGGGCTTGGTGTTGGGGCAGATGCTGGGGGCCCCGACATCAATGCCCACTGCAAGGCCAAGATGGAGGAGACGCTCTGCTCCATAGTCGCCATGCGGGATTCTAGGCCCGATGGCTGTGCAGCTTGCAGTGTGCACACCGAGAGCCTTGGGTCCGATGCTGGCACTCCAGAGAGTGCATCCTCGAGGAGGACGATAGGCTCACGCGTCCTGGCGTGGTCTCTGCTGGCCGAGGACTCTTGTCTCGAGAATTTGAGGGCACTGCTTGGAGTTGCCCAGAGTCCTGGCAAGGGACTTTGTCAGGTTTCATTGGAGGCACCGCCTTTGGGACCTCCTTTTTAAGAAGCGTCTGCAGCCTTGCCAGAGGAGCTACCACCATGGGACTCAGAGGACACCTAGACCTCTCACAAAGGGCCAGCTTCAGGGCTGGGCGATGGAGAAACTGGGGCAGAGTCAGATCTTAGAAACAGCTTCCCCTACAACTCAGACCGCCTCTTATTCGTTTTAGGGGTCATGGCCTGGCACCGGCTGCAGGTGGAACTGTCATGGTCAGGACCAGGCAGCAAATGCAACAGTCATAAGTGTCAGTGACAGAGATAGTCTGACTGCAGTGGTCACATTTCTAGAACCCACCGGGGGACATGGTGGGAGAACACCCAGCCGGGGTCGATGACCTCTGGGCAAAAAATAGCACGAAGGCCGGTAGAGGGAAAACCTTGAGAAAAAGTAAAAAAAAAAAAAAAAGAGCCGAGACCAGCACCAAAGGTGCCGTCTTGAGGCAGGAAGGAGACCGGTGCAACACCAGAGGAAAAGAGAGGTTTGGCGTTTTTTTTCCGGGAAATAGAGGACTATGTCCATTGGGCTCTGCAAAAAAAAAAAAAAAAGGACACTGAGCAAGATGGCACCCTTGGGCAGGAAGGGGACCACACATGCATGGTAACATTCCCAAAGGCTTTCTTTTGAAACCTGAGGAAATGTTCCACGCAGGCTCTGTCGGTGCAGATGTCACCCATATCTAAGGACTGATTTCCTGCTTGTTCCTGGAGAAGAGTATGAAACTCAGGTAGAAAAAAAATCAACTTTTTCAGGGGGAAAGCAGACAGACGTCTGAAGGGCGCTGCAGAAAAAAAAAAAAAAAAAGATTTGAGTAAGATGGCACCCTTGGGCGGGAAGGGGACATGCATGTGTGGTGGCATCTTCCAAAGACTCTTTGAAAGCTGGGGAGATGCTTCTGTGCGGGCTCAGTCAATGCCGATGTCACCCATATGTGAGGACTGACTACTTGCTTGTTCCCAGAGAACAGCAGATTACAAATTTGGCCTTCTAGACCTCCTCACTTATTCATATATGCGATTGAGATTTTCTATGTTCAGTAAGAACATCCATTAGAAGCTTCCCAGGTATGCGTAGCCACAAACTAGCAAGGACAAGTCGTGCTGAGAGCACTGACTTGAAACTAGTAAGAGTGATGTACACTGCATTGTCACTGATCGGGTATTAGAGGAATCAGTAGTCTAGATTAGAGTGCTAGAAATAGGCACCCAAAGGGGAGCTTATGATATGAAGGATATAAGGTTGAGGGGGACCCCCCCCCCCCCCAAAGCAAACAAGAAACGTGCATAGGCCTGTATGACCTTTTATTGGACTTTGACCATGTCCCTTTAGAGATGTGCCCTGGGACAGTTCATAGTTATTCAGCAACATAGCTTTGGACAAACATTCATTGTCAGGTGAGAAATGGCAAAGAAGCCTAATCAACTGCTAACATCACACGATGATCACTAGACATAAATTCCCATAGTCTCTCGTATTCTGCAAATCCTCAAAAAAAAAAAAAAAAAAATCCACCGATTCAGTATTTGATATGGAAAGAAAAAAATGTTTCTAAAGTTCCAAAGACCTGAGGTTTTGCACAGCGGTTTCCCACAGCACACAAACAGTACTATGTTTCAATGCCATTTGTGTGCTGTAGGAAACATCTGTGCAAAACCAGCTTTTTGGAACTTTGATTCAGTATTTGATATGGAAGGAAAGCGTAATTACTCACCTGTAACAGGTGTTCTCCGAGTACAACAGGAATCAGTCCTCACCTATGGGTGACATCAGCACCGAGGGAGCCCACATAGTAATCATGCCCCAGCTTTCGAAGAAAGGGTGCCCTCTTACCTCAGTATGACGACATGGTTTTTCCTTTATGCTTAACTAAGCTAAACTAACTCCACAGGGAGAAGGGAGGCTTGTGAGGACTGCTTCCTGCTGTTCCCGGAGTACACCTGTTGCAGGTAAGTAAATATGCTTTCTCCAGGAACAAGCAGGAAGTTAGTCCTCACATATGGGATTCCCCAGCTACAGGCTACCAAAAAACCCCTGTAAAAAAGCCACAGGTGACCGAAGAACAGCAAACCATGAATGGCAGCAGGGAGCAATGAACAACCTCAAGTCTGGAGATGCAACCCCAGACTCAAAGATGACATCACCTCTCTGGTAGCCTGGAGGTAAGGAGCTGCACTAATCCCCAAAGAGATGACAAAGTACTGCATGGTCAAAGGCGCTGTCACGCCATGAGCTCTCCTCCATACAGCAATGAGCTGAGAAGGTATGGATTGAGGACCAGATGACAGCCTGGCATATGTCTTGCAGAGAAACAGTGCAGATGTGTCACCATGGGCAGTGACATGACACTTCAGGAGAGTCCAGCCTGCTCATAGGCAAAGGATATGCAATCCGCCACCCAGGTGGACGGGTGCGCTTAGAGACAGCAATGCTGAGCCTGCTCGGGTCATAGGAAAAACTGTTGTGACAAGCGACGGTGGGCCTTTGTTCAAGGTAGAAGGTCAATACCCTTTTACAGTCAAGGGTATGGAGGAAGGCCTCTGCCTGAGATGCATGGGATCTAGGAAAAAAAAAAAAAAAAAGCTGTGGAGAGAACCACCTCCTGGTTGAGATGAAAAATAGATACCACCTTTGATACAAACTTGGGATGGGTGCGTTGGAACCACCCTATTTTTGTGAAATCTAGTATATGGGGCATGGATCATTAATACCTGGAGCTCACTTACTTGCCAAGCAGAAGTAAGCACGACAAGACAGACAACTTTCCAGGAAAGGAATTTGAGATGAGCCAAAGCAAGTGGTTCAAAGGGAAGAGGCCCGAGTTTCCCCAAGAATTACAATCATCCCATGCCATCGAGGATGGCTGGAGCAAGGGTCGCGAGGAGACCTCTCATAAAGCAGCCTACGAGAGGGTGGACCGAGATAGACTGCACGTCCACCAGATGGTGATGTGCAGCCAGGGCACTGAGGTGCACCCTGATGGAAATGGACTTTAAGCCAGCATGAGAAAGGTGGAAGAGGTACTGAAGTAATCAACTGCACCAGGCAGAAAGACTAGCTTAGGCCCTTTTCGGCAAAACAGCGAAAACTGGTGCCATTTAGACACATTTGCCCACCTGGTGGAATGCCTGTGGGAGGCCCAACAGAACATCCTCAACCTCTATGGAAAGATGGAAGAGGGCCAGAGCTACACTTTCTGGAGCCAGGCCATCAGTGCCAGAGAGCGGAGGTTGAGGCACAGAAGAGATCCATCCTCCTGCGAAATCAAGCCCAGAGAAACTGGTGCTGCTTGAGAAAGCAGCAGCAGAAACCATGAGGATCACCATGGCCCAGTCAGACAGCACCTTGAGCAGGATTTGTAGTGGGAGGTATGCATACAGCAGACTCTCAGTCCATGAGAACACAAAGGCATCTGCTGCCACTTAGTCCTGGGTCTGTATCCGGGAGCAAAAAACGAAGTAACAGAGTACTGCTGGGGTTAGCCAAGAAGTTCATTGTCAGAGTCCAATGTCAGAAGAGAGCTGGGTTCAGATGCCACTTGTGCGTCTGAAGGACCTTGCTGAGCCTGTCTACGGGAACATTCTTGTATCCCAGGAAGTAGGCCACCTGAAGGAGTATGCCCCTCACTGCAGCTAGGTCCAGATGTGGACCGCCTCCCAGCATAAGAGATATGAGCCTGTGCCTCCCTGCTTGTTGAGGTAGAACATCACTACCCGATTGTCCATTTGGATGAGGACCACCTGGTTCAACAGTTGGTTTTGGTACACTCTAAGGGCATTCGCCACTACCCAGACCTCAAGGAAGTTGATCTGATGCAGGCTTTCCTCCTGTATCCAGATGCCCTGGGATCGGAGATAGTTGCTGTGGGCTCCCCACATGAGCTTGAAGGCGTCTGGTGAGGATGCTCTGGATGGGGAAGGCCTGCCAAGAAGTATGGCAGATGCTGCCACCAGGTGAGGGAATTCATGAGGTGCCTAGTAACCCACATGCAATTGTCTAGGTGACACGCAGCCTGAGACCATTGAGCACTGAGGGACCACTGTGCCTGCCATATTTGCAGGCAAGCAGCTGGGGTCACAAACTATCAAGGCCATGTGGTTTAAGAGACACAGCATGAGATGGGCTGACATGATGTGAACCTGCACTTCGGTCACCAGGGACACAAGCTGCGGAGCTCCGTAGAGGGAAGGCAGCCCTGGCCTGGGTAGTATTGCGGAGGGCTCCTATGAACTCCAGGAATTGCATGGGCTGTAGATGAGACTTGGGGTAGTTGATGACAAACCCCCAACCTTGCAGCAGTAAGAGGGTGCAGCAGCCCGCCTGACGGACCTCTCTGGCAAGCCTATCATTTATCAGCTTCTTCTATACCGCCCCTTCCAGAGATCAAGGGCGGTTTACATGAAACAATTAACAATTTTGTGTACTAGTGTATACTTTACATAGAACGGTGTTTGGAACTATGTACAAATACTACATGGAACAGTAATACAACTATTTGTAACTATTTACAGAGAACTATTCACAAGGATCATCCAGATAGAGGAACATGAAGGCGCCTTGTAGCCAGATAGGCAGCGATTACTGCAAGACACTTGGTGAACACACTTGGGGCGGCTGAGAGGCCGAAGGGCAGAACCCTGTACTGCTAGCAGCACCCACCTATGATGAAGCAGATGAACTGACAGTACCTGGGATGAATCAGGACACAAGTATAGGCATCGTTTAGATCCAAGGAGCATAACCCTGATGGAGGTAGGGCAGTAACGTTCCAAGGGATACCATTTTGAACTTCTTTAACCAGAAAGCAGTCGAGGTCCCACAGATAGAGGATGGGTCTTTTTGATGACAAGAAAGTGGTGGACTAGAATCCGTTGCCCCAGAGATGTTGGACGGGTTCCACCACCCTGTCCATGAAGAAGGTCCTGAGCTCCCTCTGCAGGAGGTTCCTGTGAAGAAACGTCATGGGAGCTACCCTAGAAAGAACAGAAGGGGCATCTGCTTGAAGTGGAGGTAACCCACCCACACCAACTGTGGAACCAAGGTGTCAGTAGTGATGCCTGGCCAGAGGTGGGCAAAGCAAACTAGATATCCCCCCCATGTGCCCTGGGTCTTGACCCTCAAGAGGGCTATGCTCAGGGAGTCAAAAACCCCTCCCCCAGTTGCATCAGTGGCACTGGCTGGGGCTTAAGGGCCTTAGACTTACAAGGGCCAGGACCCCAGCCCTTGGCCTGCTGAATTCCATAAGGACCTCTTCCCCAGAGCCTTTCACTGGAAAGGGTCAGCAGTATTCTGAGAGAGCCTGGTTCTGGTCATATATTCAGACTCTGTGGACTTGTTATAGTCATGGGTTTGCCAAAGAGGTTGTCTCCTCAGCATGGGACAATCGACCAACTTGACCTGAACCCATTGCGCTAGGTCCAAGAACTGAAGGCAGGCCAGGCATTAGGCACCATTGCCCATAGCAGCTACCCAAGTCAGACACAAAGCAGTCATAGGCCACCCGAGTGATAAACTTGGAGCCATCCTTTACAGATGAGACCAGGGGCTCAAACCATGCCAAAGATTTATCAGACAAGCCATCTAAGAACCTGGCAAGCTCCTTTAAAGCTCCATGTAAAACTGGTAAGCCTGGATGCAGGCCACAAGCATCAAGCCCTAATAGCACTTCTTACCAAACCCATCCAAGTGCAAGCCTCCCTACCTGGGGGGCACCGAGGAGTGCATCTTCTGGCTTTTGATCCAACACATGGCTGACTCCATCATGGAGTTGTGTGGCAGCTGTGGCTTTACAAACCTGGGGCCCTTGCAGACTCTAGAGTCGCTTGCTCACAAAAGACACCATCATGAGGACTTCCCACATGCTGAAGAGCAACTGCTCTAGAATCAGCAGGACAAGCACAGTCCGTGCCTCCCTTGGAGGGCCATCATACTGGATGATTTCAAGGTCCACGGCACAAGGCTCATCCTCTGGCTCAACCACAAAGGACAGGGCCTTGGATATTGCTTATACAAAGTCGAGGAATGCAAAGTCCTCAAACAGGGATCGCCTCTGTTTTTGCAACAGGGGGGGTATCCAACAGGACATCCCTCTGCAGTCGTGTATCAGGAGACTCATCCTCTCTCTCCCACTCCGAGCAAGTCAGAGCATGAGGGCTCGATGGCTGCAGCCCAATGCCCCACTTAAGGTGTTAAAGGAGACAAAGGAACCAAATGCCCTGTCGCAGAGGCACTCAGGGGGCGAGACCTGAGGCCTCACAGTGAAGGGGAGCACCATGACTCAGAGCACATGCTTCTTGAGCACCAGCTGGACATCCTCTAGGGAAGCCCTCAAGGAGGAGGGTACAGACATTGAGGCACCAGGCAGACCATGTTGACTCCAAGAAGGCAGCCAAGCTATGCTCTAGGGTCACCATCCTGGCCTTGAAGCAAGGTGTTGTAGCCACTGGCTCGGGCACCAATGGCATTAGGCCCGGAGCCAGATCCCCCAATGGGGAATCAATGGTGATGGGTTCATCCTCCCGCTGGAGCAGTTTTGGGGGCTGCTCCTGGCCACTGCACTCTGCCTCACACAGAAGGCTTTGGTGCCAGTGGCCTTACCACCAGCTCTGGAATCAGAACTCAACGCCAACTCGGGCGGAGTCCAAAACTTACAGGGGAGATCAGAGGACAATCCCCAATCAGTGACCCTAAGGCTTGGAATGAGCTTGGCTGTGTGATGAGTCAGTCATCGGACGTGGCCCCCCCTTGGGCAGCAATTTCATGCTCTATGCTGAAACAGAGAACTTCTAGCTGAAGAAGGATTCCCACTACTTTTCACAACTCTTGCTTGACATCTGCAGGCAGGTGGAGTTGTCGTGATCAGCACAGACACATCGAAGGCAGCAGCTATGGTGGTCCGTGATGGACAAAGTGCGGGTGCACTTGCTACACTGCTTGAAGCCACTGACCATAGACACAGTGGGGAAGACAGCTCCCACAAGGTCAAACTCAAATGTTCACATCAGTGTGCGTGTGAGGAAAACCCACACACCGAGAAAAGTAATGGACCAAATTTTAAAAAACACAATGCTAGGGCGAGGACAATCCCAAATGAAGGGAAGGTGATCAGAATATGGGCAAAAAAGCACCAGAAAACACAAAAAAACACTAACCAAACAACTTTTTAGAGTGAACAGAAGGACATCTGCTGAGCAAAAGGGGGGGGGGGGGAAGAGACTGAGGTAAGATGACACCTTTGGACATGAAGTTGACCATACACGCGTGGTGCAACTCTTTGAAAGCTGGGGAGTGATTACCGCGCAGACTCTGTCTAAGCTGATATCACTCATATGTGAGGACCGATCCATGCTTGTTCCCAGAGAAAGGTTTTTATTTAAGGTTTGGGGGTTTTTTGGAACTGCAGAATTAAAAAAAGAGAAGGGACCATGAAAATTTGTCAGAAGTTTATAGTATGTCTGGAAACAAAGGATCCAATCAAAAACTACAATAATGCCCTAATGGGCATTGTGCAATGTTAGCACAGCTTCTTGGGTACATTCAAAATGAAAAGTGAAGATAGATTGGACTGGATATCCTTAAGAAATAAATTGGGTGTAAGGAAAGAAGAAGCCCTCCTTCCCAACACTCTAGGGCTAGTGCCAGGCATTAGGCAAACTAGCCAGTTACCTAGAGCACCAACATTTTCAGGCAGGCCACAGCCACTCCTCTCTGGGACCTTCAGTAGTGACCAACCTTTACAACAGCACTGCAGCACTTACCAAAAGCCTCCAGTACAGTGTGCCATTTGTGCTTCCACACCCTCCAACAGTCCATTTACATGGGAACAGGGCTACGCTGGAGGCTTTTGGTAAGCGCTGTGGTGCTGTTTTAGATTCACTGCCACTGCTGCAGATCCCAATGAGGGGGCAGAGGTGGGAAAAGCAGGCATGAGGTTCACTTTTGGCACCTCATAGTCTTGCACTGGCCCCAACTACTATCATGAAACACTAAGAATTCCGAGATGATAGTGATCCCTGAAGAAGAAAAAGACCATAAGGAGAGAATTACTGGATTGTGTAACTAACAACAAAACAAACAGCTACAGGGTGTTTCAACAGTCCACCATACATACATCAAGCCAACCTATGCCAGAAGAGAAACAATTCAAAGGCTGCAAAATGGAAATTCAGGATGGACAAAAGTGCAGAACTGGACTGCCCTTTAGCAGAAGCATTATACTAGTACATGAATTGTAATCTAGCTTAGAACGGTTTATCTAGACTAGCACGGTTTATCTAGACTAGCCTATGTCCCTCTGGATGAAGTAACCAGAGATAACCACCAATGGGGCAGTTTGTGGTGCACTGGGGATTCCTATGATGCAGGAACTGGGTCCTATCTGTCTGAGCTGCAAGACAGCATAGTTACTCACCTCTAACAGGTGTTCTCTGGGGACAGCAGGATCAGTCCTCATATGGGTGATGTCCACACCAATGGAGCCCGCAAGGATCCACTCCCCAGCTTTCAAAGAAAGCTTTGGAGTGCACCGCACATGTATGATCACCATCCTGCCCAAAGGCGCCATCTTGTCCCAGTATGATATAGCACAAGATAGTAAAAAACACAACTCCATGGGGAGAAGGAAGGATTGTGAGGACTGATTCCTGCTGTCCCTGAAGAACAACTGTTACAGGTAACTACGCTTTCTCTGGGAACAAGCAGTAGTCAGTCCTCGCTTATGTGACTCCCAAACTACAAGCTACCAAATATAAAACCTGTAAAAGCCACAGGCAATCCAAAAAGTGGACTGTAAAAGGCAGCAGGGGGTGCTGGTTTACTGGAAGTCTGACACTGCAGCAGCAGCAGCAAAGATGCAATCCCCACTTCAGTAGCCTGGACTTCATGGATTGGAGGGAAGGAATTGCACTATTCCCCAAAGAGGTGATAGAGTACAGCCTGGCTTAAGGCGCTATCCCTCTGGGAAGTCTCTTTCAAAACAGCAGTGTGCAGCAAAAGTGTGCACAGAGGACAAGGTATTGGCCTGGCAGATGTCCAAGAAGGGCACAGATCACAGGCTTGCCACTGAGGTCACGATGGCATGCACATTGTGAGCTGTCACATGATGCTCAGAGCCCCGCCTGTTGATTTGCATTTCCTTTGCCTATCAGCTACCCATCACGAGAGGGTGCACTTGGAGACTGACCCCAAGTCGAATGGGATCAAATGAGATAAAGAACTATGTTCTCTGGGAACAAGCAGTAGTCAGTCCTCGCTTATGTGACTCCCAAACTACAAGCTACCAAATATAAAACCTGTAAAAGCCACAGGCAATCCAAAAAGTGGACTGTAAAAGGCAGCAGGGGGTGCTGGTTTACTGGAAGTCTGACACTGCAGCAATGGGGCTGCATCCTCTGTATGTAAAAGGACAAGGCATGCTTGCAGTCCAGCATGTGTAGGGAGGCCTCTACCCTGGAGGAATGAGACCTAGGA
The DNA here is from genome assembly GCA_033557465.1 of Ichthyophis bannanicus. NCBI lineage: Eukaryota > Metazoa > Chordata > Amphibia > Gymnophiona > Ichthyophiidae > Ichthyophis > Ichthyophis bannanicus. Next base: position 122,740,469 of record CM066039.1, on the reverse strand, counting down.
AAGAAGGTAGGTAACACCATCTCCTGATTCAAAAGGAATGCAGAGACAACCTTTGGCAAGAACTTAAGATGCATCCAAAGAACGACCCTGTTCTTGTGGAACCTGGTGTAAAGCCATGTGCCACCAGCACCTGTTTTTTGCTCATGTGCCTGGCCGAGGTGAGTGCCACCAGAAACAGGACCTTCCAAGAAAGGAATTTGAGATGGGAGATGGCAGATAGCCAGGGGTTTGAAGGGTGAAGCCTGAGCTTCCCCAGCACCACACTGAGGTCCCACCCTCACTGGTGGCGGATGGATCAGGAGGCTAGATGAGGCACCTCACATTGCCTTTATTTATTTTGTTTAGAAGAATTTAGTATACCGCCTTATCGTTAAATCAAGGCAGTGTGGCACATCAATCAAAATCAATAACAAAGTGTGGTTTGTAGCATGCAGTGTGAGAACTGAGAAGTGTAGTGTGTGGGGCAGTGCGTTAGATTATATCGGTGAACTATTTACATAATGAGCTATATACATATATACAAAATGGGGCTGTTTGAGAGGCGTGCTAGGATTGAGATTCTGTAATGTCTTGGAGGTAGGATTGTGATCCTGTAATGTCTTGAGGTAGAAAATTTATGTGAAGTCCTTGAAATGTACTGTAAATAGATCAGTCTTAAGAAGTTTTCTGAAGTCCTTGAGGCTCTTGGTTGATCTTATGTGGTCTGGGAGAGAGTTCCATATAGCAGGTGCTGCCAGGGAGTGTGCCCTCCTTGATGTGGCCAGCCTTGTTTTAGCAAATTCTTTTGGTGTTCTGATGGTCCTTTTCTTCTTGGTCTCCTGTTGTCATCGGTTTTTATGAAAGTGCGTAGGCTGTCTGCTGATGGGTTGTGTATTATTTTAAATATGTGTAGAAGTCCTTTGAATTGGATTCTGGAGCTGATTGGGAACCAGTGTAGGTGGTACAGTATGGGGGTGATGTGATCTTGACTTGTGTGATCTGTCGTGAGTCGTGCGGCTGTGTTTTGTGCTAGCTGTAGTGGTTTTATTGTCTTTTTAGGTAGTCCTTGGTAGATGTGATTACAATAGTCTAGGGTTGGAGTAATGATGGCTTGACAGACTGTTCATAAGTGTTCATGGGTGAGGATGGGTTTGAGCCTTCTGACTGTCCTCATTTTGATGTAAGCGCTCTTTGTTATTTTTGCAATGTGGGACTGGAGGTTGAGGTCCTTGTCTAGCATTACTCCCAGGTATTTTATTTGTCTTACCGGTATGATGGTGTTTAGGTTGATGGTGGCTGATGGTGAGAATGTCCGGTTTCTTGTGATGGAGAGCTTCGGTTTTGTTGTAATTTGATAGGTTGTTTTCTTGCAGCCAGGTTGCCATTTGTTGGAAGCAGTTGGCTATGTTGGAGTAGTCTGGGTTGTCCAGTTTGATTAGTGTGTATATCATTATGTCATCTGCGTATATGGTGTATTGAATCTTGTGGTCCTTGATGATGGTGCATATGGGTTGTATGTAGATGTTAAATAGCAGGGTGGAGAGAGCTGAGCCTTGTGGGACTCCTTGAGTAGCTCTGAACTGTTGAGAGGTCTTTGTTCCACACTTGACTTGTAGTTGTCTGTTGGTGAGGTAAGATGCAAACCAGCTCAGAGTAGTACTGTGTAGGCCTGCCTCCTGTAGTCTGTTTAGTAGGGTTGTGTGGCAGACAGTGTTGAAAGCTGAGGAGATATCTAGGAATATCATGACACCCATTCTGGTGTTGTCGATTGTCCTCAAAAGGCTGTCGAATAGCTGGATCAGTATGGTTTCAACCCCATGTCTGGGTCAAAAACCGTGTTGATTGGGGTCCAGTGGATTGTAGATGTTGATGTGTTGTTGGAGCTGGTGTTGGACTGTTTTCTCGATGATCTTGGACAGGAATGGTAAGCTTGATATGGGTCTGTAGGCGGCTGGGTCAGTTTTAGCCAGGGTGATTTTCTTGGGGATTGGACATATTGTGGCTAGCTTCAGGGAGTTTGGCATTGTTCCCTTGGAGAGGGAGTTATCTACTATTTTCCGTACGACTGGTGTTAGTTCCTTTTTTGTTGCTTTGATCCAGGCTACTGGGCAGGGATCTGTAGGGGCGGTGCTGGGGTTGAGGTCAGTGATGATCTTGGAGAGTTGTTCATTCGATGGGATGTCGAATGTGCCCCAGCTCCGTTCAGGTTCGGATGTCTTGTATTTCACCGACACGCTGTTGTTCTTGGGTGTTGCAGTGAATTTGTTCTTGAGGTGGTCAGCGAAGATCTGTGGGTCTATTTGTTGTTCGTTTCTGTTGGAGGGTTCCTTGGTGAGGTTTACGATTTCGTAGAGTTCACGGGATTTGTTAGTGGACTTCATGATAAGGCTAGTATGGTATTCTCTCTTCTGCTGGTTGATGAGGTTGTTATATTCCTTTTGTTTTGTCTGGTATTGTTCCTGTAGGGATGTTGATTTGTTGTATCTCCATCGGCGTTCAAGTCATCTTAATGCTCTGCTATTCGTATATCCTTGGAGTACCATGGAGTGGGGTAGGGTTTTGTGCTGTGTGATTGTTGTGTTCTGCAGGTGGGTGGTCTGGCAGCAGATGAAATGTCATCATTCCATTTGGAGATTTGCTCATCTATGTCCATTGTTTCGGCATTGAGGAGTAGTTGCGTGTCTTGTGTGAACTGTTCCTTGTTGAAGCTTTTTGAATCTCCTGGTTGGGGGTGGGTCGTTTTTCCTTTTTGAGTCTGTTACTTCTAGTTTAATCTTTATTAGGTGGTGGTCTGACCAGGGTACCGGTGTGATGTATGGCCCTGAGATGAGGCTTCCTTCCTTTAAGTTGTTTGGAACAAAGATTAGGTCGGGGGTGTGTCCAAGGTTGTGGGTGGGAGTGTTGATGAGTTGGGTGAATTGAAAGGAGTCCAGAGCTGATAGAAAGGCTTCTGCCTCTTTTCTGCTAGTAGATCTGAGATTGAAGTCTCCAAGTATTATGAGTTGTTTGTGTAGGTTGTTGACTGCGCATATTGCCTCTAGGCTTGCTGAAAGTTCATCTGATGGTGTGTCTGGCGCTCTGTAGGTAAGGCATATGGCTAGGTTCGAGTTTTCAATGATGATTGTATTGCAGCGGTTTGTATTAGTTGAGATTTCACTTTTTAGCTTTAGGCTGGTCCTTGCTATGAGGAGGACCCCTCTTCTCCTCTTCGAGTGCGAGGGCAGTTGAATGCTGTGTGGGTGTCAGGGACTAGTTGGTTGAGTAGCACATTGTCGGTGGGTGGCAGCCATGTCTCGGTGATGCACAGGATGTCTGTTTGCTGGTCTTTTATGTGGTCAGAGATGGTATTTGTTTTGTTTCGTACTGACCTGGCGTTGATAAGCTCTATGGAGATGTTTGTGGGTCGGTTGGTGTTTATGTGGGTGTGAGTGGAGGTGCTGTGCTTCTTTCCTTGTTTGCCGGATTTCATTGTTTGTCCTGTATTGAGGTCCTGCTTTTGCTCTTGGTAGTGTTTGTATGTTATTATTGTTTGTGGGAGGAACCAAAAGGTGTTGGGGGTGTTGGAGTACTTGTGAGTTGTGGGATAAGATGGGTGGTCAAGAGTAGTAGAGGTAGGTAATGTGTAGCGACCATGTTGGATTACCTGTGTTGCTGCTGTCGCTTTTCTGGCTTCAGGTGGTTCTGCTTTGCTGACCGTTGTCTGTTTGTTGTTCAGTGTTCTTTGTGTTGATCCTGATAGAGTTCTAGGATGGTCCATATTGTTTTGTAATTGTTCTGGCCCTGCCTTCATCAGGGTAATGACCTGCATTTTACGTCCTGGTTCGAGTCCTGGCTTTCAGCTTGTTCTCAGCTGTTTAACAGATCCTGGAGAGTACGTGGCCACCGCCAAAGGACCCTCTGGCAAGGCCCTCAGGCGCAGGCCCGCAATGCCATTTTCTGTTCCTTAAGAAAATGAGTGCTTTCCAGAGCTCTCCCAAAAGGTGGTTTTTGCTGAGTTTGCTGCATAACTGAGTCTGTCTTCAAATAACTGTGAATCTGTTTGTCTCCACATATTTATCTATCTGTCCTTAGTAGTGGGTTCCCTTACCCACTCCATTGCTGTAGAGTTTTAAACTTTCTCTTAGCCTACCTGAGAGATTACCCCTCCCCCCTGCTGAGTTAGTGTTGTAGACCTCCATTTCCTGTGCTGCACTTGTCTATTTGTCCTTCGTGGTGGGTTCCCATGCCCACAGTTCAGGAACAGCCTACTGGCCAGAGACACTTAGGTTCCCGCCCAGCCTACCCCTCGCCCCACCCACCCCAGGGGCTACATTACCTATATAGTGGTCACATACGTGCCATCTATCGTCCCTAACCTGGGTTAAAAGCCACATCGCCTTCATCTTTTCTTCTTCCTCTTCTGGGACTGCATAAACATGTCGTGTATTCAGTGCAATAACTGCGGTACTTTCATTCCAAGACGAATCATTTGTAGCCTAAGAGCTTGTCCTATATGCCTAAAGTCAGCTGCCATGCATGAAGAACTGACTCTACTAAGGAAAGACCTAGCTGCCATGCATAAAGAAGTGTCTCTACTGAGGGAGGAACTGGCTGCAATGAAGCGCACCTCTTCTAGGATACAAACTGAACGAAGTCCACCACCGCTCCCACAAAGAATCAAACGCCCCAGGAACAAATGGATCACAGTGGGTTCTGGTAGATTGCGACCAGTAACAGAGACATCCTGTACATCAAGAGATATCCCTGCACAATGCCTTCTCTGCCTTGGCTAATGAGGATGCCCAATCCAAAGAAACTGAAGGGCCCTTAAATGAGTCAGACAATGCCCAATCCCCTGCTAAAGCACCTACTATGAAGAAAACCTCAAACAGAAAACTACTACTACTACTTGGAGATTCCATCAGAGGCACCAACTTGGGAACACAGTTCAAAGGAGAGAAGATAGTCATGTGCCTACCAGGCTCTCCAGCCAGCAGGAATACAAACCAAGTTGTTGAATTACTTAGCGCAAAAAGTGAACACGCCAAACTTGATATTATCCACTTAGGCACAAACGACCTGGCTAGGAACAGTGCCTCCACAGCCCAAAAGGACTTCCAATCTCTGGGAGAGAAACTCAAGCGCGTTGTTAACACTGTTGCATTCTCAGAAGTTCTACCTGTTCTTGGTAAGGGGACAAAAAGGCTGCATCGCATTAACAGCTTTAATACGTGGCTCCAGACCTGGTGCAAACAAGGAGGATTCAGATTTATTGGTAACTGGGACAACAGATGGACCAACAAGAGACTATACTGTGCTGATGGACTACATCTCTCTGTCGCAGGGAAAAGAATCCTAAGTGAAAAATTCAGGCAGTATGTGGATATGCATTTAAACTAGGAAGAGGGGGTGATGGATGTGGAAGGTCAACATCTGCATGCCACCCCCAGCAAAAGCAGAACACCATCAGAAACAGCCACACTTTTAAACCACACATCAAACACATGTGGGAAGTAGGCAAAACAAAATCAATGCAAAATACACACAAGCCAGGAAAATGCTGGAAAGCAATGAGCACAAATGCTCGAAGCTTAGCCAACAAAATTCCAGACCTGGAAGCCCTAATGGTGGAAACGAATTTGGACATTGTGACCATTACAGAAACATGGTTTAATGAATTGCACTATTGGGATATAGCCATAGCTGGCTATAATCTATTCAGAAGAGACAGAGAAAATGGAAAAAGAAGGAGGAGTAGCCTTGTATGTCAAAAGCAATATTAAAGCTACTGAAATGCAGGGGACATGGGGAAAAGAAGCAGCGCTCTGGATTGTGTTGGAAAGATGAGATGGCACCGTCATCTATATTGCTGTAGTCTACAGACCTCCAACTCAAATTGAAGAGAGAGATAACAAATTGATTAAAGATATTGCCAAGATAGCAACAAAGGGGGAAGCGATCATATTGGGTGACTTTAATCTACCTGATGTGGATTGGATTACTCCTTCTGCACATCATGTAAAGCAGCATAAAAATTGTGGATGATCTCCAAGATGCATTATTTAGACAAAATGGTGATGGAACCAACCAGGGAAAGCTCAACACTGGATGTTGTGCTCACCAACGGTGATAGTGTGTCGAATGTCTGCGTGAGTGACCCTGTGAGCAACAGCGACCATCACACGGTGTGGTTTGAGATAAAAGCCATGGTACAGGCCAATCATAGCAAGCTCAAAGTCCTAAACTTCAAATACACTGACTTCAATAAAACGGCAGAGTACTTAAAGGAGGAGATGACGGGGTGGAAGGAGATAGAGGAAGTGGAATTGCAATGGGCTAAACTAAAGAAGGCAATAAAAGGGGCAACAGATAAATATGTGAGAAAAGTAAATAAAAAACAAAACAGGAGAAGGAAACCTATTTGGTTTTCCAAAGAGGTGGCTGCTCAAATAAAGGCAAAAAACACAACTTTCGCAAAATTCAAAAGCATGCAAACAGAAGAACACAGAATCCAACTCAAAGAGTCTAAAAGAGTAATAAGGATAGCAAAATCAAAGGCAGAGGAAAGGATGGCTAAAGATGTTAAGGGTAGCAACAAAACTTTCTTCAGGTATATTCGGGAAAGGAAGAAGATCAGAGTTGGAATTGCAGGACTCAGAAGTGCTGGGAAAGGACTCGTGGAAAGTGACACTGAAAAAGCAAAATTGCTAAACAAATACTTCTCTGCTCTGTTTTTACTAAAGAAGATCCTGGAGATGGACCAGCTGTGACTCCCAAATATAAAAATGGGAAAGTAGATACCACACCATTCACAGAAGACGAGGTGTTATAACTTGCTAAACTGAAAGTGGACAAAGCCATGGAACCGGATGGGATACGTCCCAGGATACTGAAAGAGCTCAGAGAGGTTCTTGCAGGACCGTTAAAGGATGTCCTCAACAGATCCTTGGAAACAGGAGAGGTTCCTCAGGACTGGAGAATGGCTGATGTCGTACCTCTACACAAAAGTGGTGACAGGGAAGAAGTGTCAAACTACAGGCCCGTGAGCCTTACCTCGGTGGCGGGAAAAGTAACGGAGGCGCTCCTGAAAGAGCGAATAGTGAACTTTTTCAAAACCAACAGGATGCAAGATCTGAGGCAAAATGGTTTTACCGAAGGACGGTCTTGCCAAACAAATCTGATCGAGTTCTTTGACTGGGTGACCAAGGAACTAGATCAGGGGCATGCGATGGATGTCATCTACCTGGATTTCAGCAAAGCCTTTGATACTGTTCCTCATAGGAGGCTTGTCAACAAACTCAGTAGCTTGGGGATGGGTCCCAAGATGGTAAACTGGATTAGAAATTGGTTGACTGACAGACGACAAAAGGTGATTGTACATGGAGCTCACTCGGATGAGAGAAAGGTGATTAGCGGGGTGCCCCAGGGTTCGGTCCTGGGCCCGGCCCTGTTCAATGTATTTGTGAGTGATATTGCTGAAGGACTGAATGGAAAAGTGTCTTTTTGCAGACGACAAAAATTTGCAACAGAGTGGACTCCCCCGAGGGAGTGGTTAACATGAGGAAAGATCTACAAAAGCTGGAAGACTGGTCTAATGCTTGGCAACTACGATTTAATGCAAAAAAGTGCAGTGTCATGCACTTGGGTAGCAGAAATCCAAGGGAAATGTACGTGATAGGGGGCGAGAGGTTGGTATGCACGGTTCAGGAGAAAGACCTTGGTGTGATTATCTCTGATGATCTCTCAAGGTGGCAAAACAGTGTGACAAGGCGGTGGCAAAAGCCAGGAGGATGTTGGGCTGCATACAAAGAGGGATTACCAGCAGAAAGGAAGAGGTACTTATGCCACTGTATAAGTCATTGGTGAGGCCTCACTTGGAATACTGTGTTCAGTTTTGGAGACCGTATCTTGCAAAAGATGTAAAAAGACTGGAACTGTTCAGAGGAAAGCGAACAAAATGATTTGGAGCCTGCATCAGAAGCCTTATGAGAAGAGACTTGAAGACCTAAATATGTACACTTTGGAGGAGAGGAGGGACAGGGGAGATAGGATTCAGACCTTTAAATACTTAAAGAGAAATGATGAACAAACCAACCTCTTCCAAAGACAGGGAAGCTGTAAAACTAGAGGGCATAACATGAAGCTGCAAGGTGGTAAATTGAAAGGCAATGTTAGGAAATATTTTTTCACTGAAAGGGTGGTGGATGCTTGGAATGCCCTCCTGATGGAAGTGGTGGGGGCAAACACGGTGACGGAATTCAAAAAGGCATGGGACAAACACAGTGGATCCCTTTACAGCAATAGGATAAAACAAGATAAACAGTACCATCTAACTTCTGAACCATATAACGTCTCAACAAATAGGGGTGTCCTACATGGAGTAGTGGATTTACCCCTAAACAAAGACATGGGGAGGGGTGGCCTGCACAGAGCGACAGGTGCACCTACTCTTGCCATCTTGCTGGGCAGACTAGATGGACCATGCTGGTCTTTATCTGCCGTCATTTACTATGTTACATAAACCGACCCAACAGGGGGTGCGCTGACATGGCCTGGCCATCCACCACATGGTGGTGTGCCAAGATGGCACAGAGGTTAACTCTGACCAGGTTGGACTTCAGGCCAGCCTCTGACAGATGCAAGAGATATAATATATCTGGCATTAAGCAGGAGAATGGGTTAAGACCTTCTCCCGCACACCAGTGGGAAAACCTGTACTACTTAAAGGCATAAGCCCTCCACGTGGAGCCCTTATGCGAAATAAGCAGGACATCTTCCACTGACCTGGCAAGGTGGTGAAACGCAATAGCTATCCTCAGCATCCAGGTCATCAGCACAAGGGACTGAAGGTTGAGGTGCCACAGCGGCTTGTCTTCCTGGGACAGCAGGTCTGAGGTACTCCCTAACAGCAATTGGTCCCACTGGAACAGTTGCAGAAGCAAGGGGAACCAGGGCTGCCTGGGCCACCAAGGTGCAATGAAGATAACAGGCTGCCTCTGCTTGGATCTTGAGGGCCCCAAGGACATAGGCAGAAACGCCTACAGGAAGCCCCGGGACTAAGGGAGGAGGAAGACATCTGCCGCCTCCTGTCTCTAAGCTGGCCTCAGAGAAAAGAAGCGTGGCAGTTGCGAGTTCTCTAGACTGGCAAAGAGGTCGATCTCTGGGGTCCCCCAGCAGAGCTGGGTTCAGCCTCCACTCATGGGGCTAGAGGACTCCAAGTGCACCCTCAACTCAGGCGGTCGGCTAGTATATTGTCCTGGCCCAGCAAGTACACTGCTTTGAGAGAGATGTTATTCCATGGCACCCAAGTTCCAGAGGCGCACACCGTCTCCCAACAGAGGTAGTACGAGCCTGTGCCCCCCTGCTTGTTCATGTGCATTGTCACCTGGGTTGTCCATCTGGACCTGAACCACCTGTCCTTCCAGATGATCCTGGAGGACCCGTAAGACACGATAGACTGCTCAGAGCTCCAGCAGGTTGATCGGCGAGGCTCTCTCCTCTGGTGACCATGGGCCTTACGACTGCAGGTGAATGCAGTGGGCCTCCCCAGCCCAACTTGGACACGTTCGTTGTGAGGATGTGTTGCACTGTTGGATCCTGGAAGGGCAGGGAAGCTCAGAGGTTGAGGGGCTCCTGCCACCAGGCCAGAGATGTTAAGGCCGGCATGACTTGGATGTGGTCCTCCTGGTGACCTGAAGCTTGTGTCCATTGAGAACTGAGTGTCCATCAAGCCTGCTGCATGTGGAGGCAGGCAAAAGGGGTTACATGGATGGTGGGATGCCATGTGCCCTAAGAGGCGGAGCATTTGCTGAGCTGTCACCAGTGAGCTGCCGTGTACCTCCTGCGCTAGGGCGGTGAGGCACTGCACCCAATCTAGTGGCAGGAAGGCTCTTGCCCGAGTGGAGGCCAGTAGGGTGGGTAGTAGGTGAGACTTTGGGAAGTTAACCATGAAGCCCAGGTGCTGTAATAGCCCTATGGTGTGCTGTGTCAGTTGCATGTCTCCTCCATTTATTTATTTTATTTATTTATTTAACTGCATTTATATCCCGCTTTTTCCTCCAGTGGTTCAACTTATATGAGCCAGTAGTCCAGGTAGGGGAAGACGAAAAAAAAACACCAGGAGCCTGAGGTGAGCAGCCACATGATCACCTGAGACGATGAGACTAGGCCAAAAGGGAGTACCCTGTACTGATGTCATCTGCCACTATCGAAATCAGACGTACTGAGACAGTGCCTTGGATGGATCAGGATGTGGGTATAGCCATCTTTGAGATCAGAGGAGCATAGCCAATTTCCCTGCAGAAAAGGTGAGGCATCAAGGCTCCAAAAGGATACGATCTTGAACTTTTCCTTGACCAGGAAGGGCTGAAGTCCCATCTTCTTGGGGACCAAGAAGTGTGCATAGGCTGTTTTATAGTCTGCTTTTCTCTGATCAGAGTAGAGCAGTGCTTTTTACAGTGCTCTGCTAGAGAAGTGGATATTTGTCTTCTGTGACACCTTGCTGTGAGTTCTAGCTGTTTATTATTTATTGTCTGTCTAACTGTTTATTTAATTATTTATTGTTTGTCTTAGTGGTGTGCTAGCTCAGCCTTCTCAGCTATAACTTACCTTGCCTCTCTCAACTAACTGGGCTTTGTGTGGTACCCCCTTCCCCCCTGCTGAGGGTTCAGGACAGGGTACCTTGTAACTGCCCTCTTTAATAGGACTTATCTCCCTCCCTCCCTCCCTCTCTCCCCAGCACCCACCCACCCCTGGGGTAATTGTAGTTTTATAGGTACTTGCACATCTTAGAGGAAAGGGGCTGCTCTCAGGTGCAGCTCATTATCCAAATCAGTCATACACAGAGGACCTGAGATTAATTACTTAAGCTTCAGGTACACAAGGTGTATTAGGGGTATTAGATACACTTTTATTGGTATAAGCATCCACACCAATCCTTATTATATACAGAATTTAAAAGACCTAAACACAAGCTTTAAACTAAGATGCAGACAGAAGTCCAGCAACGAGATGGGGGTTCTCCGGTCTTTTGCATTGAGTGTCACATGTATGATTTTCTCCCAGTTGGTGAGAGGTCTTACGTATGCACTAAGTGCAAAGAACTCTTTGCTCTCAGGGAACGAGTCCATTCTCTAGAGGCTAGAGTAGCAGACCTGGAAGACATAAGACAGAAGTACAGGGACGAGACCTACAGGGATATAGTCCTGAAGTCCCACCTCCAGTCTGGCAGCATCCCTGTTGCCATGGAGGAGAAAGGTCACGTGACAGGAGAGCATCACCCTGGTGTGGCAGGAAGTGATCCTGTAACTAGGACCTGTCCTCCAGGTGATGTAAAACCCTCTCGCACCGAGGACATTTCTCCAGGGCCATGTCCCCATGAGGGGAGGGGAGGGTCAGGACAGCTGTTATAGTTGGTAATTCAATCATTAGGAATGTAGATAGCTGGATGGCTGGTGGACGTGAGGATCGCCTGGTAACATGCCTGCCTGGTGCGAAGGTAGCGGACCTCACGCACCGCCTAGATAGGATCATAGATAGTGCTGGGGAGGAGTCTGCTGTCTTGGTACATTTTGGTACCAATGACATAGGAAAATGTGGTAGGGAAGTTCTGGAGGCTAAATTTAAGCTTTTAGGTAGGAAGTTGAAATCCAGAACTTCCAGGATAGTGTTCTCCGAAATGCTTCCTGTTCCACGTGCAGGACCCAAAAGACAGGCAGAGCTCCGGAGTCTCAATGCGTGGATGAGACAATGATGCAAGGATGAGGGTTTTGGATTTGTTAGGAACTGGGGAACATTCTGGGGAAAGGGGGGGCTCTTCCGAAGGGATGGGCTTAATCAGGATGGGACCAGACTGCTGGCATTAACCTTTAAAAAAGAGATAGAGAAGCTTTTAAACTAGAAATTAGGGGAAAGCCGACAGTCACCCAGGAATGCATGGTTCGGACAAAGGTATCCTTGAAGGATACTACCAAAAGCAGTGAGGTTCCAAAAGGGAGTATAGTAGCCCAAATGCCCTTAAGTAAGGAGCAGACAGAGCATAAAGATTCCAAATTACCCCTGCCTACCAATAGCCAGATTAATATGAATAAAATACAGTCTCTAAAAGGCTTGTATGCCAATGCTAGAAGTCTAAACAATAAGATGGGAGAGTTAGAATATATAGCACTAAATGAGAGGTTAGATATGATTGCACTCTCAGAGACATGGTGGAAGGAGGATAACCAGTGGGACACTGATACCTGGATACACACTATATCGTAATGATAGAGCTGATCAAATTGGTGGAGGGGTTGCGCTCTGTTAGAGAGGGCATTGAATCAGAAAGGATTAAAGTTTTGCAGGGAACAAAATTTGCTGTAGAATCTCTATGGATTGAAATTCCATTTATGAAGGGGATGGTGATGGCAGTTGGAGTATACTATCGACCGCCTGGCCAGAATGAACAAATGGATGATGAAATGCTCAAAGAAATCAAGGAAGCTAACAAAAGTCACAACAGAGTAGTAATAATGGGTGATTTCAATTACCCCGGTATCGACTGGGTCAGTGTCACAGCAGGACAAGCTAAAGAGATAAAGTTTCTAGATGGAATAAATGACTGCTTCTTGGAGCAGCTGGTTCATGAACCGACCAGAGGGTAAGCCATACTGGACCTAGTCCTTAGTGGAACGCCAGATCTGGTGCAAGAAATAAGGGTGTTGGGACCACTTGGCAACAGTGATCATAGTATGATCATGTTTGATTTAATTAGTGGAGGACAGATAGTAAAGGCATCCACTGTACTACCTTTTAACTTTCAAAAGGGAGACTGATAGAATGAGGAATATAGTTAGGAAAAAACTAAAAGGAGCGGTTCCAAAGGTTAAAGGCTTACAGCAAGCTTGGGTGTTATTTAAAAATACTATCCTCGAAGCCCAGACCAGCTGTATTCCACGCATTAGGAAAAGTGGAAGAAAGTCCAAAAAACTGCCAGCATGGTTTAAAGGCGAGGTCAGAGGCTGTTGCTGCCAAAAAAGCAACCTTCAGGAAATGGAAAAAAGAGCCAAATGATGAAAACTGGAAACAGCACAAGCACTGGCAAGTTAAATGCAAAGCATTGATAAGGCAGGCAAAGCGGGAATTTAAGAAGAAACTTGCTACGGAAGCAAAAACACGAAATAAAGACTTTTCAAGTACATTCGTTGCAAAAGGCCTGTGAGAGAGTCAATTGGACCATTAGATGATAGAGGAGTAAAAGGGGCAGTAAGAGGAAACAAGGCTATAGCAGAGAGACTGAATGAATTCTTTGCTTCGGTCTTTACTGAGGAAGATGTAGCGTAGTTACTCACCTGTAACAGGTGTTCTCCAGGAGCAGCAGGAATCAGTCCTCACTTATGGGTGACGTCGGCGCCGACGGAGCCCTCGCGGAGCAATTTTCCCCAGCTTTCAAAGAAAGCCTTTGGGAATTGCAGCGCGCATGCGCGGTCGTCTTCCCGCCCGAGGGTGCCATCTTAGCCAGTCAGATGACATAGCTAAAAAAGACAGCATAAAATTATGTGCAAAAACAGAAGCAGACGATTGCAACTCCAAGGGGAGGAGGGAGGGTAGTGAGGACTGATTCCTGCTGCTCCTGGAGAACACCTGTTACAGGTGAGTAACTACGCTTTCTCCAGGACCAAGCAGGAAGTCAGTCCTCACTTATGGGACTCCCAAGCTCAAGGCTACCGGAGACCCTAAGCACAAAAATGAGCTCCCTCTAGCTCAGCAGCACAGAAGGAAAGAATCTTCGCTGAATTAACACCCACCGGTAGCCCACATCCGGGATGGAGGGTAGGAGTTGCTCAGACCTCAAAGAGATTACGGAGGACTGCCTGTCCGAAAGCACTGTCCCTGCGGGACTCCCTCTCGAGACAGTAATGGACCGCAAAAGTCTGGCTCGAAGACCAAGTAGCGGCCCGGCAGATGTCTGCCAGCGGAACAGAGCGGAGGTAAGCCACTGACGTAGCCTTTGCCCGAACGCAATGAGCCGTGACTCGACTTTCTAAGGAGAGTCCGGCTGCCCCATAAGCCCAAGAGATACAGTCCGCAACCCAGATGGACAGAGTACGCTTGGAGACCGGGAGCCCCAATTTATTGGGGTCAAAAGACACAAAAAGCTGAGCAGCTTTACGGTGCTCCCGCGTAAGGTCAAGGTAGAAGTTCAAAGCCCTTCTACAGTCCAGGGTATGGAGGACCGTTTCAGCTCGGCTGGAGTGTGGTCTGGGAAAGAAGGTTGGAAGTACCACCTCCTGATTGATGTGAAAAGGGGAGACCACTTTTGGAAGAAATTTTGGGTGAGTCCGTAGGACTACCCTATTTTTGTAGAACCGAGTGTAAGGGGGATCAGACACGAGGGCCTGCAATTCACTTACGCGTCTAGCGGAAGTGAGGGCTATCAAGAACAGTGTTTTCCAAGACAGAAAACGGAGAGAACAGTTAGCCATAGGTTCAAAAGGCGGACAGGTGATCCGCTGCAAAACCACATTCAGGTCCCAGTCAGGTGCTGGCGGGCGCAGAGGTGGTTTAAGTAGAAGGAGACCTCGGAGAAACCTCGCTACGAGAGGGTCGCTGGAGAGAGGTCTACCGTCCGCCGGCACATGATGTGCCGAAAGAGCACTGAGGTGAACTTTGACGGAGTTGGACTTAAGTCCCAGATTAGAGGTGTAGCAAGTACTGCAAGATCACCGACACCGGGCAGGAGAAGGGATCCTGAGACTGTTGGGTACACCAGACGGCAAAGCGACGCCATTTAAGGGCGTAGCATTTGCGGGTAGAAAGCCATCGCGAAGCCAAGACGACCTCCTCCACCTCTGCCGGCAGGAGAAGGGGAGCAAGGACTACCCTCTCAGCAGCCAGGCCATGAGGTTGAGAGACCTGAGGTTGGGGTGTAGTAGAGACCCCTGATCCTGAGTGAGGAGATCCGGTTGTACCCCCAGAGGGAATGGATCCTCCACCGCTAATTGCAGTAGGAGCGGAAACCACGGCTGTCTGGGCCAGCGAGGGGCCACCAGGATCATGAAGGCTTTGTCTCGGAGAACCTTGAAAAGAGTCCGAGAGACTAGCGGGATGGGAGGGAAAGCGTACAGAAGGCTCCCCGACCATGAAATTAGAAAAGCGTCCGCCGCAACCCGAAGGGGGTGTGGCTGACGAGAGCAGAAGCGAGGAAGCTGCCGGTTGTGAGGACTGGCAAAGAGATCCACCGTGGGGAGGCCCCACTTTAGGAAGAGCTTCTGAACTACCAAGGGATCCAGACGCCACTCGTGCGGCTGGAGGATCCTGCTGAGTTTGTCCGCCAGGCAATTCTCTTGGCCCGGGAGATAAACTGCCTTGAGGAGAATGCCGTGACTGACGGCCCAAGAGCAGAGCTTCTGTGCCTCCCGGCAGAGGAGGAAGGAGCCTGTGCCCCCCTGCTTGTTCACGTAGAACATGGCAACTTGATTGTCCGTCTGGACAAGGACGGACTGGTGGGAAGTCAGGTGGGAGAAAGCCTTGAGAGCCAGGCGGATCGCCCTGAGCTCCAGGAAGTTGATCTGCTGAGCAGACTCCCACGTGGTCCAGAGGCCCTGAGTACGTGCCCCTTGGCAATGTGCTCCCCAGCCCAGGAGGGATGCATCTGTGGTCAGCACCCGGGTCGGCTGAGGTGACTGGAAAGGCATTCCGAATATCAGGTTCGGCTGCCGAAGCCACCACCGGAGAGACGAGATCAGCGGCTCGGAGACGCGCACTAGGTCTGCTAGGCCGCCTGTGGCTTGTCGCCACTGCTGGCGGAGACACCATTGAGCAGGCCGCATATTCAGGCGGGCATTGGGGGTCACATGGACGGTGGAAGCCATATGGCCGAGCAGTCTCAGGAAGCGCCTGGCGGAGACCAGGGGCTGGCTGCGAAAACGGTCGGCTAGGTCCATGAGCCGTTGAGCCCTGTCGAGCGGTAGGTACGCTCGTGCCTGAGGAGTGTGGAGCCTTGCGCCGATGAACTCGAGATCCTGTGAGGGGAGCAAAGTGGACTTTGCGAAATTTATAACAAAGCCCAAGTACTGTAGAAGAGTCACCGTGCGGCGTGTGGCGCTGGTGACCTCCGGAGCGGACGCCGCTCTGATGAGCCAGTCGTCGAGGTACGGAAAGACATAGAGGCCGTGAAGCCGGAGATGGGCCGCCACCACCGCGAGACATTTTGTGAAGACTCGCGGTGCGGAGGACAGGCCAAAGGGCAGTACTCTGTACTGGTAATGATTTCCTGCCACCACAAACCTTAGGTATTGGCGGTGGCTTGGGTGGATGAGGATGTGCGTGTAGGCATCCTTTAGATCCAAGGAGCATAGCCAATCTCCCTGCTGGAGGTAGGGCAGAAGGATTCCAAGGGTAAGCATTTTGAACTTCTCCCGCACAAGGAACTTGTTGAGGTTGCGCAAGTCCAGGATGGGTCTGAGGCCCCCTGTTCTCTTTGGTATTAGAAAATACCTGGAATAAAAGCCTTGACCTCTCAGGTGGTGTGGCACCGGTTCCACCGCCTGTTCCTGCAGAAGACCTGCTAACTCCTGAAGGAGTAATTCCCTGTGCAGAGGGGGTCGTGGAGGTTCTCCCGGAAAATAGGAGGGAGGGACCTGGTGGAAGTGGAGAAGATAGCCTTCCCGCACGACTTGAAGCACCCAGGCATCTGCGGTGATGCTGGACCACCTGTGGGCGAAGTGAACCAGCCGGCCTCCGGTGCTGGGAGAAACCAGCGGGGGGGGAGAGGCTATGCTTTGTGAGTCAAAAACCCCCACCCTGCTGAGCAGGGGCTGGTGGTGCAGGCTTGGGGGCTTGCTGCCTACGGGACCCGTTACCCCGTCCCTTGGCCTGCTGGCCCTGTTGGGGAGCTGCAGGGGCCTGATAATGGGGGTATTGTTTGTAGGCAGCCGCCTTCCTCGGGTAAAAGGACTTTTTCCCCGAGCCCTTCTTTTTCTGGGAAGGGGCGGAGGTCTTCCTAGAAAGCCTGGTCCTGGTGAGAGTCTCAGTCTCAATTTGCGCAGCCTTTTCCGCCATGGGCTTGCCAAAGAGGTTTTCGCCTCGGCAGGGGACATCGACCAACTTGTCCTGCACCCAGGGCTCAAGGTCTGACGACTGAAGCCAAGCCTGTCGGCGGGCACCGATGCCGGCTGCGGCCACTCGAGCCGATGCTTCAAAGCCATCATAGGCTGCCCGGGACATGAACTTTGAGCATTCCCGAACGCCAGTGGACAAGGCTAGGAACCTCCGCAAGGGTTCCTCGGACAAACCAGCGGAGAATCCGGCTAGCTCTTTAGCCAGATCCCGGAGATACATGCCCATGTACAGCTGGTAAGTCTGGACACGACATGCGAGCATAGAGCCCTGGAAGCACTTCTTACCAAGGCCATCCAGGTTACGGGCCTCCCTGCCAGGAGGCACCGAGGAGTGCATCTTCTGGCTCTTAAGACGATGCATGGCCGATTCCACTACCATGGAATGGTGTGGCAGCTGTGCCTTTTGAAAGCCAGGGCTCTTGCGGACTCGATAGATAGAATCGACCCGCTTGCTCAGGACTGGCGAGGAGGCCGGACTCTCCCACATGCGGAAGAGTAGTCGTTCCAGCATAGGAGGAACCGGTACAGTAAAGTGTTCCCTCGCGGGAGAGTCATACTGGAGGGCGTCGAGCTCTTCGGCTCGAGGCTCCTCCTCGGGATCCGCAGGGAAGGCCAAAGCCTTGGCCATATCCCTAACGAAGTCCGAGAACCGGGCATCCTCCGGGGGGGACTGCTTCCGAGGCTCGGACTCCGGTGAGTCCGAGGGGACACCGAGTCCGGAAAGAATCAGGCGACTCTTCCTCTTCAGACTCCCAGCCCGACCCCGACGAGGACTCGGAGGCGTCGGCCCGCGCAGGGCGCCGCCCCCGCCGCCCCGACGCCGAGGGCGTCGGCGTCGGCGACCTCGGTCCCGAACGGGAGGCCGAGGGTGACCTCGACCGAGGATCGACTCGAGTTCTCATCGACTCGAGGATCGGCTCGGTCTCCGGGGTCGACTTGGACGTCGACGTCCCGGCGGTCGGGGCAGCGGCGCCAGCGAGGCCAGCGAGCAGTGCCCGCTGCTGGTCCATGAAGGCAGACAGTCTGCTCTCCAAGGCCGTCAACCTGAGTCCGAGCTCAGGTGACCCAGCAGCCCCCGACTCGGGCCCCGACGGCGTCGGGCCCGACATCGGCTGTCGCGGAGGCGAGTCCAGAAGGACCACAGGACTTACCCGAGCAGGCATCTCCGACTCCAGGCGAGGTCGCTTCGTGAGGTGTTCCTTCTCCAAGGACCCGGGGCGGCTGTCGGGGCTATGCGACCTGGCCCTCGCGGAACCAGGAGCGTCCACCGACGCCGCCCTCGCGGGTTTCACCTTCCGACGATGGTCCCCGGAGGGAGAACCCCGGTCGGAGGAACTCCGGCGACGGTCCGAGCTGGAACCCTTGGACGCGGAGGCCTCCGACGAGGTCCGGGTACGGCTGGGGTCAGCGAAGATTCTATCACGCTGATGCCGCCGACTTCTCAACGCTTTTGAGGACATTTTGCCGCAGGGCCCACAGATCAGTTCCTCATGATCCGGGCCCAGGCAGCGGAGGCAAAAGTCGTGTGTGTCAGTTAGTGACATATTTCGGTCACACTGACCACACCGCTTAAACCCACTGGCAGCCATCGGGGAAAAAGGGCCCCTGCGAGGTCAAAGGACCGGGCTGCCAGGGAAAAATCGAAAACGAAAGCTGACAAAGTCAGAAAAACCGAAAAAAGTAAGAGGACTCGTGACCGGCGTCGCGAGTCCGGGCGGGAAAAAGATCGGCGTCGAACCGAAGGAAAAAGAATAAAATAATGAAGAAAAAATCGACTTTTTCGCGGGGACAAGACGGGGACGTCTGTAGGGCTCCGCGGAAAAAAGAAGACTGGCTAAGATGGCACCCTCGGGCGGGAAGACGACCGCGCATGCGCGCTGCAATTCCCAAAGGCTTTCTTTGAAAGCTGGGGAAAATTGCTCCGCGAGGGCTCCGTCGGCGCCGACGTCACCCATAAGTGAGGACTGACTTCCTGCTTGGTCCTGGAGAAAGGGATGTTACCCAAGACTGAAGTGGTATTTCAAGGTGATACTGCAGAGGAATTGAGAGAAATATCGCTACACCGGGAAGATATATTTATTTATTTAACAATTCTTTTATACCGCGCTATTATAATCAGTGCGGTGTACATAGAACAAGAACATACTACAATGCATACAAGTAACATTGAGTTTTACATTGAACAGGGAATTTCAACAATAGGACAACCGGGGGAACTATGTACAGATTAACTTAATGGTATATACAGTAATATCAAACTCGATTGGATGTTACAATGTGGTTCACTAATAAGACTAGAGAGAAAATATCACAACTATTTGATAAACTGAATAGTAGCAAATCACCTGGACCGGATGGTATACATCCCAGAGTGTTGAAAGAACTGAAATATGAGATTGCAGACCTGCTATTGGTAATCTGTGAACTTTCATTAAAATCATCTGTAATACCTGAAGATTGGAGGGTCGCCAACGTAACACCAATTTTTAAAAAGGGTTCCAGGGGTGACCCAGGAAATTACAGACCGGTGAGCCTGACGTCAGTACCAGGGAAAATGGTAGAAACCATCATAAAGAACAAAATTACACAGCATGTAGATAGTCATGGCCTAATGGGAGACAGCCAACATGGCTTTAGACAAGGAAGATCTTGTCTTACTAATCTGATATGTTTTTTTGAAGGTGTGCATAAACAGGTAGACAAAGGTGAGTCGGTTGAAATAGTGTATCTGGACTTTCAGAAAGCTTTTGACAAAGTCCCCCATCAGAGACTTTTGGCGAAGCTAAAAAGTAATGGGATAGGAGGCAGTGTACTATTGTGGATCGGGAACTGGTTAAAAGATAGAAAGCAGAGGGTAGGGCTAAATGGCCAATATTCCCAATGGAAAAAGGTGAATAGTGGAGTACCCCAGGGATCTGTACTGGGTCCGCTGCTTTTTGACATATTCATAAATGACCTAGAAAAGGGAATAACTAGTGAGGTTATCAAATTTGCAGATGACACAAAACTGTTTAAAGTTGTTAAAACCCAAGAGGATTGTGGAAAACTGCAGGAGGATCTGGATAAATTGGAAGACTGGGCATCCAAATGGCAGATGAAATTTAATGTGGACAAGTGCAAAGTTATGCACCTAGGAAAGAACAACCCACACTATAGTTACACGATGCAAGGCTCCACATTAGAAACCACCACCCAGGAAAAAGATTTAGGAGTCATCGTGGATAACATGTTAAAACCCTCCGCCCAGTGTGCAGCGGCAGCCAAGAAAGCAAATAGAATGCTAGGTATCATAAGGAAAGGGATGGAGAATAAAACAAAGGATGTTATAATGCCTCTGTATCGCTCCATGGTACGACCGCACCTTGAATATTGTGTGCAATTCTGGTCACCTTATCTTAAAAAGGACATAGCGTTATTAGAAAAAGTACAGAGAAGAGCCACCAAATTGGTGAAGGGGATGGAAGGCTACTCCTATGAAGAGAGGCTAAGAAGGTTAGGGCTCTTTAGCCTGGAGAAGAGACAGCTGAGGGGAGATATGATAGAGGTCTATAAATTAATGAATGGAGTGGAACGGATAAATGTGGATCAATTGTTTACGCTATCAGAGTATAGAAAGAATAGGGGACATGTAATGAAGCTACAGGGTAAAACTATTTAAGACAAATAAGAGAAAATATTTTTCACTCAACGTATAATCAAACTCTGGAATCTGTTACCGGAGGATGTAGTAAGGGCTGTTAGTATAGCTGGGTTTAAAAAAAGGTTTGGACAAGTTCCTGGAGGAAAGGTCCATAAATCACTATTAAAAAGGGACCCAGGATATCAATGCTTGACCCAGTACAAGCATTGTGGAACCTGTGTCTTTTGGGGATATTGCTAGGTACGTATGACCTAGATTGGCCACTGTTGGAAACAGGATACTGGGCTTGATGGACCTCGGTCTGACCCAGTATGGCATGTCTTATGTTCTTATGACCAGAAGTAGCAGGAGTATAATCTCCAGCCCTGAAAAGGTTGGCAGATGGGCTATACTGCTTGATCCTTGAGCAAGGACTCTAGCTCCTTCTGAAGAAGCTCACTGTACAAAGGGTCCATTGGTAAATTCCCCTGGGGGAAAAAAGGGGGAAACAGCTGGGCGAAGTGGAGGAGATATCCCTTCCTGACCACCCGCACCACCCAGGTGTCCAAGGTGATCCTGGGTCACTGTTGTGCAAAGTGGACCAGCCTTCCTCCTGTGAACCTTGGGCCTGTTATCTCCTGGGGAAGAGAGGCTGTGCCCAAAGAGTCAAAAGTTCTACCCAGGCTGCAGCACCGTTTGTGGCCTTTGGCTTACAGGGGCCCATGTCACTGGCACCAGGGGAGAGCGTGGTAGGCCTGAAACTTGGGGAAGTTCCTGCAAGTCTTCTTTGTCTTTGAATGGCTTCCCCCCCCCCTCCCCCTCCCATCTTCTTGCAGGAAGGTTCAGACACTTTCTTGGACAGCATGGTTCTGGTCATGAATTCCTTCTTCAGCTCATCAGCAAGGGACAATTGGCCAATGTGTCCTGAACTACTACTACTACTACTTAACATTTATAAAGCGCTACCTCGTACGCAGCGCTGTACAGACAAATAAGAGTGACAGTCCCTGCTCATCAGAGCTTACAATCTAGTTGATACAACACAGGGAGATTATGATCTGGTTAGGACAGAGAGGTGTAGGTAGGGGTGGATAGGGGAAGGAGATAAGGGACACTGGGTTACATTACAGCAGCATTTACTATACACACAGTATATTAGAATCCAAGCAGGTAGGGCAACGTGGGATCGATTACATCACATCAAGGGTTACATTACAGGCAGGCTGGGCATCATGGGGTACATTAGATTACAGCAAGAGTTACATAGGAGAATGCTTACATGGTGAGGGTTCTTATAGTTCCGTTGCCTCTAGTCTGGTCTGGTCTGCTCCTCAGTGGAATAGCTGGAGTGGGGTGGAGGAGAACACAAACATTCCACAGTGCCGCACCTAAGGGCCATGCCAAAGGTCACTCATTGCTCCAAGTTGAAGGACTTCAGCCAGGCAAGATAGCAGGCACCAATGCCCACCGCAGCTACCCAAGCCACCAACTCGAAGCCTTTGAAGGCTGCCCAAGTTTTTAACTTGGAGCACTCCTTGACCGAAGACACCAGGGTCCTGAAGAGCTCAAGGGGGTTCACCTGATAAACCAGCCAGCTCCTGTCAGTTCTCAGGTACAGGCCCATGAACAGCTGATAAGCCAGGATCCAGGCTGTGAGCATGAAGCCCCGGATATACTCTTTCTGCCAAAAGCATCTATGGTACAGGCCTCCCTGCTCGGGGGGATGGGGGGGGGGAAAGAGGGGGCACAGAGGAGTGTGTCTTTTGGCTTTTAATGCGACAGCCAACTCCACACCATGGAGTTGTGTGGCAGTTGTATTTTCTGGAAGCTGGGGCTCCGACTGACTCAATACTGTGAATCGAGTCGATGGTTCACAAATCAGTACAGTTACCTGGGTCTCCCACATCCTGAATAGCAACATCTCAAAATGGGGGGCATGGGCATCACTGCCTCCCGAGGTGGAGCCTTATACTGGAGGATAGAGCTCCTCTGTACATGGCTCATCCTTGGACACCACCATGAAGGTGAGTGCCTGGGACACCTTGTGCACAAACTCCAGGAAGGACCCAGTAAGAAACGTGGAATGCAATGAAAAGACGTGAGGTAATGAACTTTTATTTCTTTGTTCCACTTCAGCCACCAAAAAAGGGGGGGAAAAAAGGGGGTTCTAAACTGCTGTCAAAAAAAGCATATAAGTAAAATACAGACTGACTGTATATATTAAAATAGTTTTACATGTGTTTATGGCTATAGTGTTTCCCCTTAGGTGGTTTATTAATTTGGGCCACACTAATCATTCTTTGCTTTTTCGTCAAGCCTGTTCCATAGTCTATTCTTGGATTTGTTTAATTTTTATCTCCTTTATCTTGCCGCGCCCAAGCCAAGTTTTTCTCTGACCTGCGGAGATTTTTGCTTCCAGTGCTTTGTATTTGGTTTTTATATCTATCAATGCATAGATTCTGATCAAGGTTCCTTTTAGTAGGTTCTCGTGCCTCCCCCCCCTTTTTGGTTCATTTTTGACTTTTTTTTTTAATATACATTTTATTTATACCCTTTTGACATTTTTGTTCTTTCACTGAGGCTAATTTGCCCCTCTATTTACAATGGTCCTCATAACGTCAAAGTAGAAAAAATTTGTTTTTGATTACTTTTTGCAAATGATGGTATGATCTTGCTTGGTTTTTAGAAGCTTGTGGTCTAATGGTTTCTATCTCGGTTTATTATTTAATAAGTTTACATGTTGGTTCCTATACTATTTTAATTAATATATACAGTCAAAGTCTGTATTTTACTTATATGCTTTTTTTGACAGCAGTTTAGAACCCCCTTTTTCTCCCCCCCTTTTTTGGTTTTCGTTTAGTTTTGCTTTTTCAGCACATCTCCTTAAAACATTTTTTCAAGGACCTTAATCATGGATGGTTCCAATGATAACCTTTATATTATAAATATTAATTTTAATATCCCTTTTGTAGGATTAGCACTGTGGCACTTTAAGAACACACTGATTTTAGATGTAAATCGTTGCACAGGTATATTTATTCATTCATCTTTTACCATACGAATAACTGTTTGTTTGAGATCTCGTCCTCATCCCTCCTTTGATCTCATGTTTTTGTCTTAATTTTTTAAAATGGTATTGATACTGTTTATATTTCAATGCTTTAGGCTCTCCTGTGCTCTCAGAGGAAGAGCACTTCACAATAGCATTTTTACACAACAAACAGGTATGATTTCTTCATTTTATCAATCGTCACATCCTTTAAGACATCATTTTTACGTATATAGTTGTGTATATATATATATATTTTTTTTTTTTACATGCATGTTTATCATTTTGATTATTAATTTATATTTGTGAGATACCTTGAGTCTAGTTATAATGACTATTATATTTTACTATCTATGTATTTATAGGTGTAGGTTTTGCTTGATTTATAATTTTGGATATTTTATTATTTTAATTATGTTTTATGGTTATTCATATAAGCAACCTATCTGTATTTTATTTAATGTATTTATTGATATTTTTAATCATTTCGTCTTAAGGTATTTTTATATTTGTGTGTTTTTAACTTCTAATATTGGCTGTACTGTGGTGATTTTGTGTTTAAGTTTTATGTTACATTGGCATTTTTTAGTTCATATTGGCCTTGTTCATTCTCGCTCGTATTTAAACCACTTATTTATTAATTCTATTTTAAATGTTTGTCTTTATATGTATATTTTATGCATTTTAGCCATCAATTGCCCCTGAGGAAGGTTTTCACAAAACACGGCCAGTGTCGGGCCGGTGGCTGAAGTGGAACAAGAAATAAAAGTTCATTACCTCACGTCTTTTCATTGCATTCCACGTTTCTTACTGGGTCCTTTGTGCACGTGGAATCGTGCTTCTTTGTTGGTTCCAAACTCCAGGAAGGCCAGATCCTCTAGAGGTGACCTCTGCTGGTGATGTGGCAGAGATGGGTCAGAGGGGATGTCCTGATGGAGGATGGTGTCAGGAGACTCCCATGCCCACTGAGTGAGAGGAATTGACGAGCACCCTGCAATCGTTAGACCAACTTGGCATCGGCTCCTGGTGTTGGAGCTCCTGCACCGTATTGTGCTTCAAGTCAGGCACAGACTGTCTCGACACCAATCAGGCCAACCTTCCAAGGATGGGAGGAGCATCTTCCAGGGAGGTTCTTGTCAAAGATGGCCCCATAACAGGGGCAGATGACCCAGAATGACGGGGGTCTAGCCCTGTTGTGCCTCCAGAAAAACAGCAAAGCTGCGTTCCAGGGCCACCATCTTGGCCTTGATGCCAGACTGCTCCATAGTGGCAGGCACTGGCCTCGAGGACATCAGATCCCTGGCAGGGAAATTCCTGATAGTAATGGTGTTGGGGGACCCAACTCGATACCTCAACATCATGGGTGACTCTTCCCTCCGGGGCTGTTTTGAAGGGCACTCATGGCCATCATCCCTGGTGTCAGGTCAAGGACTCTGTGCTCGGGTCCCAGAGGTCTTACTCCCTAGGATGGAGTCAGACCTAGACTGACGAGGCCCTCAATGCATGAGGAAGGTCCTCCAAGGATGACTGGAGCCCCAAGGTCAGACATCAATTGAGCCCAGGCATGCGATGCTGAGGCACCAGATGAAGTGGGGATTCCGTCCCCGATGCCTATCCCAAGGCAGACTTAACAGCTCCCCCTCCCACTTTGTGTTCCTTTCAGATCTTAGCCAACAAGAGGCAGAGCAGGCAGAAAGACACGTCCGCCCAGAGACATTTAATGTAGGTACCCGTGCGGGACATAGTGCGGTTGCACTTGCCACACTGCTTAAATCTGCTGTTCAAAGACACAGCAGGAAAAATGAGGCCTGCGAGATCAAATTCAGATGTCTCGACCAGGTAGGCCACAAGCAAAAGACCTGTGGGCCGAAAATAAAAGGAAAAGGTACCTGAGCAAAGACCATGATGCTGAGGCGAAGAACTCAGGCGGCGGAAAGGTGATTGAACCAATCCAGATTGAAAACAGAAAAATGCTAACTGTGGGGGGGAGGGGAAGGGGAAAAAAACCCGAACACACACAGACACACCCCACCACTTTGTCCAGACTCCAGACAGCATGTCTGCAGGGCTCTGCAGTAAAATAACTGGGGGTAAGATGGCACTTTTGGGGTGGGAAGGTGACTGCGCATATGCAGTGTACCTTCCTACTCAAAGCTGCCATCTTGCCTCAGTATAATACCATAGCACAAGACAGCAAACAAAAAAAAACCCACCACCTCCCAGGGGAGGAGGAAGGGTTGTGAGGACTGATTCCTGCTGTCTCCGGAGAACACCTGTTAAAGGCGAGTAACTATGCTTTCTCCAGGAAAGCGTAGTTACTCACCTGTAACAGGTGTTCTCCAGGGACAGCAGGAATCAGTCCTCACTTATGGGTGATGTCGGCACCGACGGAGCCTGTGCAGAGCAATTCCCCAGCTTTCAAAAAGTCTTTGGGATTGCTGCCATGCATGTGTGATCCTCTTCCCACCCAAGGGTGCCATCTTGCTCAGTCAGGTCCCTTAGCTCAAGCCCTACCAAGAAGATGGCAAGGGAAGGATAAAAATTCAGCAACTCATCAGGGGAGGTGGGAGGGTGGCGAGGACAGATTCCTGATCTCCTTGGAGAACACCTGTTACAGATGAGTAACTACGCTTTCTCCAGGAGCAAGCAGAAAGTCAGTCCTCACTTATGGGACTCCCCAGCTACAGGCTACCGAACCTGTAACCAAAAAAATGCCCCTGCGAGGCCATGAGCAGAAGCCGATGCTTGAAGGAACCCGAGTCCTCAGGGCGAAGCCCTCAGTAGCCGTGAAGAAGGGTCGGAGGGCAGGCGTTGCTTATACCCCGAACAGATTACAGAGTACAGCCTGGCCAAAGGCGCTGTCCTGGAGGGACTCCCTCTCCAGGCAGTCGTGTGCAGCAAAGGTATTTGTGGAAAACCAGGTCGCCACCCGGCAGATGTTCCTCAGGGGCATGCAGCACAGCAAGGCCACTGAAGCCTCTTTGGCCCGAACCCAGTGCATGGTGACTCGATGATCTAACAGGGCACCTGCCTTTGTATGAGCAAAAGTGATGCAGTCTGCCACCCAAATTGAGAGGGTGCTTTTGGTAACTGCCTGTCCCGGTTGATTGGGATCATAGGTCAAAGAGCCGGCCAGACTTGTGATGAGTCTGGGTGTGCTGCAAGTAGAAGGAGAGCGCTCTTCTGCAGTTGAGGATGTGAAGAGCCGCTGACGCCTGGTCAGCATGGGGTCTCGGGTAGAAAGTTGGCAGGACTATCTCGTGGTTAAGATGAAAATCCAAGACAACTTCAGGCAGGAATTTAGGGTGGGTACGGAAAACCACCCTATTCCAACAGAACCTGGTATAAGGGGCATCAGCCATGAGAGCCTGCAGCTCACTGACTTGGCGGGCTGAGGTCAGCACCAGCAGGAAGGCTACCTTCCAGGACAGGTGCCGCACAGAGAGCATGTCACCACTGGCTCAAAGGGTGGATGGGTGAGCAGCATGTGCAACACATTCAGGTCCCATTCCGCTGGTGGAGGTCAGATGGGCAGCTTGGAAAGCAAGACCCCACATAAAGCAGGAGACCAAAGGCTGTCCTGAGAGAGGCTTTTGCTCGATGGGGAGGTGGTTCACTGAGATGGTGCTCAAGTGTACTCTGACAGAGTTGGGCTTCAGATCTTCCTTCGAGAGATGGAGGAGGTATTGAAGGATCCATTGAATGGAACACGAGAACAGGTCAATCTGGAGTCCCGATCACCAGACCGAAAAGTGTCGCCACTTAAGGCATAGGCCAGTCACGTGGAATCCTTCCTAGAGGAGAGAAGGATCTCCGACCTCCTCCGGAAAACCCAGTGAGGCTAGGGAAACCCATTCAGCTGCCAGGCCATGAGGGATAAAGAGGCTAGATTCGGGTGTTGCACCTTCCCCTCCTCCTGTGTTAGCAGACCCAGGGGAACAAGAGGCTCAGTCGACAGCCGGAGCAGAAGTGGGAACCAAGGCTGCTGAGGCCACAAGGGGGCTACTAGGATCAACGATGCCAGATCACACTGAGCCTTCAAAAAAAAAGAGTTCTCGCAATGAGAGGGAAGGGAGAGAATGCATAGAGCAGGCTGGATGACCAGTCCAGAAGGAATACATCTGGACTCTCCCGGCTTGGGTGCAGTACTGGGCCGCAAAAGCAGGGAAGCTGCATGTTCTGGGGACTGGCGAAGCATCTATTGCCAGTGTCCCCCAGCAAAGAAACAGCCAGCCCGCCACCATTGGATCCAGCCGCCATTCGTGGCGACAAAGGATCCTGCTGAGCCTGTCCGCCAGGACATTCTCTTGACCCGGAAGGTAGGTCGCATTGAGGGACATCTTCTGTCGGATGGCAAAGGATCAGAGGAGGACCGCTTCACGGCAGAGGGAGCATGATCCAGTGCCTCCCTCCTTGTTGATGTAGAACATCGCCATGCGGTTGTCAGTCTGCATGAGTACCGACTTCCCCTTGAGGTGATCCTTGAAGGCCCTCAGGGCCCACCGAATCGCCTGGAGTTCGAGCAAGTGTTGCGGAGACTCCTCGGGCAACCACTGCTCCTGCATGCACAGCAGCCGGCAGTGGGCTCCCCAGCCTAACGGAAGCATCTGCAGTCAGCACCGCATCATGCTGTGGGGCCTGGAAGGGCAACCTCCACAGGAGGTTGTGGGGGTTTTGCCACCAGCTCAGAGACCAGCTAAGGTCGGGAAGGACCCTGACGAGGTCCCTCAGGTGGCTGATGGGATGGGCTCCATTGGGCGTTGAGGCACCACTGAGCTGTCCGCATGTGCAGCTGAGCATGGGGGACAACATATATGGTAGAGACCATATGGCCCAGGAGGTGCAGCATTGTCTGAGCTATGACTCGGGAAGTGCTTTGGATCTGAGTTGCCTGGGCTCAGAGGCAGTCAGCACAATCCACGGTTAAGAAAGCGGGCGCCCGCTGAGTATTGAGGTGTGCCCCGATAAACTGCCTACACCGGCTCGATGTGAGACTGGGTAGTTGACTAAGAACCCCAAGCCTTCCAACAGAAGGATTGTATGTGATGTTGCTCGCCGGGTTTCCCTCGACCAGTCGCCGAGGTAGGGAAAGACCAGCACACCCTGACACCTGAGATGGGCGGCCACCATGGAGAGGCATTTTGTGAAGACTTGTGGGGCGGACACGAGGCTGAAGGGAAGCACCCTGTACTGAAAGTGCTCTCTCCACACTCTTAAGCGCGGGTACTGCCTG
Source organism: Ichthyophis bannanicus (assembly GCA_033557465.1). Lineage (NCBI taxonomy): Eukaryota > Metazoa > Chordata > Amphibia > Gymnophiona > Ichthyophiidae > Ichthyophis > Ichthyophis bannanicus. The sequence goes on along the minus strand of CM066039.1, from coordinate 122,711,511 downwards.
TGCTGGGGATGGTTTAAGATGTGGGCGTAAGCATCCTTTAGATCCAAGGAGCATAGCCAGTTGCCCTGCCTGAGGAAGGGCAGCAGAACGCCAAGGGGTAACATCTTGAACTTCTCCAGCACCAAGAACTTGTTCAACTTTTGGAGGTTGAGGATGGGCCGCAGACCCCCTGTCTTTGGGACGAGGAAGTACCGGGAATAGAAGCTGAGATCTCAAAAGGTGCAGTGGGACCTTCTCAACATCCCGCTGGGCGAGGACAGAGAATAGTTCCCGCTGCAGTAGAACCTGGTGCGCAGGGAGTCGAGGAGGCTTTGCTGGGGAGAAGGAGGTGGAAGCCTGTCAAAGCGAAGGCGATAGCCGTCTCGGAAGACCTGGAGAACCCAGGTGTCCAAAGTGATGGAAGCTCACAAAGGGGCAAAAAAGACAAGCACCCCCCACTGGCTGCTGCATAACCGGAGGGTGAGGGGCTATGCCAGTGGCATCAAAACCCCTGAGTGGGTTGTGGTGGAGACAGGGTTGGGGCTTTTGGCCCTTTCGGCTTGCAATGCCCTTGGCTGGACTTACCCTGCACAGGAGTCGTCAGCTTGGGGGTAGCCGGGTAGTCACAGTACTGAAGGCCCTTCCTCAGAAAGAAAGGCTTCTTGGCCTGTTTTTCCCAGGGCAGATTGGAGGTCTTGCGTGAGAGACGGGTTCTGGTGACAACTCTGTCCATCTCTGCGGCCTTATCCTCCATCGGCTTGCCGAAGAGCTGTTCACGTCCAGGAGCTTCTCATGCACCCACTGCTCCAAATCTGATGATTGGAGCCGTGCCTGGCGGCAGGCCCTGATGCCCGCCACCTGAGCCGATGACTCTAATCCATCGTAGGTAGCTTGGGAGAGGTATTTTGAGCAGTCTGTGATGGACTTCAGAGTACTGAACCTATTGAGAGGCTCGCCCTCGAGGCCTATGGCGAAACCTCTGAGCTCCTTGGCTAAGTTGTGCAAGAACATTCCCATGTATAGTTGGTATGCTTGAATGCGACAAGATAGCATGGAGCCTTGGTAGGCCTTGTGGCCCAGGACATCAAGAGCCCTCGACTCTCGGCCCGGAAGGACTGACGAATGTGATTTTGGGCTCTTCTGTTTCCTCATGGCCGACTCCACTACCATAGAGATGTGGGGAAGTTGAGTCTGTCTAAACCCCGGGCCACGCTGTATCTTGTACATAGTATCAAGGCGCTTGCTCAAAATGGGGACCAAGGCAGGTGCCTCCCACATGCAGAGCAGCAGCTGAGACAGAATGAGAGAGACCGGAACAGTGAGAATCCCTAGGCGTGAACTCGTACTGAAGAATATCTAGTTCTTCAGCTCGAGGGTCCTTCTCGGCCTGAATGGCCAGGTTAAGAGCCCATGCCATATCCCGGACAAAACACAAGGAAAAGTGTCATCGGGCAGTGAGCGCCTCTGGAACGCAGTCAGGGAGGGGTCTGACGGAAGGTCCTGGTGGAGTATGGGTTTCTTGGGAGGTGTCCCCTTCGGACTTCCAATCTGAAACCTCAGTCGAGGAGTCTGAGCTTGGCGCAGCGGCCAGGGCCCATTTGGACCCAGAGGCCCTGGAAGATCTCGCCTCGAGGAACGGGAGGGGCAAGCGAGAGAGACGTTGAGGACTCACAAGGCCTGCGGCTCTCAGGGGTTTCCTGGACAGATTTTGGTGTCCCACACGAGGGACCCATGGTCTCTGGGCACAAGTTAGCAAAGCTGACTGAGCGCCTGCTGGGAAGCTATGAATGCAGAAACGCTGTGACACCGACTCCGGAGTCACTGGGTCAGACATCGAAGAGGTCCTCACCAGGACGGCCCTCAGGAGACTGGGCACCTTTTCAAGAGGCCTCCGTATCCATGCAGGGTATCTTGCGGGGCCGCTCCTTGTCTGACTCTCGGTAATGCCGAAGGGGGCTAAGCGACCGAGCACAGGAGCACTCGTGCTTGTCGGGAGCCCCCGAGAGTGACTTTGAAGCCTTTTTCTTATGCTACTCCACCTCCAGGGATCCCTGGTTGGAGTGCCGCTGAGAGTGAGGGGCCAAAGAGGGGGAACCGATGACCGAGGGCACCACCGGGGATGCTGAAGCAACCTTTTGAAAAATGGTCTTCGAACTTCTGTTTACGACTGAACAGGGCCTTAGAGGACATTTTCTTACAGTGCAAACAGAGCTCCAGATCATGATCAGCTCAGAGGCACCGCAGACAATAGTTGTGAGTGTCCATAAGCGACATGTTCCTAGAGCATCTATCGCATTTGTTTTTAAGCTGGTAGCCATGGGGCAAAAAATGGCCCCCACGAGGTCGATGACCCAAGCAGCCAGCAGTTAGGGAAAGAATAGGGCGAGAAGCCTGTTGGCAAAAAAGGTGAAGGAAAAACTGTCCCCGAACAGCTCTAAGAAGGTAGAGCAGGGGAAGGACAGGTAGAGGATTGGTGCAATTGGAAAATAGAAGGCCAATAGCCAAAAACGAAAGATATTTTCCCGAAGGACAAAAGATGTGCGTCTGAAAGGCTCCACGGAAAAAGAGAGACTGAGCAAGATGGCATCCTTGGGCAGGAAAAGGACCACGCGTGCATGGCAGCAATCCCAAAGGCTTTCTTTGAATTGCTCCACACAGGCTCCTTCGGTACTGATGTCACCCATAAGTGAGGACAGATTTCCTGCATGTTCCTGGAGAACAAGCAGAAGTCAGTCCTCACATATGGGACTCCCAGCTACAGGCTACTGAAAAAAAACCCTGTAAAAGCCACGGACGACTCAAAAAGCAGACTGTAAGGGCAGCAAGGGGTGCTGCTTGGCTGGTAGTCTGAACTGCAGCAGCAAAGATGCAATCCCACCCTCAATAGCTGGAAACAGAGGGCTGGAGGGAAGGAGTTGCATTATTCCCCAAAGAGATGACTGAGAACAGCCTGGCCGAAGGCACAATCCCTCCGGGAGGTCTCCTCCAGACAGTAGTGTGCCACAAAAGGTGTGCATAGAGGACCAGGTGGCCGCCTGACAGATGTCCAAATAAGGCCTGCTGTTTGTGCCTAGTTACGGAGGCCACCATGGCCTGCACCTTGTGCACTGTCACATATTGTTCCAGGGAAAGTCCCACCTGCTGGTAGATGAATGTAATGCAGTCGGCCACCCACCGTGAGAGAGTACACTTGGAGAATGCCCCAAGACTGGCAGTGGGGCTGTGTCCTCTGGATGTAGACGGCCAGTGCCCACTTGCAGTCCAGAGGCTTCCATCTTCAAGGCCAGGGAAAGAAGGTGAGCAGCACCACCTCCTGGTTCAGATGAAAAACGCTGAGACCACTTTGGGTGCATCCAAAGTACCACCCTGTGGCTATAGAACCTGTTATAAGGCTCATGGGCTACGAGTGCCTGCAATTCGCTCACTCGCCTAGCAGAGGTGAGCGTCACCAGGAAGACGACCTTCCAGGGAGAGGTACTTCAGGGGGTAGTTCTCCAAAGGCTCGAAGGGAGCTTGCATGAGCTTCCCCAGGACAACATTGAGGTCCCATGCCACCAGCAGTGGGCGAATTGGAGGCCATGAAAGGAGAAGTCCCCGCATGAAACAGCTCACCAAGGGGTGGACAGACACAGCTTGGCCCTCCATTGCATGGTGATGCACAGAGATGGCACAGAGGTGCACGCTGATGGAATTGGATTTTAGGCCTGTGCCCGACAGGTGTAGCAGGTTCTGTAACACCTATGCAACAGGGCAAGAAAAGGGATCAATGTCCCGCAGTGCGCACCAAAGGAAGAACTGGTGCCATTTAAAGTTGTAAGTCCGTCGCGTAGAATATTTACATGAGGCCAGCAGGACATCCTCCACCATCCACAGGGAGGTAGTAGCATACAATGGCTATCCTTTCAGCAGCCAGGCCATCAGGGACTGGAGGTTGCAGCAACGCAGTGCACCCCCCTCCTGCAATAGCAGATCTGGGGAACACCCCAGTGGCCAAGGGTTCCCCCGCGACAAATGCAGCAGCAGGGGAAACCAGGGTTGTTGCAACCAGCAGGGCACAATGAAGAGCACGGAGACTGCTTCCACCCAAATCTTCGAGGGCCCGTATCAGAGGTTTTAGCGGGAAAGCATACAAGAAGCGCCCCCAGACCACTGAATTAGGAAGGCATCCTCCATCTCCTGGCCCCAGTCCAGCCCCCTGGAGCAGAATCTCAGGAGCTGCACATTCTCCAGGCTGGCAAAGAGATCGATCTCCGGGGTGCCCCACCACTGGAAGATCTGCGCCAGAACTGAGGGGTTCAGCCTCCACTCTTGCAGCTGAGAACGCAGCTAAGCAGTTGGCCAATATATTGTCCTGGCCCGGTAAGTACACCGCCTGTAGGCTTATGCCTCTTGCCGCTGTGAAGTTCCAGAGGTGGATCGCCTCCCAGCATAGGAGGTATAAATGTGCACCTCCCTGCTCGCTGATGTAGAACATCGCAATCTGGTTGTCTGTCTAGACATGGACGCAGGGGCGGCCCAAGGGGGGTGCGGGGCCATGTGCGGAGACTCGGTGCGGGGCCTCATTTGCATAAGTGGCCTTATTTGCATAAATATTTGCATAATGTTACCATACACTAACTTTTAGTAAACATGTCTCTTAATGAGTGTATGGATAAAGAAAGACTAAAAGATTTCTACATTACTATAATCCAGTGCCAACCGCCAGGCACATTAGGAACTACTACAAACGCTGCCCATTTAGAACCCATAGCAAACCCGCCGTTTCCTGACAGCATTACCAGGACTCACAAAGTACCATACTCTACCTATCAAAAGGCAACACTGCAAATATTAAACCAGTACATTTCAGAGAATACTGGGGAAAGAGAACAAGTGGCAATGTCAAATAGGAATTACATAAATAGAATACCTCAGCTCAGTTACACATGCAGAACATAGACCATCACCAAACAAGGAATCACAATTTAGAAACAGGAAGGCAAATTAAACTGGGAACCCCAAAAGCCAAACTTGGAATGTACAACAACACTGTAGAAATAAACTATAAATTAATTTCCTCTTGTACCAAACAAAGCGCAGACGTTAATGATGCACATTTCCCAGAGCTTTCATATTCCAGTTAATAAATTCAAAATAAAGAGATATCTTTCTACCTTTTGTGCATTTTTTTCAGTTGCAATTGCTCCAGCCACTTTCTTCTGGTTTCTTCATGTTTTCTGCTAACTGTCCATCATCTGCTGTCCATTTGTTCTTTCTTCTCTCTTCTAGTTTTTTTTCCATTCTCTCTCTCTACATCTGCTTTAACATACTAATCTTTCTCCTTTTGCTCTTTCCTCATTCCTATTTCATCCACACAAATTTTACCCCTCCATCCTCAATCCCCACTTACTCTCCCAATACCCGGCCAATTGTAGATTTTTCATCCCTCCCACACAAAATATTTTTCCCCTCTCCATTTTACTTTTACTCTCCCAGCCCCATCCCATTCTAATCCTCCCCCAACATCAGCTCCCTTCTAGTTCCAGTCTCACCCAGCATCCATTCCCTTCTAGTCCCTGCATCAGCCCATTTCCAGTCCTAGCCCCCCATCAACCCATTTCCAGTCCTAGCTCCCCCATCCATTTTCAGTCTGAGTCCCTTCATCAGCTCATTTCCAATCCTAGCCCCCCATCAGCCCATTTCTAGTCATTTCCTAGCCCCACCATCAGCCCATGTCAAATCCTAGCTCCCCTCCACTCAGCCCAATTCCAGTCCAAGCCCCCCATGAGCCTACTTCCAGTTCTAGCCCCTCCATGAGTCCATTTCAATTCAAGCCCCCACCACAGCCCATTTCCAATCTTAGCTCCCCCAACAGCCCATTTCCAGTCCTATCCTAGCTGCTCCATCAGCCCATTTTCAGTCCTAGCTCCCTTCCCTCACAGCCCATTTCCATTCCAAGCTCCCTCCCCATCAGCTATTTGCAGTTCAAGCCTCCCCTTCCACTCAGCCCATTTCCAGTCATAGCAACCCCCCAACCCATTACCAGTCCTAGCCCCCCATCAACCCACTTCCAGTCCTAACCCCCCATCACTCCATTTTCAGTTTAAGCCCCCCCTATAACCCATTACCAGTCCTAACCCCCCATCAGCCCACTTCCCGTCTTAACCCCATCAGCCCATTTCCAGTCAGCCCCCCATAGCTCATTGCCAGTCCTAACCCCCCCATCAGCCCACAGCCCATTACCAGTCCTAACCACATCAGTCCACCTCAAATCCTAACCTCCCCATCAGCCCATTTCCTGTCCTAGCCCCCATAGCCCATTATCAGTCCTACCCCCCCCATAGCCCATTAGCAGTCCTAACCCCCCATCACCTCATTTCCAGACAGCCCCCATCAGCCCACAGCTCATTACCATCTTAACCCCCCCCCCAGCAGCCCACAGCCCATTACGTCCTAACCCCTCCCCATCAGCCCATTTCCTGTCCTAGCCCCCCCCCATAGCCCATTATCCGTCCTAACCCCCCATAGCCCCATTTCCCGACAGCCCCCAGCACTTTGAGAGTTTTAACCCCCCCAGCCCAGCCCATTGCCAGTCTTAACCCCCGCCCAGCCCAGCCAGCCCAGCCCATGCAGTCTTAACCCCCCCCCCGCCCAGCCCAGCCCAGCCCAGCCCAGCCCAGCCCATTGCCAGTCTTAACCCCCCCCGCCCAGCCCAGCCAGCGCCAGTCTTAACCCCCCCAGCCCAGCCCAGCCCATTGCCAGTCTTAACCCCCCCCAGCCCAGCCCAGCCCAGCGCCAGTCTTAAACCCCCCCCAGCCCAGCCCATCCCAGCCCATTGCCAGTCTTAACCCCCCCCATCCCAGCCCATTGCCAGTCTTAACCCCCCCCCAGCCCAGCCCCAGCCCATTGCCAGTCTTAACCCCCCCCCCCAGCCCAGCCCAGCCCATTGCCAGTCTTAACCCCCCCCACCCAGCCCAGCCCAGCCAGCCCATCCCATTGCCAGTCTTAACCCCCCCCCAGCCCAGCCCAGCCCAGCCCAGCCCATTGCAGTCTTAACCCCCCAGCCCAGCCCATTGCCAGTCTTAACCCCCCCCCAGCCCAGCCCATTGCCAGTCTTAACCCCCCCCCCAGCCCAGCCCATTGCCAGTCTTAACCCCCCCCAGCCCAGCCCAGCCCAGCCCATCCATTGCCAGTCTTAACCCCCCCCCAGCCCAGCCCCTCCCAGCCCAGCCCATTGCAGTCTTAACCCCCCCTCCCAGCCCATCCCAGCCCATTGCAGTCTTAACCCCCCCGCCCAGCCCTGCCCAGCCCAGCCCAGCCCATTGCCAGTCTTAACCCCCCCCCCCCCAGCCCAGCCCAGCCCAGCCCAGCCCATTGCCAGTCTTAACCCCCCCCCCCCCGCCCAGCCCAGCCCAGCCCAGCCCAGCCCATTGCCAGTCTTAACCCCCCCCCGCCCAGCCCAGCCCAGCCCATTGCCAGTCTTAACCCCCCCCCCGCCCCGCCCAGCCCAGCCCATTGCCAGTCTTAACCCCCCCCCCCAGCCCATTGCCAGTCTTAACCCCCCCAGCCCAGCCCAGCCCAGCCCAGCGCCAGTCTTAACCCCCCCAGCCCAGCCCAGCCCAGCCCATTGCCAGTCTTAACCCCCCCAGCCCAGCCCAGCCCATTGCCAGTCTTAACCCCGCCCCAGCCCAGCCCATTGCCAGTCTTAACCCCCCCCAGCCCAGCCCAGCCCAGCCCAGCACCAGTCTTAACCCCCCCCCAGCCCAGCCCAGCCCATTGCCAGTCTTAACCCCCCCAGCCCAGCCCAGCCCAGCCCATTGCCAGTCTTAACCCCCCCCCCCAGCCCAGCCCAGCCCAGCCCAGCCCATTGCCAGTCTTAACCCCCCCCCAGCCCAGCCCAGCCCATTACCACTCTTAACCCCCCCCAGCCCAGCCCAGCCCAGCCATTGCCAGTCTTAACCCCCCCCAGCCCAGCCCAGCGCCAGTCGTAACCCCCCTCCTTGCCAGTCTTAACCTCCCCCAGCCCCCCATAGCCCATCAGCACTCCTAACCCCCCCAGCCCCCCCATAGCCCATCAGCACTCCTAACCCCCCAGCCCATCAGCATTCCTAACCCCCCCAGCCCACCCATAGACCATCACCACTCCTAACCCCCCCAGCTCAACAGCATACCTAACCCCCCCCAGCCCATCAGCATTCCTAACCCCCCCCCAGCCCCCCGCCCATCAGCATTCCTAAGCCCCCAGCCCAGTCCAGCCGAGGGAATTTTTTTTCTTTTTAAAGCTGTCTTCTCCGCTGCCGGGGCCGCCGCGGCAGAATCGAGTGTGCCGCGGGGCCCCCCCTGCCCAGCACAGCCTGCCCTCCCCCTCTATCCGTTCTCTCGTTCAGCTCACAGTCACCCCGCGCCGGCTTTCAGAGCGCGAAGGGACTAGTTTCCCTTTCGCAGCTCTGTTAAGCCCGCGGGGCTGATGGGAACTTCCCATCAGCCCCCGCGGGCTCAACAGAGCAGCGAGGGAGAAACTCTTCCCTCGCGCTCTGAAAGCCGGCGGGGGGTGACTGTTAGCTGAACGAGAGAACGGATAGAGGGGGAGGGCAGGCTGTGCTGGGCAGGGGGGGCCCCGCGGCACACTCGATTCTGCCGCGGCGGCCCCGGCAGCGGAGAAGACAGTTTTGTTTTGTTTTTTAATTTTACTTTAGTAGGATCAGAATGTTTTTTGCGCGGGGCCCCCTGAAACGCGGGGCCCTGTGCAAAAAACATTCTCGCTCAATGGACGGGCCGGCCCTGCATGGACGACCTGTCCCTCAAGTTGGTTCCATAAGACCCTCAGTGCATAATAGACCACTCCGAGTTCAAGCAAGTTGATCTGTGAGGTACTTTCCTCTGGGAACTAAGGTCCCTGTTGACTGGGAGGTGGATGCCATGGGTCCCCAGCCTGTCTTGGAGGCATCCTTGGTGAGGATGTGCTGAACTGGACAGGCCTGGAACAGCAGCCCCGCTCTCAGGTTGCAGAGGTTCTGCCACCAGGCCAGGGAAGTCGCCAAGGCAGGCGTGATCTGGATGCAGTCCTCCAGGTAGCCTTTCACTTGTGCCCACTGGCAGGCAGGCAAGGGGGTGGGGGGGGGGGGGTCACATGGATGGTGGATGCCACTTGAAGGCGTATGCCCATCTGGTCAAGTCCTTTCATGAGGCCAAAAGAATATCCTCTATTTCCATGGGAAGATGGTATGAGGCTAGAGTGACCTGTTCAGATGCCAAACTGAGGGATAGGGACCACAGATTGGCATGAAGAAGCAGACCCTTCTCCTGTGGCAGCAGCTCTGGTGAAAGCCCAAGAGGGACCAGGGGCTCTGTTGAGAGACCACGCAGCAGGGGAAACCAAAGCTGCCCAAGCCTCCTCGGGGCTATGAGAATCATCGAGGCCCTGTCCTGCTGGACCTTGAGAAGGGCCCAGGCAATGAGGGGTGTGGGGGAAAGACACAGCAGGTTCATCTCCCACAAGATGAGGAAGGCATCCAGGGACCGCAGAACCAGGGGTGCTGCAAATTCACAGGACTGACAGAGGTCCATGTCTGGAGTCCCCCAATGCTGGAAGAGCCGCTGTGCCGTCTGGGGACGCAGGTGCCACTCGTGCGGCCAGAGGACTCTGCTGAGCTGGTCCACTAATGCGTTGTCCTAGCACAGGAGGAAAGTGGCCTGGATGGTCATGCCCTGGCTAACTGCAAAAGGAGCATAGAGCTGTCACCTCCAAACAGAGGCTGTAGGAACCGGTACCTCTGTTTGTTCACATCGTGACCTGGTTGTCCATCTGAACCAGCACCACTCGGTGCTGCAGGTGGTCCCTGAAAACCCTGAGTGCAAGGCGGATGGCCCTGAGCTCCAGCAGGTTGATCTGCTTCAGAGACCATACCCCCCGTTATGAGCCAGTCTAGATATAGCATTTCGTGAAGACCTGCGGGGCAGACGTGAGGCAGAAGTGAAGCACCCTGGTACTGTTAATGTTTTCCCTGAACCATGAAGTGGAGGTACTTTGTTCTTAGAATTGATGCAGATGTGAGAGTAAGCATCCTTTAAATCCAAGGAGCATAGCCAATCGCCCTGCTGGAGGTGGGGCAGTAATGTTCCAAGGGAGAGCATCCTGAACTTCTCCTGCACCAGGAACTTGTTTAGGTTCCGCAGGTCGAGGATGGGCTGAAGGCCTCCTGTCCGTTTTGGGACAAGGAAGTATTGAGAGTAAAACCCCCTTCCTTGGAAGTATGGTGGGACTGGTTCTACCACCCTGTCCGAGGAGGCCTGTGAGTTCCTGTCTCAGGCGGGCCTGGTGGCTGGGGAAGCAGATTTCGCTCCCTGGGAAAGTACAGAGGAGGGAGCTGGTGCAGATGGAGGCGATAGCTCTCCCAAACAACCTGGAGACCCAGGCATTGGTGGAGATGGACTCCCACCTGTGGGAGAAGTAGACCAGATGCCCCCCGATGGACAGCCACTCTGTCAGCAGACAAGAGGCTATGCCGATGGCGTCAAAACCCTGAGGATAGCTGAGCTGATGCCGGGGGATGGGTCTTGGGAACCTTCAGGGCAATCAGAGCACGAGCACGGACCATGGCCCTTGTAAGCCGAACGGGGGTGGACGCCAGCAGGTAGCCACTGTACGGGAGCCTCTTCCAGTGGAAGAAAAGGCTTCTTGCTCTGCTGTTTCTTCCTGGGGAGGGAGGTGGTTTTCCGGGAGAGGTGATTTTCAATCTCCGCTGTCTTGTCCTCCATGGGCTTGCCGAATAGTTGCTCCGAGGCAAGGGATGTCCAGCAGCTTCTCTTGGACCCACTGCTCCAGGATCAGAGGACTGGAGCCAAGCCTGATGGCGCGCTCTGATGCCAGCTGCCACCACCCAGGCAGAAGACTCTAAGCCATCGTACACTGCTCTTGAGAGGTACTTTGAGCATTATCTGACGGACTTTGAGAGGGCCTGAAAATATCTGAGATGGTCTCCGTCAAGGCTGCCGCAAAGCCTTTGAGCTCTCTAGCGAGGTCACAGAGGAACATCCCAATATATAATTGATAAACTTAGATGTAGCATGACAGCATGGAACCCTGATAAGCCTTGCACCCAAGGGCATTGAGGGTACGACTTTCTGCCTGATGGGACCAAAGAATGAGCCTTCAGGCTCTTTAGCTTCAGCATGGCCAATTAGACCACCATCAAGGTATAGGGAAGCTGGGCTTTCTGAAAACCTGGGCCCTGCTGAACCCTATACATAGCGTCCAGGTGCTTGCTCAGAACAGGGACGGAGGCTGGGGTCTCCCACAAGCAGAGGAGTCATTGGTTCAGAATGGGAGGAAACAGCACTAATTTTAAACAAAACCAATGCTTGATTTAAGTCTTTAACCTTTGCAACTGCTCCTTTTAGTTTATTCTTTATTATTTTCCTTATTTTATCATAGGATCCCTTTCAAAAAGTTAAAAAAGTAGTACTGTGGATTTCCTTATTCCTCCATTAATTAAATCAAGTGAACTCATGCTGTGATCACTATTACCAAGTGGCCCCAACACCCTTATCTCTTGCACCAGATCTGGTGCTCCACTAAGGACTAGGTCCAAAATTGCTTCTTGGAGCAGCTGGTTCATGAACCAACCAGAGGGGAAGCTGTCATTTATTTCATCTAGAAACTTTATCTCCCTAGCATGTCCTGCCATGACACTGACCCAATCAATACCGGGGTAATGGAAATCAACCATTATTATTACTGAGCTGTAACTTATTAGCTTCCCTGATTTCTTTGAGTATTTCATCATTCATTTGTTCATTCTGGCAAGGTGGTCAATAATACACCTCCCCACTGCCATCGCCTTCCCCTTTTTACATGGAAGTTCAATCCATAGAGATTCTACAGCAAATTTTGTTTCCTGCAAAACTTTAATCCTGTGTGACTCAATGCCTTCTCTAACAGAGCGCAACCCCTCCACCAATTTGATCAGTTCTATCACTACAATATAGTTTGTACTCAGGTATCAGTGTCCCACTGGTTGTCCTCCTTCCACCATGTCTCTGAAATACCAATCACATCTAACCTCTTATTTAGTGCTATATATTCTAACTATCTTATTTTTTTGACTTCCAGTATTTGTATAAAGGCATTTCAGAGGTTGTATTTTATTCATATTAATCTGTTTATCAGTAGGCAGGGGTAATTTGGAATCTTTTTGCTTTGTCTGCTCCATACTCAAGGGCATTTGGGCTACCTTTGTCTTTATTGGAATCTCTCTGCTGATGTGCCCTAACTTCATTTTTTTTTTTGTAGTATCCTTCAAGGATACATTGTTCTGAACCATGCACTCTTTGGCAACTGTTGGCTCTCCCCTATTACCTAGTTTAAAAAGTTGTTTTATCTCCTTTTTTAAAAGGTTAATGCCAGCAGCCTGGTACCATTCCGGTTAAGATGAAGCACATTCCTTCGGAAGAGCCCCTCCTTTTCCCAGAATGTTCCCCAGTTCCTAATAAATCCAAAACCCTCATCCTTGCACCATCATCTCATCCACACATTGAGACTCCAGAGTTCTGCCTGCCTTTTGGGTCCTGCACGCGGAACGGGAAGAATTTCAGAGAATGCTACACTGGAAGGTTTGGATTCCAACTTCCTCCAGAACCTCCCTACTACATTTTCCTATGTCATTGGTACAGACATGTACCAAGACAGCAAACTCCTCTCCCCAGCACTATTTAAGACTTTGTCTAGGTGGCGCCTGAAGTTTATTTAACACTTCTTATATACTGCGCTATTTCTCATCAGTGCGGTTTACATTGAACATTAAACACTTGGACATACTTATTTTGTCCTACGTTTACATAAAACAGGGTTATAACATGGAGTTAACTGGGGAAACTATATACATATGAGAATTTAGCTTCAAGTAAATAAACGGTTGAATCATAAAGCACAGTTACTTACCTGTAACAGGTGATCTCCGGAACAGCAGGAATTAGTCTTCACACGTGGGAGACGTCGCCGACGGAGCCCGCACGGGAATGCTCCCCAGCATCCAATCAGAAAGCCTTTGTGAGCATCCCCCGCGGTGGGTTCCCGCCCTTCCTACTGCCTCTCCCCAGTTGAGTTTCATAGCTGAGCCAGAAGGAGAAGAGAGGAATAGAGAAAATAGATATACAACTCCTAGGGGAGGTGGACGGGTTGTGAAGACTAATTCCTGCTGTTCCGGAGATCACCTGTTACAGGTAAGTAACTGTGCTATCTCCAGGAACAAGCAGGAATGAGTCTTCACACGTGGGGACTCCCTAGCTAAGGATGCCCGGGGAGATCCCCATAAGCGCAGCCCAGGACGGGATGGCATTTGCCCAACCTGAATCCCCGGCATCCCCTGAGGGATGGAGGGCAGGAGTTGAATAGAGGAACAGCGAATCTAAAGACTACAGGGGAAAGTCTTTAGAGTGCAGAACAGGTACCATTAGATACAGCAAAAAACCCCAGGCTACAGGGAGTAGTCAGAGGGGTGCATGAAGAGTATCATTAAGCATTTAATGAGTAAATGACCTAGTACCATATAGAGCTTACCGGCCATTAAGTTTTAAAGAATTAATGGTTTAGAACCCTGTATGGCTTACCCACCGGGTTGTCGGAAGTAGTCCTGTGATGAAGGCACTGTAGACGCAGTAGCGAGGTCATCAAGGAGACTTCACCGCAGCAAGGAGGAAGTTCCAAACCGGAAGGCCGTGAGATCCAGGCGTCAGCTGGGTCAGGAGAAGGACGGCAGGTCTTCCAGGAGGCTTAATGCAAGCTGAGCACTCCCTTAGGAGTAGAGTCCATAACTCAGAGGACTAACAGTGGAAGACAGGCCGGACTAGAGAGCCTATCCCGGAGAAGAGTAGAGGTGTACCCCGGAGCAGAAGGAGTACACAGTCTGCCCTAGCGAGAGATAGGGAGAAAGGTCCTCCTCCCGGAGGTCCGGACCCTAACTGAAAAAAGGAGCTGTTGACTTCACAGCAGTAGGGTACCACCAGTCCGTGGGCCTATCGAGGAATAGGCAGGTGGACTGGCCGGACCCCCGGGGGGGGGGGGGGGGGTGAGTACCGGCCATAGGGGGAAAAAGGCGGTAGAACACAGGTACTGTGGGCATTCCCCAATAGGCGCCTATCAAGCAGGTGATATCTAGTATATCTAAGCCGGTGGACATGGGGACGCCCCCTCCGGTACTAACGCAGGTACGCCGGGGGGCCTACCTCCATGAGCAGCACCCTGGTAAGGCGGATCTGCCATCAATCCCCAGAACTTCTACCGGGAGAGGTGGCCTCAAGATCCGTCAAAGGAGGGATCTGTTCCGGAGGGCAAGGGCAGATCGGCGAGCTAAGAGCGCGGTAGGGTGGGGGACGGAGGATAGCATCCGTCCGGTAGAACGCCTCAGGGGTTGGAGGCCTATATGTGCCCCCAGGACCTGCACGCAGAACTCGTCCCCCGCACATTCAGGGAACATGAGGGTATAGCCCCTGGTAAGTATTGGGGGACTATAGCGGCTGGAAGGGGAATTCCGGTACGGAAGCAATCAGCAAGGGAATACTGGCTGAGAGGGGTTCGGGGACGCACCGAAGAGCAAGTAGGGTGACCGTGGGCCATAGCTATCACGGAGTAAGGTAGTCTCCCTTTCCCACGGAGGAGAATACCTGAACCCCTAGATGAGTCCCCGAACCCTTTGTCAACTGAACGAGCCCAGAGTAGAGCTCGATTTTAAACTTCTGGTAAGGAGGTTAAGTGCAGGCAGCCGCCCACCTGAGTCTAAAAATGCTTAGTATGAGAGTCCTGGCGCGGGCCCGGGGACATCAACCCGGGGTGAGAGGTCCCTTGCTTGGGCGCGCCTGGAGGGTGGGCGGAGGGCTGACATTTCCTCTTCCTAGGGAAGGGGGGTCTGGAGAGGCGTTTACCACCGCTGGGGGGGGGGAGCAGGCCCTAGGCTGGCTGCTAACTCTGGGAAGGTTAGCGAAGCACTGTGCGACCTGACGTAAGGCTTCGCTACTGAAGAGGTGATCTCCGTCGCAGGGAGAATTACCCAGGTTGTGCTGTGCCCGTCTACACAACTCGGACGCCTGCAACCATGCTGTACGGCGTGCTCTAATGGCAACAGCAGAGGCTCTGCTGACCGACCGGAAGGAGTCCAGAGAAGCACGAGAAAGGAATCCGGAGATATTCCTGCAGTGATAAAGAAGAAAGGAATATTCAAAGGCCTTGGTTGCAGATACGAAGGGGGATAACCGAGATAACCTCTCGGTGACCTCCCGAAGTGACAGACTCATAAAATATATATGAAATAATTCTGGCCGCCAGCATAGACGTTTGGAAGGCTTGACGTCCTAGAGTATCTAGCGTCTTCGAGGCGCAGCCTGGAGGGCGAGAAGCATGCTTCTCCTTGCTTCCGGCCTTCCTCAGCGCCGATTCCACCACAATGGACCGATGTGGAAGCTGGTGCTGCCGAAACCCCGGGGACGGAGGCACCCGGTACAGAGCCTGCATCGCAGTCGATGGCGCCGGGACCCTCAAAGGCCACCGCCAAGCCCCCAGCAGCAGATCCTGCAGAGAGGGATGCAGAGGAAGCATCACGGCTGCCGTTCCGCAGGGCCTGGGCTCGGGTCCGGGACAGGGATGGCCAGCAAGTCCGCCATGTCAAGGAGAAAATCCTGAAAAAGGCGGCTCTGCCGGAGGAGTTATGGCGGGAAAGGCCGCCAGGTCACTAAGAGGCCGCTCGGGCCGATGCCCGCTGGGCAGAGGAGGAGACTGCCCGACCCAGATCGAGGCAGTCAACATGGCGTCGTCGGCTCCTGGAATTGATTCCAAGCTAGGCATCGAAGGGGTCGATGGCACCGACGGCGCCACAGGAATTGGCCTCGGCCCCGAACCCGGGGGCGGCGCTTTCCCCCGTGACTGGAGCGAATCCACGGCTGCCGGAGGGCAAGGGCCAGCGGTCTCTGCTCTGCGTTGCGGGAGGGGACAGGGGCCAATTCCGAGACGTGCAGTGGCCAGGCTTTCAAGGCGGGACAACGACTCCAGGCTGGGCATTGAACCGAGCAAGGATATCGACTCCCTCCGAGGACCCCGGCGGGAGCGACCGCACCGGTGGTGGAGATCCCGGAGTGCGGATCGGAACCGTGCCGACCGGTGCCGCGAGCATCAAGGGCCCCCGAGGATGGAGCTCGGTGGAGAGGGGGTCATCTGATGCCGGCGCCGATCGGCGGGCGCTGCCCGATGCCGGGCCCCCTCTCGAACCCGTCCTACCCGGAGGGAAAGCCTGCCGGGGCATATGGCCCGTCCCCAAGAGGACCCAGATCACCCGACGAGTCCCTGCGGGGGGGGGGGGGTTGGGGAAGTGCAAAGCCCCTGCAGTGGGATCGAGGCGATCGAAGACCCCGAGGCCCCTTTTCTAGGAAAAGGCGGGGCCCTCGACAGCTGCGTCGATGCTGGGGGGGGGGGGGGGAAAATCGCCCGTGTGCTGGTCGACACACCGAGGTCCCCGGGGAAGGTTGATGGCGGTCCCTTGAGCCCAACGCCCCTGCCGTCACCGGCGGAGTGGCGCCGCTCAAAACTGGTACCACCCTTGCCAGGAGGAGATCATCCCCGGCGAGGGGTGGAACCATCGACGCCAGCATGCTCGAAGAGGGTACCCCCTCCGCGCAGGGCCGGACCACAGGGCCAGATTGTGCCGAGCCGATCGGCCCCAGAGGTGCCGAGAGCAGCGGCTGGCGATCCCTGGTGGGGAGCAGGTTACTCGACGCCCACGGGTCGGCACCACCCAAAGCGGATACTACCCCCGTAGGGACGCCATACCGGCGCGAGTCGGTCGGCCCCGGAGGCGCTGAGGACCGCAGCCGCCAATCCCCGGTGAGGAGCGGAACGCTCGACACCGACGCCGAGGGGTCAGTACCGCTCGTAGCGGGTACCACCCCCGCGCATGGCAGTGATGGAGGAACGCCAGGCTGGACCGAGTCGATCGACCCCGGAGGTGCCGAGGACGGCAGCCGACGATGCTCGGTGAGGAGCGGAACGCTCGATGCCGACGCCGGGGTCTCAATACCGCCCGGAGCAGATACCACACCCGAGCATGGCTGGGATGTAGGGAGGTCAGACCCGGTCGAGTCGATCGGCCCTGGAGGCGCCGATGACACCAGCTGACGATCCCTGGCGAAGAGTGGAACACTCGACGCCGATGCCGGGGAATCGGCACCGCTCGAAGCGGGTACCTCCCTCGGGCATGGCTTGGGAATGTTCTGTGAGGAGCGAACCTCAGGAACATCCCGAAACCCCGTAAATGCTTTGGAGCCCAAGGACTCCCACCGGGGTATATTAGCCAAGGGGGACTTGAGGGGTCGGCTGGAGCTGTCGCCATGCCGCGCATGAGACTTGCCCCTCAAGACTCGGCTAGTCTTAACAGACTGTTGTGTGGATACCTGATCCTGGAGAGAACAACCACCCGACGACTGCTCATTGGGCGCGAAGACGTCGAAGGATATCCGAAAAAGGGAGGGTCTTCTCCCGACACTGTAGCCCGGGGGATCCGGGAAAGAAGGGTCAGGCCCCAAACAGGAGAGGCACCAGGCATTGGAGTCCAATTTGAAAATTAGGTCCCCGCAGTGAAGGCACTGCTGGGGATAAGAAGTCTCCATGCTGTAAGCCCGGTAGGCCTCGGCGCCCAGAGGGGAGAGTCCCTCCAGGCGACCAAAATAAATGAAATTTAAATGAAAATTAAAGTGAAAAGAAAGAAAGGGGCACAGAGGTGCCACCGTCGGCGGGAAAAGCCGCGACTACAGAAACAAGAACAAAGGAAAAAATTTCTGCGGTGGCAGGAGGGACGTCCTGCTTGCTCCGCGGAAAACGAAAAACTGGGGAGAGGCAGTAGGAAGGGCGGGAACCCACCGCGCGGGCACAGGGGATGCTCCCAAAGGCTTCCTGATTGGATGCTGGGGAGCATTCCCGTGCGGGCTCCGTCGGCGACGTCTCCCACGTGTGAAGACTCATTCCTGCTTGTTCCTGGAGATCAGGTTTTACAGTCAAACTCAGATTACAGCGTTTTTGTACTCTACTGGTAAGGAATAGTTAAAGTGCATTAATATCGTGTTGGTGTACAGACTGATTGCAGTTCTGTTGACATTTATTTATTTAGACAGTTTTTGTATACCGCCTTATCCTTCAATCAAAGCGGTCACGACACAATTGGGGGATACATTTAACACGTGGGGATATGAGACACATACACTAATACTTACAGGGAACATGGGCTATGGAGGGTTAAGTGGCTTGCCCAAGACCACAAGGAGCATCTGTGGGACTAGACATAGCTGGGTGAAGTCTGCTACCTTTGCCACCAGGCAGGCAATGGTGCAGAGACGAGGGTTTTGGATGTGTTAGGAAGTGGGGAACATTCTGGGGAAAGGAGGGGCTCTTCCGAAGGGATGGGCTTCACCTTAACCGGGATGGAACCAGGCTGCTGGCATTAACCTTTAAAAAGGAGATAGAGCAGCTTTTAAACTAGATATTAGGGGAAAGCTGACAGTCGCCCAAGAGCAGATGGTTCGGAAGAATGCATCTTTGAAGGATACTACCAAAAGCAGAGAGGTTCCACAAAAGAGTAAAGTAGCCCAAAAGCCCTCAAGTATGGAGCAGACAGAGCTTAAAGATCCCAAATTACCCATGTCTAACAATTGACAAATTAATATGAATAAAATACATTCTCTAAAATGCTTGTATGCAAATGCTAGAAGTCTAAAAAATAAGATGGGAGAGTTAGAATATAGAGCACTAAATGAAAGGTTAGATATGATTGGAATATCAGAGACATGGTGGAAGGAGGACAACCAGTGGGACATTGATACCTGGGTACAAACTATATCGTAATAGAGCTGATCAAATTGGTGGAGGGGTTGCTCTCTATGTTAGACAGGGCATTGAGTCAGAAAGGATTAAAGTTTTGCAGGAAACAAAATCTGCTGTAGAATCTATATGGATTGAAATTCTATGTAAAAAGGGGGAAGGCAATGGCAGTGGGGGTGTACTATCGAGCGCCTGGTCAGAATGACCAAATGGATGATGAAATGCTCAAAGAAATCAAGGAAGCTAACAAAAGTTACAGCGCAGTAATAATGGGCGATTTCAACTACCCCGGTATCGACTGGGTCAGTGTCACGTCAGGACATGCTAGGGAGATAAAGTTCCTAGATGAAATAAATGACTGCTTCTTGGAGCAGCTGGTTCATGAACCGACCAGAGGGGAAGCCATATTAGACCTAGTCCTTAGTGGAACACCAGATCTAGTGCAAGAGATAAGGTTGTTGGGGCCACTTCGCAATAGTGATCATAGCATGATCTCCTTTGATTTAATTAGTGGAGGAGGGATAGTAAGGAAATCCACAGTACTACCTTTTAACTTTCGAAAGGGAGACTATGATAAAATGAGGAAAAAACAGTTAAGAAAAAAAACTAAAAGGAGCAGTTGCAAAGGTTAAAGACGTACATCAGGCTTGGCTGTTGAAAAATACTATCTTGGAAGCCCAGACCAGCTGTATTCCACACTAAGAAAAGTGGAAAGAAGTCCAAAAAACTGCTAGCATGGTTTAAAGGTGAGGTCAGAGAGGCTGTTGCCAAAAAAAGCATCTTTCAGGAAATGGAAAAACGAGCCAAAAGACGAAACCTGGAAACAGCACAAGCACTGGCAAGTCAAATGCAAGGCATTGATAAGGCAGGCAAAGGGAGAATTTGAGAAGAAGCTTGCTGCGGAAGCAAAAACGCGAAGTAAAGACCTTTTCAAGTACATTTGTAGCAAAAAACCTGTGAGTCAGTTGGTCCATTAGATGATAAAGGTGTTAAAGGAGCACTAAGAGGCGACAAGGCGATAGCGGAGAGACTGAATGAATTCTTTGCTTCAGTCTTTACTGAGGAAGATGTAGGGATGTTACCCATGACTGAAGTGGTATTTAAAGGTGCGGAAGAATTAATGAAATATCGATACATCGGGAAGATGTATTACAACTATTAGATAAACTGAAGAGTAGCAAATCACCTGGGCCGGATAATATACATCCAAGGGTGTTGAAAGAACTGAAATATGAGATTGCAGACCTGCTATTAGTAATCTGTGAACTATCATTCAAATCATCTCTAATACCTGAAGATTGGAGGATCGCCAATGTAACACCAATTTTTAAAAAGGGTTCCAGGGGTGATCTGGGAAACCACAGACCGGTGAGCCTGACATCAGTACTGGGAAAAATGGTAGAGACCATCATAAAGAATAAAATTACTCAGCATGTAGATAGTCATGACCTAATGGGAGACAGCCAACATGGCTTTAGACAAGGAAGATCTTGTCTTACTAATCTGTTATGTTTTTTTTTTAAGGAGTGAATAATCAGGTGGACAAAGGTGAGTCGGTTGATATTGTGTATGTGGACTTTCAGAAAGCCTTTGACAAGGTCCCTCATGAGAGACTTTTGGCAAAACTAAAGAGTCATGGGATAGGAGGCAGTGTACTATTGTGGCTCAGGAACTGGTTAAAAGACAGAAAGCAGAGGGTAGGGCTAAATGGCCAATTTTCCCAATGGAGAAAGGTGAATAGTGGTGTACCCCAGGGATCTGTGCTGGGTCCGCTGCTTTTTGACATATTCATAAATGACCTGGAAAGTGGAACAACGAGTGAGGTTATCAAATTTGCAGATGACACAAAACTATTTAAAGTTGTTAAAACCCAAGAGGATTGTGGAAAATTGCAGGAGGATCTTGATAAATTGGAAGACTGGGCATCAAAATGGCAGATGAAATTTAATGTGGAGAAGTGCAAGGTTATGCACCTAGGGAAGAACAACCCAAACTATGGTTACACGATGCAAGGTTCCACATTAGGAACTACCACCCAGGAAAAAGATTTAGGCGTCATTGTGGATACCATGTTAAAACCCTCGGCCCAGTGTGCAGCAGCTGCCAAGAGAGCAAATAGAATGCTAGGTATGATAAAGGAAAGAAATGGAAAATAAAACAAGAGATATTATAATGCCTCTATATCGTTCCATGGTGAGACCGCACCTTGAATATTGTGTGCAATTCTGGTCGCCATATCTTAAAAAGGATATAGAGTTATTGGAAAAGGTTCAGAGAAGAGCCACCAAAATGGTAAAGGGGATGGAAGGATACTCCTATGAAGAAAGGCTAAAAAGGTTAGGGCTCTTTAACCTGGAAAAAAAAGAGACGGCTGAGGGGAGATATGATAGAAGTCTATAAATTAATGGAGTGGAACGGGTAAATGTAGATCGATTGTTTACCTTATCAGAATATAGAAAGACTAGGGGACATGCAATGAAGCTACAGGGTAAACTATTTAAGACTAAAAGAAAATATTTTTTTCACTCTACGTGTAATCAAACTCTGGAATTTGTTACCGGAGGATGTAGTAAAGGCTGTTAGTGTAGCTGTGTTTAAAAAAGGTTTGGACAAGTTCCTGCAGGAAAGGTCCATAAACCATTATTAAGAAGGGACCCAGGATATCAATGCTTGAACCAACACAAGCATTGTGGAACCTGTGTCCCTTGGGGAAACTGCTAGGTACATATGACCTAGATTGGCCTCTGTTAAAAACAGAATACTGGGCTTGATGGACCTTGGTCTGACCCAGTATGGCATATCTTATGTTCTTATGTTACTAGGCGATCCTACGTCCACCAGCCACCCAGCTATCTACATGCCTAATGATCAAATCACCAACTACAACGGCTGTCCTAACCCTTCCCTCAAGGGTACATGGCCCTGGAGAAACTTCCTCTGTGTGAGAGGGTTTTACATCACCTGGAGGACAGGTCCTAGCTACAGAATCACCTCCTGCCACACTAGGGTGATGCTCTGTCACGTGACCTCTCTCCTCCATGGCAATAGGTATGCTACCAGACTGGATGTAGGACTTCAGTAGTATATCCCTGTAGCTCTTGTCTATTTACCTCTCTGCCTTCCTGATCTCCTCCAAGTCTGCTACTCTAGCCTCTAGAGATCAGACTCGTTCGACAGCAAAGAGCTCCTTGCACATGTAAGATCCCTCACTAACTGGAAGAAAATCATACATGTGACACTCAATGCAAAAAAAGAGAATGGAAAACTCCCATCTTGCTTTTGGACTGCTGTCTAAATCTTAGTTTTAAGATTGTGTTTAGATATTTAAGTTCTTTAGTTACTTAGGGTTGCTGGGGATACTTATACTAATAAAACTATATCTAATATGTTTAGTGTACTTTGTTCACCTGAAGCTTAATTAATCTCAGGTCCTTAATGTATGCCTGATGAGGACAAACAGCTGCACTGGAGAGTGAATATGGCACTTCCTTTCCTTTGAGAGGTCTATGCACCTATAACGCTACAATTATCCCAGGGGTGGTTAGGTGTTGGATGGAGGGAAGATGATGTATTACAAGCTAGTTTTTACACAGTACCCTGTCCTGTGCTTCTAAGGTAATCTGTGACCAATTTCCAGGGGGAGTTCCACAGCCCTTGCTTGGATAGAGGGAGTCTTGGGTTCTAAATTTAACCAGAAAGCTCTCTGTATTTTAAACTTAAACTAAAAGCTCTTTGCTGCTACTAGGCCCTGACTAATGTAACAAATACATTGGGTTCACAGATTAATCAACTTTAATCTAAAGAATTCCTTTTTCCCCCCCAAGATTTAGAAAGATTCCCAGAAGTAAATACTTACAATTGCTGATCTCTCTCCAGAAGTAACATTCCCTTTTTGAAGGCCTCAGGCTTCCGAGGCTAAAACCCACCTGAAGCCAGAGGTGCTCGCCCAAGAAGATCTGATGCTGAGGACCGGGACGGAGATAGAGACCCATGCCAAGGATCCTCACAAGGCTTCTGGCTCTCAGGGGTCACTGCAACAGCCCGGGGAGTCCTTGAGGCAGAGGTCCCTGTGGTCTTGAGACGTGTGCTGTCATGGCTGGGCACCAGTGCCTACTGGGCAGCAAGAAATGCTGTGCTCCAAAGCCAGCATCCAGGCCTCCCACTCAGAAGTAGGGCCCTGCGACACCGACGCCAGAGTGACTGGGTCAGGTGTCAAGGAGGTCCTCACTGGGACAACTCTCGGGAGACCAGGTGCCTTCAGTTCGAGGTACGTTACTGGGCCATGCCCTCTCCAAATCCAAAGTTTGTCTAGGGGGGCTGAGCGAATGGGCATGTGACCTCCCAGGCTTGTCTGGCACCTCCAACAGAGTCCTCGCAGCCTTCTTCTGAATGTTCTGGTGACCCCTGGTCAGAGTGCCACCGAGCCTGGAGAGACTCCAGGGTTTGCGGGGCCGAAAAGCAGGAGGCTACCGGGAATGCCTTATGGAAGAGATTATCCAGCTTCTTACGACTCTGGAAGGCCTTGGAGGACATCTTACAGAGGGAGCATAGCTCCGGGTCATGATCAGCTCTTAAGACACCTGAGACAGTCATGGGTGTTTGTGCGACATGTTTTTGAACACTTATCACATTTCTTAAAATTGGAGGCCATTAGGGGAAAAAAAGACCCCTGCAAGGTCAAAAGATCCTCTATGCGGCCAGTGGTTAAAGAGAGCACGAAAGTGCAGTAAAACACAAAAAGGCAAAGAGGAATAAAACCCGAGACCAAGGCCAAAGCAGAGATGCTTGAGTGGCAGGAAGAGGACTGGCAAAGGCTGGATAGCAAAAACCGGTTGGAAGCAGAAAACATTTTCCAAGGACGAGATGCACGTCCAAAGGACTCCGTGGAAAAAGGGAGACTGAGTAAGATGGCATCTTTGGGCAGCAAGGGGACTACGCATGCATGGTGGCATTCCCAAAGGCTTTCTTTGAAAACTGGGGAGATGCTCTGCGTGGGCTCAGTTGGTTGCCGACATCACCCATATGCGAGGGCTGACATCCTGCTTTATTTATCTGCATTTATATCCTGCTTTTCACCGGGTCAAAGCAGTTGGGGGATACATTTAACATGAGGGGATATGAGACACATACTAATACTTACAGGGAACATGGGCAATGGAGGGTTAAGTGGTTTGCCCAAGACCACAAGGAGCATCTGTGGGACTCGAAATCCCAGTCCTTCCGGCCCAAGGTTGCTGTCCTCTAGTGGAATTTGAGTCACCGACCTTCCTGCCTGTGGTACCTTGCCCCAACCACTAGGCCACTCCTCCCTCTGGAGGGAGAAACAAAATGTTCCCTTATCCAGGCAGTAAGGCAATCCTGCAGTTTACACTTTTGCGAGTACAAAAAGAGGTGGCAGAGTAGGGCTAGTTTTTAAGCATGCAGGAGTCTCCATGGAAGAAACCGATGAGGGGCCTCATAGCCCACCTTCAGGCTATCCCTCTTTCAGCTTGAGACAGACGTTGGACCCAGGGCAGTTGCCCCTTTTGCTATCCCCTAATGCCAAACTTGCACTAGAGAATGACTGGTCTGTTGCACAGCAATTGTATGACATCTGATCATATGGCAACTTCATCAGCCCTGACGTAGGCTAAACTGAAGTAGAGCAGTCCCCCTTACTGGGCTTTTCCCCTACAATGCAGGGAACAATGGGTCAGGGCTACGCACTCTTGTCACGGCCCAGATATGCTGTGGTTAGTCATGCCGAGACCAGTGGCACCACCAGTAGAGAAAACATTATTCATTTCCCATTGCTGAGGGGGCAGCCACAAACACGTGATGGTATAGCTACAGGAGCAGGTCCCTTCATGGCCGTAAGGGGCACAGAAAGAGAAGTTTGAAAGGTACCTTCATCAATCCAGCCGCTTTCAGAAGGAACCCATTGTGGGCTGTGAGCTGAGGCAGCCATGTTCAAAGATTGTGAATGGACCCCACTGCTACTGCACAGGAACTGCTCCAGTCACTATAGCTAAAGTAAAAGAAAAAAGGGTCCATACTGATATTGCCATTGCCAGAGAGAAGCTGCTCTGGGTGGGTTGACAGTTTTAAGTATCCCATAACAGAGTTACTACTAGAGGGAAAAACCACTCCAGTTGGGGCTCTTGTCAAAAGAGGACAAAAAGTTAAGTGCAATGGCCAACAAATTTGAAGAAAAGAAATCATTTTAAGCTCTCTAGGGAGTGATAAGCAGGGAGGGAATTTAAACACCACAACCCCCCCCCCCCCACACACACATTAAAATAAGAAAAAGAAAGCAATAGGGAGGGCTACACCCACACTTGGCTGCAGATGAAGACAAAAATGAAGGAGGCAGCAATCACACTTGCCCAGTAGATTTCCAGATTTTTCTGGACTCTAGGACAGCAGGCCCCACCTGGTACCATCAGGGATGTCACACATAAGCAGGATATAATCTGTCATGCATATCAATGGAGAACCCCCCCCCCCCCAAAAAAAAAAAAAACAGTCCATCCAGCTGGCCCAGTCATACAACTCTTACGCTCTACAATCCCTTCCTCCCCTCAGGAATCCTCTATGCGACATGCTTTCTTGAATTCAGATTCAGTTCATCGCCACCACCTAAAATAACCACTACTCACCAATTGCCCAGTTAAATAGCTTTGAAAAACAGTCCTCTGTGAGGCCAGTATTCAGCAAAATAAGTCAACTATAACTATCTGGATAATTATAACCTAATCACTAATAGCAGTATAGCAAAGTTTTAATTGACCATAATAACTAGATATTCAGACAAACCAAATAAAGTCCAGTCACTGACTGTTATACAGATAACATATTCAGCTAAAAGTCATGCCTACTGCAATAACATATCTGATTAACATTAGTCAGATGTCTGTTAATTGGCACTATCCAACTACAGTTGCTCCAAACACTACCTCAAAACTCAGATAAGTTTGCCCAGTCACTAGCAGTGCAACTGAAAATAAAAATTTATCCAGGCAATTTCCAGCATAACCCAGACAAATCAAGTATAGGAATGCTTATGGACTTGAGCCTTTCAATGACTCATTTCCTTGTGACCTGCCTGCTGAATGTTTCTCTAGTCAGTTTGATCCAAGCATTTATGTGCTATTATAAACCTGATATCTAGATATTCAAAAGAGTTTGCAAGTCAACTAATTCAAAACACTACGATCACAGAGTTATCTGGCTGCAGATGACATGATCATATTTACGTGGTTCTAAATCATTGGACTTTGTCAATTGAGTTTAGAATGGTCCTTAAATCTCTCCAGCAAAGCATTAAATTCCATTCATGAATGAGGCCACAGCTATATAAAGAAAGGTTTGATCAGACATGTGGCCTTCAGCTAGTCAAAGGGCCTGCGAAGGGACAATTGAAGCCTTCCCTCTTTAATTGTATCATTTCATTTTGTTCTGTAACAGCACATATTTTAATTAAGTGCACACTGAAAATAGTACACATTGCACTATGTCCCGTGCTATTACAAAATGAAATAGTGCAACAAAAACCAAGAACACACCCAAAATGTTTGCAGAGCTCTGCTCTGCAGGAAACAAGTTTCTAACAGGATGCCTAAGTCATTCCATCTTCAAGATGACCCATTTTTTTCACCAAGACTTAACACACATGATTGAGCATCATTTTGGGTTCGAGGATTTTTGAGCTAGTCTGTAATGCTATTAGAGATGCTTTCACTTGAAATATTTCCCATATTCTTTTTAAAATTTCAGGTTCACGTCATTTTGGGTTTTTTCTTCATGTGTCTTTAACAGGGTATATTATTGTTCAATAATGTGAGCCATTTAAGAGTAGTTACTCACCTGTAACAGGTGTTCTCCAGGAGCAGCAGGAATCAGTACTCACTTATGGGTGACATCGGCGCCGACGGAGCCCTCGCGGAGCAATTTTCCCCAGCTTTCGAAGAAAGCCTTTGGGAATTGCAGCGCGCATGCGCGGTCCCCTTCCCGCCCAAGGGTGCCATCTTGCTCAGTCTGACGACATAGCGAAGACAGCAAAAAAGTTAGCAAAAACATATAAAAAGAATGACTGCAACTCCAAGGGGAGGAGGGAGGGTAGTGAGGACTGATTCCTGCTGCTCCTGGAGAACACCTGTTACAGGTGAGTAACTACTCTTTCTCCAGGACCAAGCAGGAAGTCAGTCCTCACTTATGGGACTCCCGAGCTTAAGGCTACCGGAGGCCTCAAGCCGAAGAATGAGCTCCCTCTAGCTCAACAGTACAGAAGGAAGGAAGGAATCTTCTCTGAATACAGATCCGGCCGGTAGCCCAACACCAGGGCCGGAGGGAGGAGTTGCCTAAACCTCAAAGAGATTGTGGAGGACTGCCTGTCCGAAAGCACTGTCCCTGCGGGATTCCCTCTCCAGGAAGTAATGAGCCACAAAAGTCTGGCTGGAAGACCAAGTAGCGGCCCGGCAGATGTCTGCCAATGGAACAGAGCGGAGGTGAGCCACTGATGCAGCCTTCGCCCTGACACGACTCTTTAAAGGAGAGGCCGGCTGCCCCATAAGCCCAGGCGATACAGTCAGCTACCCAGATGGACAGAGTACGCTTAGAGACAGGTACACCCAACCGATTGGGGTCAAAAGATACGAAAAGCTGGACAGCTTTTCTATGCTCTCGCGTACGGTCAAGGTAGAAGGATAAGGCTCTTCTACAGTCCAGGGTATGCAGAACAGTTTCAGCTCGGCTGGTATGCGGCCTGGGAAAGAAGGTCGGAAGAACCACCTCTTGATTGATGTGAAAGGAGGAGGAGACCACCTTTGGAAGGAACTTAGTGTGAGTCCGTAAGACTACCCTATTCTTGTAGAACCTAGTGTATGGAGGCTCTGACACTAGGGCCTATAGTTCACTAATGCGCCTAGCGGAGGTAAGGGCTACCAAGAAGAGAGTTTTCCAGGAGAGGAAACGAAGAGGGCAGGTAGCCATGGGTTCAAAAGGCGGACAGGTAAGCCTTTGCAAGACCACATTGAGATCCCAGTCAGGAGCTGGAGGGCGCAACGGAGGTTTAAGCAGAAGGCGGCCTCTGAGAAAACACGCCACCAAGGGGTGCGAGGAAAGAGGCTGGCCCTCCACCGGTGAATGATGTGCAGAGAGAGCACTGAGGTGGACTGACGGAGTTGGATTTGAGGTCTAGATCGGAGAGGTGCAGCAAGAATTGCAGCACCACCGATACTAAGCAGGCGAAGGGGTCCTCAGAACGCTGAGAACACCAGATCGAGAAGCGACGCCATTTAAGGGCGTAAGATTTCCGGGTGGAAGGTCGCCGAGACGCCAGGACGACAGCTTCCACCTCCGGAGGAAGCAGGAGCAGAGCTAGGACTACCCTTTCAGCAGCCAGGCCATCAGATGAAGGGCTCGGAGGTTGGGGTGCAGGAGAGTACCCTGATCCTGGGTCAGGAGATCGGGCTGAAACCCCAGAGGAAGAGGGGTGTCCACCGCCAGCTGTAGGAGTAGAGGGAACCAGGGTTGTCTCGGCCACCTGGGCGCTACCAGGATCACGGAGGCCCTGTCCTGGACAACTTTGAACAGCGTCCGGGACACAAGTGGTGTGGGAGGAAAGGCATACAGTAGGCCCATGGACCACGAGATGAGGAAAGCATCCAGCGCTACTCTGAGAGGATGCGGGTGCAGAACCTGGGAAGTGCCAGTTTAGAGGACTGGCAAAGAGATCCAGGGTGGGGAAGCCCCACCGGCGGAAGATCTGCTGGACAACTGCAGGGTTTAACCACCATTCGTGTGGCTGCAGAATCCTGCTCAGTTTGTCGGCCAGGCATTTTTCCTGCCCGGGCAGGTAAACAGCCTTGAGGAGGATGTCGTGGTCGACTGCCCAAGAGCACAGTCTCTGAACCTCCTGACACAGAAGGAGGGAGCCCGTGCCCCCCTGTTTGTTCACGTAGAACATGGCAACCTGATTGTCCGTCTGTATCAGTACAGACTGACGAGAAGTGAGGTGAGAGAAGGTCCGCAGAGCTAGGCGGATCACCCGCAGCTCCAGGAAGTTTATCTGCTGAGCAGCCTCCCAAGGTGTCCAAAGGCCTTGAGTGCATGTTCCCTGGCAATGCGCTCCCCATCCCAGGAGAGAGGCATCTGTCGTTAGCACTTGGGAAGGTGGAGCCACCATTGCAGAGAGGAGACCAGGCGGTCGGAGATCTGTATTAAGTCCGTCAGGCTCCCTGTGGCCTGATGCCATTGAGTGCGAAGGCTCCACTGAGCAGGTCTCATATGCAGACGGGCATTCGGAGTGACATGGACCGTGGAGGCCATATGACCGAGCAGTTGCAGGAATAGTCTGGCAGAGACCAGTGATGCACTGTGGAACCTGCCAGCCAGAGCCATGAGCCTGTTGGCCCGTTCCAGAGGCAAGAAGGCATGAGCCTGCAGAGTGTCCAGCCGTGCTCCTATGAATTCGAGGTCCTGAGAGGGGAGCAAAGTGGACTTTTCGAAGTTTATGACGAAGCCCAAGTTCTGAAGCAGAGCCACTGTGCGTTGAGTGGCCTGAGTGACCTCTAGAGAAGACTGTGCCCAGATGAGCCAGTCGTCCAGGTAGGGGAAGACGAAGAGGCCTTGAAGCCTCAGGAAGGCTGCCACCACTGCCAGGCATTTCGTGAACACCCTGGGAGCGGAGGATAGGCCAAAGGGCAGTACGCGGTACTGATAATGATTCCCTGCCACCACAAATCTTAGATATTGCCGGTGGTCTGGATGAATAAGGATGCGAGCATAAGCATCCTTTAGATCCAAGGAGCATAGCCAATCTCCCTGCTGGAGGTAGGGCAGTAGGATTCCAAGGATAAGCATTTTGAACTTTTCCCGCTGCAGGAACTTGCTGGAGGTTGCGTAGGTCCAGGATGGGTCTGAGGCCTCCTGTCCTTTTTGGTATCAGGAAGTACTTTGAATAAAGCCCGTGACCCCACAGGTGGTGGGGCACTGGCTCCACAGCCCGTTCCTGAAGCAGACTTTGCAGCTCCTGAAGGAGTAAGTCCCTGTGCAGAGGGGGTCTTGGAGGCTCCCCCGGAAAAGTAGGAGGGAGGCACCTGGTGAAAATGTAAGAGGTAGCCCTTTTGAACCACCTGCAGCACCCAGGAATCGGATGTTATGGCTGACCACCTGTGGGCAAAGTGGGTCAGCCGGCCCCCCGTGCTGAGCGAAGGCTGCGGAGGGGGAGAGGCTATGCTGGCGTAGTCAAAAACCCCCACCCTGCTGAGCAGTGGCCTGTGTAGTGGGCTTGGGGGCCTTCTGCCTACGGGACCCATTACCCTGTCCCTTAGCCTGCTGGCCCTGATGGGGAGCTGCTGAGGTTTGATATTGTGGGTGGTGTTGTTTATAGGCAGACACCTTCCTCGGGTAAAAGGGCTTTTTCCCCGAGCCCTTCCTCTTCTGTGAAGGGGCAGAGGTCTTTCTGGATAGGCGAGTTCTGGTGAGAGTCTCGGACTCAAGCTCTGCAGCCTTTTCAGCCATGGGCTTGCCAAAGAAGTTTTTCACCTCTGCAGGGGACATCGACCAACTTGTCCAGCACCCATGGCTCGAGGTCGGACGACTGAAGCCAAGCCTGACGGCGAGCACCGATGCCGGCTCCGGCTACTCGAGCCGATGCTTCGAAGCCATCGTAGGCTGCTCGAGAAATAAACTTCGAGCACTCTCGAATACCCGTGGACAAGGCCTGGAACCTCTGCAAAGGTTCCTCGGAGAGAGCAGCAGAGAACCCGGCAATTTCTTTTGCCAGGTCTCGGAGATACATGTCCATATATAGCTGGTATGTCTGGACTCGGCAAGCAAGCATAGAGCCCTGGAAGCACTTCCTACCGAGGGCATCCAGGTTCCGGGCCTCCTTACTCGGAGGCACCGAGGAGTGCATCTGTTGACTCTTAAGTCGATGCATGGCCGATTCCACCACCATAGAGTGGTGCGGTAGTTGTGCCTTCTGGAACCCGGGGTTCTTGCGGACTCGATACATGGAATCGACCCGCTTGCTTAACACCGGCGTCGAGGCCGGGCTCTCCCACATGCGGAAGAGCAGCCACTCCAGCATTGGAGGAACTGGTACGGTAAAGGCCTCCTTCGGGGGAGAGTCATACTGGAGGGCTTAGAGCTCTTCGGCTCGAGGCTCCTCCTCCGGATCCACGGGGAAAGCCAAAGCCTTGGCCAAGTCCCTCACGAAATCGGAGAACCGGGTATCCTCCAGGGGTGATCGTCTCCGACTCGGGCGAGTCGAAGGGGACGCACCGAGTCTGAAAAGAACCGGGTGACTCGTCCTCCTCCGTGTCCCAGCCCGACTCCTCCGTGGAGGAATCGAGTGGCTCCGTATGGGCAGGTGCCGAGGACCTCCGCCCCGACACCGGGGCCGGCGTCAACGACCTCGGTCCCGAACGGGAGGCCGGAGGGAGACCTTGGCCGAGGATCGACTCGAGCTTGTATGGACTCGAGGATCGGCTCGGCCTCCGGGGTCGACTTGGACGTCGACGTCCCGGTGGTCAGGGCAGATGCACAGGCGAGGCCAGTCATCAATGCCCGCTGCTGGTCCATGAAGGCAGCAATACTGCTCTCCAAGGCCGTCAATCTGAGACCAAACTCAGAAGACCCAGCAGCCTCCAACTCGGGCCCCGACGGCGTCGGGCCCGACGTCAGATCCCTCGGAGGTGAGTCCATGAGGACTACAGTACTCACGTGTCCAGGAGACTCCACTTCGAGACGAGGATGCTTCGAAGGCCTTTCCGCCTCCGAGGACCCGGGGCGGCTGACGGGGCTATGCGACCTGGCCCTCGAGGGACCAGGAGCGTCCTCCGACGCTGCCCTCGCGGGTTTCTTCTTCCGACGATGTTCCCGGCCGGGAGACCCCCGCTCAGAGGGACTCCGACGATGCTTGGGGCCGGAGTCCCGAGATGTCGAAGCCTCTGACGAGGTCCGGGCCCGAACGGACGCAGAGTCAGAGAAGATTCGCTCCTTTTGTGACTGCCGACTCCTCAACGCCTTCGAGGACATTGTTGCACGGACCACAACTCATCGAGTCATGATTGGGTCCGAGGCAACGGAGGCAGCAGTCATGTGTGTCGGTAAGAGACATAAGTCTGGTACAGCGATCACACTTTTTAAACCCACTGGCAGCCATCGGGGGAAAAAGGGCCCCTGCGAGGTCAAAAGACCGTGCTGCCAGGGAAAAAGAAACAGTGGCGGGAATGCCAGTTACGAAGAAAAAAACCGAAGAAATGTGAACGGACTCGATATTGGAGTTAGAGGCCGGGCGGGAAAAGGACACGGCGTCGAACCAAGAAAAACAAAACGAAAAAAATCAACTTTTTCAGCGGCGATCACAAACTACATCTGTAGGGCTCCGCGGAAAAAAGACTGAGCAAGATGGCACCCTTGGGCGGGAAGGGGACCACGCATGCGCGCAATTCCCAAAGGCTTTCTTCGAAAGCTGGGGAAAATTGCTCCGCGAGGGCTCAGTCGGTGCCGACGTCACCCATAAGTGAGGACTGACTTCCGGCTTGGTCCTGGAGAATTAATAGATGCACCATAGAAGTACATCCGATTGATAGTGTACAATAATGCACACAAGGAGCATGTTTACTAAAGTGCATTAGCTGGTAGCATAAGGTTTGGGGTGCATTTCACATGTTTAGGCTGCATGCTAGCAAGGAGCCTGATCCCATACAAAGCTCCTTGCATCTCCAGCTGCCACAATTACACCCATCACCTATGGTTTGATATGCAGCAAATAGGAATTACACTTACCTGGTAATTGTGGTTCCTTGAGTGACTCCAGTTTAGTCCTCAACCTCTGGGTAGTCAACCTCCTCCTGCAGCTTTGAGACTGGGCATGTCAAACTCATGAAAAAAAAAATTTAAATAAAAAAAGTTACTGATTTTTTGCTCCTTTGAGTCTGCTTTGTCAATAGTTCACTGGGGGCTGATGGGAGAGACCAGCAGGCTATATCCAGTGATGTCATGAGTTTGACATGCCCAGTCTCCAAGCTGCAGGAGGTTCACTACCCAGAGGTTGAGGACTAAACTGGAGGAATGATAAGGAAATAGGAATTGCACTTACCAGGTAATTGTGGTTCCTTGAGTGACTCCAGTTTAGTCCTCAACCTCTGGGATGTATCAGAGCAGTAATCATTAGGAGGGACCTTTCCAGCCGGATCTCAACACCGCCTCTCTAAAAACGGCATCTTTAGCCGCCAGATCAAGGCGGTAGTGCTTACTGAAAGTATGGAGAGACAACCAAAAGGCCTCCCTACAGATGTCCACTGGCGGAACCAAACTGTGCTCCATCCAAGAAGACACTTGCACTCTGGTAGAGTGAGCTCATAAGCTCCCTGGGACTGTACGGTCCCGTAGAAAATAAGCCGACGCACTCGCCGCTCCAATCCATCCAGAAATGGACTCCTTTGCCGCCGCTTCCCTTTGCGGGGCCCTCAGAACACCCCGAAGAGAGACAATCTGCCATGCGCAAGTTTCTGAAACCTTTAAACACTGCCGCAGCGCTCTTGGAAGTCCAAACTGCGCAAGCTATGGTTCAATAAGCTCCCCTCCGCTGCACCTAGCGCTGGAAGAGAGACCACTTTAGTTAGGTGAATGCAGAAACCACGACAGAACCAGCCGCCAGACCACCTTCTGTCTGGAGACAGAAAAAACAATTCCTGACAGGTCAACGCCTGCAACTCTGAAAATTGTCTCGCCGAACAGATGACCAAACATACCGTATTCAAGGCAAAACCCTTAACCTACACCTGTTGCAAGGGCCCCAATGGCGCGCTAGCTAACGCTCCTAAAACCAACTTGAGCTTCCCCGGTGGAATTAATATCCTACGAGAGGGCTACAGTCTGGTAACCGCCTGAGAAAGCGTACCACAAATCGACCTGTGCATGAGAGCCACTCCCTGTCCTTTGCCCCTATAGCAAGATAGAGCTGCTAACTGAACTCTCCAGGACCTGCCTTTACCAAACCCGTCCTGCAAAAAAAACTTAATACCAAGGGAACTGACACTTGTCATGCGAGCGTGCCTCTGGGAGCACCCATCCTCAAAGATGCGCCATATACGCACATATGCAAGGGACGTAGATCTTTTTTTTTTTTTTTTTGCGGCAAGGTGGCAAAGACTGCTGCCGAGCAACTCTTTTTCCTTAAGCTTGCCCTTTCAATGGCCATCCCGTAAGCGAAAACCGATGCATCTGAGGCATTCGAAGGGAACTCCGTAGCAACAGAATCTCCAATGTTGGAAACCTCCATGGATTCCCGTCGAGCAACCGAATGAGGCAGGCATACCACGGGCACATCGGCCAGCCCGAGGCCCCTGACCACACGTTTCCCCAAAGCGCTTTGATACGCAGAACCACTTGACCTATGAGTGCCCCCGGTGGAAAGACAGAGAAGACCGGACAACAGCTGCCGTTGAAACAGTGCACCGATGCCTTCCAACCTCCTTTCGCGTCTGCTGAAGAAGCGACCCGTTTACGCAGAGTGAAACGCCGCCATGAGGTCCATTACTGGCTGTCCCCATATGCGACCGATCTGTGCGAACACCTCCGGATGCCACTCCCATTCTCCAGCATCTACTTGGACCCAGCTGAGGAAATCCACTGTCAGTGTCCTTACCAGCAACCTGCGCCACTAAAAACACTAGCAGCCAAAGCTCTATCCACACACACACAGACCCTCTGCCGCAGCCTCTATGGCCACACTTCCAGTTCTGCCCTGCCGATTGATGTAGGTCACCGCCGCGGGGTTGTCGGACAGTACTCGCACCGCTCGACCTGTCACCGTAGCTTCGAATGCCTGCAACGCCCAGGGTATCGCTCGCATTTCCAGTCGGTTGATTGACCACTGGGTCTCCTGTGTACTCCAAGAGCCTTGCATGAAACGATCTCTGAACATAGAGTTTAACAAAGGCTTTGGCCAAGCTCCTGGAGGAAAAAGGTCCATAACCTTTTAGAGAGAAGCTGGAAATTAAAAAAATAAAAATAAAAATTACACACCAACTTTCACCAATTCAAGATGGTCTACAAGGCACACAACCCAACAGAGCGTCACATCTGTTGTACATGCAACGGAACCCTTAAAATATGAGCATACATGAATCCACCGCTTGCCCCGATACAAGCATTGAGTAGCCTAGTTGTCTTTTTTGGAAACCAGCCAGGTCCTTAAGACCTGGATTAGCTACCCTAGGAAACAGGATACTGGACCTGAAAAAGCTTGGTCTGACCCAGTATGGCATTTCTCGTATCCTTATGAACTGAACTGAACACCTCCCCAAGGTCTCTGCCTTGGAAGTAACAGGCTGCGCCTGGCCCTATGGCCCTGTGGCTAGCTCACATGGAGCAGTGCGGCCTAGTGGTTGAGGCAAGTTGCCAGAAGACCAAGGGTTTGCATTCTAAATCGAGACCACCAATTTTGGGCCATAAAAACTGGGGTTTCTGGCCCCACAGGTGGTCCTTCTGGCCTTCATTAAGCGACTTGTCCCTGAAGGGCTCACAGTTTATATTTTGGTACCTGAGGCAGAGGGTTAAGGGAAATAGAAATACCATAATCAACTGTATGCCACCCTGACCTGTAGGCAATCAGTATACTCAAATAACTGACTGGGAATATGTAACCGTAGCAAACACTGGCAGTGGAGAGACATCAGAGCTGGTGCTGGTTCCTGGTCTTCCTTTCTTGCTTTCCCAGTCCTTCTGCCAGCATTGAGAAAAGGCTGAGAATAGATTGTCCAGTGGGCTGGGGACCTTGCGTCCTGGACATCAGAGAGAAAGAGGGACTAAGATCTGGGAGCAAAGCAAAGAGAAAGGGAAAATGGTGACAGTGACACTGTAGCTCCTCCAGACAGCTCACTCCACAGCAGATCCCATGACTGCATCTCTAACCCCATGTACCACCATGAGGACCTCACGCACTTTATTACAATCGACATCCCCCCCCCCATTACTGGAGAAGTTACCTTAGCCTGATAATACAGTCTGAGCAAAGAAATGAAAATTACACTTACCTGGTAATTGTAGTTCCTGGAGGGTCCAGTTTAGTCCTCCACATCCGGGTAGTGCACCTCCTCCTGCAGCACAGAGACTGGACCAATCAGAATCTTGTTCTCATGACGTATCCTGCTGGAGCTCCCATCAGCCCCCCAGTGAACTAGTAACAAAGCAGACTTGAAGTATAAATAGTAAAAATAGTAAACCTTATCATAACTAAACTCCCCTACAGATACAATGACCCCCTCCCCAAACGAGGAAGCCAATACCCTGCACATTGCTTCTGCCGGCCACCGGAGACAGAAGTAAGCACTCAACCAAATAGAAGGAACCGACGTTACATAGTAATACGGAGAAGCCCTAGAAACCCTCACCGGAAGGATTTCTCTAAAATGACTTATAGGACTCACCGTCGCCCTTACGGGAGCGCGCCGGAAGAAAAGGCAGTTAAGAAAGAAAAGGGAGGGAAGGAGGACTAAACTGGACCCTCCAGGAACTACAAATTACCAGGTAAGTGTAATTTTCATTTCCTGAGCGGTCCTCCAGTTTAGTCCTCCACATCCGGGATGTAACAGAGCAGTTAGGAACGGGCGGGACCCTGCAAACCGGCACGCAAAACCGCCGACCCAAAGCAAGAATCCCGAGCAGCCAACACGTCCAAGCGGTAGTGCTTGCTGAAAGCATGGAGAGGACCAAGTAGCCGCCTTGCTAATCTCAACCGGAGGAACCAGAGAATGTTCTGCCCACGACGTCGCTTGCGTTCTGGTAGAGTGAGCCCGCAAACCCAATGGCACCGCACGTCCTTGTACAACATAAGCGGAGGAAATCGCCTCTTTAATCCATTGAGAAATAGATGACTTCGCCGCTGCTTC
Organism: Ichthyophis bannanicus; assembly: GCA_033557465.1. NCBI lineage: Eukaryota > Metazoa > Chordata > Amphibia > Gymnophiona > Ichthyophiidae > Ichthyophis > Ichthyophis bannanicus. The sequence continues at coordinate 122,674,815 of CM066039.1, read as the reverse complement.
TCCTTTCCGGAGCCTGCCAAAAAGGACAAACAATCGATCCAACTTGTGGAAAGGCTCCGAAACCTTCAAATAACGGCGTAAAACCCATCGAACATTTAAGCGATGCAGTCCCGCCTCCGAATCCCCTGCTGAGTCAGAGTGAAACACTGGAAGAAAGACGGACTGATTCAGATGAAAAGGAGACACCACCTTCGGAAGAAAGGACGGAACAGGTCTCAACACTACTCGATCTCTAGAAAAAGACAAGAACGGTTCCCTACAGGAAAGCGCCTGCAGCTCCGAAATGCGCCTTGCCGAACAAATGGCCACGAGAAAGACAGTTTTTAGGATCAGATCCTTGACCAACGCTTGTCGCAGCGGTTCAAAGGGCGGACGAGCCAAAGCTTGCAGAACCAGATTGAGATCCCAAGGAGGAATGACAACTCTGCGCGATGGCCGAAGGCGGAAAACAGCCTTCAGAAACCATTGGACGTCAGCGTGCATCCCCAGAGAAACCCCGAGTACCTTACCTCTGTAGCACGCGAGAGCCGCCAGCTGAACCTTCAAGGAACTGGCGGCCAGTCCTTTATCAAAACCGTCTTGCAAGAAACTGAGAATCATGGAAATAGAAGCCGTCGCCGCCTGAATCCTACGGCGCGAACACCAGTCCTCAAAAATGCGCCACACGCGCACATACGTGAGGGAAGTGGACGATTTGCGAGCCCACAGCAGAGTAAAGATAACCGCTGAAGAATATCCCTTCTTCCTCAAACGAGCCCTCTCAATGGCCAAACCGTAAGAGAGAATCGACCCACGTGAGGCATCCGCAGGGGTCCCTGAATCAGCAGATCCGGCAGGACTGGAAGCCTCCAGGGAAGCCCGTCGAGCAAGCGAACCAGATCCGCGTACCAGGGACGCCTGGGCCAATCCGGAGCCACGAGGAGCACCAGACCGCAATGCGCCTCGATGCGCTGAATCACCCTGACGATCAATGCCCATGGCGGGAAGATATAGAGAAGCCCGTCCGTCAGCCACGGCTGAATGAGGGTGTCTAACCCCTCGGACATGTGTTCTCTGCGCCTGCTGAAGAACCATCCAGTCTTTGCCGTCTGAAACGTCGCCATTAGGTCCATTAGTGGAGGACCCCACCGGCGAACTATCTGCGCATAAATCTGTGGGTGCAGCTCCCACTCTGGGATCCACTTGCACCCTGCTGAGAAAATCTGCCATGACATTGTCCTTTCCCGCGATATGCGCTGCCGAAATCGCCGACAGACGAAGCTCGACCCACTGGAATAACACTTCGGCCTCGTCTTCTAAGGCTACACTGCCTGTTCCGCCCTGCCGGTTGATGTACGCTACCGTTGCCGAATTGTCCGAGAGTACCCGGACCGCTCGTCCCTGCAGAGCCATCTCGAAGGCCTCCAGTGCTCTCCTCACCGCCCGAAGCTCGAGCCGGTTGATCGACCAGGAGGCTTCCTGGGTTGACCATGTCCCCTGCGCGAAACAACCCTCACAGTGGGCCCCCCAGCCGAGCAGACTGGCATCCGTTATCACCGGAACCCACCGAGGCTGCTCCAGGGGCAGACCTGCTTGCAATGTTCGGGGGCACCTCCACCACTGTAGTGCCCGACGAACACGGACCGGACAAGGCAACCGCTTGTTGAGCGACTCAGTCTGGTTTGACCGATGCCGCAATAGGGCTCTCTGGAGCGGACGCATGTGAAACCTGGCCCAGGGAACAACCTCTAGAGTAGCTGCCATCGTCCAACAGGCGCAGGTACCACCAAGCAGAAGGAGCGGGCATTCCAAGGAAAGAGCGCACGAGACTGAGCAAGACCTAGACACGCCGGGGTGGTAAGCAAACCAACCCTCTCGCGGTGTCGAACTGAATCCCGAGATATTCGAGACACTGCGTCGGCACTAACTGACTTTTCTTCGCATTGACCACCCAGCCGAGAGACTGCAGAAGAGTCACCACTCTCCTTGTAGCCTGCAAGCTCTCCTCCTCGGACTTCGCTCAAATTAACCAATCGTCTAGATAGGGGTGGACTAGGACACCTTCCTTCTGCAAGGCAGCGGCCACTACTACCATGATCTTGGTGAAAGTATGCAGAGCCGTCGCTAAACCGAAGGGCAGAGCTTGAAATTGAAAGTCCCCCATGGGAACGCGAACTGCAGGAAACGCTGATGCACCGACCGAATAGGGATGTGCAAATAAGCCTCGGACAGATCCAGAGAAGTTAGGAACTCCCCCTAACGTACCACGACGATGACGGACCGCAGGGTTTCCATGCGGAAATGAGGCACGCGGAGACAATGATTGATGCCCTTGAGATCGAGAATGGGGCGGAGGGAGCCATCTTTCTTTGGCACCACGAAATAAATGGAATAGCGCCCCAGCCCGCGCTCGGCCGCCGGAACGGGAACCACCACCCCCAAGGCGATAAGACGATCCAAAGTCAATTGAATCGCCGTCTCCTTGAGCTGACCTCTGCTGGGAGACAGGACGGACGAAGGAATCCCGAAGGGGGCGAGCAAACTCCAGGGCATAGCCTTCCCGGACTACCTCCAACACCCACTGATCTGAAGTTATCCGAGTCCAGGCAGGTAGAAAATCCCGGAGCCGACCGCCGATAACTGGACAGGCCTCTGGAATCCACCTGGCGTCATTGCGGCTTTCGGGAAAAAGAGGAAGGCGGCGAAGAGGCGGCAGAGGCAAACCCTCTGCCTGCTCCCCGGAAGCCGCGAAACCCCTGAGAGCGGTACCCAAATCTACCACGCTGGGAACTCCACAAACGGGAAGACCGAAACCTCCGAAAGTCCCGAGACGGACCTCGAGGGACTGATGAAAACCAACCAAGCTTAGGCTTGTCTTCTGGAAGGCGACCACCTTTCGAGTCCCCCAGATCTTTCACCAACTTATCCAGATCCTCGCCAAACAACAACTTTCCCTTAAAGGGCAACTTACTGAGGCGGGACTTAGAGGAAACGTCAGCGGCCCAATTTCTCAACCAAATCGACCTGCGTGCCGCAACCAAGGAAGCCATACTATTAGCCAATGTTCTAATCAAATCATAATGAACATCCGCCAAGTACGCCGATCCAGATTCCAAACGGGTCACTTCTAACAACTTATCCTGGTCTAAGCCGGGATCATGCCCTAAACGCTGAGCCCATCTTAAACACGCTCTAGCCACCCAGGCTCCACAAATAGACGCCTGCAGAGCCAAGGCATTAGTTTCAAAGGCCTGCTTTAACAAGCCATCCACTTTTCTATCCTGAGTATCCTTCAAAGCCGCACTACCTTAGACTGGAATTGTAGTCTTCTTGGTAACCGCGGATACTATGGCATCAACGCGCGACGATTTAAACCTATCCTTATCCTTGTCCGCTAAAGGATACAACCGGTTCATCGTACGAATGCCCTTCAAATCGGCCTCGGGCTGATCCCATTCAGTCTGAATCATCTGCGCTACTACACGATGTACAGGAAAAACTACCTGAGAATCACAGACGGCTTGTATGAGAGGATCCTCTAGACCTTCCTCCTCCGCTGAAGAAACTGAGGCAAGATTGAGTGCCTGCAGAGACTCCGTAATCAACGGAGCTAACTCCTCTCTGCGAAACACACAAATGATCCGGGCCTGATCCTCGGGAATGGGGATTTCCCCCTCCTCCAACTCTTCAATGTCTTCGGTACCTACCGCGAGCTCCGGGTCTGGCCAGCTGACGTCCTCACTCTCAAAGGAGAGTCGAGATCGTTTAGCAGGTTTCGGGACCGTCCGCTGGCCCTCCTCACCCAAACAGGAGAGTAGGGACAACTGAGAAGGCCCAGCTTCTGGCAGCTTGCCCAGACGGCCCAAGCGAAATGCCTGATGCATCAAAAGGACAAAATCAGGTGAAAAATCCAACGAGGAAGAAGCTGAGATACTCTCGGACAAGGGCACCCCCTGCCCCCTGGATGCCACTGGGGAAAGGGGAGCCTGAGGGCCCGGAGACGACTCCCTGTCAATCTGCTGGGCAGGAGTATTAGGCTCCAGCAGAGACTTGCCTTCCATTTGCGGATCAAGGTCAGGGGAGACTGACACGCAACTTTTACAAACTCCTGAATCCGACAGAGCCCCTCTGCGGGACCCACAGACTAAGCACTGCGGCCTTGAAGACATGGAGACAAGGAGTCACGAGGCCAAACAGGAACAAAAAGCCAACCCAACAAAGAAAATGGGGCAAAGACCTGTGAAAAGGGTTTCGTGTTTTGTTTTTTTTTGTACCACCAGCCTCAACAATGAAAGGTACAGGAACAAGGACCAAGTTGGTACCCACTGAAACCCCTAACTATGAAATCCCAGGACCACGAGAAAAAAAGCGGGAAAAAGCAAAAAAACCGCAGCGCTAAAAAAAAAAAAAATGGCCACCGGCACTGCCGGGTGAAGAAAGAAAACGGCGGGAAAACAAGGATTACCGCGCGATCAGCAACCCAGCGAAAGTAAAAAGAAAGAAATTCAGCTTTAGAGACTCACCCCTTGACACCGGAGGGCCGATCGCCGACGAAACCGCCGAGTGAAGGGAGCAATGCGGGACAGCCCCGAGCAGCGTGAAGAAAGCTAATTTGAAGCGGCAGCACGCTAGAGCCGTAAGCAGACTACAGCCAGCGTGAATAGCCAGAAATGGGGCTGTCAAAACAAGATCTCACCTCTGTACAGTCTAGGAGTGAGACCTACAAAAGTCGCTGCCTTCAGCCCCCGTACAGACGGCCGGGAGAAGGAACGTGCAGGCTTGGCTCCTCAATCGGCCCCCCCGCAGGCACTGAATGTGGCAATTTAAAGGGACAGCTAACAAAATAAAGAAAAGTTATACATCAGAAAAAATAAAATAGAAACCCCCATAAACTCTAACTAGGGTTGCCTCAAAAGCACTAAGTGAGCCCAGCACTAGGCTCACAAGTCCTCCTGCTGCACGGAGACTGGACACACTGGGGGGCTGATGGGAGCTCCAGCAGGATACGTCATGAGAACAAGATTCTGATTGGTCCAGTCTCCGTGCTGCAGGAGGAGGTGCACTACCCGGATGTGGAGGACTAAACTGGAGGACCGCTCAGGAAATGCAGTTTCACTCTGCAAAGAGTGCACCCAAAAATCATGCCTAAGCAATTGTGAGCACATCTACATATACGGGTGACCCAGCACCTGTCACCCAAACACAGTGCAGTGAGCACGCTTGAACATAGGCTGAACGCATGGAGCATACACAGAGTATTGACTTCCTCTATGAAACCTTCCAGTGCCCTGGAGCGCTAAGCCCCTGACTGTGCTACCTAGACATCCTTCTCTTCACCCTCAGCACGGGCCCTTTAACACGATGGCACTGACGGGTCAGTGCCCCTGCTAAGTACTTAAAGCCCTGCTCTGACAGCACAGGCTCTAGAAATAGATGAGAATTTCCTGGGAAGGGCATGCTAAATGGAGCTATGAAACAAACACACAGGCAACCCCCCCCCCCCTTCCTGCAGTCAGAGAAATAGCAGTGGGATACACCGACAACCTTGCAAGTGGAGGTCTTAAGAGGTTGCTGCCTGTGCGAACCTGATGAAGAATATGATTTCATATTTTACCTCCCCCCAGGGATGTGGGCACCAAATACTATATGTGATTCATGAGCAGTGCTGCCATCCGGTGGCCTTTAGGGCACCACAGCCCAACAAATGATACAGAAGTTAAGAACTTTAAATCTTGGTAATATAATCTTGATTTGCAGAACATTACAGTTGCTTGTTTAGTCACTAACCCCCAAGTGCCCATGAGGTGGCCCTGTGGTTATTTCTTCCCTGACTTGCAGAAATCAATCTGATGATGGCTGCATACACACGGTCACAGAAAGGCACTATTGAGTGTACCAGCTGCCCTCTGGTGGCCATAGACTGTAGCACAGGCACTTCTTGGTTGACAGTTTAACTGTTATTATATACAGCTTTTTTTTTTTTTATATCCTAAAGGTTTCCTAAACCTGTCCCTGTGAAACCACAGGCATTTGGGCAACTTTCACTATAGAATACATTTGCAGACCGTGAATACAAAAGAGAGCTACTGTCTCAAGCACACTTCCAGCCTGTCCCTCCTTCCACCTACAAGTTAGGGCTCTGCTCTTGAAGAACCTAAAAGCTGGCAATTTGCCCAATATCCCGGGACTTAACAGATGCTCCTCAGAGACATGATTAGGAGGGAAAGAACATGGGGCATCAGAGATCAATGCCAAAACTGCTGTCCTATAAAAGAATAAAAACTTAAAGAGGACTGACAACAGCCCCCTTAAGGCTGAGGAACCCCCCCCCCCCCCGAGCCTCAAACAAAAAAAACCCCTACAAACAAAAGAAAGAAACACTAGACCTAAAAATCTAGCTAGTCTGCCTGTCTTCCTCACAGAGGCAGCTCACTGCAACTCTCGCCATGTGGTCCAAATACCTAGAGAGAAAATGGCCACCCCTTTGCCAATGAATTTTGGCACCAAGAACAGCCGCTGCAAAAAGGAGGCCTCAGAAGACCGACAGAGCCCGAAGGCCTTACCTGCAGGGCTGAAAGCCACCCAACCTGCTCCTATCGCCTTGAATTCATCCGATCCTCAAGCCGTGCTGCTGCACCTGGCAGCCATGGCGAGGACCGCTCAGCCGGTTCCATAGAGTAAAATTAAAATCCCACAGCAACAGAGGCTCCCTCTCACACAGCTTCAGTGTGGCTGTATGGGTCCCAGAGCTCTCTCCCATACCGTCAAGGGAGAGATCCGCACCGGCGAATGCCTGCAGTAAGTGAAAATAACTGACAAGGAGGGAAGGCGGGAGCTGCTACTAATTTAAAGAGCCAGGCTCAAAATTTAAAATTACTGTAAATAAGGAAATTTGCTCCTATCAACTAAAGGGAACTAATCCCTGATTTAATTCAGTTACCTTTGGTTAATTGGCAAAGTAAAATTAAAGGTAAAAATCAAAAGTAAAATCAGAATAAAATTTATCACACTAAATGCTCCTCATCTGTTCCCCCAGTGAGCCCAGAAGCTAGGCTCACTACATCCTCCTGCTGCACGGAGACTGGACACACTGGGGACTGATGGGAGAGACCAACAGGCTATATCCAGTGATGTCATGAGTTTGACATGCCCAGTCTCCAAGCTGCAGGAGAAGGTGCACAACCCAGAGGTGGAGCACTAAACTGGAGGAACGATAATGAAATACTCTTTGCATGAGTTTGCTTTGCATGCCCTGCCCTCTTGTACATAGCCCCTATGCTCTGAGCTGTGTAGGCAGTTAAGCCTATTCCCAGTCCTCCTCTATATCCTGACCAGTTGTTACTGTCCCATGTGTGTGCTTGGGGCACATTTCCTACTGTCCACAGTGGAACCTAATGCCTCATCCTCCCAAATATTGTTCTTTTAGTTTTAATTTTTCCCCCAACGTGAATTGTGACCACTAGCAATATGGCCTTGCTACTATCCAGTTAGAAATGCAACTAGTACAGTGGTTGTAGCATCCTGTGGTCACACCTCTGCATCTACTTTTACAGAGCTCTGCTAGTGAGTGGATTTTTGCCTCCTGGGACATCTTACTGTGAGTTCTAGCTGTTTATTTAATTATTTACTGTTTGTCTAACTGTTGTTTGTTTAATTATTTAGTGTTTGTCTTAGTGGTGTGCTAATTCAGCCTTCTCAGCTGTACTTACCTTGCCTCTCTCAATTAACTGGGCCTTGTGTGGTACCCCCATCCCCCTGCTGAGGGTTCAGGACAGGGTACCTTGTAACTGCCCTCTTTAATAGGACTTATCTCCCCCCCTCCCTCCCCAGCACCCACCCACCCCTGGGGAAATTGTAGTTTTATAGGTACTTGGACATCTTAGAGGAAAGGGGCTGCTCTCAGGTGCAGCTCTTAATCCAAATCAGTCATACACAGAGGACCTGTGATTAATTAGTTTCAGGTACACAGGGTGTATTAGGGGTATTAGATACACTTTTATTAGTATAAGCATCTACACCAATCCTTATTATATACCGCTTTAAAAGACCTAAACACAAGCTTTAAACTAAGATGCAGTCAGAGGTCCAGCAACGAGATGGGGGTTCTCCAGTCTTTTGCATCGAGTGTCACATGTATGATTATCTCCCAGTTGGTGAGAGGTCCTACATATGCACTAAGTGCAGGGAGCTCTTTGCTCTCAGGGAACGAGTCCGTTCTCTAGAGGCTAGAGTAGCAGACCTGGAAGACATAAGAAAGACAGAGAAGTACATGGACGAGACCTACAGGGATATAGTCCTGAAGTCCCACCTCCAGTCTGGCAGCATCCCTGTTGCCATGGAGGAGAGAGGTCACGTGACAGGAGAGCATCACCCTGGTGTGGCAGGAAGTGATCCTGTAACTAGGACCTGTCCTCCAGGTGATGTAAAACCCTCTCGCACCGAGGACGTTTCTCCAGGGCCATGTCCCCATGAGGGGAGGGTCAGGACAGCTGTTATAGTTGGTGATTCAATCATTAGGAATGTAGATAGCTGGGTGGCTGGTGGACGTGAGGATCGCCTGGTAACATGCCTGCCTGGTGCGAAGGTAGCAGATCTCACGCACCGCCTAGATAGGATCATAGATAGTGCTGGGGGGGAGTCTGCTGTCTTGGTACATGTTGGTACCAATGACATAGGAAAATGTGGTAGGGAAGTTCTGGAGGCTAAATTTAAGCTTTTAGGTAGGAAGTTGAAATCCAGAACTTCCAGGATAGCGTTCTCCGAAATGCTTCCTGTTCCACGTGCAGGACCCAAAAGACAGGCAGAGCTCCGGAGTCTCAATGCGTGGATGAGACAATGGTGCAAGGATGAGGGTTTTGGATTTGTTAGGAACTGGGGAACATTCTGGGGAAAGGGGGGGCTCTTCCGAAGGGATGGGCTTCACCTTAATCAGGATGGGACCAGACTGCTGGCATTAACCTTTAAAAAAGAGATAGAGAAGCTTTTAAACTAGAAAATAGGGAAAGCCGACAGTCACCCAGGAGCGCACGGTTCGGACAAAGGTATCCTTGAAGGATACTACCAAAAGCAGTGAGGTTCCAAAAGGGAGTATAGTAGCCCAAATGCCCTTGAGTAAGGAGCAGACAGAGCATAAAGATTCCCAATTACCCATGCCTACCAATAGCCAGATTAATATTAATAAAATGCAGTCTCTAAAATGCTTGTATGCCAATGCTAGAAGTCTAAACAATAAGATGGGAGAATTAGAATATATAGCATTAAATGAGAGGTTAGATATGATTGCACTCTCAGAGACATGGTGGAAGGAGGATAACCAGTGGGACACTGTGATACCTGGATACAAACTATATCGTAATGATAGAGCTGAACAAATTGGTGGAGGGGTTGCGCTCTATGTTAGAGAGGGCATTGAGTCAGAAAGGATTAAAGTTTTGCAGGGAACAAAATATGCTGTAGAATCTCTATGGATTGAAATTCCATTTATGAAGGGGAAGGTGATGGCAGTGGGAGTATACTATCGACCACCTGGCCAGAATGAACAAATGGATGATGAAATGCTCAAAGAAATCAAGGAAGCTAACAAAAGCCACAACAGAGTAGTAATAATGGGTGATTTCAATTACCCCGGTATCGACTGGGACAGTGTCACAGCAGGACAAGCTAAAGAGATAAAGTTTCTAGATGAAATAAATGACTGCTTCTTGGAGCAGCTGGTTCATGAACCGACCAGAGGGGAAGCCATACTGGACCTAGTCCTTAGTGGAACGCCAGATCTGGTGCAAGAAATAAGGGTGTTGGGACCACTTGGCAATAGTGATCATAGTATGATCATGTTTGATTTAATCAGTGGAGGACAGATAGTAAAGGAATCCACAGTACTACCTTTTAACTTTCAAAAGGGTGACTATGATAGAATGAGGAATATAGTCCGGAAAAAACTAAAAGGAGCGGTTCCAAAGGTTAAAGACTTACAGCAAGCTTGGGTGTTATTTAAAAATACTATCCTCGAAGCCCAGACCAGCTGTATTCCACGCATTAAGAAAAGTGGAAGAAAGTCCAAAAACTGCCAGCATGGTTTAAAGGTGAGGTCAGAGAGGCTGTTGCTGCCAAAAGAGCAACCTTCAGAAAATGGAAAAAAGAGCCAAATGATGAAAACTGGAAACAGCACAAGCACTGGCAAGTTAAATGCAAAGCATTGATAAGGCAGGCAAAGCGGGAATTTGAGAAGAAACTTGCTACGGAAGCAAAAACACGAAATAAAGACTTTTTCAAGTACATTCGTAGCAAAAGGCCTGTGAGAGAGTCAATTGGACCATTAGATGATAGAGGGGTAAAAGGGGCAGTAAGAGGAGACAAGGCTATAGCAGAGAGACTGAATGAATTCTTTGCTTCGGTCTTTACTGAGGAAGATGTAGGGGTGTTACCCAAGACTGAAGTGGTATTTAAAGGTGATACTGCAGAGGAATTGAGAGAAATATCGCTACACCGGGAAGATATATTACAACTATTTGATAAAACTGAATAGTAGCAAGTCACCTGGACCGGATGGTATACATCCCAGAGTGTTGAAAGAACTGAAATATGAGATTGCAGACCTGTTATTGGTAATCTGTGAACTTTCATTAAAATCATCTGTAATACCTGAAGATTGGAGGGTCGCCAACGTAACACCAATTTTTAAAAAGGGTTCCAGGGGTGACCCGGGAAATTACAGACCGGTGAGCCTGACGTCAGTACCAGGGAAAATGGTAGAAGCCATCATAAAGAACAAAATTACACAGCATGTAGATAGTCATGGCCTAATGGGAGACGGCCAACATGGCTTTAGACAAGGCAGATCTTGTCTTACTAATCTGATCTGTTTTTTTGAAGGTGTGCATAAACAGGTAGACAAAGGTGAGTCGGTTGATATAGTGTATCTGGACTTTCAGAAAGCTTTTGACAAGGTCCCCCATCAGAGACTTTTGGCGAAGCTAAAAAGTCATGGGATAGGAGGCAGTGTACTATTGTGGATCGGGAACTGGTTAAAAGATAGAAAGCAGAGGGTAGGGCTAAATGGCCAATATTCCCAATGGAAAAAGGTGAATAGTGGAGTACCCCAGGGATCTGTACTGGGTCCGCTACTTTTTGACATATTCATAAATGACCTGGAAAAGGGAATAACTAGTGAGGTAATCAAATTTGCAGATGACACAAAACTGTTTAAAGTTGTTAAAACCCAAGAGGATTGTGGAAAACTGCAGGAGGATCTGGATAAATTGGAAGACTGGGCATCCAAATGGCAGATGAAATTTAATGTGGACAAGTGCAAAGTTATGCACCTAGGAAAGAACAACCCACACTATAGTTACAAGATGCAAGGCTCCACATTAGAAACCACCACCCAGGAAAAAGATTTAGGAGTCATCGTGGATAACATGTTAAAACCCTCCGCCCAGTGTGCAGCGGCGGCCAAGAAAGCAAATAGAATGCTAGGTATCCTAAGGAAAGGGATGGAGAATAAAACAAAGGATATTATAATGCCTCTGTATCGCTCCATGGTACGACCGCACCTTGAATATTGTGTGCAATTCTGGTCACCGTATCTTAAAAAGGACATAGAGTTATTAGAAAAAGTACAGAGAAGAGCCACCAAATTGGTGAAGGGGATGGAAGGCTACTCCTATGAAGAGAGGCTAAAAAGGTTAGGGCTCTTTAACCTAGAAAAGAGGCGGCTGAGGGGAGATATGATAGAGGTGTATAAATTAATGAATGGAGTGGAACGGATAAACGTGGATAAATTGTTTACGCTATCAGAATATAGAAGGACTAGGGGGCATGTAATGAAGCTACAGGGTAAACTATTTAAGACAAATAGGAGAAAATATTTCTTCTCTCAACGTGTAATCAAACTCTGGAATCTGTTACCGGAGGATGTAGTAAGGGCTGTTAGTATAGCTGGGTTTAAAAAAGGTTTGGACAAGTTCCTGGAGGAAAGGTCCATAAACCACTATTAAAAAGGGACCCAGGATATCAATGCTTGGCCTAGTACAAGCACTGCAGAACCTGTGTCTTTTGGGGAAACTGCTAGGTACGTATGACCTAGATTGGCCACTGTTGGAAACAGGATACTGGGCTTGATGGACCTCGGTCTGACCCAGTATGGCATTTCTTATGTTCTTATGTTCTTATGTTCTTATAACCTCTATGTCCTGCTGCAGTAAACACACTGCCCACGCACCCGTCACATCACTTTAGTAAACATGCCCCGCTGTTTGACCAATTCTGGTCTCTCTGGCACTGTTGCAGAGAATGACCTTGGACAGGCTCTGTTGGCAGAGGCGGAAAAGTATAGTTTTGATATCTTCAAAAGAAATAGGGATGGGCACAGTCTCTGGTAGAGCAGGATTTAGGATTTTTATGAAGAGGAGAGCTGATCACAGGCTGTGCTGAAAACTCATGGATTGTGGAACCAACCATCAGCCTCTTTGGTAAGAGTGAGGGATACCATTTCTATCACAAGGACATAGAGACACAGTGCATCAACAAGCTGGGTATAAGTGTCTAAGGCCAGAGGATGACAACCATGCTGTCCTTCACATGCCAATCAATGGCTATAGCTACTGTCCTGGAAGAACCATCGTATACATTATGCACAGAATGAATGAGATGATATTGGCAATACTCTATTTCCCCCAGGAAAGGAAAGAAAACAAAAGCTTTAAATACCTTTATGGCTTGAGGTAGCAAAATATAATGAAAGCACAGCGTGTAGCTAAAGCAAAGAAGAGATTAAGCATTGAGCTGAAGAAAAAGGAGGAGGAGTACACCACAACGTTTTCCACCATCATAGCCAAGGTGCAAGCCTCCTTTCCAGGTAGGGCATTTTAAAACAGCTGCTACTTTATCTCTAGTGTAGGGGGTACTCTTATTTCTCACCACATCCCAAACTGCCTTCTCTGAAGACATAGTCTGATAGCCACAATCCCAATTTCCACATCTGAGCCAGAGTGGCACTCAGCTCAGTGCTTCATCCATGACATCCTTCCAAACACTTTGTTGGCCTAGTTTCCTATAGGGAAAGCATAGTTACTTACCAGTAATGGGTGTTCTCCATGGACAGCAGGAATCCATCCTCACATATGGAGGACACTAGCACCGACAGAGCCCACACCGCAGCATCTCCCCAGCTTTCAAAGAAAGCCTTTGGGAGATGCACCCACCACTCATGCATGGTCCTCTTCCCACCCAAGGGTGCCATCTTGCCTTACTCAAAAGACATAGCTAAGACAGCCAAAAATAAAATACATTAAAAGAAGCAACTCCAAGGGGAGGGAGGGAGGGAGGGTGGTAAGGACTTTTTCCTGCTGTTCCTGGAAAACCTGTTACGGGCGAGTAACAGTGCTTTCTCCAGTAACAAACAGGAAGTACATCCTCACCTATAGGACTCCCCAGCTACAGGCTACCAAGAACCTGTAAAAAAACACACACTATGGTGACCTGCAGCAGTTTAGCCCCCACTGAAAGACTCTTGCAAGACCCAAGTGTACGGCAGGGAATTAGCACTCCGGTAGCCTAAACACAGAAGGGTCAGAGGGCAGGAGTTACCTAAATTCTAAAGAGATATAGCCTGGCCAAAGGTACTGTCCCATCGGAACTCCCTCTCCAGGCAGTGGCAAGCTGCAACGGTATGGACCGAAGACCAAGTGGCAGCCCAGCAGATTTCACAGATACAGCATGCAGAGTTGCCACAGAATTAGCCATGGCCCTGACCTACTGGTCTAGTGGAATCCCTGCCTGCTCACAGCTGAGGATAATGCAGTCCACCACCCAAGTGGATAGAGTTCACTTAGTCACTAGAAGCCCCAATCGACTGGGGTCATAGGATATGAAGAGCTGCAGGTACTTGGCATTGGCCCTGAATCTGTTACAAGTAGGACAAGGCCCCTTTTACACTCCAAAATATGGAGGACATCTCCACCTTGTCAGCATGAGACCTCAAAATGAAGGTAGTGAGGGCCGCCTCCTGCTTGAGGTGGAATGGTGACACTACCTTTGGCAGAAACTGTGTATATGTGTACAGATTACCACCCTGTTCTTGTAGAACCTCATGTGGGCTGGGGGGAGGGGACTGCCATCAGAGCCTTGAGCTCACCAATTCTACAAGCTGATGCAAGTGCCAGCATGAAGATGACCTTCCAGAAGTACCTCAAGTGGTGCATAGCCAAGGGCTCAAACAGCTTAGTAAACCCTCAGAATGAAGATGCACTGCAATAGAACTCATGTGTGCTTTGAGTTGGACTTTAGTACTTACTCCACCTGTACCAAGCGGGACAAGGTCACCCATCTTTTGACACACCATTTAAAAGGCATATGTACTTCTTGTAAGAAGCCTTGTGAGGCCAAAAACCCCTTTTCCATGTCCCATGGGCGGATGAAGTGAGTTAGAGCTACCCTTTCAGCAGCCAAGCCATGAACGACAGCGACCTCAAGTTGAGGTTCAGGAGATAGCTCTGCTCCTGTGAGAGTAGGCAGCGGCAGCTATCAGTATTGGTGATTCCCTGTCATGCTGGACCATGAAGAGGGTACTGGAACCAGTGGTGTCAGTGGGAAGGAGTAAAAGGAGTACTCCTGTCCATGGAATGAGGAACATGTCCACTGCCACCAGGGACGGTGAGCAGAAGCAGGGCAACTGTTGTCCAGGCTGGTAAAAACAGGTCCACCATGAGGCAACCCAGAGACAAAACAGCTGGGAGGCCACTCTGGGATCTAGGCAGCACTCATACAGCTAGAGGACTCTGCTCAGCTTGTCCAGCAGGGCATTGTCCTGGCCCAGGAGTTAGACCACTTTTAGGAGCATCCCACTGTGTCTCACATAGGAGCAGACGGCTACTGCCTCTTGGTAAAAGGGAGTATGACCCCATGTCCCCTTGCTTATTCACACAAACACTACAACTTTGTTATTATTGGTCTGGAGCAGCCCCAACTGGTGCTGCAGCCAGTGGTGGAAGGCTCAGAGCCAGAGATACCACCAGGAGCTTGATTTGCATCTGGAATTCTGTCTGGGACAAGTTGCCTTGTGTTTGGAGACCTTAACAATGCACTACCTAACCCAGCAAGGTGGTGTCTGGTGATGACCCTCTGAAGGATGAGTGCCTGGAAGGGCATCCCAGCCTGAAGGTTATGAGGAAATCTGCCACCATCCGAGACAGTCCACCAGCTGGTGGGTCACTCTCACTCTGTCCCAGAGCTTGCCATGGCTTGGCATCACTTGCATAAGCAGGCAGGTGTATGGGGTCATGTGAACTATGGAGGCCATGTGGCTGAGCAGAAGCCAGGTAGGTAGTGACCGGCGTCATTGAACCTCTGCAGCTAGCCCATTGAAGTATTCTGGCCTTTCCTGTAGGAGGAAGGCTTTGACTGGAGTGTCTCATTGAGCCTCTATGAATTCTAGCGTTGAGCCAGAGAGAGGTGAGACTTGGGGTAGTTTAGTTTATGACAAACCTCGGGTGCTGAATGGTGTTGGTGTGCCCTGTGACATGTTGCACCTCTGCCTCCCCTTTGAATCAATTGTCCAGGTAGGGAAAGACAAAGGCCCCTTGGATGTAGGCAGTGACCACTGCTAGGTACATAAGAACATAAGATATGCCATACTGGGTCAGACCAAGGTCCATCAAGCCCAGTATCCTGTTTCCAACAGTGGCCAATCTAGGTCATACGTACCTAGCAGTTTCCCCAAAAGACGCAGGTTCCACAATACTTGTACTGGGTCAAGCATTGATATCCTGGGTCCCTTCTTAATAATGGTTTATGGACTTTCCCTCCAGGAACTTGTCCAAACCTTTTTTAAACCCAGCTACACTAACAGCCTTAACTACATCCTCCGGTAACAAATTCCAGAGTTTGATTACACGTTGAGTGAAAAAATATTTTCTTTTATTAGTCTTAGTTTACCCTGTAGCTTCATTGCATGTCCCCTAGTCTTTCTATATTCTGATAATGTAAACAATCGATCTACGTTTACCCGTTCCACTCCGTTCATTAATTTATAGACTATCATATCTCCCCTCAGCCGTCTCTTTTCCAGGTTAAAGAGCCCTAACCTTTTTAGCCTTTCTTCATAGGAGTATCCTTCCATCCCCTTTACCATTTTGGTTGCTCTTCTCTGAACCTTTTCTAATAACGATATATCCTTTTTAAGATAGGGTGACCAGAATTGCACACAATATTCAATATTTGAAGACCCTTTGTGATAAGGCCAGCACCCTGTATTTGTAGTGCTTGCCTCACCACAAAATCAGGAGGTATTTTCTGCAGCTGAAATGGATCAGGCTGTGTGTATAGGCATTCTTGAGAGCTAAGGAGCATAGCCAGTCTCCCTGCTGGAGGAATGGCATCAGTGTTCCAAAAAGGGAGTGTATTTTGAATTTTTCCCTTACAGAAACCTGTTCAGCTCTTGCAGATACAGGATGGGCCTAAGGCCCCCCGTCCTTCTGGGAATGAGGAAATACCTGAAGTAGAAGCTGGTGCCCCAGAGATGTTTCAGCACAGACTCCACTGCCTTGTCCTTGAGGAGACCTGCAAGCTCTGTGAAGAGGTGTTATGGGCTCTCCCATGAAGTATGAAGGTGGCACTTGCTGTAGTTTGATGTAGCCCTCCTTGACCACTTGTAGCACCCAGTTATCTTCCCATAGGTGGTCCACCATCACCACAAAACAGGGCCCCCCCTATAGGCTGTAGGGGACTTCCAGGGGAGGGGGAGGGGGAGAGGAAGTCATGCCCAGGGAGCCATAAGCTCCCCCAGGCTGAGCCAGGGCCAGCACTTAGGAGGGGAGGGGGGTCTCTTGATGGGAAGGGCCCAGGCTCTGCTCCTTGTGTTGTTGGCCTTGCTATGGGGCCAAGGCCTGGAGGTGCAAGAAATTGCCAAAACCTCCTTTTCCTCAGGAAGGGTAGCTTCTTTTCCAGGGCTGCATTAGAGGTCTGTCCTCATTAGGAACTCGGTCTTCATCTCTGCAGCTTTATCTGTAATGGGTTTACCCCCCCCCCCCCGAGGTTCTCACCAATAATGGGGACATTGATAGGTTTGACCTCAAAACAATGGGTGCAGGACAAAACTGCAGCCATGCCTGGCTGCCAGGCCCCAATGACCACAGCCACCACCCTGGCTGAAGGCTAAGACATCATAAGCTGCTCAAGACAGGAACTTGGAGCACTCCTTGACCGCCAAGGCCAGAGAATTGAACCTCTGAAGGGGTTCCCTATCAAGGCCTGCCAAGGACCTAAAAAGCTCATTCAACAGCACTTTAAAAAGTTACATGCATGTCAGCATCAAGCCCTGAAAGGCCTTCCAGCCAAGGGCATCAAGGGTCTGGGCTTTCCCTGCCAGGGGGCACTGAGGAATGGTCTTTTGGCTCTTGAGTCTGTGCATGGTGGACTCGACTACCATCAAGTTGTGGGAAAGTTGGGTTTTCTGGAACCCAGGGCCTCAGTGGACTCTGTACATGGAGTTGTCACCTGCTGACAATAGGCACCAACACTGGTGTTTCCCACATGTAAAGGAGGCATTTGAGGATTGGCGGGATGGTCATTGAGAGGGCCTCCTTTCGAGGGGCCTCATATTGGAGATCACCAGTTCTTCCTTGCAAGGGTCCTCCTCCACCTCTGTCACAATGGAAAGTGCCTTAGCCATGTCTTGCACAAAGTCAAGGAAGGCAACATCCTTGGGTGGGGAACGGCGTTGGTTGGAGATGGGTCCAAAGGCACATCTCAGTGGTGCAGATTCTCCAGGGACTCCATGTCCTCTAAAGACAGAGGTAGAGTCCAAGGCTTCACAGTCACCATGGTTGAGGTCCAAGCCCAGGGCCCATGACCTCCAGAGGACCTGAGGTCCAAGCCATGAGCACTTGCTAGAGAGGACCAGTGACCGAAGGACAGCACTCTAGGATCGACTCTGTAGAGGGTCCCAATGTTGGGGCAGATGAACCAGACAGACACCCACTGCTGGACTATGAGGGCAGAGATAATGCACTCCAAGGCCACCATCCTGGTCTCCGCAGCCTTTGACATAGGCACAGAAGGTTTTGGGCCTGGCATCTATTCCTGCAAGGGGAAGTCCTAGGAGAATGGCCTCAGGTGTCCGGGGCTGGTCACCAATGACTCTGTCCAGGACAGCTTGTGAAGCTGCTCCTGCTCCAAACCCTTGGACTTGTGTCAGGGACTGCAGGGCCTGAAATGGGATTTTCCCTTCTTCCTGGACCCACTCTATGAGGTGGTCTTAGAGGACCTCAACTTCTTGTGGTCCACCTCCGTGGATTTCCTCTCTGGGGAGCTGCAGCTGCAGGACTCCAAGGCAGCCCAAGCTTCACAGGGCACCAAGGTACCAGAAGGGGCTCTGGAGCACAATGTCAAGACTTGTGGAAAACGTTTTCCTGCTACAGTTGACGGCTCTTGATGGCCTTTGGGGTCATGGTCCTGCAGAGTTCACAGTCAACTCGTTGTGTTTTGGGCCAAGGCACCACAGGGAGCAGTCATATGGATCAGTGAGGGACATCTTACCAGACCGATCACACTTCTTGAAGCTGCTGGAGGCCATCAGGAAGTAAGGGGGCTCTGCCACCCAGCAGGAGTCAGAGGCCTGCATTAAACGGTGGTCAACAGAAACCTTCAAGAAAAATTTGAGTAGGGAAATGAACCCAAGAAGTGGCGCCAAGGTGAGCTGGCTGGAAGGGGGAGGGAACCAGTATGCATACCAGATATAACAGTAAAAAAAGGAAGTCATTTTCCCAGGGGGGGGGGGGGGCGGCAGGGAGACTGGGACAACATTCGAAGGGCTCTGTGGAAAAAAAGGAGACAGGAAAGATGGCACCCTTGGGGTTGCAAGGAGACAACGAATATGTGGTGCATCTCCCAAAGGCTCCTCTTTGAAAGCTGGGGAGATGCTTCTGCATGGGCTCCGTTGGTGTCAATGTCACCCATATGTGAGGACTGACTTCCTTCTTGTTCCCAGAGAAAAAAAAACTCTAAAGACTGTGGCTCCGTTCACTACACACACACCCAATCCTTTTTCCCCCCACTAATATCTAAACCATTTCATCTATTTTCTAAATTTTGTTAGATACTGGAGCAACTTGCAACTTCCGTCCCACATTTCATATGCTTGTGATGCGTTCTATGGCTAGATTATCTTCAGCTTCTTTTCTTGCCTATAGGGAAATACACCAGTTCCTGTTTGTTATAAATTCATTATGGCATTCTGGCTTCCCTGAAGTCAAATAAAATAACAAAACAAAAACCAAAACCACAACTTACCCTGCTATTCATTAGAGCCTATAAAGCACCAGTTAAAAAAAAAGAAAAAAAAAAAAAAACCCACTACACACCAAACCACACAACAAAACCAAACACACCGCACAAAACCCCCCAAACACATTGTCTATAGAGAAGCCCTCATCCTACTCCACAGACTGTGCTCTAATAAAATCATGCCCAAAATTTATGTACCAAAGAAGCAAGCTTGACAAACCGACATGTTTTAAACAGCTGTTTTCTTACTCATTTACTAAAAGCACAGCACAAATTTGAGGTGTGTTCTCTTATGAATTAATTAGTTGACATCCTGACAACTCCATTATCAGTGGCATCAGCTACGTAAATACAATGTATTTTCTTTGCATAGTAAATTAGGTGGAAGAATTTTTAATCTAATAAACTGGAGCAAATATACAGTAGAAGCCACAGAGCAGCTCCTCACAGGCTTTGTCCAAATGGTTTTATTTCATCACTTTATGCATCGTCCTCAGGCCACTTCCAGCAGCCAGTCTGCCATTGCCCTCTGCTGGCCCTCCACTACTGCAGAGATAAACTTTCAGGGCCAGGTTTTTCTGCTTATGTTGTTAGAATGTACATTTCTTAGATGTAAATGTCTTGTCTCATCATTGCTGTTCAACACACTGCAAGTGACCTCTGATCACTACCCTCCCATAGGGCCCAATTCGAGGCTTTTCTCCCATGCCAGAAACGCCTTGGTGAATCAAGTCCCAGCAAATACTTGAATAGAAAAGAATCTGGCAGAGTCTTCCAAATCCAGTGGTGGTCTGCTGACAGGCTGTACAGTCCCATAAAAGCCTCACTGCTTCCAAGAGCATCGAGAGATTTCTACGGATGATCAATTCATAGTCACACGATATTTAAGATGAGGTACTAGACTTCCAGAAAGTGTTGATTTTTAACCATTTCCATACGGTAAAGCGTAGTTACTCACCTGTAACAGGTGTTCTCCAGGAGCAGCAGGAATCAGTCCTCACTTATGGGTGACGTCGGCGCCGACGGAGCCCTCGCGGAGCAATTTTCCCCAGCTTTCAAAGAAAGCCTTTGGGAATTGCAGCGCGCATGCGCGGTAGTCTTCCCGCCCGAAGGTGCCATCTTAGCCAGTCAGATGACATAGCTAAAAAAGACAGCATAAAAATTTGCAAAAAGAACATAAGCAGACGATTGCAACTCCAAGGGGAGGAGGGAGGGTAGTGAGGACTGATTCCTGCTGCTCCTGGAGAACACCTGTTACAGGTGAGTAACTACGCTTTCTCCAGGACCAAGCAGGAAGTCAGTCCTCACTTATGGGACTCCCAAGCTCAAGGCTACCGGAGACCCTAAGCACAAAAATGAGCTCCCTCTAGCTCAGCAGCACAGAAGGAAAGAATCTTCGCTGAATTATCACCCACCGGTAGCCCACATCCGGGATGGAGGGTAGGAGTTGCTCAGACCTCAAAGAGATTACGGAGGACTGCCTGTCCGAAAGCACTGTCCCTACGGGACTCCCTCTCGAGACAGTAATGGACCGCAAAAGTCTGGCTCGAAGACCAAGTAGCGGCCCGGCAGATGTCTGCCAGCGGAACAGAGCGGAGGTAAGCCACTGACGTGGCCTTTGCCCGAACGCAATGAGCCGTGACTCGACTTTCTAAGGCGAGTCCGGCTGCCCCATAAGCCCAAGAGATACAGTCCGCAACCCAGATGGACAGAGTACGCTTGGAGACCGGGAGCCCCAATTTATTGGGGTCAAAGGACACAAAAAGCTGCGCAGCTTTACGGTGCTCCCGCGTACGGTCAAGGTAGAAGTTCAACGCCCTTCTACAGTC
The DNA here is from genome assembly GCA_033557465.1 of Ichthyophis bannanicus. NCBI lineage: Eukaryota > Metazoa > Chordata > Amphibia > Gymnophiona > Ichthyophiidae > Ichthyophis > Ichthyophis bannanicus. Next base: position 122,653,726 of record CM066039.1, on the reverse strand, counting down.
CAGGGTATGGAGGACCGTCTCAGCTCGGCTGGAGTGTGGTCTGGGAAAGAAGGTTGGAAGTACCACCTCCTGATTCAAGTGAAAAGGGGAGACCACTTTAGGCAGAAACTTTGGGTGAGTCCGTAGGACTACCCTATTCTTGTAGAACCGAGTGTAGGGGGGATCAGACACGAGGGCCTGTAATTCACTTACGCGCCTAGCGGAAGTGAGGGCTATCAAGAACAGCGTTTTCCAAGACAGAAAACGGAGAGAGCAGGTAGCCATAGGTTCAAAAGGCGGACAGGTGATCCGCTGTAAAACCACATTCAGGTCCCAGTCAGGCGCTGGCGGGCGCAGAGGTGGTTTAAGTAGTAGGAGACCTCGGAGAAACCTCGCTACGAGAGGGTCGTTGGAGAGAGGTCTGCCGTCCACCGGCACATGATGTGCGGAAAGAGCACTGAGGTGAACTTTGACGGAGTTGGACTTAAGTCCCAGATTAGAGAGGTGTAGCAAGTACTGTAAGATCACCGACACCGGGCAGGAGAAGGGATCCTGAGACTGTTGGGTACACCAGACTGCAAAGCGACGCCATTTAAGGGCGTAGCATTTGCGGGTAGAAGGCCGTCGCGAAGCCAAGACGACCTCCTCCACCTCTGCCGGCAAGAGGAGAGGAGCAAGGACTACCCTCTCAGCAGCCAGGCCATGAGGTTGAGAGACCTGAGGTTGGGGTGCAGTAGGGACCCCTGATCCTGGGTGAGGAGATCCGGTTGCACCCCCAGAGGGATTGGATCCTCCACCGCCAGTTGCAGCAAGAGCGGAAACCACGGCTGCCTGGGCCAGCGAGGGGCCACCAGGATCATGAAAGCTTTGTCTCGGAGAACCTTGAAAAGGGTCCGAGAGACTAACGGGATGGGAGGGAAAGCGTACAGAAGGCTCCCCGACCATGAGATCAGAAAGGCGTCCGCCGCCACCCGAAGGGGGTGAGGCTGACGAGAGCAGAAGCGAGGAAGCTGCCGGTTGTGAGGACTGGCAAAGAGATCCACTGTGGGGAGGCCCCACCTGAGGAAGAGCTTCTGAACAATCAAGGGGTCCAGACGCCACTCGTGCGGCTGGAGGACCCTGCTGAGTTTGTCCGCCAGGCAATTTTCTTGGCCCGGGAGATAAACTGCCTTGAGGAGAATGCCGTGACTGACGGCCCAAGAGCAGAGCTTCTGTGCCTCCCGGCAGAGGAGGAAGGAGCCCGTGCCCCCCTGCTTGTTCACGTAGAACATGGCAACTTGATTGTCCGTCTGGACAAGGACGGACTGTTGGGAGGTCAGGTGGGAGAAGGCCTTGAGAGCTAGGCGGATCGCCCTGAGCTCCAGGAAGTTGATCTGCTGAGCAGACTCCCACTTGGTCCAGAGGCCCTGAGTACGTGCCTCTTGGCAATGGGCTCCCCAGCCCAGGAGGGATGCATCGGTGGTCAGCACCCGGGTCGGCTGAGGTGACTGGAAAGGCATTCCCAATACCAGGTGCGGCTGCCGGAGCCACCACCGGATAGACGAGACCAGCGGCTCGGAGACGCGCACCAGGTCTGCTAGGCCGCCCGTGGCCTGTCGCCACTGCTGGCGGAGACACCACTGAGCAGGCCGCATATTCAGGCGGGCATTGGGGGTCACATGGACGGTGGAAGCCATATGGCCGAGCAGTCTCAGGAAGCGCCTGGCGGAGACCAGGGGCTGGCTGCGAAAGCGGTCGGCTAGGTCCATGAGCCGCTGAGCCCTGTCGAGCGGTAGGTACGCTCGCGCCTGAGGGGTGCAGCCTTGCGCCGATGAACTCGAGATCCTGTGAGGGGAGCAAAGTGGACTTTGCGAAGTTGATGACAAAGCCCAAGTGCTGCAGCAGAGTCACCGTGCGGCACGTGGCGGTGGTGACCTCCTGAGCGGACGCTGCTCTGATGAGCCAGTCGTCGAGGTACGGAAAAACATAGAGGCCGTGAAGCCGGAGATGGGCCGCCACGACCGCGAGACATTTTGTGAAGACTCGCGGTGCGGAGGACAGGCCGAAGGGCAGTACTCTGTACTGGTAATGATTTCCTGCCACCACAAACCTTAGGTATTGGCGGTGGCTTGGGTGGATGAGGATGTGCGTGTAAGCATCCTTTAGATCCAAGGAGCATAGCCAATCTCCCTGCTGGAGGTAGGGCAGAAGGATTCCAAGGGTAAGCATTTTGAACTTCTCCCGCACAAGGAACTTGTTGAGGTTGCGCAAGTCCAGGATGGGTCGGAGGCCTCCTGTTCTCTTTGGTATCAGAAAATACCTTGAATAGAAGCCCTGACCTCTCAGGTGGTGTGGCACCGGTTCCACCGCCTGATCCTGCAGAAGACCTGCTAACTCCTGAAGGAGCAACTCCCTGTGCAGAGGGGGGCGCGGAGGCTCTCCCGGAAAATAGGAGGGAGGGACCTGATGGAAGTGGAGAAGGTAGCCCTCTCGCACGACCTGAAGCACCCAGGCATCTGCGGTGATGCTGGACCACCTGTCGGCGAAGTGAACCAGCCGGCCTCCGGTGCTGGGGGGAACCAGCGGGGGGGGAGAGGCTATGCTGAGCGAGTCAAAAACCCCCACCCTGCTGAGCAGGGGCTGGTGGCGCAGGCTTGGGGGCTTGCTGCCTACGGGACCCGTTACCCCGTCCCTTGGCCTGCTGGCCCTGTTGGGGAGCTGCAGGGGCCTGATAATGGGGGTATTGTTTGTAGGCAGCCGCCTTCCTCGGGTAAAAGGTCTTTTTTCCCGAGCCCTTCTTTTTCTGGGAAGGGGCGGAGGTCTTCCTAGAAAGCCTGGTCCTGGTGAGAGTCTCAGTCTCAATTTGTGCAGCCTTTTCCGCCATGGGCTTGCCAAAGAGGTTTTCGCCTCGGCAGGGGACATCGACCAACTTGTCCTGTACCCAGGGCTCAAGGTCGGACGACTGAAGCCAAGCCTGTCGGCGGGCACCGATGCCGGCTGCGGCTACTCGAGCCGAGGCTTCAAAGCCATCATAGGCTGCCCGGGACATGAACTTTGAGCATTCCCGAATACCTGTGGACAAGGCTAGGAACCTCCGCAAGGGTTCCTCGGACAAACCAGCGGAGAAGCCGGCTAGCTCTTTAGCCAGATCCCTGAGATACATGCCCATGTAGAGCTGGTAAGTCTGGACACGACAGGCGAGCATAGAGCCCTGGAAGCACTTTTTGCCAAGGCCATCCAGGTTACGGGCCTCCCTTCCAGGAGGCACCGAGGAGTGCATCTTCTGGCTCTTAAGACGATGCATGGCCGATTCCACTACCATGGAATGGTGTGGCAACTGCGCCTTTTGAAAGCCAGGGCTCTTGCGGACTCGATAGATAGAATCGACCCGCTTGCTCAGGACCGGCGAGGAGGCCGGACTCTCCCACATGCGGAAGAGTAGTCGTTCCAGCATAGGAGGAACCGGCACAGTAAAGTGCTCCCTCGCGGGAGAGTCATACTGGAGGGCGTCGAGCTCTTCGGCTCGAGGCTCCTCCTCGGGGTCCGCAGGGAAGGCCAAAGCCTTGGCCATATCCCTAACGAAATCCGAGAACCGGGCATCCTCCGGGGGGGACTGCTTCCGAGGCTCGGACTCCGGAGAGTCCGATGGGACACACCGAGTCCGGAAAGAATCAGGTGACTCTTCCTCCTCCGACTCCCAGACCGACTCCGACGAGGACTCGGTGGGGTCGGCTCGGGCAGGGTGCGGCGCCAGCCGCCCCGACGCCGAGGGAGTCGGCGTCGGCGACCTCGGTCCCGAACGGGAGGCCGAGGGCGACCTCGACCGAGGATCGACTCGAGTTCTCATCGACTCGAGGATCGGCTCGGTCTCCGGGGTCGACTTGGACGTCGACGTCCCGGCGGTCGGGGCAGCGACGCCAGCGAAGCCAGCGAGCAGTGCCCGCTGCTGGTCCATGAAGGCAGACAATCTGCTCTCCAAGGCCGTCAACCTGAGTCCGAGCTCAGGCGACCCAGCAGCCCCCGACTCGGGCCCCGACGGCGTCGGGCCCGACGTCGGCTGACGCGGAGGCGAGTCCAGAAGGACAACAGGACTTACCCGGGCAGGCATCTCCGACTCCAGGCGAGGTCGCTTCGGGAGGTGATCCTTCTCCAAGGACCCGGGGCGGCTGTCGGGGCTATGCGACCTGGCCCTCGCGGAGCCAGGAGCGTCCACCGACGCCGCCCTCGCGGGTTTTTCCTTCCGTCGATGGTCCCCGGAGGGAGAACCCCGGTCGGAGGAGCTCCGTCGACGGTCCGAACTGGAGCCTTTCGACAGTGAGGCCTCCGACGAGGTCCGGGTACGGCTGGGGTCAGCGAAGATTCTTTCGCGCTGATGCCGCCGACTTCTCAACGCCTTCGAGGACAGTTTGCTGCAGGGCCCACAGATCAGTTCCTCGTGATCTGGGCCCAGGCAGCGGAGGCAAAGGTCGTGTGAGTCGGTGAGTGACATATTTCGGTCACACCGACCACACCGCTTAAAGCCACTGGCAGCCATCGGGGGAAAAAGGGCCCCTGCGAGGTCAAAGGACCGGGCTGCCAGGGAAAAAACGAAAACGAAAACTGACTAAGTCAGAAAAACCGAAAAACCGTTAGAGGACTCGAGACCGGCGTCGCGAGTCCGGGTGGGAAAACGACTGGCGTCGAACCGAAAGAAAAAAGGATAAATACAGAGGAAAATCAACTTTTTCGCGGGGACAAGACGGGGACGTCTGTAGGGCTCCGCGGAAAAAAGAAGACTGGCTAAGATGGCACCTTCGGGCGGGAAGACTACCGCGCATGCGCGCTGCAATTCCCAAAGGCTTTCTTTGAAAGCTGGGGAAAATTGCTCCGCGAGGGCTCCGTCGGCGCCGACGTCACCCATAAGTGAGGACTGACTTCCTGCTTGGTCCTGGAGAATAATGGATAGACTTGTATTTCTTTTGTGATTTTTTTAATTGGAGATGGAAGGGTTACTCCTGTAGTATCAGCTGCAGCTCTTTGTATTAACAGAATGGTCCATCTACATGATCAATTGGTACCATCTGATGGTGCAATAAGGCAATACCATTTCTGGAGTCACCACTACATTTCCTGCAGCAGGGACCCAAATTTGTACAAGTTTAATCTTTAATGCTATATATCTGTGTCAGACTTGGTTCAGTAGATTTACAATATTCAATATGAAGACAGGCTAGTAATTCTGCCTATGTTTTTTGCAGATGCTGCTACAGGAGACAGCTGATCTATAGAAATACCTGGTCCATCTCTGTCCTTCATACCAATGAGCAAGACTTAATCCACCTCTTCAATGGTGGGACCAGAGGATCCTCCCCCTGTGCCACTGCTTGCACCAGGCATGCCACCAGGCATACCACCAGGCATGCCACCAGCACCCTGGTAGAGTTTGGTGATGATAGGATTGCAGATGTTCTGAAGTTCCTTCTGCTGATGCTCATATTCATCTTTTTCAGCCATCTGAAGAAGCAAAGGAAACATTCAGACAGGCATTTTGCCATTTCTGATCTAGATTCCTCCTCAAGTAGGGTAGCATGACAGTTTGATGTCAGACTGAGCCAGTCAGTGCCAACGAAAGAGGCAGGCAGGATCCACCTAGGACATACAGTAGACTGACTGAAAGAAAGGGGGGTGAGGGAAGGGGCTTGCACAGCCTACTATGTCACTAATGTAGCAGTAATGAAGTACAGCTCTTGGGACCACTGGAGCTATGTTATCAAGATTGGCTGAGGCCTCAGAGAGCTTATACTGTATGGAGGAGCCAGCCAGACATTACTGAAAAAGGGGAAGACATCCTTTCTTCCTGCAGTTGCTTAGGGTGCAGTTTTAACTCTGCAATGGTCCCCCTCAGTTTGCCCCAGAACACATTCACGGGCTTAAAGAGAATAATGCTACCAATGCAGTCCGATAAAACCAGGTTTGGCTCAGCCTGTCTGAAAGTGAGCAGATGGCTCCAGTTATCTTCAGAGCATTCTGGTACATGTAGTCTAGCTTCTCCTACAATCCATTCGGTTATCTGTCCCATGCAGCCTTGTACACTAGTTTCCCTTTCTCCCCCCTCACCCACCCCCTGCCATCCTCACCTGGTTCCTGTCAAGCCAGGAAATGACCTCATTGCACTTGTCCAGGATTTTCTGCTTGTCGTCAGGGCTGATCTTGTCCTTCAGTTTTTCATCCTCTACAGTGGACTTCATATTAAATGCCAACGATTCCAGCGAATTCTTAGCTGCAATTTTCTCCCTCTGGGCATCATCCTCAGCCTTGTACGTGTCTGCTTCCTGCACCATGCGTTCAATCTCTTCCTTACTGAGTCGGCCTAAGCAAAATCCCAGCAGGAAGAATCATCAGGAAGCATGGAAAAAGAGGTTAAACCATATTTCAGTTCAAGCACTGAACCAGCTTAGGGTGACTAAATGTTATTTTAAAGAACAGCACAACTGTCTTAGGTCCTGCTTAAAACAAAGAAACTAAGTTATTGTCACTTTCCAGAGCTTTATGCTATATAGCTACGAATCATGTGACAAGCTCCACTTATTTACCATAGACCAACTTATTTTACAAATGCAATATTTTTATAATAGCGATCAGATCTCAGAATCGAATGTGGCTATATACTGCATTCACTTGTGGTGCAGTAAACTGCCTTTCAATACATCAATGATCTGTAGTATCGCTGATTTTTTATTATTTATCTTTCTCTGTATTAAATTTTTATATGTTCAATAAAACTGCGCTGCAATTAGAGCGTTATATTTTTTAATATCTGCTTGCTATTGTCTTTTTATCCATACTGTGGGGATTCTCGTGCCGTGGTTTGTCTCAATGAAAAATGGTGACTGACAGCTTTAAACCATGGTTGATCCCTCGTTGTTAATTTCTAGTCTTGCACACCTGTGTCATTAGGATGGCATTTACGGACCAAATTCACACCATAGAGCAGCTTACACCGTAACTATGGCTTTTCAGTTTGTTCAACTTCCCTAATGTTTTACTTTCCAACTGGATACATCACTTTAAAGTGCCGTAAGCAATGCCATTATACTCTTTAGCAAGCTAAATTCTTATCTGAAAGCGTCTTGTGATAAGGAAGCTTATCATAGCTCAGGAAGGAGCTATAGAAAAGGTGAAGTGTCTCTGAACAAGCAACCTGTCAGTTCTGGTAGAAATAAGAAAACAGAATTTTCCCATAAAAGACTACCAGTCCCAGAATGCACCAGGTTTCCAACAGCCATTAGAGGAGCTGAAGTGGGGAAACGTGTGTTCAATCAGGAGGGCTATGAGGTAATCCCTAAGCACTCATCTCAAAGGGCAGGGCCTGATTCAGCACAGCTGCGCTGTGTTAGGGAGGAACACTCATCTAGGCAGAATAAGAGTAGAGTTTATTCTACAGATGACCATCTTCATGATCACCTTGGATATCCAGAGAAGGATCATCAGTTTCATCTGAAGGATCATCAGAAGCAGAAGCCAAACCAGACGGACAGAGAGCGAAAGAGACCCTTTGGAAGAAGGAAGAGAAAAGCCTTTGAGAGGTCTAGAAGAGTCCAAAGCAGTACGTATACTGGGAGGTATTCCAAGGGCCAGCATACACCATTGGACTGGGGAAAGCCAGAGGAATGGTGCTGCAGAGCTAGGAATCACCAGAGGCTACCTGTGAGGGAGACGGCTGCACGTGGAAGGGACCCTAAGACCTGTGCCAGAAGGTATGTGAAGAGAGATCCAGTGTCCAGGGATCTGGATTGGAAGGCTGGACATAAGAACTGGACTACATACTGGCCAGGCTATATAGAGAGGAACTCTAGCAGCAATGGAAGCTCAGGTATGAACACTGATCTATGCCCTAGCTATAACCTTGAAAGACAGCAGGGAAACAAGTATTCTCCTGAAAATGCTCCATTGAGAGATTCATCTGTGCCAAGCCATGATATTGAACCCATGCTTGTTGAACAAGGGGGAATAGCAGATGAGGATCCTGTTTATATGGACTGCTCTCTATCTAAACTCCGTTGGTAACTTTCTATTATAAAGTACAGCAACCATCACAAAGAAATACAAATTTGTTCTTTAATCTACTCAGAAAAGCTCCTGAAGCAGGATTTGACCTACACAGTGGAAGGCAAGCCAGCTAAGGGGTTTCAGCTGGTAACTGCTAGCAATTAACCCTTACCTAATTGCTTGTGAGCTAGGAGAGAATCACTTCTGTATCTATGTGGGAAGTAATCAGAAGTTAACATTGAAAAGAACAGTTTTGTTTATTGCTTTGTGACTTTTCATTTGTTCTTTTCCTGATTTTAACTTTGTTTTTCCAAGTTAACACTGAAAGCAAGTAACCTAATTTATGTGCTACCAAGCATATCTGTGTTGGGAGAAATAACCCCATAAATAAATATCTTTTTGGCTTTACCCAAGAGCACAACTAAATTATTGTCAGCAGCTGTGTCTGGTGTGAATGAACTACATTGCCCACAATACCTTGCAAATCATATAGATATATGCACCTGCCAAGACTGAAGATTCTCACCCAGGCAGCCGTCTGACAGTCTTCAGCAGTGCCTCAATTTTTCTGAATTCCCAACGCATTAACAAGGCGCCACAGCGTTTCACTAGTAGCGTTTCTTCAGGGGACTGCCTAAGAAAAATAAAAGCATTTACCTTAGTTTATCAAGTATTGCAAAAGAAGGATCGCAAAAGGAGGAGAAAGTTGGTCTTCATGTCTAGAGAGATACTCACGGCTACTTCCATATTGATTCACCTCTCAAAAAACGCCGTGCATGCAGGATAGGGGTTACTCTACCTTTTAAACCCTTGGAAGCTTCAAAATGACCTGCCATGTTAAGTGTGTCATTTTGAAGCTTCCAAGGGTTTAAAAGGTAGAGTAACACCTATCCCGCATGCGTGGCGTTTTTTGAGAGGTGAATCAATATGGAAGTAGCCGTGAGTATCTCTCTAGACATGAAGACCAACTTTCTCCTCCTTTTGCGATCCTTCTTTTGCAATACTTGATAAACTAAGGTAAATGCTTTTATTTTTCTTAGGCAGTCCCCTGAAGAAACGCTACTAGTGAAACGCTGTGGCGCCTTGTTAATGCGTTGGCAATTCAGAAAAATTGAGGCACTGCTGAAGACGCTTTCAGATAAGAATTTAGCTTGCTAAAGAGTATAATGGCATTGCTTACGGCACTTTAAAGTGATGTATCCAGTTGGAAAGTAAAACATTAGGGAAGTTGAACAAACTGAAAAGCCATAGTTACGGTGCAAGCTGCTCTATGGTGTGAATTTGGTCCGTAAATGCCATCCTAATGGCACAGGTGTGCAAGACTAGAAGTTAACAACGAGGGATCAACCGTGGTTTGAAGCTGTCAGTCACCATTTTTCATTGAGACAAACCACGGCACGAGAATCCCCACAGTATGGATAAAAAGACAATAGCAAGCAGATATTAAAAAATATAACGCTCTAATTGCAGCGCAGTTTTATTGAACATATAAAAATTTAATACAGAGAAAGATAAATAAAAAAAATCAGCGATACTACAGATCACTGATGTATTGAAAGGCAGTTTACTGCACCACAAGTGAATGCAGTATATAGCCACATTCGATTCTGAGGTCTGATCGCTATTATAAAAATATTGCATTTGTAAAATAAGTTGGTCTATGGTAAATAAGTGGAGCTTGTCACATGATTCGTAGCTATAAAACAAAGAAACTGCATGTACAATTGTCCTCTATCATCTGCCCATTTCTAACAGAAAATTTTAATTTCATACAAGACAGACATGGGTAGATCTTGGATTTTAAAGGTGGGGCATACTGAACCACATTATTCTCCTCCTCCCCTTACACTTCTGGTTCCTCCCCCCCAGTTCTTTTTTCAGTCACTCCTTGCCCTCAAGTACATCTCCCATTCCCTTAAATTCATTTGCATCTCTTCTTCAGTCTCTCCCTCTCAGGCTTGCGACTTCCTTTTCTTCGTCTTGCTACTACTTGATTTCTGTCCATCTTCCCCCCTCTCTTCACTTCATTTCTCCATCTCCACACACTCCGTGCATGCCTCCCCCCTCCCTCAACTTTAGTCGCCATCTCTCCAAATTCCTCTCTTCCCCGTTCCCCCTAAGATCCTTCACTATCTCACCCTCTTCTTCAGGTTGCTTCCAGTTTATTGGGGCAGACACTATGGGCACAGCAGTGGACAAGCACGGTTATATGGCATGGTGAATGTGTGCTCTATGCTCTTAGGTGAATATTTTCTTTGTAACCAGGAGGGATGGGAGGAAATAACAGGACACCTAGGCAGGAAAGCATGCACAACGTTAAGTCTGTGCATGCACTGTGCAGTAATCCATGTATAGGCATATGCTAAAAAGACATGCATTAGTAATGATCCCACCCAGTCAAGCTCCCAGGTGGAAAAAGTAAATACTAGGTTTTCTGAGAGAACATCTACTTATAGATTTATACCAAAGCAGAAATTTCATATCTATATGCAGGTACCTGACCAGCTGGAAATTTGACCCAAAAATTCTAGTTACTGGCTATTGCTGCTGGGACGTTCAGGGCAGAGAGTTAAAGGAAGGCTGGTCTTTTACAAAACACGACCATGTCTGCAATAGGTTTTTACCAAGTGTGTCTCCTGCAGACTGGGGCTACATTATCAGACACCCTTTTTGTATTTTGCTCTGTTTTTGCCCTTTTTGGCAGGCTATGGTGGCGGAGCCCTTTTAGCTTGCCACCATCCAATCCGCTGATGTCACTGGAAGCCCCAGACACCCTTTTTGTAAAACCTGACGGAGGACTGCAGAGGTCAATTACACTTCCAGCCTCATTCTGCTTTTTTGCAGCATGCTGGAAGCTGCTTTTAAAGCTCATCTCAAAATGTATTCTAAAGTGGATAAAGAAATCACGTTGCAGCATGAAAGATTTCAAATCCGTTTCTGAACTCAGCAAGAAAAACTGAAATAAAAAGCTAGAAGATAGCTGGAATTAGATAATGGTGATTCACTAGTACCCAGAGGGCAGAAGAGGAGCACCACACTGCTATATATCTATCCTTAATTTTATAGTCTAAGTTATCTGTGTTTGGGGTAGACGTGACCCCTTTTATCAGGCTAAAGAAGGAGAATTCAGATATCCAGTTAGATTTATCCAAGCTATCTGAAGTCTGTCCTTACTCAGTGCACCAAAAAAAAAAAAAAAAAAAAAAAGATATAAAATAAAATTTGCCGGAGCTCCATAATGTACTCTGGAGACCTTTCTTTGGTCACAGCCAGTGGAGGGGGAGGGGAGGAGAAAATCCATGAGGCTTTTGTACCTGGGGCAAAATTTTCAAAATGGAAAGGATGCACATAGTTACAATGTCAGTGGCTACAGGCAGATAGGCTATTTGAAAATTGCCCCTAAGAGGTAACTGTAAACAGCCCTCCCTCCCCCCCCCCCCCAATGTCTTATGATCATGTTTTACACTTGGAAGAGGGCTCTTATAAAAAAAATTGCACATGCACACACAAAAAAAAGGTAGGTGCACCACAAAATGGTCTTATGTGATTTAAAAATGTAGCCCTTCCTTGGCAGAATTGCAATTATGTGAATGCCTACTTTATAAAAATACATGGACATGCATGGAGTATACATGTAGGTACGCTCCAAAAAGGTGCAAGTGTCTGTATTTGTGCACCACTGGTAAAGGGAGAGTCATTGCAGAAGACTTATAAATTATGAAATTCCCTTACACATATCTAGAAGAAAAACCTCAAGGCACTGCATAAGGGGGGGGGGGGGGAAGTCTGGCTACTCAAGATAGACATTGTCTTTGTATCAGATCATCTTTCCCCTATCCTACAGGGGACCACTGTATGCACTATACTGGTTGACTGACAGACTTTGTAGACAATGGAGTACTTAGGATACAGTGCTAATGTATCTGAGACTCCTGCCAGCATTTGCCATTTTAAATATTTCTTCAGCGAGATAGTGTGCTTGGCCAAACCCCCCATCCTCTGTATTCTGTGGCCTCACCCTTGTCGTTGGTAATGGTGATCTTGTTCTCCTTGCCAGTGCTTTTGTCCACAGCAGACACATTCAGGATACCATTGGCGTCAATGTCAAAGGTGACCTCAATCTGGGGTACTCCCCGGGGAGCAGGAGGAATCCCCGTCAGTTCAAACTTCCCCAGAAGATTGTTGTCCTTAGTCATGGCTCGCTCACCTTCAAAGACCTACATGAGGTGGGATGGAGGAGACGACAGACAAAGTAAGAGTAACTGCCTTGTTTCTTTCCCCATTAAAGTTCATCTCTCCCACCCTCATTTACCTGGATGAGCACACCCGGCTGGTTATCAGAGTAGGTGGTGAAGGTCTGGGTCTGCTTAGTGGGAATGGTGGTATTACGCTTAATAAGAGCTGTCATCACCCCACCAGCTGTTTCAATCCCCAGTGACAGTGGAGTCACATCCAGGAGCAGAAGGTCCTTCACGTTCTCAGACTTATCTCCAGACAGGATGGCCGCTTGTACAGCTGGAAATGCAGGACAACCTCATCAGGACCTGTAGGCCTGCATTCAAAGACTTACACACCGCCAACTGCTGAAGTGGCTACCCAAGACTGTTTGCCAAGATGCATCACTTTTACATGGAACACCTGTCCTACACCCTGCTCCTTTCTGGATTGTGTGCGCACTTGAGGGAGGCATACACAAGTACAAAAAGGGCATGCTTCAATTTTATGCATAAAATGTCATGTCTCAATTCTAAGTCACTAAATAACAAATGCAAGAGGCAGTGAAAGCCACAGATTAGAACTGGGCCTTATCCAGACCTATTAGCCAATTCAAGTTCAGTATTCCTGCTGCAGAATTCCAAGCTGCCCTCTAATGTTTATGACATCTACAATGACGTCTGTACACACTGGATAGTAACCACTACAACATACGATACCTACCAGCTCCATAGGCTACAGCCTCATCTGGGTTAATGCTCTTATTCAGTTCACGGCCATTGAAGAAGTCTTGCAGAAGTTTCTGAATCTTGGGGATGCGGGTGGATCCACCCACCAAGACAATGTCATGGACCTGCGATTTGTCCAGCTTGGCATCACGCAGAGACTTCTCCACTGGCTCCAGAGTTCCACGGAAAAGGTCAGCATTAAGTTCTTCAAAGCGGGCTCGGGTGATGGAAGTGTAGAAATCTGTGCCCTCATAAAGCGAGTCAATCTCGATGCTTGCCTGGGTGCTGGAGGACAAGGTGCGTTTGGCACGTTCACAGGCTGTGCGTAGTCGCCGCACAGCACGTTTGTTATCAGTTATATCCTTCTTGAATTTACGCTTGAACTCCCCCACAAAATGGTTAACCATGCGGTTGTCAAAGTCCTCGCCGCCCAGGTGGGTGTCCCCAGCAGTGGCCTTCACCTCAAAAATGCCATCTTCAATGGTCAGAATGGAGACATCAAAAGTACCTCCGCCCAGATCAAAGATCAGGACATTCCTCTCCCCACCCACCTATGAGAAGAGATAGTGGAAGTGGATTAAGCAAGGTTGTTTTGTGCAGTTCAGTTATCAATTTGCATTACAGCTACAGAAGTCTCAAGCAAACATTCCAAAACATCTACAACGCATATTGTACTAGAATAGAGAAATGGTAGATGGGTAGCAAAATATTCTCCCATCTACTGAGCTGAGAGTTACACAGAAGACATGACCCTATTATAATCAATCATATCATGTACTTGTGGAGAGCAGGTCAGCCTAGCAAAAAAAAATCCCCTGGCTCAATAGCAATGCTGCCTAGTCTAGTCACAGCCTAGTGTCACCTCCAGACTTCTCTGATGCTAACCGGTTAGCACTGGGGCGTGCAGCTGTGCCCTCTGAATATAAAAAGGTATTAACATGGTTAGCAAGTCTGTGTAAAGCTCTCCGAATATCAGGCCCTATGTTTTCAGAAAAAGATAATTCCTATACCTGGCAGAGTCACTAGATATAGACACACACAAGGATACTTTTGTATATGTTGCAACAACCGAGATACCTAGGGATGTATTTAATAAGAGTGTGCAGGGGGGGAAAAATAGTTGTTTGGGAGTTTGCCTTAAATATAGTGCGCCCTACTGCTGCTTGTGTTTCAACAAAAAGCGCATTCCTAGCATTGAACAGGAGGCCATGACAATTTGTAGAAATCCAAAAATGCTAAGTGAAGGAGAAAAAATATTAGAATGCTGGAAGTTCTGATAGGAGTTTGAGCACATTAAAGTGATGGTTATTTGAAGTGATCTTGGATAGGATTGTCCCAGTTAAAAGGCCTATGAAAACGTTTTAGGCCCCTCCCCCACATACTTGCAAAGTTATGTAGGTGTTGGGGGTGCCTGAAGAAGCCTTACTCTAGTCTCTCGTCACCCCCCTCCAAGCCAAAGGGGAAGATGGGAATCTGTCCACTTAAGGCATCCTCATTCATCTATTGACAGTTTGATTACTACCCTGATACATCTAATATAGACACACACACTATTCTCTACAGACACTGCAGGGAGTAGATCTGCTACCTTTATATAAATAGGAATGATATTGAAAAAGATCAGTAGAGAGATTTTGAAGTTCATCTACACAACATGACATTCTACATGATAGCGTAGTTACTCACCTGTAACAGGTGTTCTTCCAGGGACAGCAGAAGCAGTCCTCACATGGGCGACATCGGCACCAGAGCCCATGCAGTAACCTCTCCCCTGCTTTCAGATACACTTTGGGAGATCCACCAAGCATGTGTGGCTGCCATCCTGCCCAAGGATGCCATCTTGCCTCTGTATGACGACATAGCTCAAGATGGCAAAAAGAAAAGCAACTCCATGGGGAGGAGGAAGGGTTGCAAGAACCGATTCCTGCTGACCCCGGAGAACACCTGTTACAAGTGAGTAACTACACTTTCTCTGGGAACAAGCAGGAAGTCTGTCCTCACATATGGGACTCCCTAGCTACAGGCTACTGAAAACACATGTAAGCCACATGCTGCCCCAAAAAGCAAACTGAGGAACAGTAAGAGTACAGTTCTGTCATAAGACCTCAGCAGCAACCCCAGCGTCAACTACTAGGGAAAGCAGCTCTCCAGTAGCCTGAACACACAAAGCCAGAGGGCAGGAGTTGCCTTAAACCCCAAACAAATGGAGTACCACTGGCTGAAGGCACTGCTCTGTCTGGGACTCCTCCTCCAGGCAGTAATACGCTATGAAAGAGTGAACCGAGAACCAGGTGGCAGCCTGGCAAATCTCCAATAAGGGAACAGAGGTTTGCCACAGAAGTCGCCATGTTCCGGATACTGTCATGCCACTCCAGCAAAGACCGGCCTGACCATAGGTGGAGGTGATGCAGTCTGCCACCCAAGTGGACAGCGTATGCTTTGAGACCGCTATGCACAGGTGATTAGCATCATAGGAAAATATGTAATGGGGCTTGGTGCACTAAGTAATAGGACAATGTCCGCTTACAGTCTGGTGTATGGAGAGTGGCATCTGCCTTACTAGCATGAGAATGTGGGGAAAAAAGGTGGGAGGTGGTGGTGGAATGGAGAGCGCACCTTAGGGAGAAACATAGGGTGCATCTGAAGCACCACCCTGTTCTTACGAATCCTGTTATAGGGGGCACAAGCCATCACAGCCTGGAGCTCACCGACTCTACAAGCAGACACAAGTGCCATGAGGAAGACCACATCAGGACAGATACGTGAGGTGGCAGGAAGCCAGCGGCTCAAAGGGTGGAATTATGAGCTTTGAAAGGACCACATTAAGATCCCACGCCATCACCAGTGGATGAATGGGTGGTCGAAAGAGCAGGAGGCCCCTCTGGAAGTGAGCCATGAGAGGCTAGGTGGAGAGGGGCCTCCCCTCGAGGAAGTGATGGTGCACCGACAAGGCACTAAGATGAACTCTGATGGAGCTAGATTTCACCCTGCATTAGAGAGGTGCAGCAGGTACTGCAGCACCAGCTGGACAGAACAGAAGGGGTTGGCACCCCTTTCTGCACAGCAACAGAAGCAATGCCACTTGAAGGCATATGCCCAATGGGTAGAGTCCTTGCGCGAGGCCAGCAGGACCTCCTCCACATCTCAGAGCAAGCTGAACTGGGCCAGGGCTACCATTTCAGCAGTAAGGGACCCCAGTTTGGGGTGCAGGAGAGAACCACCCTCCTGCAAGAGCAGGCCCAAGGCGTGCCCCAGGGAGACTAGGGGTATCCACGAAAGGCTGAGGAGCAGTGGAAACCATGGCTGCCGAGGCCACCAGGGTGCTATAAGAATCAGGGTGGCCCAGTTGAGTTGGACCTTGAAGAGCAGCATGGGAGGAAAAGCAAAAATGAATCCTTCCATCCACAGAATGAGAAAGGCATTGGTCACCACCCAGAAGGATGCAGTGCTCTGGAGCAGAAGCAGGCCAGCTGAGTACTGGCTGGGCTGGCAAAAAAGATCCAGCACAAGGCAGCCCCAACGGCAGAACAGTCAGTTGGCCACCTGCAGAGGGGTCAAGCTGCCACTTATGGGGCTGGAGAATCTAGCACAGGCAGTCTGCTGGAACAATGTCTTGCCTGGGGAGGTACACCATCTTGGGGAGCCTTCCACTCTCGCTGGCAAAAGTGCACAGAAGGACTGCTTCTTGAGCACAGGAGGAGCAATTCCATACCCCCCTGCTTATTTATGTAGAACATTTGCCACCTGAATGTCTGTCTGTATCAGAACAGCCAGATGCCACAAGTGATGCTGAAAGGCCCAGAGAGCGCAGGTGATCTCCGAGCTCTAGGAAGTTGATTTGTTGGAGGCTCTCCGATGCTGACCACAGGCCCTGAGTGCAGAGGAGACTGCAATGGGCTCCCCAGCCCAATTTGGAGGCATCTGTAGTGAAGACCCTTTGAGTCACTGGCACCTGAAAGGGCATCCCTGCCAGCAGGTTCAGTGGCTGCTGCCACCAGTCAAGGGACTGTGAGGTGATGGTCATCCTGTCCTGCAAGTGCCTTATCATCTGGGACCACTGGGAACAGAGGGTCTGCTGGACCACACTGTCAAGAGCAGGTGCTCTAGGAGGCATAGCATGAGCTGGGCAGAGCAGAGTTTTGACCCCTGAACCTCCCCTGCAAGGGCTGCTAGACGCTGAGCCCTGCTGATGGGTGAGAGACTCTGGCCTGGACTGTGTCTAACAATGCTCCTATGAACGCTAGGCTTTGGGTCAGTTACAGGTGGTACTCCAGAGTGAGAATGGTGCTGCATGCTGCACCTTGATGGCTGTGATGCCTCTGACCAGGCAGTAATCCAGGTAAAGGAAAGCATATTCTCCAGGGACAGCATGAATCAGTCCTCATGAGTGTGACGTCAGCACCGACTGAGCCCATGCAGAGCATATCCCAGCTTTCAAAGAAAGCCTTTGGGAATGCCACCATGCATGTGTGGTCACCTTCCCACCCAGGGGTGCCATCTTAGTCAGGTGCCATAGCTATAACCCCTCCAAGATGGCAAAAAGGATAGCAACTCCAAGGGGAGGAGGCAAGGCTGAGAGGACCGAATCCTGCCACCCCTGGAGAACACCTGTTACAGGTGAGTAACTACGCTTTCTCCAAGAACAAGCAGGAAGTCAGTCCTCACATATGGGACTCCCCAGCTACAGGCTACCGAGGACTTGTAGGAAAAAAAGCACAGAAGAGCTGTGAGCAGTTGCCAGTGAAGGCTGAAGGCAGCCCAAGGACCACGGATGACCATGCTCCTGGTAGCCGGAACAAGAAGGGTCAGAGGGCAGGAGTTGCTTAAACCCCAAACAGATTACGAAGTACGGCCTGGCAAAAGGCACTGTCCTGATGGGACTCCCTCTCCAGGCAATAATGCACCACAAAGGTGTGAGGACGACCAGGTGGCTGTCCAGCAGATGTCCATCAGGGGCACCGAGCGCAGACTAGCCATGGATGTTGCTATCGCCTGGACAGTGTGAGCCATGACTTGGGGGTCCAGGGGAAGCCCGGCCTGGGCTTAAGGTATGCTTGGTGACTGCCAGCCCCAGGCAGCTGGGATCATAGGAGACGAAGAGATGCCCGGACCTGCGGTGGTTCCGAGTCTGCTGCAGGTAGAAGGAAAGAGCCCTCTTTCAATCCAGTGTATGGAGAATCACCGACGCCTGGTCAGTGTGGGGCTTCGGAAAGTGGGCGGCACTATCTCCTGGTTAAGGTGGAAGTCTGAGATGACCTTCAGGAGGAACTTGGGGTGTGTGCACAGAACCACCCTGTTCCGATAGAACCTCGTATATGATGCCTAGGCCATCAGTGCCTGGAGCTCACTGACTCTCCGGACAGAGGTTAGAGACACCAGGAAGACCACCTTCCATGACAGGTGCTGCAGTGAGCAGGTAGCCATGGGCTCAAAGGGCAGCTTGTTCAGCAGCATGAGAAGCACATTGAGGTCCCATTCTGCTGGGGGGGGGGGCGCTTGGATAGGAGCAGGCCCCGCATGAAGCATGAGACAAGCTGTTGCCCTGAGAGGGGTTTAACCTCGATGGGGTGGTGGTTTGCTGAGCTGGCACTCAGGTGAACCCTGACAGAGTTAACTACACCTCTCGCAGGTTGAAAAGTCTAAGTACTGCAAGACCAAGTTGGTAGGGCAGGAAAATGGGTTCGCTCAGAGCACCACACCAAGAATCGGTGCCACTTGAAGGCATGTGCCTACCTGGTAGAGTCCTTTCGTTAGAGGATATTCTTTTGGCCTATCTCCATGGGGAGATGGTAGGGGGCTACAGCAACCTGCTCAGCTGCCATGCTGTGAGGGATAGAGACCTCAAGTTGGTGTGGAGTAGCAGACCCTCCTCCTGCGTCAGCAGCTCCGGCGAGTTTCCAAGAGGGACTGGGGGTTACTTTGAGAGGTGATGAAGCAGAGGAAACCATGGTTGCCTGGGCCACCTTGGAGCCATGAGGATCACTGAGGCCTTGTCCCACTGGACTGTGAGAAGGGTCCGGACAACGGCATACAAACAGGCCTGTTACCCACAAAAGGAGGAAGGCATCTGGGGCTACCCTCTCTGGGTGTGGAGGGGACCGCAGAATCAGGAGAGTTGTGAACTTGAGGTGCTGGAAAAACAAAAAAGAGGTCCAGGACTGGGGTCCCCCAATGCTGTAAGAGCCATTGAGCTGGGGACATGGATGCCACCCATGCAGTTGGAGGACTCTGCTGAGCCAGTCCACCAATACATTGTCCTGGCCTGTGAGGTAGGTGGCTCGGATGGTCATGTACTGGCTTGTGGCGAAGGAGCACAGGGCCACCACCTCTGAACAGAGGCTGTAGGAGCCGGTCCCTCCTCGTTTGTTCAGACAGAACATTGTGACCTGGTTGTCCATCTGGACAAGTACAGCTCGGTGCTGTAGGCGGTTCCTGAAAGCCTTGAGTGCAAGGTGGATGGCCCGGAGCTCCAGCAGGTTGATCAGATACTGTGATCTGAGGGACCAGGTCCCCTGAGTGTACTACCCCTCACAGTGGGCTCTGCAGCTCAGAGAAGTATCTGTAGTCAAGACCACTTGATGTGTTGGAGCTTGGAAGGGTATGCTTTAACCATGCGAGAGATTCAGCCACGCTGAGCACGACAGACAAGGTCTGAGGCAACCGGATGATTATGCGCATTAGAGGTATGTTGAGGCAGGCATTGGGCATGACATGGACCATGGAGGCCATGTGACTGAGAAAGTGAAGCATCATCTGGGCCGAGATTGCACTGCAGCACAGCACCTTTGGACGCCAGGGACACGAGGCAGTCCGCCCTACCCTGAGGAAGGATAGCCATGGCCTGCAAAGTGTCCAAGCGAGCCCCGATGAACTCCAGGGACTGAACTGGAGTGAGATGGACTTTGGGTAATCACAAACCCCAGATGCTTCAGGAGGTGAATGATACGGTCTGTGGCCTGCTGGGCTTTAGAGGCTGTGCCCCCTGTTACAAGCCAGTCGTCTAGATAGGAAAAGACAAAAGGTGCCCTGCAGCCGCAGGAAGGCCGCAGCCACGGCCAGGCATTTTGTGAAGACCCGTGGGGCGGACACGAGGCCAAAAGGAAGCACGGTACTAGTAATGTTTCAGGGAAACCATTAAGCAGAGGTACTTTGTGCTTGAGATGGACGAGGATGTGAGCATAAGCACCCTTTAAATCCAAGGAGCATAGCCAATTGCCCTGCTGGAAGTAGGGCAGTAACGTTCCAAGGGACTTTTCCCACACCAGGAACTTGTTTAGGTTCTGCAGGTTGAGGATGAGCCAGAGTCCCAAAGAGGACAGGGGGCCAAGGAAGTTTAGGGAGTAGATCCCCCGTCCTCTGAATTGTGGTGGGACTGGCTCTACTGTCCCATCCTTTAGGAGGCCTGCGAGCTGCTGACTCAGGAGGGCCTGGTGCTGGAGAAGCCATCTTGGCTCCCCAGGGAAGTATGGAGGGGGGGTGGGGAGCTGGCCTAAATGGAGGGCCCAAGCAGCAGTGGAGACTGACTCCCTCCTGTGGTATAGGTGGACCAGATGCCCCGATGGACAGCTGATCTGTCAGCAGATGAGAGGCTATGCTGAAAGGCATCAAAACCCAGAGGACAGCTGAGCCGTGCTGGGGTTTGGGTCTTGGGGCCCTTTGGCTTACAAGGGCCATGCTCTTGCCCCGACTGCCCTGTAAGGGGGGGGGGGGTCAACAATGGTGTTTAAGACAGGTAGCCTGTATGGGAGCCCCTTTTGGTGGAAGGCTTCTTGCTCTGCTATTTCTTCCTGGGGAGGGAGAAGTTTTCCGGGGAGAGGCAAATATGAGTGATGTATTCTGTTTCAATTTCTGCTGCCTTATCCTCTATGAGCTTGCCAAATAGTTGCTCTCGAGGCAAGGGACATCCAAGCAGCTTCTCCTGAACCCACTGCTCCAGGTCAGAGGACTGGTGCCAAGCCTGCCGGCAGGCTCAGATGCCAGCTGCCACCACCCAGACAGAAGACTTGAAGCCATCATACATCGCTCACGAGAGGTACTTCTAGCTTGCTCCGGACAGACTTGGAGGGCCTGAAAATGGAGATAGGCTTTGCGGCAAGCCTTGACGGAGACTCTGAGCTCTCTGGCGAGGTCACGGAGGAACATCCCAATGTATAACTAAACTTGTATGCAGCATGATAGCATGGGGCCCTGATAAGCGTGTGCTCGCAGGCATTGAGGGTATGAGACTCTCTGCCTGGTGGGTCCAAAGAATGAGAATGAATTTGCTGCTTAACTGAGTTCTGTTTGTCTCCACATATTTATCTATTTGTCCTTATCGGTGGGTTCCCTTACCTACTCCATTGTGTGTGCCCACAGTTGAGGAATAGCCTACTGGCCAGAGACACTTAGGTTCCCACCCACCCTACCCACCCCAGGGGCTACATTGCTTATATAGTGGTCACATACGTGCCATCTATTGTTCCTAACTTGGGTTAAAGCCCACATCTTCATCGTTTATTATTCTTCCTCTTCTGGGACTGCTTAAACATGTCGTGTATTCAGTGCAATAACTGCGGTACTTTCATTCAAAGACGAATCATTTGGAGCCTAAGAGCTTGTCCTATATGCCTAAAGTCAGCTGCCATGCATGAAGAACTGACTACTAAGGAAAGACCTAGCTGCCATGCATAAAGTAGTGTCTCTGAGGGAGGAACTGGCTGCAATGAAGCGCACCTCTTCTAGAATACAAACTGAACAAAGTCCACCACCGCTCCCACAAAGAATCAAACACCCCAGGAACAAATGGATCACAGTAGGTTCTGGTAGATGTGATCTGTAAAGCAGAGACATCCCATGCATCAAGAGATCCCTGCACAATGCCTTCTCTGCCTTGGCTAATGAGGATGCCCAATCCAAAGAAACTGAAGGGCCCTTAAATGAGTCAGAAAATGCCCAATCTCCTGATAAAGCACCAAATATGAAGAAAACCTCAAACAGAAAACTACTACTTGGAGATTCCATCAGAGGCACCAACTTGGTAACACAGTTCAAAGGAGAGAAGATAGTCATGTGCCTACCAGGCTCTTCAGCCAGCAGGAATACAAACCAAGTTGTTGAAATACTTAACGCAAAAAGTGAACATTCCAAACTTGATATTATCCACTTGGGCACAAATGACCTGGCTAGAAACAGTGCCTCTACAGCCCAAAAGGACTTCCAATCTCTGGGAGAGAAACTCAAGCCCATTGTTAACACTGTTGCATTCTCAGAAGTTCTACCTGTTCTTGGTAAGGGGACAAAAAGGCTGGATCACATTAACAGCTTTAATACATGGCTCCAGACCTGGTGCAAACAAGAAGGATTCAGATTTATTGGCAACAGACTATACTGTGCTGATGGACTACATCTCTCTGTCTCAGGGAAAATAATCTTAAGTGAAAAATTCAGGCAGTATGTGGATATGCATTTAAACTAGGAAAAGGAGGTGACTGATGTGGAAGGTCAACATCTGCATGCCACCCCCTGCAAAAGCAGATCATAATAAACAGCCACACTTTTAAACCACACATCAAAAACAAGTGGGAAGAACAAAATCAATGCACAATACACACAAGCCAGGTAAATGCTGGAAAGCAATGAGCACAAATGCTCGAAGCTTAGCCAACAAAATTCCGGACCTGGAAGCCCTAATGGTGGAAATGGATTTGGACATTGTGGCCATTACAGAAACATGGTATAATGAATCACGATTGGGATATAGCCATAGCTGGCTATAATCTATTCAGAAGAGACAGAGAAAATGGAAAAGGAGGAGTAGCAGCCTTGTATGTCAAAAGCAATGTTAAAACACAAAAAAATGTGTGCTCAATGTATCTTCCATGGAACTTATTGCATACTCAATTTAAATCAAGAGGGGGTCTCAGACTTCTGCGCACTCCAAAGATGGACTTCTTAAATGCCCAACCAATAATGCTTACTTAGCATCAATGACTCCCCAGTGATATTTTCCTTGCATAACAGAGCGAATAACTTCTTTTAAATGGCTTCCAACAGGTCCTTATCTCAAAAAAGTACTTAACTTAAAACAAACAATCTTCACAGCCAATAGTACTTCACTCAGGCCCGTTGATCCTTCTTGTTTCGCTCAGGCTGGCTGATCCCAACGCCCTCTATCGGCACCAACGCGTTTCACTGTATAGTTTCCTCAGGGGATCACTATTCGTTTCCAAAGTTGTAATTGATGCTGCCCACATCTAAACCGCTGAACTTAAAGCTTCCAAGAGGCTTCTCTCTATGAAAACTGCTTCCTCAGGGGGGATACTTTCCAAATACAAAAACTCCATATGCAGAACACACAGCTGTACTGCTAAGCGGCTCCTTCCAAATCTGCACGTTTGTACGGATTTGCAGGCCGATTTGGAAGGAGCCGCTTAGCAGTACAGCTGTGTGTTCTGCATATGGAGTTTTTGTATTTGGAAAGTATCCCCCCTGAGGAAGCGATTTGAGTCGCGAAATGCTTGTAAGCACTTGGTCTGAGGCGTCATGGTTGGAGTGCCGAAAATATCTACAATGAATGCAAGATAGTTTATTTGCTTGGCTCTCCAGTTACCGGGGGGGTTTTATGCAAAAAGAGGTCGCTGATGTGAAATGGGCTATATATAATGGTGTTTGACTGAGTTACAGAGTCACGGTAAACACTGGCCCAAGGTTACTGAGACCTACTTCTGCATATGAATTGGAGTTAACCACGATTATATACATGTGAAGATTATAAATGTGTTAAGACTGATCATCACGATTGTTTTGCATAAATTTGTTGTATTTGAGTGTTTTTTTAGAAGGGTTTTGGAATATTAATCTTATGGCATCCATCCTCTCTACACTAAAGCCATGTAAGATACCCCTATTTAGACCTCTGGCCCTGCACTGCTGGGGTTACTGTTTAGAGGATAGGCTTATCACCTTTTTATCCAGCCCATAGGCTATGGCAGCTGCCGTGGGTTCATTGATGATCCGGAGCACATTGAGGCCAGCAATGGTCCCTGCATCCTTGGTGGCCTGGCGCTGGGAGTCATTGAAGTAGGCTGGCACAGTGACGACAGCATTGTTGATAGTCTGAGAGAAGGAAAGAGGCAGAACACATGAGAACGTGAGAAACCTGCACCTACAGGCCCCAGTCTATGACTACCATCATGTCCTGCTTTATCAAGTGTCCCTACAGGGAGGCTACCTTGACAAAATTCTTGGAATCTTGGAGCATGCCACCGAAACCTAGGTCACAGTGCATGCTCCCACCCCCCAAAATGGTATATTGCAGTTTCTTTTTTAGGTTTTAGGGCCTCATTTACTAAGACTTTTTCCCCCCATAGAAAATGAAAAAGAAAAAAAAAAAACCCCAAACCACACATCTTAGATCAGGCTCTTAAGCCACTGCACAGAGCTAACAGAAGAGGGATTCCATTCTCCCACCAACCCTACTGGCCGTGTGTGTGTGCAGGCAGTGGAAGTGGGGTGCTTACCTGTGTGTGGTGCCTGTGTGCATTTGCATGTGTAGATGGGGTGCTTGTATGTGTTATGGTTGGGGGAAAGAGGGGAATACCCCTTTTGGCATATACAGATTGTGTTCTTTTGTCCACACGCATTCATCTTTTTAAGCTCCAATCCTTGCACACACTCCAGTCTCTCCCCTTAGCACTCCCACCTCTCTATTTTTTTTAAACTATTGACCTTTTAAATTTTTGCTGTCTCATTCCCCTCCCCCCCCCCAAAATATATAGTTTTCCTGTAAGCCTGATCACAGCTGTCTGCATGCAGGTGATGGGATGCCCAGGGCAGTCTGTTACCTTCTTGACTCAACCTTCCCCTATTGTTGTGCTCACAGATTGTATCCCTGTGGGCAGAAGAGGGAGGCCGGGCCAGGAAGCTAACAGGCTGCCCTCGGGGCCTCAGCACTAATTGTGGCTCTTGTCTTATGCCCATGAGGTATGGGATCCTCACGGGCATCCTGCTGCCTTAAGCCACGATCACCTTCCTCTCCTGTTCTGAATGCAGATCAGATCCCACAGGTAGACAGAGGGGGTCTCCTGCTGCATCGCATTTTTTGAAGGAGTGAGGCAAGAAAATTCCAGGCACCAGGTGCAAATTTCTGGTCATCATGGTAACCAGATGCCTGAGATTTATCAAGCCCTGGTTTAACAGTCACTGGCCCCATATGCTTTTGTCAAGCTCACTGGTCTCACAGTGCTGCTATTTATATGGCCACTAGGAATCACTAACAAGTGTGCTTTCCCTCTGCCTCAGTTGCTATGGTAACTTAAAAAGCAGATATAATCAAATCATTCACTTCCTAGGGGCTAACACTTAAGACTCCAGAAAAACACAGACTACTGTAAAAGTCTGGTTAGCCAAAACAAAAAAACATTCTCATCCCCTTCTGTCCTCACCTTTCCCAGGTAGGCCTCAGCTATCTCCTTCATCTTGGTGAGTACCATGGAGGAGATCTCCTCTGCATAGAAAGACTTGGTATTTGCTTTGTACTCCACCTGGACCTTGGGCCGCCCACCATCATTAATGACATGAAAAGGCCAATGTTTCATATCAGTGTGGACCACAGGATCGTCGAAACGTCTGCCAATAAGCCGCTTGGCATCTGCAGAGATATGGTAGTTCCTGAGAACTGGCACATATCGGATCACAGAAGTTCCTACTACTGTGTTAAAGTCAAGGCCAGCATTTAAAGCATGCAATAGTTCAGACCGAGCATAAATAAAGGCAAGGATAAAAATAAATATAAAAAAAATTAAAGCCATAGTGTTTTGATATTTGGATGGAATGCGTGCTGAAAGGCCACTATTCTTCCCTTGCAAATGTCTTTCCCCAAATTATCCCTTTAAGTTTTGGCTTGTGTTGTTGACAAGTTTGATTTTTCAACATTTATCATGGGAATTTACCTTAATATCAATTTTTCCCTATGCAGAGACAGTTTATGTAAGATTTCACCTTCTTGTACAATAAAGTTTGCTAGATATTTGAACTGTTTGCACATAAGCCTTGGATGTGAAAATCCTGCATGGAAAGTATTTGTAGTCGAGAGTTCTTTAGGTACACAAGATCATGGCTTTTTGTACACGCCTAGACAAGCAGAGAGATGTGTAAAGAGCCGTCAGGGGCACAGAGTGTAGCTTTCCTTCAAGCCTGTTCTGCTGCCATGAATACATACTCACCGAAAACTGTGTTGGCAGGGTTCATAGCCACTTGGTTTTTGGCAGCATCTCCAATCAGTCGCTCTGTGTCAGTGAAGGCTACATAGCTGGGTGTGGTCCTGTTGCCTTGGTCATTGGCAATGATCTCCACTTTGCCATGTTGGAAAACCCCAACACAAGAGTAGGTGGTACCAAGGTCAATCCCTACTGCTGGACCCTTTGACATGGTGGCTGGAACATACCAGAAAAATATAAAGGATTGGACATGCGCAATACAAAGGCCATGAGCTACACTGCCAGTCACACATATGCATATAAGAAAACCATACACTTACCAACACAGGCACTCGCGTGTTCTAATATATTAGCACTAAAGACATGCTTAGACATACACAAATACATTACTGGCCATGTCTACTCAGCCCCCCCCCCCCCCGACCTTCACCATTCCAGCAGCACATACTAAGACGGTAACAAAGTGCTTAAACAGAGATACAGTAATCTCCTGCCATGTGTACCCACAGCAGCTTTTTCTTTGAATGGCAAGCTGCTTGGGTCTTTGGAAGTTTGTCTGCCAGATCCCGAATTCTGTTGTTCTCCCCCCCCCCCTCTCCACATTGGCAGCTAGACAATCAATAGCTGGCAGAGCTCAGTGTTTCCGTATGTATTGCAGAACTTTCCTTTGCCAAATTACAAAAGGCACCCCAGTGTCATCCCTTACATGGAAGGACTAGTCAGGGTAGGTGGGGAGAAGCAGCTTGGCTGTGGCCTCTTTCTAGAAAGAGCTGAAACTGGCTCCCTTTCAAAGGGTGTGGCTCCCAACATCCACCCTCTCTCCATGCTCAGAGCCTCTCAGAGTAACAACCAGACTTTAAGGAAGGATGCCACAAGAACATCCATCAGTGAGTCCCTGTATAAAAAAAAAAAAGCCACCAGACCACGACTGCACTGTGGATCCCTGCTGCTTTGCTGGTCTATTGCAGGATTACAGAGGTGCTTCAATTTCAGGCTGTATTCTCTACGAGCAGTTATCTGGCATATCACTGGACAATGAATTCCAATGGCTCACCAAACCCTAGAAAAACACAAACTGAGCTTTCTATTTTATATGCTCTCTGCAGTGGCCAGGCACAAAGATAAACTAGGGAAAGATGTAGATTACATATCTGGCCTAGAAGTTCTGAAAAGAAACATGATTACTTTTAGAAGTTTTTGCACTAGTAGCTGAAATAAGGGGGGGGGGGGCGAGGGCAAAGAAGGAGTCAGCTGATGGATAACGGTAATCACATCTCTTAATATAGAGAGCTGCCAAGTTTTCCTATTGCCATGGAGGGAGTGGGGTTTGTTTCCTATTCTGTTTTGATATTAAAATACTAGAACAGTGTGAAGTTTGTAATCTGATTCTGTCCAGTTAAAGCAATATTATAGGTCCCATAACGCACCCAATGGCAATGTTAGAATCCCGAGACTGACTCCGAGCCTCCCCCCAACTTCATCCTCATGGCAGCATTTGCCGTGTACTCTGCCAGCACCACATTCAAACTTCAGAAGACTTGTATAAATGCCTCAACAGAAAAGCCTGAAGCTTGGAATAATCAATTTAAAACAGATCAACCCTGCCCATGAGTGGCTGTGCTACTAGCGAAAGCCCGACGTTTAAAGGCAACACATCTTCCTGGAGGCTCACAAGGTACCCCACCTATCTCTTTAGGTGAAGGCTGGCGAGGAGAGGCTTGCAATCTGTGCCGTTTTGTTCCTGCAGACTGCCCTAACAGCCTTTGGCCAGAGTCCAATTGCAGCAGCTAGGCCCACAAGGACAGAGGTGGTCAGAATCAGCCACATAAAAAACTGGCTTTATTTTCTTTTACTGTGGAGTAGTACAGACTTATAGGGTTCCTGCCTCAACAGCTTATAATATGCAGGACAAGACCTCCAGTGAAAAACAAAATTGGTGGCATAAGCAAGACTGGAACATGAATTCTAGTTAAAAATATTCTGAAGTGTTTTTCACATTTATGCTTAAAAACTAAGCTTTTTCTGGCTGTATTTTTATCCTCAAGGCAAAAGGATTAAGAAACTACTGACATTTTCCCCAAAACAGTGGGCGTCTTATCTCCTCTTGTAAATTAATAGTAGCAGTAGCAGCATTGCTACAAGCATGTCCTGTTATGACAAACTGGAAAGTATTAAAAAAAAAAAAACCACCACACACCATTTACTGCACAATTATGTGTCATTTTTAGCATACAGCATTAATGGAGAGGGAAAGCCAAACAAGTACAGGAGTCAAGTGCCAGAGGTGTGCCAAGTACCCAAACTGCTGCGTATGTTTGCAACTTTAACCCTTTCCACTCAAGATAAATTTTCTACATTGCTCTTGCTAGATCAGGATACATTTTAACATGAAACCATCCAAATTACAACAAATATGACATACATTCTGCAGTAACTAATCGTGTCCCACAGGTCGGGACTTATAGGCCATAAAATTCATATGTCCTACAGGGTGGGGCAAAAGCATTTGGAATGGGAAAGTTTAAAATGTCCCATGGATGGGACAGCTGAGTGGACAGGTCTTCCTCTGGTGATAACCTGAGATCACGAGCTCAAGGCCTTTTCAAGAGCTGACATTAGGTAACCAGATGGCAGGTAAAAGGCCTGTTTGATCCATCCAGTCTGTCTTGCCATTCCCATCTGCACTGCTCTAGCTAAGGATCACACCCGGCTATCTGCTGTAAAAGCCCGAATACCTACAGGAAAAACTAAATTCCTTATCTAAGTCCTCTTTGCATGCCGCCCTTTCCAATTCTGTGGAAATGAGTACTGAGATTCCCAATACCTAACCCCCAACATCTCCCCTGTGCAGGGCCACTGCAAGTGTATTAACTGCCCCAAACTGTCAGCCTTGTGCAGCAGCCCCACCCCCGCCACCCAATCGCTTAATGGCAGGGAGATCCAAAGCAGAGTTTGGTAATCCAAAATCTCATACACCATCACTGCCCCTCCCAGAACAAGCCAGTAAAAAATGCAACTTAAAAGACATCAAATCAATATTCAAAGCAAGTTGCACATAAAATTAGTAATATATTCACTAAATAATTTGCCTAGCCATATATTTTCAAAACTTCTTATATGGATAGTATCAGGCCATTTAATAATTTAAAAGATCCAATACTAGGTGTAAAAAGGGGCAAGGTAAGAGCATTTACTGGCCGACAGTCAGCCTTAGAAGAATTTCTACATTTAGCTTTAGGCCTGACTAGCAGGCCTATCCTAGACAGATATTGCTGGTATGGTGCCGACTACAACCGTCTAGTCTGCACCACTACCTGTTCTGATAGCAGTACCAAACACAGTTTTAAGTTAAATGCTGTTGCTGGCAATTTACTTAATCTAGTCACTGTTCCACACTCAGACACACAATTCGCAAAAGCCATTTACTTGGGAGAATGGGTTAACAGAACGTTACCCATCCTCCCTGTGCAGGGTTGGCCCCCACCAACTAAGCAAGCCTAGGCAGTTGCCTTGTGTGCTGGCTTGGGAGGGGGGGGGGGGCGCGGCACAACTACAAAAAGTGCTGGCAGGGATCCCTACTCTGCAGTTTGAGACTAGCTGGCAGGGCAACACACAAGTGTCTGGTTTACAGCTCCTCACTGCTCGTGGGTGCGTCTTATGAGAAAAAAAAAAAGTGTGCAGGGTTATTAAAGGCAGATGTAGATTAATTTGCTTACAGCAGTGCTTCTCAATGCTTTCCTGGGAGGCATACCTAGCCACTCATGTGCATATGGCATTGCGGATATCCTGCAAACCTAATTGGTTAGGTGTGCTTCCCAAGAAAGCATTAAGATGTGCTAGACTGGGGTGACCAATACCCCTTCACACGCCCTGTCCTTACAGGTAACATGCACAGCAATGAATATTTGCTTTTCTATGACTCAAGATCTATTATTTTGCTCCAATTGAAGATATCATCCTAGGCATAACATAAAAAAATGCCGTACTTGGTCAAACCAAGGTCCATCAAGCCCAGCATCCCGTTTCCAACAGTGGCCAATCCAGGTCACAAGTACCTGGCAGGTTCCCAGAATGGCACACAGGTTCCACAATGCTCATCCAAGGGCAGGCAATGGATTTCCAGGTACTCTTTAATAATGGTTTATGGACCTTTCCTCCAGAAACTTGTCCAAACTTTTTTAAAGCCCAGCTACGCTAACAGCTTTTACTACATCCGTCGGTAATGAATTCCAGAGTTTGACTACCCACTATGTAAAAATATGTTCTTATTACATTAGTCTTAAATGGGTTACATAAGCAATCACCTAGTATGCCTAGAGGGTTAAGCCAGACCTCTGTCTCTGCTAGAGAAGTGCCTGGAACAATAGCAACCACTGTACAACTCCATGTAATGCTGATGTTGGGTCAAAGATTCTGACAAATTGTACATGATCTACAGTGTAATATGTAATAGCAAACAAAAATCCAGGGCCCAACTTTTGACCGTTGGAAGTCACACCATATTATAGGAGTATACGGTAGGCCACAGATATTTCCTGTCAGCCTCTTCTCATGAGAATGTGGGCTTACAATTTAAGTACCTTCCTCTTTGATTGAAGCTTACTAAGTATTTGAATGTTTGTTCTATTTCCTTTCCCACCCCCCTCACTCTTCTTTCCTCTTGGGCACAGATTTGCGTGGCTTAGTTCTTTGGAGTTGGTATTGCTAGTCTTCTACCATTTGTGTTGTAGGCCACAATATAAAAGCTTATCATTTTTACAAAATTTTCATAGTAACCACCATTTCTGAACCAGTGTTTAGTTGCTCAATTTCCTTATGATCCCAGAACTATACACAGCATGGGCGAGGTCTCACCAATAACCTGTACAGGAGCATCACCTCCTTTTTCCTACTGCCGAGTATACCGTTACTAAATATCAAACCAACTGGAGAAAGCCGTCACACCCAATTCCATTTCTGATATTAGGTTTCCCCAAAGAAGCCCCTTAGGAGTTTTCAGCTTGAATACTCAGCTACTTCTGCTGAAGTAATTAAATGCGAGAATTTAAAAGAAAATGAAATAAGAGTGTATAACAGTTCTGGAAGCCTTGATTGGCGTTACTGCTCGTTTTGAGCTCATGCTATATTTAAGCACCTCTTGCATTTATTGCACTGACTTTAGTAACCTTCATGGCATCTGAGATGACCATATTACCCTTCAATCTTTCTTGTCCAGCAGTTAGCAATTCTAAGTGAAGGGAGCTAATTATTTTTTTGTGCCTCAGATACAGGATCCCCCCCCTCCCCCTTTTAAAAATCACCAGGTGTCACTTCCCAGATCCAGCACTTTTTGTCATTTAAAACTTCAAGTTTTAAGTAGTCCATATTTTTGGATGGATTGCCTTTACTTCAGCCTACTTATTATGGTAATGCCTTCCATCCACCCCCCCCCACCCCCACCCACTGAGGAAAATGCAATCAAAAATCACTTCAAAACAGGTTTGAAAAACACTTTTATAATGAGGCATTTAGAAATCTGAATTGAACCAAATACCTGGGGATCTGGAGACAAGAAAAACTCTTTATCCCCCCCCCCCCCCCCAAGTTAGCAGCACCTATTATAATTTCCAATATTAATAGAAGGAAAGAAAACTACTTCACTGAAGCTTGACAAGGCCCAAGAAACAGCATTAAGAAATTAAACTAGATTTGTGAAACAATGTCCTAAGGTCCTGTGATCTCTTCTTTTCTAGGTGCTAAACTTCAGCAAATTTTGCATAGTTGTTTCCACTTGTTACACTGACAAGTCACTATTTACCTGCCTCCCCAAGTTGCTACTTTGTGAGCTGGGTCTATACTCAGTCTCTCCTGGAACCCTTTGCCTTCAAGGGCAAATTAACTTGTTTGAGCTATCATAGATTAGGGCTTGCTCTAGACTACAGAGTGCCCTGCGCAAAAGCTAAAACCTCTCCCTTAGTTGTGACAGCTAGATCACAGCACACCCTCTGTTGGTGGAGGAGGAATAAAATCAAGGTCCCTGGGCCACCAGAGGTTTTTTTTTTTTGTTTGTCAAGGGGGTAGGGAGCACAGCCTGGATCATCTGAGGTGACGTGTGGAGCTTCACCTCAAGATGACCCCGTTTCTCTGGGACAGCATGCCAGACTTGCACCAACTTTCACGCACTGGGCAATTTGCATATTACATCCCAGCACAGAGTCAGCGTTAAAGCTCTAGCGCAGGGTTTCTGCATTGGCCTGAATGTATTATGTTGCCTTTGCTGTACCCCCTAAGCAC
Organism: Ichthyophis bannanicus; assembly: GCA_033557465.1. Lineage (NCBI taxonomy): Eukaryota > Metazoa > Chordata > Amphibia > Gymnophiona > Ichthyophiidae > Ichthyophis > Ichthyophis bannanicus. The sequence continues at coordinate 122,621,328 of CM066039.1, read as the reverse complement.
CACCCGTATACCCTTTACATCAGGACACCTGATGACATCCTGATCAAACATCCTCTTCATGCTCTTGAAGTGCTGTATCCTATTCATACTTTGATGGGGCTCAATACTGAACACACACCATTATGATTATTAAACTTTAAATTTTCCCTTGCCATTAGGCTGGTAGAAATAAAGGCCAAATTATGAAAGGTTAATAATACCTATAAATTATCTAACATGGCAGCCACACTTTCAATTTTTCACTAGCAGGTTCAGTGCAGCCTCCCTTCAGATGGGATTTACCACTAAATTGTCTTGAGTAATACCCCTCATAGGGCAGCCAGGACTTTTGTGCCAATGCGATGCTACAGCAGAGTTATTTCCCATCTGGTGGTTTGAGGTCATTTATAGTTAGGATGTTGCAGGAAGAAGCCGTCCTAATAATCATATCTGTAGTATAGACATTTTCCTATGTTGAAGGCATGCATAGTTCCGCTATAGAGAGAGTCTCCCAATTTTTTTCCAGGGCAATAGATAATTCATAGTCTCCTTGCTCCTCAGATATTTTAGTGTGCTACTATAAAGCCACAACTAAGCATCTTTGCACCCATAGCAGATAAGCTTGTGTCCCCCCCACCCTCAACTGAAGCCCTGTTCCTCTCCCCTTACCCAATAAGGGGTCCTCTTTCCCTACAAGCCAGATGTTAAGAGTTGCAAGTACAGAAGCCCAGGAAGGATTAATCTAACTAATGCCCACACATCCCTGAAAAGGGTTTTGTGCCCTGGGTAGTTTTCCCTCTTACCCATCCTTAATTACAATCCTGCATTAAATGTAAGTGACCTCCCCCATTTTTGCCCCATACTGCTCTTAAACTATGGGATAGTCACCTCCTCCAATCTTGATTTTCATCCTACACAATAGCAACCATATCTAAACCTGCATCTGCTCCACTAGCCTCCACATCATTAGTTTTGATAGTAAACCTTTGACCATTCAGACTCAGAAGATAATTGTAGATAAAGGCCATAAGGCCTGTCTAGACAAGTTTAATTTTTGTTGCATTTCTTAGGCCCCAGTTCTTGCCTTTTAATGTGTGGGACCTCCGCACTTATGAGCTCTTCAATTTTTCACTGGTTTGTCTTTCACTACCCCTGGAAGACTGCTCTATGCGTCTACCTCCCTTTCCAAGGGTCAAATATCCTGGAGCCATGGTGCATCCTGGTATATAACCCCTTGTTTCCATGGTTTGTGCATAAAGCATTTGACTACTTTAAATGCTGTCTCTTCTCCTCTAGGATATACACCTTTGGGTCTTTAAGTCTTCGCACAGCTGTTGCATAATTTTGCTAACCCCTCTTTCAGCTGCTTCCACACTAATACTCTCCAAGATGATCTTTTGCCACCTACCTGTTTACCTTTATTTCTCTTTTTCCGTTAGTCTCAATTTTGTCAGTAAAACAGAGAAGGGAAAGCTACCAAAAATTTTCATCCCTTCAGATATTACTGTGTTTAGGAGAGCAATCTGCACCCTCCAATACTTTGTTTGGATACTGGTCTAGGTAACTGGCTGACTCAATCCCCCACCACCTCCAAAACTGTTCTCCCCACACCAGTCTTTCAACCATGGAGTGAAATTTTTGGATAATGCTTCTTCCTATTCACCTCTTGTAAGCAAATAGCACTTACAAGACCACAGACTGCATTACTTGCCCACAATCCCTCCAAATCTTATTTGATTTTATACTGTAAGCTGCATTGCAGTACGTGCATTAAAAGAAAATGATACCGCTTTCCAATCTTTTCCCCAACTCATCTCCAGCATGTTTAGTAGTTCCTAGGTATACAATGATGTACAGTACAATCAGGGCCAGCCCAACCATTAGGCAAATTAGGCAGCTGCCTAGGGCAGCAGCTTCTTGGCAAGGGGGGGGGGGTGGCAGAGAGCAGGGCATTCAAAACTAGACAGATTTAGACAGCCAGAGAAGGGGTTGGGCATAAGGTTTGCCTAGAGTGCCAACATTGTGAACCAACTCTGGTGTTGGCCCTGAGTTCAGCTTCCTACTGCATTTCATGAGCTATCCTCTGGCTTTTCTGCTCATTCCTCCAAATAGACACAGCAGAAGGAAACCAACCTCCCCTTTCCCTGTGGCTATTTCACAATGATACCCTAGAAGTTTCCCCGCTTAGGTAGTTTTGCCATCTCCTAAGCTTCTGGTTACAGAAAATGCCACTTTAACCCCTATTTGGGATGCTCTCTCCCACCCCCTCCCCATATGGCTCGCACCATTAATATGATAGAGACCTTTTATATCAGAGCAAGACATGTTAAGTTTCTGCAAACCACAAGCTCCCACGGCCGACCCTAAGATAACAGGACTCAGCGAGAACTTATCACAAGCAGAGTCAGTGCAACGGTAATAGATGTCCTAGACCAGCGATGGCGAACCTATGGCACGCGTGCCAGCTGTGGCACGCGAAGGCCTTGCAGCTGGCACGCGGGAAGGTCCGCAAAAAAGAAAAAGCTGGCTCTGACTGCTGCCGCGGACGCGGCAAGGGCAGAATGCAGTGTCCCGCGGGGCCCCCTCCGCCCGCTAAGCCCCTCTGCAAGGGCTTTCAGATTCGCGAGGGAGAGCGTCTCCCTCGCGTCTCTGTTAAGCCCGCAGGGGCTAATGGGAAATTTCCCATCAGCCCCTTTAGACGCGAGGGACTGATGGGAAATTTCCCATTAGCCCCTGCGGGCTTAACAGAGACGCGAGGGAGACGCTCTCCCTCGCGAATCTGAAAGCCCTTGCAGAGGGGCTTAGCGGGCGGAGGGGCCCCGCGGGACATTGCATTCTGCCGCAGCAGCGGCAGCAGCCAGAGCCAGCTTTTTTTTTTTTTAAATTTGCCAGGGGGGGAGGGGTTAGGACTTCTAATGGGCTAGGGGGGGGGGGTTAGGACTGCTAATGGGCTATGGGGGGGTTAGGACTGCTACCGGGCGAGGGAGGGTTAGGTCTGCTAATGGGCTACGGGGGGGTTAGGACTGCTAAAGGGCTAGGGGGGTTATGACTGCTAAAGGGCTAGGGGGGGTTAGGACTGCTAAAGGGCTAGGGGGGGTTAGGACTTCTAATGGGATATGGGGGGGTTAGGCCTGCTAATGGGCTATGGGGGGGTTAGGACTGCTAAAGGGCTAGGACTGGTAATGGGCTGTGGGCTGATGGGGGCTGTCTGGAAATGGGATGATGAGGGGTTAGGACTGGTAATGGGCTATGGGGGGGTTAGGACTGGTAATGGGCTATGGGGGGTTAGGACTGGTAATGGGCTTTGGGCTGATGGGGGCTGTCTGGAAATGGGGTGATGGGGGTTAGGACTGGTAATGGGTTATAGGGGGGCTTAAACTGAAAATGGGGTGATGGGGGTTTGGGACTGGATGTGGGTTGATGGGGGGGGCTAGGACTGGTATTGGGTTGGGGGGTTGCTCGGACTGGAAATGGGCTGATGGGGGGCTAGGACTGGAAATGGGCTGATGCAGGGACTAGAAGGGAATGGATGCTGGGTGAGGTTGGAACTAGAAGGGAGCTGATGTTGGGGGAGGATTAGAATGGGATGGGGCTGGGAGAGTAAAATGGAGAGGGGAAAAATATTTTGTGTGGGAGGGATAAAAAATCTACAATTGGCCGGGTATTGGGAGAGTAAGTGGGGATTGAGGATGGAGGGGTAAAATTTGAGTGGATGAAATAGGAATGAGGAAAGAGCAAAAGGAGAAAGATTAGTATGTTAAAGCGGATGTAGAGAGAGAGAATGGAAAAAAAAACTAGAAGAGAGAAGAAAGGACAAATGGACAGCAGATGATGGAGAGTTAGCAGAAAACATGAAGAAACCAGAAGAAAGTGGCTGGAGCAATTGCAACTGTGTAACTGAGCTGAGGTGTTCTGTTTATATAATTCCTTTTTGACATTGCCACTTGTTCTCTTTCCCCAGTAGGTCATGTATTGTTATTCTCTGAAATGTATTGGTTTAATATTTGCAGTGTTGCCTTTTGATAGGTATGGTATGGTGCTTTGTGAGTCCTGGTAGTGCTGTTAGGATACGGCGGGTTTGCTATTGGTTCTAAATGGGCAGTGTTTGTAGTAGTTCCTAATGTGCCTGGCGGTTGGCACTGGATTATAGTAATGTAGAAATCTTTTAGTCTGTCTTTATCCATACACTCATTAAGAGACATGTTTACTAAAAGTTAGTGTATGTTAGCATTATGCAAATATTTATGCAAATTGACATGCTGGCACTTTGAGGAAATTCTTTGGTTTTGTGCGGCAGTTTGGGCACTCGGGCTCAAAAAGGTTAGCCATCACTGTCCTAGACCAATGGTTCTCAACCTTTTTTGTACCATGACCCCTTTTATCATTGTCAACTTGTGGTGACCCCTCAATGATAAAATCAAATGCGTCTCTCTTCCTTTACCATTAACACATTGTCTCTAATCATTTGTTGAATTACTAATATTATAGGCCTTTGCAATATGTTTTTATTTATAAAATGTACTTGTTTAAACCTCAATAATTAATCACAAGTAACAATATTTGATTTCAAAGTTATGATTTCGTAGTCAAATCACTAATATGAAAAAATTATTTTCTCTACCTTTGTTGTCTGACCAATTTATTCTCTGATCATGCTGGTCCCTATCTGAGGCTTCTGCTTTCCTGTCTTCTCTTAGCTCTCTTTCTGTGGTCTATGGTCCATCTGCCATTTCTTATCTCTTCTTTCATTTTATTCACTTCTTTCCAGTCCCAGTAACTCCCCAGTATCAGCCCCTTTCCAGTCCTCACTCCCAGTACCTTCCAATGTCAACTTGTATTCCCATGACTGCCACTGGTGTCCATTCCCTTCCAGTCCCCCTCCTTCCCCACTGACCAGTCCCTTCTAGTACAAATACCATGGCAGCCCCTCTCAGATCCACTCCCTTCCAGTTCCATTCTCCCATCCCCTCGTATCAGCCCATTTGTAGCCTTAGCCCCCAGTTTTCTTCCAGGGCCAGCAGCTTTATCCTCCCCTCCACACAATCAGCCCATTCCCAGTCAAAGCCCCCCCAATCAGCTCACTTATAGTGCTAATCCCCCTCAACCCCATTACCAGTGCTAGCCTCCCCTAATCAGCCCAATACCAGTCCTACCCCCCCCCCATCAGCTCATTACCAGACCTAGCCTCCACTAGTCAGCTCATTTCCAGTCATAGCACCCCCCCCCCCCCGATCAGCTCATTTCCAATGCTAGCCTCCCATCAGGCCATTACCAGTCCTAGCCTCCCCTAATCAGCTCATTTCCAGTGCTAGTCCCCCCTCCCACTCAATCCCAAACCAGTGCTAGGCTCCCCTAATCAGCCCATTACCAGTCCTACCCCCCTATCAGCCCATTACCAGTCCCAACCCCCCCCCTTGATCAGTCCATTCCCAGTCCTAGCCTTCCCTAATCAAACCATTACCAATTCTAGCCCACCCCCATCTGCCCATTACCAGTGCTAACTCCCCCATCAGCCCATTATAATCCTAACCCGCACTCTCTTGCCTCTGTCCAGCATTTATCCCATCTGTCCAGTATGCCCTTGTCTCTCCCCTTTGTCCACGCCAGCCCCCCTCCCTCTATCCATCCATCTCAGCTCCCTCCCTCCATGTCAGCCTCCCTCTGTCCATATCAGCTCCCCCCCTCCCTCCGTCCATCCTTAGCTTCCCCCCTTCCCTCCATGTCAGCCCTCATCCCTCCCTCCCAATCAGCCCCCCCCCCCCCCCCGTCCATGTCAGCCATGTTGCAGGTTCCCTGCCCCCTCATCACCTCTCCCCCTGTCTGCCTCCCTTCTAATGCAGCAGTGGCTCCCTTCCTCTTAGGGAACAGCGGCGGTGCCTATAAAATCGTTGGAGCCTCCCTGTCTCTCTATGGGCTCTGTGCAGCACTGTCCTGCCTCCAAAGGAAGTGGTAAAGAACTTCCTTTGGAGGCGGAATAATGCTGCACAGAGCCCATTGAGAGACAGGGAGGCTCCGCAACAATTTTACAGGCACAGCCACGGTTCCCTAAGAGGCAGGGAGCCACAGCTGCATCAGAAGGAAGGGGGTGAGTTTGCTGCTGCCGAGAAGCAGACTCAGAAGCAGCAGCAACTTCTGCATGTTTTTAATTTTTAATTTATTTATTTTTTAACTTGGCAGAGACAAGGCAACCCCCACTAAATCCTGTGGTGACCCCCATGGGGGTCACATCCCACAGATTGAGAACCGCTGTCCTAGACAAACCTTCAGCCTTGCACCCTCTCCCCACTCCCTCAGCCCAACAATACCCCCCAGAGCAGTCCTGTAGAAGTGTGTTACTGGACATACTTCTAAATATTAAGCTTTGCATGTGTGTAAGTTTGTGCCCATCTCCCCTGGGGAAAGTGTGCTAATGGCTGAGTGTGTGGTAGTCAGGCTTTATTGTTCTGCTTTGACCAACGTTCTTTCCTGTGCCATCACCACTGCTGCACCCACCCAAAAAAAGGGTGCCAGCATAGGCAACTGCCTAGTCTTGGCCAGCCCTGACAAGAAATACTGAAAACCCCCACAATTCTTGAGTTGGGATTTTTTTTTTTTAAAAAGCCCATCCCAAAGTCTGGCAGATTCCCTTTTTATCCCGGGGGGGGGGGGGGGGGGGGGGGGCGCTAAGCACAGACAAAAAAGCAAAGCTTCTACAAAGGCTCTAGTAATGTAGTATTCAGAGAAACAACGTAGTACAACAGCTCAGACCCTTCCACTTACTATATGAGGATTATCCCTAATACACCAAAACAGTCTGCACTTCCTTATCCACTTTCTCCGAGCAGGAATTGAGAATTTTAGAAAAGTTTAAAAAAAAACATAAGGAAGGTACAAGCTGTAAGTCACATAGAAGATATGAACCAAGACCCAACAGAAGGGCAAAGAAAGAAAAGGGTGATTTAAAGAGGGCAAGGACAAAAGGTACACAGGGGAGTTCAAAGAGATACAACGAGGGATACGAGTGAGAGTTAATGAAAGAAAAAAAAAAGTCATAGGTCAATTTGACCGACAACTCTAATCTAACCGATCTAGTCCCGGGTTCTGCTCCATAGTATTTAAGGAGTTTAGCTCCGATTTTACCACTCATCCCCAGGAAAGAAGGAGTACTTTTCCATGCATTGAAGCGCGTACTATTTATTAGGCCGAGGAAGTTTGCAACAGCCTAGAGGCTCTCTTATTTCTAACGGTACATCGGCGAACTCGCTATTAACGTAGTAAATAAGAACCTCACTATAGCACCTCCTGGTTCCCGTGACTTCGTTCTCGCGCATGCAAAGCAATTAGAGTTGGCGAGGGGATACTTTACCCTCTTGTAAGTGTTAGCACGACCCTTATAAGGAAGGCTAGCCAAAAAGGGATTACCAGAGGTTTCCGCCACTCCCCAGGCTCAAGTTAGCCCGAGACGAGATCGCAGCGAACTCGCTCGCGCTACGAGCCTCCGCGCAATACTTAAAGAGGCGCGAGCTCCATGCAACTCCCTTTCTCCCAAGCCACCCCCGACCCGCGCTCTCCCGCAACTAGCGACCCTCTTCCAGCCAGCAGGAGCTAAACCACCCCAATCCCTGCAGAAAAGGGCAAAAGCCGCTGCCTAAAGAGTCACGTTTAAATACCCAACGCACAGATCCCCGTTACACTCACCAACTCCTGGTAAGCTGTAGCGCGCTGCCTCCCGGTCTTTATATATAAGCACAGAGCCGCCCGCCGCTTCCTGCAGCCGCAACCGTGAGTGACACTTTGCAGAAGGTTCTGGATCTGGCAGCGGCTGCTCACAGCTGCCCCTCGCCCAATCACCGGCGGGCTCGCGGACTCCCCTCGCTCAATCACCGACCGGCTGCTCCCACCTCACTGCACCGCGGCGCTTCCTACAAGAATTGCTACGAGTTCTGGTGCTTTCTGCGACTAACTGACTTCAGTGGCTAAATATATAAGATAAGATATTGGGGGAGGTGGAGATTATTTAAAACTTTGGAAATGTCAAATGCTGTGGTGGTGACAGGAAAGACCTATTTAAACAATGCTTTACAAGGAAGTGTGCCTAGCACGAATCTATAACCTGAGCTGGAACGGCTGCCCCCAAGAAAAGCCCCTTCCCTTAGCTCAGATTTGCGACTCAAAAGGCGCCTTAACCAAATTTGTGTACTCCGGATTCATCTCTAGTAGAGGTCAAGAAACCTAGTGAATGCTGAGAAGCGCCTGCTGAAGTCTCAAAGAAACATGTCTGAAGTTGATCAGAGAGAAAGGAGTGAGCTAATTCATACCTTTTTGGGCAGTAGCTCAAGAACATATATACGTTCAAGTACAATAGATACTTCCCTCCACACAAAGATTCGACTTGTCCAGGCCATGGTATTTGCAGTAACAACATATGGATGTGAAAACTTGAGAGTGAAAAAGATAGGAAGAAAATTGATGCCTTTGAATTATGGTGCTGTCCACAAATACTGTGTATATATCATAGACTGCCTGAAGAACAAACCAGTCAGGAGATCAAGCCTAAGCTTTCCTTAGAAGCTCATATGACAAGACTTTGACTTTCATAGTTTGGTCACATCATGCGAAGAGAGAGATCATTGGAGAAAGACATAATGCTTGGCAAGGTCATCATAAAAGAGGAAGGCCGGCAATGAGATGGATCTATACAATAACAGCAGCTATGGATACCACTCTATCAACAATGAGCTGCTTGGCTAAAGACCGAATAAAGTTTCTTTTTCGTCCCTCTAGTCCAGTCCTGGAACCTCTGAGTTTAGTATCTCCTCCAGCAGCTTTGGAGACTGAAACACGTCATCACTTTGATGACACTGGTATAAGTAGGCAAGGACCGCTTCTCCAGTAGTTTCAGTCTCCAAGCAGCTGGAGAAGGTGGTGAGCCTGGGACTGGGCTCACTAAGCACAAATAAGCAGTTTTCAATTTGGGGTCTATTTCAGTTTTTGATTTTTAGGTCAGGGATCAGAGAGGTGCAGCTAGGCAAAGGTTTCCTTCACTGTCTCTGTCCTTCTTTTTACGCCCCCCCTCTCAATTCTTCCTCCCCCCCTCCGATTTCTTCCCCTGTGCTGAAGAATGAGCATCGGGAGTGCTGCCCGGCAGGACTAGCCTCCCTGCTCCCGAACCCACGTGAACGGGTGAGGAGCAGGTGGCAGGCACAGCCTGAGACGCATCGGGGAGAAGGAGCCAGGAGTTGACACGCTGTGTCTTTCCATGCTGCAGCCGAAGCCACTGATTCGGCTGAGCTCCGGTGATGGATTGAGGCCCCCAGGAGCGGCGGTGAGTGTGCAGTTCATTTTCTGTTAGCTCGGTGTTAGGAGCGGGGAGGACGGGGAGCCGCAATCGTGCGGTTCCCTGCGTTTTAGGGGGCAGCAGGCCTGGCTGCGTGTATTCACGCGGGAAGTGCGACGGAGGACATTTTAGAATTATTTTTCACGGCAGACAGGCAGGGGCTGTTAGTTAAGCCGTCTTTGGTCCTCCAAGGCCCGTTTTGGCCTCGTTTACAGTGGGGGGGGGGGGGGCGGCCTAGGCTGAGGTCAGCCGCATGCTACTCATAAAAAAAAAAAAAAAGTTTTAAGCTGCGTGGTCGGTTGGCCTTGGGTGCTGAAGGTTGAAAGCCTTACCAGCGGTGGTAGCATGCCAGCCAGGCCTCGCTGCTTGGTCTGTGGCATGAGGTGCGACGCTGTCTTGGATTCAGGTGTGTGTAGGGGCTGCACTCATGAGGCGGCCGTTATGGAGAAGGCGCTTGACCGGGGGGCAGCTGGCAGCTCCCCAGGAGGAGGAGGTAGTCCTGCCCTCTCCAGTGGTCTCCTCGGAGCCGGTTGCGGGGCCGTCTACCGCGGTGGGACTGTCTCCTCCGCTGGGACTGGGTCAGGCAGGGGGGCCTCCCGTGGTCCCTCCAGATTTCTTTGTGCTCATGCTTCAGGCATTTTCAGCCCAGAATGGCAGCATTTTCTCCAGGCGCACGGGGAGAGAAATGGCTGGGGAGTCTGCTGCGGTCCAAGAATGGGGCTGCCCCTGTCAAGAGAAGTAAAGTGGCAGGGGTTGAGAGCTCGGCGTCCCCGCCCTGGGAAGATATGGAGGCGGGAGACGGGGATATAGAGGACATCTCAGGGGACAAGTTAGAAGAGGGTGAGTTGCCTGACTCGAAGCAACAGGCTAGTCAGGGTGTTTCGGCGAGAGGAGCTGCTGGCGCTGATTACCAAAACTCTCAAGACGCTAAACATGCCGTCTGCGGTTCCTACAATGGATGAAGAGTTGGAGGATCCGCTGTTGCAGGCCGTCCGACGACGCAACGGGTGTTTCCTGTTCACAGGGTGTTTAGGAACATGATTCAGGAAGAGTGGGATTTGCCCGAGTCGGCTCTGAAGGGGTCTAGGGCAATAGCTCGACTGTATCCACTGTCGGACCAGGATAGGGATCTTTTTCGTTCCCCTAAAGTAGATGCGGCAGTGTCGGCCGTTACTAAGAAGACTACGATTCCGGTAGAGGGGTCTGCGGCGCTTAAGGATGTTCAGGACAGGAAGTTGTATACGTTGTTGAAGCAAGTTTTCGATATAAGCGCTCTTTCCATGCAGGCCTCTATCGCGGGGGAATGGGTGGAGAGAGGCTGTCTGAGGTGGTCCCAACAGCTACAGGGGGATCAGCTGGGAGAGCAGGTAGATGAAGTGGCACTTCTGGAGTCAGGGACCGCCTATTTGGCGGATATCCATTATGACCTCATTCGGGGGCTAGCAAAGAGTATGGCTTCCGTGGTGGCAGCCTGGTGGTATTTCTGGTTGCGAAACTGGTCAGCCGACAGTTCTTCAAAAGCCTGTCTTAGCAAGCTTCCTTTAAGGGGGAAGCTTTTGTTTGGAGAGGATTTAGACAAGTTTGTCAAGAATCTCGGGGAGTCCAAGGGGGGGCAGTTGCCTGAAGATAAGCCTAAGCAGGGCTGCCCTAGTCCAGCTCCCAAAGGGTCTCAGAGAGAGTTTCATAGGTTTCGGTCTTCCCGCTTCGGCCAGTTTCGGCGAGGAAAGTTTCCTGCCCAAGGCCAGGGGTTTCAAGGTTTTCGGGGGGCAGGCAGAGGTTTTGTGTCCTCGAACCTTAAGAAGCCTCAATGAGATGAGGGGGACTCAGGTGGGGTGCGTTCCCGTGGGAGGACGGTTACGGGATTTTTACCCTGCCTGGGTCCAGATTACGTCAGACTGGTGGATGTTGGAGGTCATTCGAGAGGGTTATGCGCTGGAGCTCCATCGGCCAGTGCTAGACTCCTTTGTCCAATCACCTTGCAGACCCCCCACTCAAGGTCCGGGCGGTTCAGGAGACGCTTCAGCAGCTGCTACAACTCAGGGCGGTGGTGCCCGTCCCATCGGATCAGTGCAGGTGCGGTCAATACTCCATCTATTTCGTGGTGCCAAAGAAAGACGGCGCATTTCGACCGATTCTGGATTTAAAGAGAGTGAATAGGTGTCTCCGAGTGGCTCATTTCCATATGGAGACGTTGCGCTCTGTGATTGCGGCTGTCAGGAAGGGAGAGTTCCTTACGTCTTTGGACCTCACAGAAGCTTATCTGCACATTCCCATTCAGCGAGAGCATCAACAGTTTCTTCAGTTTGTGGTGCCCATGGGGCATTTTCAATTCTGGGTCTTGCCTTTTGGTCTGGTGACAGTGCCAAGAACTTTCACCAAAATCATGGTGGTGGTGGCGGCGGCGCTCCGCAAGGAGGGAGTGCTGGTACACCCGTATTTGGACGATTGGTTGATTCGGGTGAAGTCAAAGGAGGAGAGCGACACGGCCACTGCCCGGGTAGTGCAGCTGCTGCAGAGCCTAGGTTGGGTGGTCAACTTTGCAAAGAGCAAGTTGGTTCCCTCACAGTCTCTGGAATATCTGGGGGTGCGGTTTGATGCAGCGCAGGGAACAGTCTTTCTTCCGGTTCAGCGGGCGCAGGGATTGAGGGAGCTCGTGCAGAGTTTCTTGCCTCGAAGGACGCCTACAGCTTGGCAGTATCTTCAATTGCTCGGAACAATGGCAGCCATGATCGAGGTGGTGCCATGGGCCAGGGCTCACATGAGACCGCTGCAGAGAGCTCTACTCCGGTGGTGGTCCCATCAGTCAGACGCACTATCCCAACAGCTGGTCTGCCCGCCGGAGGTGAGTTGGGAACTTCTCTGGTGGTTACGGCCTGGAGACTTTTGACGATGGATGCAAGCCTATCAGGCTGGGGAGCGCACTGCAAAGGAAGGTTGGCGCAGGGACAGTGGTCACTGTTAGAGAAAGAGTGGTCCATCAACAGATTGGAGATGAGGGCGGTGTATTTGGCCCTCCTGGAGTTCCAGTCTTGGTTGAAGCTGTCGGCAGTGCGTGTAGTGTCCGACAATGCGACTACAGTAGCCTACATCAATCGACAGGGCGGCACAGGAAGTGCGGCATTGGAGGCAGAGGCGAGTCAGCTGTTAGGCTGGCCCGAGTTAAATCTGTGGGCCCTTTCGGCTCAACATGTGGCTGGAGTGGACAATATCGAGGCGGATTATCTAAGTCGGCGCAAGGTAGATCCAGGAGAGGGTGCTTCACCTGGACGTGTTTGGTCTAATCGTACGGCGCTGGGGGACGCCGCTAATGGATCTGTTGGCGACGTTCAGTTCCGCAAAGGCAGCCCGATTTTACAGCAGGAGGCGAGAAAGGATGTTGGAGGGTCTCGATGCGTTGACACAGAGGTGGCCAGTGGAGGGTCTTCTCTATGTCTTTCCACCTTGGGCTCTCATTGGCCGTGTGGTACAGCGAATAGAGAGGCATGGGGGCCTGGTGGTTCTGGTGGTGCCCGACTGGCCCAGAAGGCCTTGGTATGGGGATATGGTTCGTCTGCTGGTGGACAGGCCGTGGAAGCTTCCACCGCGGGAGGACCTGTTAGTTCAGGGACCTTTACATATGCCGCAGGTGAGTCGGTTCTCGCTTACGGCTTGGCTTTTGAAAGGGCTTGGTTGAAAGCCAGGGGCTATTCCGCGGCAGTCATTTCTACATTGTTGAATGCACGACGGCGATCTACGTCGTTAGCGTACATACGGGTCTGGCGCATTTTTAAGGCCTGGTTTGCGGAACGGCGGGTGCAGCCTTCAGTGGCGTCTATTCCACAGATCCTTGCGTTTTTGCAGGATGGCATCGAGAAGGGCCTCGCAGCTAGTTCTTTGAGAGTTCAGTTGGCGGCGCTGTCTTGTTACTGGGGTAAGGTACAAGGTCAGGTGTTAGGAGCGCATGCTGATGTTAAAAGAATTTTGCGGGCCGTGTTGCTCATGCAGCCGCCGCACAGGTGTTCAGTTCCCATGTGGGACCTGAATTTGGTGTTGGACGCGTAGGTCAGAGAACCTTTTGAACCGTTAGGTAGGGTGTCTCTGAAGGATTTGACATTGAAGACAATTTTTCTGGTGGCTATTTGTTCCGCTCGCAGGATTTCAGAATTGCAGGCTTTGTCGTGTAAGGAACTGTTTCTTTCCTTCTCCGATCAGAAAGTGGTGTTATGTACGGTTCCTGCCTTCTTATCTAAGGTGGGTATCGGCCTTTCATGTCAACCAGGTAATTTCATTGCCGGTATTCTCGGGCGAGGAGAAGGAAGCAGCGGGAGGTAAATTGCGTCTTCTGGATGTTCGTCGTCGGGCGCTCAAGAGGTATCTCTGCGGGACAGCATCCTTCTATAGTTCAGACAGGTTATTTGTGTTGTTTGGGGGGTCCGCGGAAGGGGGAAGCTGCGGCGAAGTCTTCCATTTCCAGATGGTTGAAGAAAACCATTGCAACGGCATATATTTTGAAAGGTAAGGTGGTTCCGGCGGGTCTTAGGGCTCATTCGACTAGAGCACAGGTGGCATCTTGGGCAGAATACAGTTTGGTGCCGGCCGAAGATATTTGTAAGGCGGCAACTTGGTCATCATTGAATTCCTTTGCCAGGCATTATAGGCTAGATGTGCAAGCTTCTAGAGATGTGCGTTTTGGATCGGCTGTGCTTCAGGCTGGTCTTGCAGGGCCCTCCCGTTGATATTGACTGCTCTGTTACATCCTCAGAGGTTCCGGGACTGGACTAGAGGGACGAAAAGGAAGATGTAATTAGACTTACCTGCTAATTGTTGTTCCATAAGGAACTCTAGTCCAGTCCTGGATCCCACCTGGGGTTGTTTTTCTGGCAGCCTGAAGTTCGAAGAGTGCAGTGAGGTATTTGGCAGGTCTGCCGTAATGGCTCGGTTCGAAAGAGCAGAGGGAAACCTTTCTGTGCAGTACTTTGTTCTTTGGGTACGTTCTGCTTCCAGAAGAGCGTATCCTTCGTTTTTTGTGATCTTGTACCTTAGGGGTGCGGTTACAGATAGTTTAAAAAAAAAGTTTTATTTTGATGATGGTCAATAGGACTGTATTTGTTTATCATTTAACTACTTTTTTGTTGCTCTGCTGAGTCTGCTTTGTCAATAGGTACTGGAGGAGAGAGGCGGTCCTTGCCTACTTATACTGGTGTCATCAAAGTGATGACGTGTTTCAGTCTCCAAAGCTGCTGGAGGAGATACTAAACTCAGAGGTTCCGGGACTGGACTAGAGTTCCTTAAGGACGATTAGCAGGTAAATCTAATTACATCTTAGGTCAGCTATCCAGAGGGTCACCATGAGTCAACATCGACTCAATGGCACTTAACAACAACAAAGTATTTCCCTGTTCCCAGGGGGCATATAGTCTAATTCCCTATGGTCCTACTAGACCAGTCCAAACAAGTGGGTTGTGTTTCCCCACCAGCAATGAAAAGCCCAGGTTTCGGTGACATCACTCCCATGCCTCTATCCGCCTCAGCCACCAGAGGACCCTTCAGTATTTTTTTTGTCTCTAGCAGATGGTGGATGGATTTTCTCCTCTCTGAAGAAAATTTGAGGATTGAGAGGAAAAGACTGATTAAATGCTTGTGAATAACCACCTTGAAGGTGACTCTCTCACTTGAGTGTGACATGGGAGGCTCCACTAGACTGCGGTCTTTTCAATAGCCATAGGAGGAGGGAAAATTGTTTCAGCTCCATATGCTTATCCTGATAAGAGCCTGTTGAGTAGTTACAAATTGGAAGGATCTGGAAGTCTAGCACACTCACACAACCTCAGTGCCTTCTCCCTCCTCCTCTATCCCCCCTGCTCTCTCCTGAAGATTGCAGAAGGCTCTCAGAGGGATCTGCCTGTCAGTCACCTTACCGTGCTGTAAAAACAAATCAGTCAGGGAAGTAGAACTGAGTCCAGCATGGATCCTCACCTGGGGCTCTCAGGGGGTGAGTACTAAGATTTAACTTTGCCATTGTCCTTGGGGTCTCTAGTTCCTTCTCAGAGAGGACACATTTGGGGTGGACTGCTAGTAACCATTGATGCTATGTGTAGGGTTAGCACAAGCTGTTTTGATACTTATCAGTCAAAGCAGTTTACATTGTAACCTAAACTTTGTAATGCATGTTAAACAGGGACATTGATAACTTGGATTTTTCTGAGGCAATGGAGGGTTAAGTGAATTGTCCAAGGCCACAAGGAGTGTTAGTGGGAACTGAACCCTGATCGCTTGGTTCCTAAGCCAGTGCTCTAACCATTAGGCTACTCATCTTACTTACTCTAATTGTCTCTGTTTTCTTCCAGGAAACACTGCCTAGACTGTGGCAAGCAGGAAACCTCATCTCTGGACTTTTGCTTTCCTTTCCCTCTCAGCTGGGGAATGCAGTTAGTCTGACCTTACCTGCTTTAGAGCGGGAGGTGATAAATGGCGCTATGGGTAGGATATTTGTCTGGCTACCATGCTGTGAGCCACTCTTTGTCCTCGAGGGGGTCTGTGGCGGCTGTGCCCCCTGGGGTTGGGGTACCTTATCCTAGATGATAGCTTCTGGACTCTGGATTGTCCTCTTTGGAATTCTTTTCTTTTCTGCATCAGACCTGGTCCTTCTGACATGGAAATTCAAACCCTGCAGTCTGGGTTTCCCCAGACACAGTCTCGTGCTGGGCAGGCTGAAAGTAGAAGCTCTGTGTGCTTAACTTTAGTTGAATGTCCCTGGCGAGGAGTGCTCCCTGAAGATGGAGAACAGCTGGGAACTATCCGAGATGTCGAATATGCCTCGGCTGCTTATGGGCTCTGTTGTGGATGAGGAAGTGCTCTCACCTTCAGAAGATTATGCAGAGGCCGACGTGATCCCCCTATTTCAGAAGGCAGTGTTGATTATCAGGATCTCATCCGTTTTAGAACTTGATGGATATTTGTGGCACGGAGTAGGAGCCAAAGGTATACCTGCTTCTTTAAGGGGTGCAGAAATCCACTACTGCCTTCCCATTCCCAGAGTTGATCAAGGATATGATCCGGTCGGAGTGGGACTCCCCTCAACTCCCTGCCTAAAGGGTTAAGGGTGTATAAGAAGATTTCCACTCTTCCAGAGGACAAGCGTGTTTATTGGTTTGACATTCCCAGGGTGGATGCACAGGTCACGGCATTTACCAGACCTACCTCCATTCCTGTGGAAGACTGATCAGCCTTAATGGATTTTCTGGACCACAAGGTGGGTTTCTTGCTGAGGAGCCAATTTGCCATGGTGGCAGCTATTTTACAGCTGGCAGTATGCATTAGCCTAACATCTCGAGCCCTGCTCCACTGGATTCATCCTCTTCCACCTGATACTATCCCTCTTTTGGAGTCTGCTGCGGTCTTCCTTTCTGATGCTATATATGACTGGTACGTTTGGTGGCCAAGGATGGTGCCCTGACAATGGTGTTACGGCATTGGGCAGCAGCTACATCCTTCAAAGCCCAGTTGGCTCAACTAGCCTTTAAGGTGAAGCTTCTGTTTGAAGATGATTTGGAGAAGCTGGTGAAGGACCTAGACGAGACAAATCTTATCACCTTCCCGAAGACAGGTCCAAGGGGCCTGTGAAGAGGACTGGTGCCCCTTCTTCCTCAGACTCTGCCCATCCACCAAGGATGCATTGGCCGGATTCCCGAGGATCTCGGGGCTATTGCCATTACCAGCCTGGAAAACCTTTCTTCCTCTCTGCTTTCAACCTCAGGTGCATTCCCAATTCTTTTGTGGAGTGTGTGGGCTGTGGTGATGAGGCTACTGACAAGCAGAGAAAAAAGGCTGCTTTTAAAACTTTTTCTTCTGAGCTAGAGCATGGCTCAGACAGGCATTTAAATCAGCACCTAGAGAGAAAAGCCACAGGATTGAGTGTGCTGAGGACAAGCCACACCCTGCCTCCATGGCAACACAGAGTGCAAAGGAGAAACACCTGGGGAGGAGGGGCAAGGAAACGGGCTTCACACTCAAGCATTTAACCTCTCAGAATCAAAGGCAGAGAGAGTTGGAGAGGGGGTTGGAACAGAAGCAGAGGTCAGAGCGTGAGCAGGAGAAAGAGAAAAAAAGAGAAAGCCTGAGGAGTCTGACCAGAGGCTTTGGAGCACGGCAGAGAAAGACTGACCTTCAGCACAGAAGGGGTTCTAACAGCAGCTCACCTAGCAGAGACAGCTGTACAGAGTTTGCAAGCCTTGGTGAAGGTAGGAAACCAAACTCTGGGAGAATTGTGGAATATAGTTCAGATAGCAGTGAAGCTACTGAGGATTCAGAAGGGGAGGTTTATCCCTCTAGAAAGCCTGAAAGGAAATCTGTTCCTAGAAGCCAGGGAAGACAGCATGTGAGTGTCTTGCCCAGAGAGATAAAGCCGTGCAGCTCACATAGAAAACCTGAAGGGAGAAAAGGGAATCCCTGGGAGAAACTGTTTAAGCTAATGCAGCAGTTGAAACCTGATTATGCACATAAAGACCCAGAGCTGTTTCAGAGTGAATGTGAAGATATGGAAACGGACTTAACTGGATTGGAGGAAGATACAGAGTCTCCAATGGATTGCTCAACAGCCTATGTTTCATAGGAGAAAGGCTGACTTGCTAGCTAAAGAGAATATTTCAGAACTGTGATAAATGCTCTGAGGTCTCTGAACCCAGCAAGCTAAAGGGAAAGGATTACAACTGTGTTTTGTTTGAAGCATTAGTTCCTGTATGCTGAAGAAAGCTATATGAGTTCCTTATTGTTTCTGTTATTGCTTGTTCATATTCTGAAGAGGATTTGCTTTGCTAAAGTTTGATGATAAAAGAGAAAATTAATAAATTTCCTGTGTATTGCCTAAAACTACTCGGACTGCTTACTGACCACAACTACAAAAGTCCCAGCAGCATTTGCTCTGGTAATAAGCAAGAACAGTTGGCACGCGGCCCCTTCTAGGCGACCGCCTAGACAGGGTGCAGCGCCACAGGACCCATGTATTCAGTCCATTCCAGAGGTGGACCTTCCTGGGCTGCACAATGAAGGTTTGGGGGCCCATTCCCTGGTTCCTCTGGTGAGTGGCAGGCTTTGCCTCTTCTTTCAGGAATGGGCCTGGGTCACCAGTTGGATACTAGACACCATTCAGTTTGATTGTGTCCTGTAATGCAAAGAACTAATGCTCGATGTCTTCATCATTTCCCTATGTGGGTCTGGGATCAAAGGTGCTGCTGTGTGGACCACCTTGGACAAGTTGCTACTCCTGAAGGTGCTGGTGCCCATCCACCTGGACAAGTGGGGCAAGGGCAGATGCTCGCATCTATTTTGTGGTGCCAAAGAAGGATGGTTCCTTCCGGCCCATTCTGGACCTCAATGGGGGTCAACAAGCACTTGAGCGTCCTGCACCTCTGGATGGAAACCTTGTGCTCCGTGATTCAGGCAGTTCACTGAGAGTGTTCTTGGCATCTGTGGATCTGGCCGAGGCGGGTTTTCATGTCCTGATCCAGGCAGATCAGCAGAAGTGTCTGAATTTTGCCATGCCTGGCTCTCACTATCAATTCACTGCCCTCCCTTTCAAGCTATCCACTGCCCCAAGGACATTCTCCAAGGTCATGATGTTGACAGCTGTGTTTTCAGATAATGCCATGGTGGTGGCTTATATCTGTTGGCAAGGTGGCACAAGGTGTGCCAGGGGAGCGCTGGAAATGGATCTCCTGTTTACCTGGGCGAAGAAGAATCTCCTTGCCTTGTCGGTCCAGCACATTGCTGGGTTGGACATTGTGGAAGCAGACTTCCTCAGCTGACACTCTTTGAATCCTGGAGTTGAGTCAGGAGGCTTTTCAGTTGATTCTGCACCATTGGGGGTCTACCAAAAGGGATTGCTACAGCAGGGAGTAGATCTGCACTTGTGAGTATAATCTTCTGGAATAAATTCTAAATCTTAGGGGGACTTCTTGGGGTTAAAGCTGATAAATCTGTGTATTTTAGAATTCAGTGTTTTTGCTGAGTCAGTCAGGTCTTAGTACCACCAGTGAGTTTTGTATTTAAATCAAAGCAGAGTATAGCTTGGCATAGAACATAAAATAAAAGTAAATAGTTACTGAAATAAATTTGTTTCTAGAGAGCTTTTTACTTAAATCCAATCAGAATATAGCTTAGCGTACAAATAGAATAGTCTCTGAGTAGAAAGAAAAATAAACTTGTTTCTAGTGAACTTTGCAAAGAGCTCTTCCAATTAGGAGGCAAAAGATCTGTGAAGTTGCCTTAAATAAGCGTTAAAGGTAAAGTGATAGATCAAAGGAGTAATTTTAAAGGCCCCTTCTATCAAACAAAGGGCTGTGTGAATCATCCAGGAAATTGGTAAGACTTTACCTTTAGAAGCCCTGTCCTGTGCTTCTAATAAGTCTTCTTTCTCTTCCACCCACCTCTGGGATAATCATAGCTTTATAGGTGCTTAAACCTCTTAAAGGGAAGGAGGTGCCCATAGTCACTCTCAGGTGCAGCTGTTTATCCTCATCAGGCATATATTAAGGACCTGAGATTAATTAATCTTGAGGTGAACAAAGTCAATTAAATGTATTATTTATTTATTTAGACAGTTTTGTATACCACCTTATCCTTCAATTAAAGTGGTCACAACAAAATTGGGGGATACATTTAACATGAGGGGATATGAGACACATACACTAATACAGGGAACATGGGCAATGGTTAAAGGTTAAGTGGCTTGCCCAAGACCACAAGGAGCACCTGTGGGACTAGAAACCCCAGTCCTTCCGGCCCAAGGTTGCTGTCCTGTAGTGGGATTTGAACAACCGACCTTCCGGCCTGTGGTACCTTGCCCCAACCACTAGGCCACTCCTCCCTAGGTATAGGTATTAGGTATAGTTTTATTAGTATAAGTATCCCCAGCAAACCTAAGTAAACAAACAACTTAAATACCTAAATACAGCCTTAAAACTAAGATGCAGACAGCAGTCCAGCAGCGAGATGGGGCTTTCCGGTCTTTTGCATTGAGTGTCACATGTATGATTTTCTCTCAGTTGGTGAGGGGTCTTACGTGTGCACTAGGTGCAAAGAGCTCTTTGCTCTTAGGGAATGAGTCGGATCACTGGAGTCTAGAGTAGCGGAGGACGTACATTGACATACATTGGCTTCCCATTCAAGCGAGAATCACCTTCAAGACTCTGCTCCTGGCCTTTAAAGCTCACAAAGGACTCGCTCCCGCCTCATTATCAGAGATGATCCAACCAATCACCCCCAACAGACTAAGAAGAACCACAGAATTAAATATGCTAATGGTACCAAAAGAGACTCTAAGATACAACTCCACAACAGTAAGCCGATCTTTCAGTTTGTGTGCTCCAAAACTTTGGAATACCCTTCCATCACACATTAGGGCCATCTCTGATCTCAGCCAGTTTAAGAAGGCCTTGAAACATCACCTTTTCATCAATTACTTCCCAGAGGACATAGAAACACAGGCACACGCAAATAGCAACACTCTCCTTCTGAACACGTAATTTCTGCTGACCCAACAACACATCTCATCACGCTCCCATATTACAAGGCTCTTTTCAAACAATATGTCTTCCAAATGTAAATAATTACTCTGACTGCTTTTGTTGTAAATAATTGCCCCAGTTATCCAAGTTATTGTTCCTGTTATATGTAAAACCAGATAAATGTAACTTATCTGAAGTTTTCTTGTTCTCTGTAAACTGCGCTGATATTGAATAGTGCGGTATATAAAAGATGTTAATAAAAAATAAATAAGGAAGACAGAGAGGTACATAGACGAGACCTACAGGGATATAGTACTGAAATCCCGCCTCGAGTCTGTTGCCATGGAGGAGAGAGGTCACGTGACAGGAGAGAATCGCCC
Organism: Ichthyophis bannanicus; assembly: GCA_033557465.1. Classification (NCBI taxonomy): domain Eukaryota; kingdom Metazoa; phylum Chordata; class Amphibia; order Gymnophiona; family Ichthyophiidae; genus Ichthyophis; species Ichthyophis bannanicus. The sequence continues at coordinate 122,600,170 of CM066039.1, read as the reverse complement.
TGGTGTGGCAGGAAGCGATCCTTTAGCTAGTACCTGTCCTCCAGGTGATGTAAAACCCTCTTACACAGAGGAGGTTTCTATAGGGCCATGTGCCCACAAGGGAAGGGTTAGGAAAGCCATTATAGTTGGTGATTTGATCATTAGGCATGTAGATAGCTGGGTGGCTGGTGGATGTGAGGATCACCTGGTAACATGCCTGCCTGGTGCAAAGGTAGCAGACCTCACTCACCACCTAGACAAGGTCTTAGATAATGTTGGGGAGGAATCTGTCTTGGTACATGTTGGTACCAATGACATAGGAAAGTGTGGTAGGGAGGTTCTGGAGGCCAAATTTAGGCATTTAGGTAGGAAGTAGAAATCCAGAACTTCCAGGGTAGTATTCTCTGAAATGCTTCCTGTTCAACGCACAGGACCCAAAAGGCAGGCAGAGCTCTGGAGTCTCAATACGTGGATGAGACTATGGTGCAAGGAAGAGGGTTTTGGATTTGTCAGGAACTGGGCAACCTTCTGGGGAAAGGAGGAGCTTTTCCGAAGGGAAGGGCTTCATCTTAACCAGGATGGAACCAGGCTGCTGGCATTAACCTTAAAAAGAAGATAGAGCAGCTTTTAAACTAGATAATAGGGGAAAGCCGACAGTCGCTCAAGAGCACATGATTCAGAACAACATATCCTGAAGGATACTAACAAATGATTGAAGTTAGAGCATATTGGCAGAGAGGTTCCAATAAAGACAAAAGTAACTCAAATGGCCTTAAGTATAGAGCAGACAGAGCTTAAAGATTCCAAATTACCCCTACCTACCAATAAACAGATTAATATGAATAAAATACAGCCTCTAAAATACTCATATGCAAATGCAAGAAGTCTGAAAAATAAGAAGGGAAAGTTAGAATATATAGCACTAAATGAGAGGTTAGATATGATTGGTATCTCAGAGCCATGGTGGAAGAAGGACAGCCAGTGGAATACTGCGATACCTGGGTACAAGCTATATCGTAATGATAGAGCAGATCAATTTGGTGGAGAAGTTGCATTCTGTGTTAGGGCATTGAGTCACAAAGGATTAAAGTTTTGCAAGAAACAAAATACACTGTAGAATCTCTATGGATTGAAATTCCATGTAAAAAGGGGAAGGTGACGGCAGTGGGGGTGTACTATCGACCGCCTAGCCAGAATGAACAAATGGATGATGAAATGCTCAAAGAAATCAGGGAAGCTAACAAAAGTTACAGCATAGTAATAATAATGGGTGATTTAAATTACCCCAATATCGACAGGGTCAGTTTCACAGCAGGACATGCTAGGGAGATAAAGTTTCTAGATGAAATAAATGTCTGCTTCTTGGAGCAGCTGGTTCATGAACTGACCAGAGGGGAAGCCATTTTACACCTAGTTCTCAGTGGCACACAAGATCTGATGCAAGAGATAAGGATGTTGCGGCCAGTTGACAATAGTGATCATAGCAGGATCACATTTGATTTAATAAATGGAGGAAGAATGGCAAGGAAATCCATAGTGCTAACTTTTAACTTTCAAAATGGAGACTATGCTAAAATGTGGAAAATAGTTAAGAAAAAACTAAACGGAGCAGTTGCAAAGGTTAAAGATTTACATCGAGCATGGGTGTTGTTTAGAAATACTATCTTGGAAGCCCAGACCAGCTCTATTCCACATTTTAAGAAAAGTGGAGGGAAGTCCAAAAAACTGCCAGCATGTTTTAAAGGTGAAGTCAGAGAGGCTGTTATTGCCAAAAAAGTATCTTTCAGGAAATGGAAAAAGGAGCCAAATGACGAAAACTGGAAACAACATAAGCACTGGCAAGTTAGATACAATGCATTGATAAGGCAGGCAAAGAAAGAATTTGAGAAGAAGCTCGCTGTGGAAGCAAAAACGCATAATAAAGACTTTTTCAAGTACATTCATAGCTAAAAAACCTGTGAGAGAGTCATTTGGACCATAGATGATACAGGGGTAAAAGGGGCACTAAGAGGGGACAAGGCCATAGCGGAGAGACTGAATTAATTCTTTGCCTTGTTCTTTACTGAGGAAGATATAGGCATTTTACCAATGACTGAACTGTTATTTAAAGGTGATGCCGCAGAAGAATTGAAAGAAATATCGATTCACTGGGAAGATGTATTACAACTATTTGATAAACTGAAGAGTAGCAAATCACCTGGACCGGATGGTATATCCAAGGGTGTTGAAAGAACTGAAATATGAGATTTCAGACCTACTATTAGTAATCTGTGAACTATCATTAAAATTATCTGTAATACCTGAAGATTGGAGGATGGCCAGTGTAACGTAAATTTTCAAAAAGGGTTCCAGGAGTGATCCAGGAAACTAAAGACCGATGAGCCATGTCTATACCAGGAAAAATGGTAGAAACTATTATAAAGAACTAAATTGCTGAACATGTAGATAGTCGTGGCTTAATGGGAGACAACCAACATGGCTTTAGCTAAGGAAGGTCTTGTCTTACTAATCTGCTAAGGTGGTTTTTTTTTTTTTTTTTTTTTTAAGGTGTGAATAAACAGGTAGACAAAGGTGAGTCGGTCGATTTTTTTGAGAAAGCCTTTGACAAGGTCCCAATAAAGACTCTTTGCAAAATTTAAATGTAATGGGATAGGGGGGCGGAGCCTGGTTTCTGGTCAAGACGTGTAAGAGCTGTGCTCTGGAAGGCAATAGGCAAGAATCCTGACTTCTGCAGTCTTTAATCAAATAGTTCCTACCTACTTTGATATCATTCGTTCCCAGATATGTCAGGCCCCAAGCCGACGCAGCTGGATTACCAAGTACCTCAAAACGCCAGCGCAGAGAACCAAAACGGAACCTCTCTCTCCTCACAAGATGGCAGTCATCCGAGATTGTCCTGAGACCTTGCAGGAGCTCCTGGCTGAGATTCGGGCTGTCAAAGACTTGGTCAATTCCAATGGAGAATTGCTGTGTGCAATGCAGGAAGATATCAACGCTTTGAGAACTTCTTTGAGAATTACGGCTCGTTTGGAGAAGGTAGAGAATATGGTGGCATTGCATGGAGAAAGACTCAAGGCCATTGAGAAGCAGGCCAAGCTGATACCGTCTTCCACCTCTCTTTGCAATGAATGTAACAATCGCTCTTGGAGGAATAACATAAGAATACTAGAAGTTCCTGAGGGTGCAGAGGGCCCTGATATGAAGTTGCAGTTTGCCATGCCATTCGAGATCGAGTGCGCCCATCGAGTGCCTACTCAGTCCGTGGCCACGGGCAAGCGTCCACACCCAATCATCTTGAAAGTTTTATGTTTTCAGCAAGTATCGCAGATAATGGGAGCAGCCAGAGCACTTTCAACTTTGGAATATCAGGAACATAAACTCCTGTTCTTCCCGGACTTCGCGAAGGCGACGGTGAATCGGAGAAAGAATTTTCTGGCGCTGCGCCCACACTTGTTACAGCTGCAGGTCACTTTTGGGCTGCTCTATCCTGCCCACATGAGAGTCACACTGCATAACCAGACCAAGACCTTTGATGATCCAGGGGAGCTGCATGCATTTCTGGAAGATAAGGAGGCAGCGGTGATGCGGTGAAATTCACTTTGCAGCTCTTATTTGCTAAAGTTCTACGGCGCTTGCCATCATGGGCGTTTGACTGGTCTGAGGTCGTGTAAAGGCGACTTATCCACACAGAAGCAACATTCAATCATGCAGTATTACTATACACTGGGATATCCATTCTGTCTATTTTGAAGGAACCCCAGGGTACTGTCTTGGTCAAGATGTTTCTCCTGTTGTTTCTCTCTTTCTTCTTTTATTTTCTATGTTGTTTGTGATGTCTATGGTGGTTGAGAGAGTTTTGGGGCTTGGGAGTGCGGGATGGCCCTTATTCGTTAGGCTGCCCTGCCATGCAGCTCTGGTGTTTTGGGTTTTGAGTACATTGTCTTTACTCTTATTATGGGAGGTGGACAAGGCATGATATTTTAAATGACAAAGAATGTGCTAGGTCATTTTGCCCTCCGTGACTGTCTTGTCCTTGTGGGCTCACCCGCTAAGTTTTGTATGCTTTATAGCCCCCCTGGGTTTAATGGTTTTGGTGATTTGTTTTCCAGAATTATGTGTTCTTATTGGGAGCGATCATGTGCAGGGGCCAGGGCTAAGTTGTGTCTCTTTTTGTTGGGTTCTCTTTTTTGGGCTATACAGTAAGTGCAACTAACACTCAGAGGGCGTTTTAAGATATTGTTCTACAATGTAAAACTATATGCTACAATTTGGTATGTTTTTGCAACATTTGACTGTCAATCTGTGTTATATTGTCAGTATGTCTTCCTTTAAGATAGTTTCACTGAATGTTAAGGGCATTAACAATCCCATTAAAAGGAAAAAGATTATTTTATACAGTAGGAAAGAAAGTGCTGACATCTTACTGTTACAGGAGACACACTTAAATGCAAAGGAGTCTTTAAAACTGGATATAAAACCCTTTTCTCTAATGGCTTTTTCAGCTGCCCATCATAAGAAAAATGGGGTAGCCATTTTAGTGAGGAAAGCTTTATCCCCCATGTTTATTCAAACTAAGTTTGATACTAATGGGCGGTGGACAATGGCTGTCATTAAAATTGGATCCACTGAACTGGCCTTAATTAATATTTATGCTCCTAACATTGATTGCCCTACTTTTTTTTTGCTCCATTGTGGCCTTGGCGCAGGAGGTGTCCAGATATCCGACTATTGTGGGGGGAGACTTCAATCTCATGCTAGAACCATTGGTGGATAGGAGTCCAGTGAGAACCATTAGGGTTCCCAGGGCTCACCCAGTTCTTGTATCTCTAATGCAGGAATTGGGCCTGATAGATATATGGCGGTTTCAACACCCTACAGATAAAGAATTCACTTTCTTTTCTCCTCCTCATAACTCGTTATCACGTATAGACTTTTTCCTAGTCTCCAAGGGACTCTGTTCTAGAATTAGTGAGTCTAATATTCTTGCGGCTCACATCTCTGATCATTCCGCAATCTCACTCACCCTATTTGACTCAACAAGCTATCAATCTCACTCACGCTGCAATTTGTTAGGACTCTTCTAGCCAGTCAGGAATTCCGCGAGACCATCCTGGTGGCTTTAGAGGAGTATTTTCAATTTAATTTACCTCAAGACTCCTTGGGGTGGGCGTGGTGGAAAGGCTTTAAGGCTAGTATGCGAGCCACCATTACCAGTTTTGCTATAAAACAGGCTAAGCAACGTAAAGTAGATCTATCTAAATGTCGTTAAGTACCCTCATGTTAAATGTAACCCTCCAATTGTGATGTGACCACTTTGATTGAAGGATAAGGTAGTTTACAAATCTGTCTAAATAAATAAATAAACTTGGTGCACTAGACAAACAGATTAAAGCGGGAGAACATATTTTATGCCAGAAAGCAGATCCTAATATTTTGATAAGATTGCAGTGCCTTAGATTTAGATATAATTCGATTTTGACCACTGAGGCTTCACAAAACATTCAAGGGCAGAAAGGACGATATTACTTAGAAGGTAACAGAGCTGGACGGCTGCTAGCTAACTCATTAAAGGGTCGTAAGGAAGCCTCGTGCGTTACAGCTTTAAGGGATCCTCAGGTGCAACAATTGATTGTCAAGGACCCAGACATTGCAGAGACCTTTTGCCAATTTTATGCTCAGTTATACTCCCCAGAGATAGATTTCTCTATCAAGGAGTTTGATAGTTTGCTAAATAATATTCAAAGGCCAGTGTTAGATCAAGAAACTACTGCGGGACTGGATAAGCAGATCACAGTCATGGAAATTATTCAGGCTATTGACTCTATGCAAGGTGGCAAGGCTACCGGAACAGACGGCCTTGCAGCTGAATTCTATAAAATGTTTTCCAAAACCTTAGGGCCATACCTTCAATAATATTATGGACTTCTTCTGGATAATGCGGCATAGACCAGAGTGTTTGCCTCTGCAAACATTGTTGTTCTAGAAAAACCTGGGAAGGACCCTCAGTTAGTTAGTAACTATCGGCCAATTTTGTTGTTAAACGCAGATTATAAAATCTTTGCGACCATCTTAGTTGGTCGTCTCTCCAAATTGATCCCTTCTTTGATTCACCCGGACCAATGTGGCTTTATTGAAGGACGCTCCACAGCCGATAATGCCAGAGTGGTTTGTCATGTTTTGGAAGGCGTGGAGGAAACAGAGGACCCTCTTGTGGGACTCTCATTAGACGCAGAAAAAGCGTTTGATCAGTTGAAGTGGCCTTTCCGGTTTGCTGTTATGAAGTGGTTTGGATTTGGTGAGGGTTTCTCCAGTCTAATTAAATTTATGCATGCGAGACCGAGTACGAAAATTTCTGTAAATGCGACTCAATCTAGAGAATTTCTTCTAGGGTGGGGTACCCATCATGGTTGTCCTCTTTCTCCCATTCTCTTCAATCTAGCCTTGGAACTTTTGGTCTTACTGATAAGGCAAAGCCTCACGGTTAAGGGAGTTTCTATTGCCGGCATGGAAATTAAACTGCATATGCGAATGATTTGCTGCTTTTCACCACACCTAGCTCCATACCGGTCATTTTAGAATTGATAGATAATTTTATAGCCAGACAATCCTGAATATTTAATTGGTCAAAGTCTGTCATCTTCCCCTTGAACTCAAGAGTATGTACAGTAGGACGGATATGGAGGATTTTCCTTTTGTATGGGAGCCTAAGATGGTGAAGTATTTGGGAGTTCACTATTGCTACCCACTTAGTGTAACCCTACAGTACAATGAAGAAGAGATCCTATCTACAGTTCGTAATATAACAGCAAAGTGGTCGCCGGTCTATCTTTCTTGGTGGGGTCGTCTTGAAGCTATAAAAATGACTGTCACTCCTAAAATGAATTATATACTAGAAATGCTACCAGTCTTTCTTACAAGCAAAGTTTATCATCACATTGAAAGGATTCTGGTTCAATTTCTATGGAAAAATAAACCACCTAGAATTGCTCTTAGGAAACTCAAATCTAAAAAAGAAGAAGGGGGGGGGTGAATTTCCCTGACTTTCAGGCCTATCACTGTGCTTTTTTTTGCTAAATCAAGGTTCACGATGGGTGGAGGGAGCCGTAGGTATACGTCCAGTTTGGCTTGAGCTAGAAGAGAGCTTAAGTGCTCCTTTCCCCTTAAAGCCCCTTCCTGGCATGGTGTCTGTTAAGAGGTTGAAGTCTCATAGGGTTATATCGGACACTCAGAAGGCTTTTCAACAGTTAGCAAATGCAATGCCTAAGGAGGATTGTCTATCGAAATTGATACCCATCTGGCATAGTCCTTTTTTTTTAAAATCAATCAAAGTTCATTCGCATGGCAACAATGGTTTAGCAAGGGCATTTGGAGCGTTGGCCAACTGATAATGGATGGTAAGTGGAAACCTTTTTCCTCGTTACAAAGTGAATTTGGTTTGCCTAAATCCCTATACTTTCAGTGGATTCAGCTGAGGCATTGTATAGAGAAATCCCAGCTGGACATTACATCGTTGTCTGATGAGTGGGGGCTGATGAGTAAGATAGGCTCAGTACATATGACCTCTGGGGTGGCTTCTCACTATAAACTGGTGGTTCAGAACGACAGTTCTCAGTCCATTGGTGTTCAGCGTATATGGAAACATGATACTGGGGAAGTCCTTTCTCCGGAAACTTGGACAAAATTCTGTAGTAAGATAAACAGGGTTTCTCAGTCTGCCTCTGTCTCACAAGCTTTATACTTCTTTGCGCATAGAGTGCACTTTACTCCGGTGCAATGCAATGTGTGCCTTCGAGTCAGTCCTGACTCCTTGCGACCCAGAGGCTCCTGGGTTTTCTTGGCAGTGTCACCGGAAGTAGATTGCCAGGCCTTTCTTCCGAGGCAATGGAGGGATAAGTGACTTGCCCAAGGCCACAAGGAGTGCTAGTGGGAATCGAACCCTGGTTGCTTGGTTACCAAGCCAGTGTTCTAACCACTTTACTCCGGTAAAGGTTGCTAAATGGTATAAGGCAGCTGGGAATGAGTGTTGGTCTTGTTGGGGAGATGTCGGCACTTTGAGACATGTGGTGTATGAATGCCCTAACATTCAATCTTATTGGGTTTCAATATGGAATCCCATTCAAGAGATACTGTGATTCCAGGCCACTCTCTCCTGGTTTGTGGTCATTTTTCGATCAGCAATTGGCATCTCGTCATTACGGAGGGATTGTCAGTTTTTATTTGACTTCATATTGGGAGTGGCCCTACATCTCATTATTTCTAACTGGAAACATTCAGCAGAGCTTAGTTGGCACGAATGGTGGAACCGCTTGTGCTTATGCTGCAAATATGAGCAAATGCCACGGTGTGGTAGAACCCTTACACCCTCCACTTTACCCAAGTGGAAACCCCTACAGAATTACATCTCTAAAGCACGATATGAGATATAATAAGGGGTAATTAGTCAAATCTTTTTGTTTCTTATGTAGTGGAGTGTTTGATGTTCCATAGCCCTTGTAGGCCTTGCAGGCCTTCGGCTGTCTGTTGTTTTTTTTTATCTTCTTTATAGCCCTTGATGATCGCATGATAATGGGAGGGACGGGGTGGGGTGGGCTGTGAATAGCCTTTTCTTTTCTTGTTTCTTGTTACAGAGAAGTATTATGTATTTTGATTTATTGTAATTTGTTTTTTTTCTTTTCTTTTGTATTTTGTTTGAAAATATAAGTAAAGAAGTTTTAAAAAAGTCATGGAATAAGAGGCAGTGTACTATTATGGATCAGGAACTGGTTAAAAGATAGAAAGCAGAGGGTAGGGTTAAATAGCCAATTTTCCCAATGGAGAAAGCTGAATTTTGGAGTACCCCAGGAATCTGTGCTGGGTTCGCTGCTTTTTAGCATATTCGTAAATGACCTGGAAATGGAATCAAATTTGCAGATGACACAAAATTATTCAAAGTTGTTAAAACACAAGAGGATTGTGAAAAATTGCAAGAAGATTTTGATAAATTGGGAGAATGGATGTTCAAATGGCAGATGAAATTTAATGTGGACAAGTGCAAAGTTATGCACCTAGGAAAGAACAACCCAAACTATGGTTACACAATGCAAGGTTCCGTATTAGGAACCACCATCCTGGAAAAAGATTTAGGCGTCGTCATGGATAACATGTTGAAACTCTCTGCCCAGTGTGCAGCGGAAGTCAAGAAAGCAAATAGAATGCTAGGAATCATAAGGAAAAGAATGGAGAATAAAAAAAAGGATATTATAATTCCTCTGTATTATTTCATGGTGCGACTGCACCTTAAATATTGTGTGTAAATCTGGTCGCTGTATCTTAAAAAGGATATAATGTTATTAGAAAAGGTACAGAGAAGAACCACCAAAATGGTAACGGGGATGTAAGGATACTCCTATGAGGAGAGGCTAAAAAGGTTAGGGCTCTTCAACCTGGAAAAGAGACAGCTGAGGGGAGATATGTATGATAGAGGTCTATAAATTAATGAATGGAGTGGAACGGGTAAACGTAGATTCATTGTTTATACCATTAAGACTAGGGGACATGCAAAGAGGCTACAATGTAACCTATTTAAGACTAATAAGAAAATATTTTTTCACTCAATGAGTAATCAAACTCTGGAATTCGTTACTGGAGGATGTAGTAAAAGCTGTTAGTGTTGCTGGGTTTAAAAAAGGTTTGGACAGGTTCTGGAGGAAAAGTCCATAAACCATTATTAAAGGGGACCCAGGAAATCTGCCACTTGCCCCAGTACAAGCATTGTGGAACCTGTGTCTTTTGGGGAAACTGCTAGGTACTTGTCACCTAGATTGGCCACTGCTGGAAACAGGATACTGGGCTTGATGGACCTTGGTCTGACCTGGTATGGCATATCTTATGTGATGGTGACCCGCTCTAATGCAAAGGTTTTATCACTTCTTCAGTCACCACATGTAGACGAGGTCCAAGGGCATCGACGTCCTGCCCAGCCTTGGCCAAGTCAGTGGCTGTTGTACATGTTTCCTCTGTGGACCCTGGTGGGGTATGTGATTCTTCATATAGAGCACCACCCAGGCAGGATTGTAGTGGTAGCATCGGGTAGGTCGTGGTTCGTAGACCTGATGCGGCTCCTGCAAGCACCTCCTCTTTGGCTGCCTTTGTTTTGGGGGTTATTGTGGCAGGGACCGATCATCCTGGAGGACCCGGTTCCCTTCTTGCTTGTGGCATGGCTTTTGAAAGGAGACTGCTAGTGCATAAGAGCTACTCTCCAGCAGTGATCTCTACTCTGCTTGGTGCCCAGAGGAGGTCTACCATGCTAGCGTATGTATGGGTATGGTGCCTCGTGAGTGCTGGTGTAACGCATGACAGTTGGCTTCTGAGGTGGCCAAGGTGTCCTCCCTGTTGGCGTTACTGCAGGAGCTTCACTTAGCTTCCTGAAAGTTCAGGTAGCATCTCTGGTTTGTTTCCTTGGTCCGGTGTTGGGCAAGTCATTGGCCTTGCTCCTGGATATCTCATGTTTTTTCCAGGGGGTTTGTCATCTGCATCCTCCCCTTTGGTCTGTGATCCCTTTCTAGAGTCTGTCTGGTGCTCAGGGCCCTTATGACAGCCCCCTTTGAGCCACTGAAGCGTGATGCCTTAAAGCAGGGGTGGGCAAGTCTGGTCCTGGAGAGCCGCAGACCAGTCAGGTTTTCATGATGTCCCTAATGAATATTCATGGACCTATTTCCATACAATGGAAGGCAGTGGATGCAAATAGATCTCATGAATATTCATTAGGGACATCATGAACACCGGACTTGCCCACCCCTGCCTTAAAGGATTTGATGCTGAAGACTGTCTTATTGGTCGCAATTTGTACTGCAAGGCGGATCTCCGAACTGCAGGTTCTGTCTTGCCGAGATCCTTATCTGTCTTTTTCAAAGGAGGCCATTTCCATTTGTCCTGTGCCTTCTTTCTTGCCTAAGGTGCTGTCTCCTTTCACCTGAACCAGGTTGTTTGCCTGCCTTCCTTCTCTAAGGAGTAGTGTCAGGTGAAGGATAAGGATCTTTGCCTTGTGGATGTCTGGAGAGTGCTTTTCTAGTACCTGGAGATTATGAATTCCTTTCGTAAGTCAGACCATCCTTTTGTGCTGTTTGCTGGCCCGTTTAAGAACCAGTCCAGGGCCTGATTCTGAAACTGTATTTGCTCTGCTCTTCTGCTGCGGTATTCTTGGGTCCGCTATGATTTTTATACTTTGACTCTGCAGGTTCATCTTCTACAGACAGCCTTCTGTTTATACTTTCCGGTACAGTTTTCGACTGTTGATTACTCCTTGTTGCCCACGATTGAGGTTATGTGGGGGCTTGCCATGTTTTCTCCCATATGCTTTGGGATGAATACTGGGGAACCTCTGGTGGCTGAGGCGAATGGAGGCATGAGAGTGATGTCATTGAAACTTGGGCTTTTCATTGGTTCTTTGTCTCTACCAACCTGCTGGTAGGGAAACTCAACCCACTTGTCTGGACTCAAGGAAAGGAGATTAACTGGCAAGTAAATGTCACCTTTGTACCTGAGGCAGTGGAGGGTTAAGTGGCTTGCCCAAGATCACAAGGAAGTTTGTTGGAATTTGAACTCTTTCTTACCTGGTTCTCACCCTATTACTCTGACTATTAGGCTGCCTCCTCCACTTGTAAATTCTAAGTTTGTACCTGAGGTAATAGAGCATTAGCAGGATTTAAATCCTGACTTCCTTTCCTCTATAATGGCACACAAATCAGAACATACAATTAGGGGCGCCCACTCAGTGGCAGTGGATTGTATTGCCATGCAGAGAACCAGGCTTCAATTTGTAGGTCAAGTTTTCCACACCCCAGACTGTCCAGGCAATATTCATAGCCCCCGAGAGAAGACAGTCAAAACAACTGCAGCCCCTAGTGGCTAGATTTAGGGTTCAGGATCTCAAGCTTCTTTAAAGAAGCCAGGGCCAGCTTTACCATTAGATGAACTAGGTGGTCACCTAGCGCACCAAACCTTGAGGGGCAGCTGTGGCAGAAAGTGCTTGGATACAGTCTTCAATCTCCTGCCTCCATCATTACTGCTGCTGCTATATCTCTCTGAGACTGGCAGTAGCAGCAACAACGGTAACAAAAGAACAGAAGTGCGCACAGAGAGAAGCTTCTGAACCTTTGCACTCTGTGCTCTGAAAGTGCAACTGGTCCCACCCCATGCAGACTGCTTGTTTGCGTCAGAACAGGATCAGCTGCACTTGCAGTACACAGGGGTTCAGATGCTTCTCTCCATACTGCGCTTCTGCTCTGTTATTGCCACTGCCGCCACTAGTGGTCCTGAAGAAATGTAGCAGGGATGAGAGTGGTAAATGTAAGGGCGATGACATCAGAAATAGGAGCTACTTAGAACAGCAAATAACCTCGCACGGGCCCTGAAAGGAGTTCTGATGTGTGGCTCTCTGCTTCGGACTTGGCTCGAATCAACCAATCGTCGAGGTATGGGTGCACCAGAATTCCCTCTTTCTGCAACGCTGCCGCCACCACCACCATGATTTTGGTGAATGTTCGCGGTGCCGTCGCCAGACCGAACGGCAATGCCCGGAACTGGAAGTGCCCCCAAGGCAGAGCGAACCTCAGAAATTTCTGATGGCCGTCCCGGATAGGAATGTGCAAATAGGCCTCCGAAAGAGCCAGAGACGTCAAATACTCCCCTTGACGCACCACCACTATGACCAAGCGCAAGGTTTCCATCCGGAAATGCGGAACCCGCAAACAACGATTTACTGCTTTCAGATCTAAAATGGGCCTTAACATTCCGCCCCTCTTTGGCACCATGAACTAAATGGAATAGCGACCCATGCCATACTCGTCTTTCGGCACTTCTACCACCGCGCCTAAGCAGATAAGCTGCTCTAAAGTCCCCCGAATCTCCAGTGCCTTCTTTGGACCCCTGCAAGGGGACATGACAAAGGAATCTCTTACCGGCCGTGCCAATTCCAGCGCGTACCCCTGTCAAATAATCTCCAACACCCACTGGTCGGAGGTGATGTGGGTCTAAGTGGAGAGAAACTCCCGCAACCGCCCTCCTATGGGAGGTCCCTCCGCAGAGACCCACCTCACATCATTGGGACTTACGGGTCACAGAAGCCGGATCCTGCCAAGAAACCTCTATTGGCTCCGTGAAATCCGCGGAAACCCTGGGCTCGAGAGAGGAATCGGCTGCGCTGAAAACTCCCGAACCGTGATGCACGAAATCTACGGACATCTCGAAATTGACCACGATAACCCAGACTGGGCCTCCCTTGTTTAGGCTTATCCTCCAGCAGCCGATCCGTCTTGGACTCCCCTAGGTTCTTGACTAACTTATCCAAGTCCTCCCCAAATAGCAATCCGCCCTTAAACGGCAACTTACTAAGGCGAGATTTGGAAGGACCGTCCGCTGCCCAGTTCCGTAGCCACACTGACCTGTGGGCCGCCACCTCAGACGCCGTACTATTGGCAAGCGCCCTAATTAAATTGTAATGTACATCAGCCAGATACGCCGTACCGGACTCGAGGTGACCCAGCTCCTTAATCTCTTCGCTATCTAAGTGCGGGGACTGACTAAGTCTCTGAACCCATCGCAGATATGCTCTAGCTACCCAAGCTCCACAGATGGACGCCTGCAAAGATAGCGAATCTGCATCAAAGGTCTGCTTCAGCAAACCATCCACCTTACGGTCCTGGGCATCTCTTAAAGCCGTGCTGACTTCCACCGGGATAGTAGTCTTTTTTGTCACTGCCGACCCTACCACGTCCACCCGGGGCACTTTGAACCGGTCCTTATCCTTGTCTGCCAGCGGATAAAGCCTGTTCATAGTTCGAATACCTTGAAACCCCGTCTCAGGCTGGTCCCATTCTTCCTGGATCATTCTGTCCACCACCCTGTGAACAGGAAACACCACCTGCGTCTACCGTACCGCCTGAATGACTGGGTCCTCCACTGCCTCTTCCGCGGGAGTCTGAGTGGAAAGATTCAGCATCTGCATAGCCTCCTTGATCAACGCGGGTAGCTCTTCCCGACGGAAGACTCAAATGATCTTAGACTGATCCTCTGGCTCAGGAATCTCACCTTCCTCGAGATCCTGCACCCCGTCCTCCGGGTCCCAATCAATCTCCTCTCCATCCGGCCACTCAGCCTCTGGCGCCGCGTAAGGACGCATCCTCGGCTTCTTAGATGCCGGTGGATCCTCGCCTCTCTCATCACCCGCTTGCGGCAGCTGGGAAAATCCGGAGGGCGTTGGGGCCCCTGAAAACATACCCTGACGCCTCAAACAGAAAACTTGATGCATCAACAAGATAAATTCAGGAGTAAACTCCCCAAGGCCCGTAGACTGCACCCTCAGCAGAGCTCCCGAAGGCCCCGCTACGTCTTCCAACGTTTGACCTTGCGGAGAAGGCTGTGGAAAGACCTCTTGCGCCCCCAACGACGCCTCCTGCGCATTTGAGGCTTCCTTAACGTCCATTTGCTGCTCCACAGCTGAAGAAAGGGCTGCACAGCCACGGCACACCCCCGACTCAGCTACTGTGCCCCTTCGAGTCCCACAGACAATACACTGTGGACGACCCGTCATAGCACCGTTAATGAAAAAGGACTAGCCAGAGCCCTCAATGCCTTGTAGGCTTTGCTATATTCCTCTCTTTTTATGAGTAATATTTATTTTATTTTAGTTTGTTGTTTTTTTTTAAACTTCCCAGAACCTAAAATTAAACTGCAGCCCCAGGACTTAGAGAGCTCCGAACCCGAGAAAACAGCCTACGAACGGCCCCCCTCGCGAGGAGGAAACTCCTTGTAACGTCCTCCCCCCCCCCCCCGCGAAAGAGTCCATTTCGCGGCAAAACAGTAAAAGAAAACTATAAACGAAACAAACAAGAAATAAACAAAAGAAAATAAAGATGCGCCCCCGAACGCCGTGGAGAGCCCAGCACCCCGGCGAACTGCAGCACCGGCGGCCGCTTGTCAGGAAAATGGCCACCCGGAGCCTGAGGGAGAAAGGTAAAAGGCGCCAAACCCTAGGATAAGGTACCGCGCTCCGTACTGAGACTCCCCCCTTCCGCTGCAGCCTGAAACCGGTGCCTGCTTACCGGTCAGGTCTGCGCTGCTTCTTGTCTGTCTAAAACCAACGTGCCGTACTGCCGGATATCCAGTCAGCTACACAGCCGTTATCTTGTCCCCCGGAGCTGCGAAAATGCAGCCCCACGGTCCGAGAGGCAGACGCTAACTACAAGGGGATCTCCCCCGAAACATCCGGGGGGAGAGAACCCGAGGTCCTTCAAATAACCCCAATACCTCAAATATATGTCCCTTTTTTTTTTTTTTTTAACAGGGAGTAAGAATGGCACAATTCAATGCAGGATAAAATAATTCTGCCTCCTGATCCTCTTTTTTTTTTTTTACAGACCAAAAAACCCCCCAAACCCAAAACCAAACCAACTACACTACACTAGCCCTTAACTCCTTATCTGTTTCTCCAGAGAGCCCCTAACAAGGCTCGCCAAGGTCTTCCTGCTGCATGGAGACTGGTTACACTGGGACAGAAGAGAGAGGTCAGCAGGCTATATCCAGTGATGTCATGATTCTGACGTACCAGTCTCCAAGCTGCAGGAGGAGGTTGACAACCCAGAGGTAGAGGACTGAACTGTCGTCACTCAAGGAACTACAATTACCAGGTAATTGTAATTATCATAAAGTTTTCCTGTCCCAGAGCTTTCACGTTACTCCGTTCTAGGAAAGAGTTTTTAGGCCAGTCTTGGATTTCTGAAAATCCAGCCCTGGTGCTGTATGGATGGGATCTGCATCATTAATTTCATTGGATAGAATCAGGGACTACAAGTACCACAAAGCTTTAAGATGTAATTTGAAAACCAGGACGTGCTAAAAAAGAAAGTCTCCTTCCTAGAACTGAGTAACTCGGCAGCTCTGTCATTCATGGGAGCAGGAGTTAGTATTATTTGATTTCTGCTTTCTAGCAGGATTCATTGCTACCACTACCTAACGCTACACAGGAAGCCAGGAATCAGTATAGAGGTATAAACCTGGGCTTCACTGACTCCACCTCTTGTGTATGGCTAGCACTCAGGGCCGGCCTGCCCACTAGGCAAACTAGGTGGTACCCTAGGACGGCAGGCCCTGGTGGGCAGCATGGCTACTCCCTCACCCCCATGATGCAGCAGTTGAATTGCTACTTCAACACTGCAGCAGGCTTTAAAACGCCCTACAGCCTGCCACTCCTGCCCCCTCGAAAAAGAAGTTGCCTGGGGGCAGGGGGGAGGAGCAACAAGTAGTTAAACTGGCCCTGGTGGAAGAAATGCGTGTGGGGAATATTCTAAGGAGTGATTGCTGTGCCGTCCCCTCTCCCCCAGGTAAGAAGCTGGATGGGTGGGGGGTGTCGTAGAGGGTCTATCTAGGGCACCAGAAACCCTTAGGCCAGCCCTGCTAGCACTTTTAGTAAGGATCTTATTATGGCTTAGATATCAACTCGCTGTACACATGACACCCTCTGCTTTCAGCTTGGAGGCGTATTTACTAAGCTGGGCTAACTGTTGGGCTGCACTATTTGGACTGTAACTAGGTACCATGTAATTCAATGAACTTCAGAGTTTCCAAGTTACCCAGTTCCAGGAGTGAGATTTTTTGTCGGTTATGGTTTTAAATTTGCATTGCAGTGCAGTATGGTATTTGTAGTCCCTGATTTTACCCATTGAAATCAGTGCTGCAGGTCCCATAATGCATCAGAATGAGATTGTCAGAAATCCAGGACTGGCTTAAAATCTTACTCCATGAACTGGTAACTTGGCAACTCTGCAGTTTAGTAAATATGCCCCTAGGTTCCCAGTTCGAGGAAGGAAAGAGCAGGTCTCCTTTAAAACAGCCCTTATATTTTGCAGTTTTATTTACATAAGAGCATCTCTCAGAATGTGTGATACTATAGGAAATACATTTCAAAATCCTTTGGTGGGTATATGTTCATAATGTTGGGCATATAAAGCAGGGTTGCGAGATAGTGGTGTACCTAAACAATGTACTAAGGGGCAGGGTACATTTTACTACCGTTTCTGGTATTCTTTGACAGTTCAGGGTTTTTGGAGGAGGGTGTGCTCCTTTATGGGAGGTTTCTTTGGAGTGAAACTGACCCGGTGGAAGAAATGTGTTTGCAGAATATGCTAGCGCACCCTCTCTGAGTGTTTCTCAGCGTTCACGCAATGACAAGAGTTCTTTATTGAAAAACGTTGTACTTGTGAATTGGATTTCTGCTATATTTTTTTTTAAAGATGTGAATAAACAGATAGATAAAGGTGAGCCCGTTGATATAGTGCATCTGGATTTTTAGAAAGCCTTTGACAAGGCCCCTCATGAGAGACACTTGGCGAAATTAAAAAAGTCATGGGCTAGGAGGCAGTGTACTATTGTGGATTAGAAACTGGGTAAAAGATAGGAGTAGCCTGATGTTTAGAGCACTAGCTTGGGAACCAAGAGATGAGAGTTTGATTCCCCCTAGCACTCCTTGTGACTTTGAGCAAGCCACTTAACCTTCCATTGCCTCAGAAAAATCCAAGTTATTAATGTTCCTGTTTAATGTACATTACCAAGTTTAAGTTATAATGTAAACTGTTTTGACTGAAATGATAAAGTGGTATAAAAATCCTGTTAAATAATAAATAAATAAAACAGAGTAGGACTAAATGGACAATTTTCTCATTGGAGAAAGGTGAATAGTGGAGTATCCCAGGAATCTATGCTATCATATTCATAAGTGACCTGGAAATGGGAATAACGAGTAAGGTGATTAAATTTGCAAATGACACAAAATTATTCAAAGTTGTTAAAACACAAGAGGATTGTGAAAAATTGCGAGAGGATCTTGATGAATTGGGAGACTGGGCATCCATATGACAGATGAAATTTAATGTGGATAAGTGCAAAGTTATGCACTTAGGGAAGAACAATCCAAACTACAGTTACACAATACAAGGTTCCACATTAGGAACCAACACGCAGGAAAAGGATCTAAGCATCATTGTGGATAATACATTGAAACCCTCTTTCCAGTGTGCAGCAACAGCCAAGAAAGCAAATAGAATGCTAGGAATCATAAGGAAAGGAATGGAGAATAAAACAAAGGATATTATAATGCCTCTGTATCACTCCATGGTGCAACCGCACCTTGAATATTGTCTGCAATTCTGGTTGCCGTATCTTAAAAAGGATATAGCGGAATTAGAAAACATATAGAGAAGAGCCACCAAAATAATAAAGAGGATGGAAGGATACCCCTACAAGGAAATACTTAAAAGGTTAGGGCTGGTCACTTTGGAAAAAAGACAGCTGAAGGGAGATATGATAGAGGTTTATAAAATAAAGAATGGAGTGGAACGGGTAGCCGTAGATCAGTTGTTTACTCCTTCAAAAAGTACAAAGACTAAGGGGCATGCAATGAAGCTACAATGTAAGCCCATTTAAGACTAATCGGAGAAAATATTTTTTCACTCAATGCATAATCAAACTCTGGAATTCATTACCGGAGGATCTAAAAAAAGCTGTTAGTATAATGGGGCTTAAAAAAGGTTTGGACAAGTTCCTGGAGGAAAAGTCCATAAACCATTATTCCTTATCGTCCCTCCAGTCCAGTCCTGCACCTCTGGGTAATGCACCTCCTCTCGCAGCTTGGAGACTGGGCATGTCAAATTCTGAAGTCACTTGTACTTATACTGCTGGCACCTCCCACCAGCTCCCAATGTGCTGAGTCTCCAAGCAGCTAGAGGTGGTAGTGAGCTCACTGTAGGAACAGATAAGGAGCAATTTAGTTAGGGTAGCTAAAGATTTTTGGGGTTTGTTTCTCCTTGCCTATACTTTAAGGGAAAACTGTTGTTCGGGGAGGACATCGACAAGCTGGTCAAGGGAGAATCAAAAGGAGGTCGACTGCTGGAGGATAATCCCAAAGCTGGGTCGGTTGTCGACATCTTCATGGGGCCAGGCACGGGATTTTCGGCGTTTTCGTACCTCCCGCCTGGGGAGTTTCCAAATGGGGAGGTTTCTCTGTCACGATCAAGGTTTCAGAGGATTCTGGGGAGCAGGCAGAGGGTTCGCTAGTCCCTCCTCCTCGGGATTTAGAAAGCCCCAATGAAGCGAAGAGGGCCCAGGCTGTGGTACAGCCCGTGGGAGGTTGGCTTCGGGAATTTCTTTCAGCCTGGTTCCAGATAACGTCCGACCGATGGGTGTTGGAAGCCATTTGTGAGGGGTATGCCCTCGAATTCGCCCAGCCAGTCGCCGACTCTTTTGTTCTGTCTCCCTGCAGGGCGCGGAGCAAAGCAGTGGCGGCAGAGGAGACTCTGTCTCGCCTTCTGCAGCTGGAAGCGGTTGTTCCAGTACCTTGAGAGCAGTGCGGCTCCGGTTGATACTCCATTTATTTCATGGTCCCCAAGAAAGATGGGTCCTTTTGCCCAATTCTAGACCTCAAGTGGGTTAACCATTGTCTTCGGGTGCTACACTATCGCATGGAAACTTTATGGTCGGTAATCATAGTGGTGCGAAAGGGGGAATTTTTGACGTCCCTCCATCTCACTGAGGCGTATCTTCACATTCCTATCAGACCAGATCATTAACGCTTCCTAAGGTTTGCGGTGCCGCGGGGGCATTTTCAGTTCCAGGCATTGCCGTTCGGTCTAGCGACAGTGCCGCGTACTTTCACCAAGGTGATGGTGGCTCTTCGCAAGGAGGGAGTGTTGGTACACCCTTATCTTGATGACTGGTTGATCCAGGCGAAGTCCAGAGCAGAGAGTGCTCGGGCAAGGTGGTGCAGCCTCTAGAGAGTCTCAGTTGGGTGGTCAATGTGGCCAAGAGCTGATTGGTTCCCTCACAGGTTCTGGAATATTTGGGAGTACGATTCGATACTCGTGTGGGAACAGTTTTTCTGCTGGAGCAATGGGCTCAAGGGCTCCGCCTCTTAGTGCATAGTTTTTTGGGATGCTCAGCGCTGACAGCGTGGCAGTATCTTAGAGTTCTGGGAACGATGGCAGCCACTCTGGAAGTAGTGCCATGAGCAAGGGTGCACATGTGTCCGTTGCAGAGGTCCTTACTCCGGTGCTGGTCCCACCAGAAGGACTCTCTGGCCAAGCTGGGGGTCAGGGAGGCCTTCCAATGGTGGCTTCGTCCAGAAAATTTGGTGGCGGGCATGCCTCTCGAGCAGCCGCAGTGGGTTCCTGTGTTGACCGATGCCAGCTTGGCGGGTTGGGAGCTCACTGCGGAGAGCTATTCGCCCAAGGGAGCTGGAGAGGACAGAAAGTCGAGTGGTCGATCAACCATTTGGAGTTGCGAGCAGTAGCTCTGGCGGTCCGGGTTCTGTTGGACAGTGCCTCGGCGGTGGCGTACCTCAACCGTCAAGGGGGCACAGGCAACTTGGCTCTGGAGGAGGAAGCAGAAGCATTGTTCAGCTGGGCAGAGTCTCGGCTCCAGGTGCTGTCAGCAGCACATATTGCGGGAGTAGACAATGTGACGGTGGACTATGTCAGTCGAGTGCGCATGGATCCTAGGGAATGGGAGCTTCATTCGGAGGTCTTCGCTCAGATAGTATGCATGTGGGGGACTCCCATTATGGATCTGATGGCTACGTTCCGGTCGGCCAAAGCAAGTCACTTCTTCAGCAGGAGACGAAAAAGGATGTCCGAGGGTCTAGATGCGTTGCTACAACAATGGCCCTCGAAGGGACTCCACTATGTCTTTCCCCCTTGGGCTCGCATAGGCTAGGTGGTTCAGCGCATCGAAGCCCACCAGGGGCAGGTGATTTTAAACGCTCCGGATTGGCCATGGCATCCATGGTATGCCGATTTAGTGCGTATTCTCGATGGTCGGCCATGGCGGCTCCCGATACGGGAAGATCTCCTACGGCAGGGGCTGCTGCAAATGCCTCAAGTGGATTGGTTCTTGCTTACGACCTGGCCATGGAAAGGGCGAGGCTAAGGAAGAAGGGTTACTCCGGACCCATAATCTCTACCTTGCTCTCGGTCAGAAAAAGGTCAACTTTGCTAGCCTATGTCCGCGTTTGGCGTGTTTTTTTGAGCATTGATGCGCGACAGGCGTGGCTATCCTCTGTTTCAGTTTCAGAGGTCTTGAGTTTTTTGCAGGATGGTTTTGATAAGGGTCTGGCAGCCAGCTCGTTGAGGGTGCAGCTGGCATCTATTTCTTGTTATTGCAGGAAGGTCCAGGGCGCAGCCTTGGGCTCCCATCCAGATGTGTTACGTTTCTTGAGGGCAGTATCCCGGTTGCGGCCTCCGTGTAGAGTGGTGATCCCTCCTTGGGATCTCAATTTGGTCTTGGGGGTGTTGACGAGAGAGCCCTTTGAGCCGTTGGCCCAGGCCTCGTTAAAGGATTTAACCTTAAAGACTGTCTTTTTGGTAGCAATCTGCTCGGCTCGCCGAATCTTGGAGTTACAGGCCTTGTCTTGCCGGGAACCGTTTTTGACTTTCTCTCGGGAGAAGGTGGTTTTGCGTCCCATTCCGTCTTTCCTGCCGAAGGTGGTTTCAGCTTTTCATGTGAATCAGCTGGTGTCCTTGCCAGTTCTGGGGCTTCGGGGGAGAGCACCTCAGACTGTAATTTGCGCTTACTGGATGAAAGGAGAGTTCTTCATTATTATTTGAAGGCATCGGAGCCTTTTCATAAGTCTGATCATTTGTGCGTCCTTTTTGGGAGGTCGCGTAAGGGCAAAGCAGCGGCCAAGGCTTCCATTTCCAGATGGGTCTGTGAAGCCATAACCTCAGCTTATATCTTGCAAGGTCGTCAGGTGCCCTCAGGGTTGCGGGCTCATTCTACCAGGGCTCAGGCAGCTTTATGGGCTGAGTATAGTTTGGTTCCTCTGGTTGAAATTTGCAAAGCAGCTACGTGGTCCTCTTTGCATATCTTCAGAAGCATTATCAGCTGGATGTCCAGGCAGCAGGGGATGCCTGTTTCGGGATGGCGGTTTTGCGGGCCGGTTTGCAGGTCTCTCTCATTAAGTTACTACTCTGGTCCATCCCAGAGGTGCGGGACTGGACTGGAGGGACAATAAGGAAAGATAAATTAGACTTACCTGCTAATTGTTGTTCCTTGAGGAACTCCAGTCCAGTTCCGGATCCCACCCGGGGGTCTGTCAGCTAATGCGGAGCTTGTTTGCTGCGGTCGGTGGGGCTGGGGTGATGGGTAGCCGCAAGCTGTTTGTTTTTCAGACTAATTCTTGTTTCTATTCTTTGTTTTCCTCTCTTTCGCGCTTTTTAGCGCTCTCTCTCTTCATATCTATCCATGTCTCCTTCTGCAGAGGGGGAAGGAGTTTCCCTCTTGCTCGGGGGGGGGGGCAGTTACGGTTAAAATGGTTAGTTTGTTTATTTACTTGATATTTAGCTACATATTTGTTGCTCCTCTGAGTTTGCTTTGTCATTAAGTCACTGGGAGCTGGTGGGAGGTGCCAGCAGTATAAGTACAAGTGACTTCAGAATTTGACATGCCCAATCTCCAAGCTGCGAGAGGAGGTGCACTACCCAGAGGTGCGGGACTGGACTGGAGTTCCTCAAGGAACAACAATTAGCAGGTAAGTCTAATTTCTCTTTAAAGAGGACCGGGGAAAACCACTGCATACCCCAGGATAAGCAACATGGAATCTGTGTACCTTTTTGGAAACCTGATAGGTGCTTATTTATTTATTTAACCAGTTTTGTATACCACCTTATCCTTCAATCAAAGTGGTTGACAAGACAACAAAGGACTTACATGTTGAGGGCACGGGAAGATCAAATACAATACATTACAATATAAATACAGTACAAACAGTAAATTATAATATTGTCTCATAGTGAAACTGGATATACAAATTGATCAATTTAAGTTATTTGACCAAATGATTCTATGAATAAATAAGTCTTTAAAGATATGCGAAAGTCTTTGATGTCTTCCTGAGCTCTTAATTCTTCAGGAATAGAATTCCATACCTCTGGTGCCATGAAGGAAAATGCTCTTTTAGAGGTCATCTGTTTTGATCTATTGAAGTTTAAAGGTGTACTAAGCTTATTGGAGTTATGAGATCATCTAGGTCTTAGGCTCTTGTCTTTGGATATTATATGCTGTAGAATATCTGCTGAAGATTGGTGAAAGATTTTGAAAATAATCGTTAGGCTTTTGTATTTTGCTCTTGCAATAATTGGAAGGAAATGTAACTGTTTAAGGGCAGGAGTTATGTGATCAAATTTTGCAGAGCCAGTAATTATACATGCAGTAGTGTTTTGAACTAATTGGAGAGGATGGATAGCGTTTTTAGGAAGACCTTGATACGTTTCCAAAATCAAGAAAGGGTGTTATGACAGCTTGACATACCGTGCAAAAGTGATTTGTATTTAATATTGATTTTAGTCTTCTTATAATCTTTAAGCAATGGTATGCTTTAGCTGCAATTTTGTTTATATGAGATTTTAAGTTTAAATATTTATCTAAGGTTATACCTAAATATCTTACTTCATCTTTAATTTTTATTTTTTTATTTAACAGGTTAATTTCACTTGGTAGTTTTAAGGACTGACAATTTGATATGAACAATGCTTCCATTTTGTCAGAATTTATTTTTAAATTGTTGTTATTGAGCCAATTATTCATATCATTCAAACAGCTATTAATTTTTGTTGTATCAAAGGTATTTTGATCAATTGAAGTATAAATAATAATGTCGTCAGCGTATAAATGATAATCCATTTCATGATGTTTAATAATTTCACATATGGTTTGAATATAGATATTAAAGAGGATAGATGATAAAGCAGAACCTTGCAGAATACCTTGTACAATCGTGAATTGTGAGGATTTTTTGTCCCCATTTTTTACTAGTTGTGAACGATTGGTTAAGTAAGAAGCGAACCATTTTATTGTATTGTTGGATAAACCAATATTTCGTAGACGTTGCAGCATTATTGAGTGAGACACAATATCAAATGCTGCTGAGACATCGATGAAGATTAATAGAAAGAATTTGTTTTTGTCAAGACCTGTTATAAGATTATTAAAGAGAGAAATCAGTAGCGTTTCAACATTTTGATTTGGTTTAAAGCCATGCTGATGTATATCCAGTGGGGCATGTAAGTCAATGTGATCTTGCAGTTGTTTTTGTACTACTTTTTCTTTTATTTTTGATATAAAAGGTAAACTTGAAATAGGACGGTATGACTTGGGTTCAGTGGCGTCTAGTGATTTACTTTTATAGATTATGACTTGGATTGGCTGCTGCTGGAAACCGGATACTGGGCTCGATGGACTCTTGGTCTGAGCCAGTTTGGCATATCTTATGTTCTTAAAAAGGTTCACATGTACTCGGTGGACAAATGCCATGCACAGTTTGATGGTGATGGAGGTGGAGAGGATGAGTGTAAAGCAAAAGGATGGGTTGGTGTCTGAAAAATTTATTGCAATCTGGATACTATTTATCTCTAGTCCTCCATCAGTGTCAGAAGTCTGATATTAAATATATAAGAATTTGAGATACATGGAATAGTATAACTATAAGTTTATAGATTAAGGTATAATGTAACTGATGTTGATACTATGTGAAACATATAGATTCGAGATGTGTCAAATTTTGGTTTTGTGTATTTGGCAGAGTGAAACTAGTTTTGATGGGGGTACTGCAGTGGAAGTAAATTAGTGTATAATGATTATTTAATTGAACATGTATAGCCTCTTGCTATGGCTTGGATGTGTGAATGGAAGGGTCCGTGGGTGGATGGCTGACTGTGAGAAGGGTGGTAGGAGGTCAGGGTTTGGGGGGGGGGGAGCTTTTCTCTGGTTGTGTAAGTAATCCCATGTACCAGGAGTGTAATTTTCAGAGCTGTAAGCTGAAGATTGTTATATGATATTTAAAAGTAATAAAACTGCCTACACTGAGAGAAAAGGGAATGTCATCTCTCCCTGAAGAGCCCCAGAGACTGAAGGGGGTTCTGTTAGGCACAAGCATAAGCAGCTATGCCCTGAAACTGGGTGCCAGTAGAGTATCGCTCTTTCCGTGCCATTACCATCCCTGAAAAAGCCGATGTTTTCCAGTAAGTTTAACCTGTAGGGTTCCCTGAACCCCAGTGCTGTTCTCATTGGATCACAAGACCATGAAAACAATGCGAGAGTTTGAATGCTGCAGGGCTTGAAATCACTGAAAGCAGTGCAGTACTTGAAGGGACTGAAAAAATGAGGTGTGTGCGTGGAGGGGAGGGGAGGGATGCATTGTCAGACGTGATAGGGAGTGAGATGCTTGGAGGAGGGACTAGGTACTGGTGGCAGGCTGAATTACTTTAGGGCTTGGGAGAGAATAGGCCAACAGGATGGGGGAAGGGTAAATGTTTGGTTGAAGGGAGGCGGAGGTGTTTGTTCAGGACTGTGGCTGTGTGTAAGAATGGCCCTTGGGTTGGGGACAGTCTGGTAGTTGTTCTTTCTGGGCAATGCTGTGTTTGACAGGAGGCTGATACTCAGCTGAGTGTAGGGCTGTGCCCGGACAGAGCAGGCAGGCACCCTTTGCTTGAGGTGGGGAGGAGAGAGAGAAAGGGAGGGATTATAGAGCTGAACAGGCTGGATGGATCCTGTGAGGTTTATTTGTCATCATGTCCTGTGTTTTTAAGGGAACTCACATTTTCAGGAGAAAAAGGACCCCCCATTGCACCTTCTTATGAAGCCATCCTCCTCTGTGAACTACTTCACCTGGTCCAGCGTTGACCCTGCCTATGGGTCTGAACCTTTTGAATGCCAAATACCACTTCTGAAGACTGCTATTTGTTAGCTCTCTCCCGATCTTCCAGCCTACTGTTAGTGCCAGGGAGGAAGGGAGGCCTTTTAACATGGGATTAATGGTCTGTATTTTGAGGATCTGTCAGTGTCCCACAAGCGGATTCCAGCCTGAGAAAACGACAGCACTGATTTAATATACTCTATGCCTTTAAGAGGCAGGCATGCAGAAATGACGTGGGAGGTAAGAGGAAGGCCCTGCATTAGCTGAAAAACATCCTGTTTCCATTTGAGAGCTATAAAGAGAGGGGGTCTGCACCAGGATTCCAGGTAATTTCCCTGATAGAAATCAAAGCCCGCAGCAGCACCCTGACAGACAGGGCAATTTTAGACAGGACATGGAGAGTGGAATTAAGACATCCAGATTGGAAAGTGGAAAATTCCAAACACAGATCCTCTTGTCAGATACACATAATGACGTGCATGAATGCATATCAATGCCTCATCATGTTCAGTGACGCAGTAGTTTTAAAAAGTTGTATGTAGGGGGAAGCTTTTCCCAAATATGCATGGGAGCAGCTTTTTACAATCTTTGCTCCTGATGTTCTTGCACTGCCTGATCAGTTCTGACCAGCAGCATTAGTCCTTCCCCTCCCCCGATCACCCTTTTTGACATCATTTCCTCCCCCCGATCACCTTACTTGACATAAAGCCCTTCCCCCAGCATCAGTCCCCCCCCCCCCGTGTCCCTAACATCAAGCATCTCATCTAACACCCCCCCCCCCCCCACACACACACACACACACATCCCTGACTGTTACTGGAGTCCCCGAAGGCAGTTTCTCCAAAGGGGGTTGTTTTACACATATCATGACAGTCATGAACCTCACTCCTAAGCCAGGATATGTGGAATATGATCTCAATCTTTCCAATTTACTGCTAACACTTGCCATAGTACTTGCATTGTGCCAGAGAGAGCTTCCTTCTGGAGTTCATAAGATGTACAGGCAACTCGTCAAGGTGTGATTGGAAATTACTCTTAATTAGGCCTGTGGTTCCCAATACAATGGGAAATAGTTCTGTATCTTTCTGCCACATTGTTTTGGTCTCTGACTGCATTGCCTGTTATTTCAAGATCTTCTCCCTCTCCACATGATTCACAGAATAATTGCTTGGAACGGATACCTCTACTATCAATGCTGTTCTCGTGTTTTTCTTCTTTACCACTATGTCGGGTCTTTTTGCATCCAGTTTTATCTGTCGGAATGGTTATGATCACTTGGGACATTCCATCTTCTTTCTCCGTAATTCTGCAGTGAGCACTGTATGTCAAGCCCCTCAGCAGTGAGCGCTGTGTGTGAACTAAAGTAAACTAAAGATGGTCTTTCACATAACTTATATTGAGAAAAACAAATAGCGGCTAATGTCCAGCTAGGACCCACACAGGCCCTTTTTTCCTCTTTTATCTGTACCAGGATGACCCACAGGGGAAATCTGACTGGTGTCTCTCTGAACATCGAAAACCAAAAGACAGGTTGTGTCCAAATGCCTTCTGCTTTAGAGTCCATTTTGCTGTAGTCATTGCTGATCAAGCACTGCTCTCTTTGAGTATTTCAGGCATTGCAGGTCCCCGGAACAAAGAGGTAAACCTTTCTGCCAAACCCGGAGCAGCTCAGCCACACACAGTCACAGCAGTGCTTGCCCCAGACTGTGTGCGGCAAAATGTCTCCGATTTTGGAAATCTTCATGCTATCGATCCACTAGCTCTCTCCATTATTGTCTCATCACCTCTTTCCTCCACATTGTCTTCAATGTCTGTTGATGAGGCTATACTTTCCTATAATACTACTACTACTACTATTTAGCACTTATATAGCGCCACGCACGCAGCGCTGTACAGGTATATGTAGTCACTGCTTGTCGGAGTCATGCTCGTCCGAGCTTACAATCTAGTTGAGACAGTATAGAGCATTAGTCAAGTCGGTGCAGGCACAATATGGTCATTACATTTCAGATCAGTCATGAAAATTGACCGGAGTCAGATAAATTGACCGGAGTCAGGATGAGATAAAGGATAGAAGTCAGGATCTGAAAGCGATAGTGAAGAGGTGGGTCTGTAATCTGGATTTGAAGAGGGCCAGGGAGGGTGACTGGCGTATAGATACCGGTAGGCTGTTCCAGGCATAAGGTGCAGCAAGGTGAAAGGAGCGAAGTCGGGAGTTAGCGGTGCGAGTGAAAGGCTTAGATAGAAGTAGTTTGTTGGCGGAGCGAAGTTCCCGAGAGGGGGTGTATGGAGAAATGAGAGATGAGAGGTATTGAGGGGCCGCAGCGTGAAAGCATTTATAGGTCAGCAGGAGAAGTTTTAAACTGGATACGGAATTGGATGTGGAGCCAGTGAAGCGGCTTGAGGAGAGGGGGTAGTGTGGGCATGGCGAGACTGGCGAGCAGCATAATTTTGTATAGATTGAAGGGGTAAGAGATAGCTCGCGGGGAGACCAGCAAGGAGCAGGTTGCAGTAGTCGAGGCGAGAGGAGACTAAGGAGTGGAAAAGCGTTTTGGTAGTGTGTTCAGAAAGGAAGGGGTGGATTTTGCTGATGTTGTAGAGAAAGAAGCGGCAGGTCTTAGCTACAACCTGGATATGTATGGTGAATGAGAGAGAGGAGTCAAAGATAACCCCCAGATTGTGGGCTGAGGGGACAGGAAGGATCGTAGAACCAACCACGGAGACTGAGAAGGGGGGAAGAGGAGGGGAGGAATTGGGGGGAAAGACAAGGAGCTCAGTTTTGGCCATGTTCAACTTCAAGCGGTGGTGAGACATCCAGGCAGCAATGTCAGAAAGGCAGGCAGAGATCCTGGTCTGGATTGCTGGAGAGAGATCAGGTGTAGAGAGGTAGATCTGGGAATCATCAGCATAGAGATGATACTGAAAGCCATGGGAGGAGATGAGCGCGCCAAGGGATTGGGTATAGAGAGAGAAAAGGAGGGGGCCCAAGACAGATCCCTGGGGTACACCAACATGGAGCGGGAGGGGAGAGGAGGAGGAGCCACCAGAGCATACACTAAAGGAGCGATGGGAGAGGTAGGAGGAGAACCAGGATAGTACGGAGCCCCTGAAACCAAGCGAGGAGAGGGTGGTGAGGAGGAGACTGTGGTTAACAGTGTCAAAGGCAGCGGAGAGGTCGAGAAGGATGAGGACTGAGTAGAGGCCCTTAGATTTAGCCAGGAACAAGTCATTGGAGACTTTTGTAAGCACCGTTTTGGTGGAGTGTAGGGGACGGAAGCCGGATTGTAGTGGGTCCAGGAGGGCCTGGGAGGTGAGGAAGTCGAGGCAGCGGCGGTGGACTGCTCCTTCTAGTAGTTTAGATATGAAAGGGAGGAGGGAGATGGGTCGATAGTTAGAAGGACAGGTGGGATCGAGTGAGGGTTTCTTGAGGAGAGGTGTGACAACAGCATGTTTGAAGTCTTTGGGTACAGTTGCAGTGGAGAGTGAGAGGTTGAGAATATGAAAGATGGGGACAACGGTGGGGGAGATGGGGTGTAGGAGGTGGGTGGGGAAGGGGTCAGAGAAACAGGTGGTGGGTTTGGAGGAGGAAAGAAGGAGTGTGGTTTCTTCTTTGGAGATTGTAGGGAAGGAGGAGCGGGTAGTAGAAGAAGTGTGGATGGGGGAGAGATTTGGGGAGGGGTGGAGGTTGTGATAAGGAAGCTTATCATAGCTCAGGTAGGAGCTATAGAAAAGATGATGTGACTCTGAACAAGCAACCTGTCAGTTCTGGTAGAAGCAAGAAAACAGAGTTTTCACATAAAAGACTACCAGTCCCAGAATGCACCAGGTTTCCAGCAGCCATGAGAGGGGCTGAAGTGAGAGAATGTGTGTGCAATCAAGAGAGCTATGAGGTAATCCCTAAGCACTCATCTCAAAGGGCAGGGCCTGATTCAACACAGCTGCGCTGTGTTAGGGAGCAGCACACATTAGAACAGGATAAGAGTAGAGCTTTTTCTTCAGATAACAGTTTCAGCAACAGTTGGAAGAACAGCTTCAGCAAAAGCCACGCAGATAGAGAGAGAAGGAAACTCTCTGGAAGGAAGAGAAGAAAGGCCATTGGAAGGTCTGGGAGATTCCAAGGCAGTACTCATACTGGGAGGTATTCCAAAAGCCAGCAGAGTCCATTGGACTGGATTCAGCCAGAGGAATGGAGTGGCAGAGATAGGAATCACCAGTGGCTACCTGGAAGAGAGAAGACTGCACGTGGAAGGGACTTTCAGACCAAGGCCAGAAGGTATGTGAGAGGAGATCCAGTGTCCAGGGATCAAGATTGGAAGGCTGGACATCAGAATTGGATTACATATTGGCCAGGCTTTACAGAGAGGAATTATGATGGCAGGAGAGGCTCAGGTATGAACACTGATCCAGACCCTATCTATAATAGAGAATGGCAGCAAGGGAATAAGCATTCTCATGATAGTGCCTTAATGAAAGACTCATCTGTGCCAATGTATGATATTGACCCTATGATTGTTGATGCAGGGGGAAATACAGCAGATGAAACTATTTACATGGACTGTTCTTTATCTAAATGCTATTGCTAGTTTTCTATGAGCAAACACATCAGCCATCACAAAGAAACCTAACTTTGTTCTTTATTTCCACTGCAAACAGCTCTTAAAGCAGGATTTGGGCTCACACAGTAGCAGCCAGCCAGCTAAAGGCTTTCAACTGGTCCATGGATAGTAATTAGGGCTGCACCTGATTGTGTGTGTGAGCAAGGGAGAATCACTGCTGAGATCAGCGTGGAAAATAAGCAGAAGTTAACCTAACCAGCAAAGTTTATTCTTTACTTTGTGCCTTTGTATTTGGTAATTATTTGCTAAGAAAACATTAGCTAATTGCCTGACAAGCTGAAGGTTGTTTTCTGGTTTACTTTGTGACTTTTTGTTATCTCTTTAAACACTGCAAGCAAGTAACCTCATTTATAGTGCTATCAAGCATACATGTGCTGGGTGAATTAAACCCCATCAATAAAAGTAGTATTTTATTGATCTTACCACTTGGTTTCACAACTCAAATTATTGTCATCAGCTGTGTTTGGGAGTGAATGAACTACAATACCCACAATACCTTGCAAGAATCATATGAATATATGCATCGTCAAGATTGTGTAAGTTCTCACCCTAGGCAGCCGTCTGACAAGGTAAGGGAGGAAGTGGGGAATTGGAGAGTAATTTTGTGGATTTTATCGTGGAAGTAGCCGGCTAGGGTTTGGGTAGAAAGGGAGGGTGGGACTGGGGGCGGAGGCACCTTGAGAAGAGAATTGAGGGTGTTAAAGAGGCGGTGAGGATCCAAGGCAAGGGAATTAGTCAGATGGATGAAGTATTCTTGTTTGGCAAGTGCTAAGGCTGACTGGAAGGAGCCAAGCATGAATTTAAAGTGTAGAAGGTCCTCATGGGAGTGGGATTTGGTCCAGGCACGTTCAGCCGAGCGGGCACAGGTGCGTAGATAGTGGGTTGTGGATGAAAGCCAGGGCTGGGGAACAGAGCATCTGACAGAACATGGGGTGGGTGGGGCAAGAGTGTTAAGAGCTGAGGATAGTGCAGCATTATAAGAGGATACTGCTTCATTGACGGATTTGGAGGACATAATGGTTGAAAGAGATGGAGAAATGGTGGAGGAGAGGGTCAAGGGATCGATATTATGTAGGTTTCTAAATAGCTCGGAGGAGACAGGACGAGGTTGAGACCATGGAAGCTAGATATTAAAGGTTAAAAGGTGATGGTAAGATGAGGGAAGTATTGAGTTGCGGAAGTTTGAGGGAGAGGAGTTGGAGAAGAGTATCAGGTCAAGGCAGTGGCCGTGCAGATGGGTGGGGGCAGTGGAGCAAAGTTGAAGGTCAAATAAGGAAGTGAGGGAGAGGAACTTTAAGGCATGGGGATCGGAGGGGTTAAAGTCGCCAAGAATAAGAGTGGAGGAGGAGGGATCCAGAAAGATGGAGAGCCAGGAGTCGAAATCGGTAAGGAAGGTTGATTTGGATTTGTCGGGTGGGCGATAGATAACAGCTACTCGGAGGGGGAGTGGTGTGAAGAGGTGAATGGCTTGGACTTCAAAAGAAAGGGAGGAGTGTGATTGGGGCAGTAGGAGGGGTTGGAATTGGCAGGAGGGAGAAAGTAGAAGCCCAACACCACCACCGCGGCCAGTGTATCGAGGTGTATGGGAGAACTGGTAGCCGCCATGGCAGAGAGCAGCAGCGGATGCGGTATCGTCTGGGGGGAGCCAGGTCTCAGTTAGGGCAAGGAGGTGCAGCGCATTGGAAATAAAAGAGATCGTGGGTAAAAGGGAGTTTGTTAGAGACTGAACATGCGTTCCATAGGGCACATGAGAACGGGAGAGTGGAGGGGGAGGGGAGGGGGATGTGGATAAGGTTGAACAAGTTCCGTGAGGATTTCTTTCCAGAGTAAGACAGTGGTCGAGGTCGAGAGGGGCCGTTACATGAGGATCTATTTTCAGAGTAATACAGAGATCGAGAGGGGCCAGGGTGCGAGTGGGTGTCTCTGGATGAGTGCGCCCTTGCCCTCCATGAGGGACATGAGAGAGGAGGAGTGAGAGGGGAGTGAAGGGGAATATTGATGAGTTTCGGTAGGTTACGTGAGGATCTCTTATTAGAGTGAGACTGGACTCTGAGGGGGATAGGGTTGGAGTTGATATCTTTGGATGAGTGATTGGGGTATGAGTGAGGGAGGGTGGGAGGGGAAAGGAGGGGGATATGGATGAGATTAGATAAGGTACATGAGGAACTCTTCTTAGAATGAGAAAGAAATCGAGGGGGGCCTGGGTTGGAGTTGATATTACTTGATGAGAGAAGGAGTAGTAGAGAGAGGGGTAAAGCGGAGGCGGTACGGCGGAAGCGGGGGTGGGGTTGTCTTAAAGAGAGAGGGGCTGTTTGAATGAGGGGAAGGTGTGATGAAGCTCAAGAGCAGATGCTAGGTTAGGAGACAGAATGGAGGGAAAAGTGAGGAAGGTAGAGGAAGAGAGGGGGGGAGAGGAGTGGGGGTGCTGGTAGGATGGGAGGTAGTTGGGGAGCATGAGGAAGAGAAGGACAATGTGATGAGGGGCCATAGGGGAGGAGTGGTGGGGGCTATGCAGCATATGTAATCCTACAAGCAATGAGGACTTACAAGCATATGTAATTTTACAAGCAGTGAGGACTTAGGGGACAACATGCTATAAAGTATAGGTTAAAATACAAGCAAATTACAGGCAGTGGGTAGTGGGGAGACTATAGCCTGTGCAGCAAGGTCAATGTAGGCAATGGGAGGCATGTTTAATGCAAATAATGTCCAGGCAAAGCAGCATGTGTTATGAGGTGGCAGTGGATTGTCCAGGCAAAGCAATTTGTTAACCTACAAGCAATGAGGCAGCAATGGATTGTCCAGGCAACGCAATATGTTAACAATGAGGCGGCAGTGGATTGTCCAGGCAAAGCAATATGTTAACCTACAAGCAATGGGGCAGTAATGGATTGTCTATGCAAAGCAAAATGTTAACTGCAAGCGATGAGCTGGGAGTGAGGCAGCGGAGGGTCATGTAGGTAATGCTGTGCAGAATTTGTTGAGCTGCTTACCCGTAGTGCTTACTGGTGGTGAGACAGTCTGAGTTGGTTGTCCTATGATGGAAGGTGGACGGTTATTTTGGGGAGATGCTTATGGCGCACCTAAGGACCGCGCCAAAGGACCCTTTGGCTTGGTCGTTAGGCGTGGGCCCGGCAGGCGCGAGTGCCTGGGTGAGAGGGCCCTAAGTAGGGAGACCGAGGTCCCTCCCACAGCCCTGATTGGGCTGGAGCTCCCAGGCCACGCGGTGCTCAGCCGGGAGACCGAGAAGGATGGCGGCTCTGCTCTGGAGCCGGTGGCTCTGCTCTGCAGCGGGCGATTTGATCCCTCCCACAGCCCCGATTGGGCTGGAGCTCCCAGGCCACGCGGTGCTTGGCCGGGAGACCGAGAAGGATGGCGGCTGAGAAGGATGGCAGCTCTGCTCTGGAGCCGGCGGCTCTGCTCCGCAGCGGGTGATTTGGCTCCTCCCACAGCCCCAATTGGGCTGGAGCTCCCAGGCCACGTGGTGCTCGGCCGGGAGACTGAGAAGGATGGCGGCTCTGCTCTGGAACTCTCTCTTCTGATCCTGATGCTCTTGCTCCACCCATGCCACTTCCTGTGAGGCGCACTATATCTCAGCCTTGTCTGTTCTCAACTACCGGCTACCTACGCTCCTGTGCCCATTCTGCTGAGTGCATTTGGCTCAAATCCTGTTCCGTTTTGGACATCATATCTCACAAAGATATATTACCCCTCTTCTCAAGTCACATTGGCCCCCTATCCGTTTCCACATCCAGTTCAAACTTCTTCTGCATTCACTCTGCAACTCTTCACTACCTTTCTTCTCTTATCTCTCCTTACAGCCCCCCTCGGGAACTCCGCTCTTCTGGCAAATTGCTTCTATCTGTACCCTTCTCTTCTACTGCTAACTCCAGACTTCGCTCCTTTCACCTTGCTGCACCTTACGCCTGGAACATACTACCTGTGTCTGTGCGCCAGGCACTTTCTCTGTCTGTTTTCAAATCCAGGCTGAAAACTCACCTCTTTGCTGCTGCCTTTGGATCTTGACTTACCTGATCTCCTTGTTTATTTATCTTTCCCCCTTGTTTTATCCCTGTCTACAGCTACTGTGTTGTCTGTCTTGACTAGATTGTAAGCTCTGATGAGAAGGGACTGTCTCTTACATGTCTGTGCAGCGCTACGTATGACTTGTAGCGCTATACAAATGCTCAGTAGTAGTAGTAGTATCTGTACAGGGACCCTGGTAAGAGCTGTAGGTGGGACTGGGGTCTGCCAGTGGTGGGGGGTTGGATGGAGATCTTGATGCC
The DNA here is from genome assembly GCA_033557465.1 of Ichthyophis bannanicus. Lineage (NCBI taxonomy): Eukaryota > Metazoa > Chordata > Amphibia > Gymnophiona > Ichthyophiidae > Ichthyophis > Ichthyophis bannanicus. The sequence continues at coordinate 122,565,575 of CM066039.1, read as the reverse complement.
AGGGGGAAGGGTCAGTGTTGGAGGGATCCATGTCAGGTGGGTGATTGGGGAGGAGGCTGCCCTTGATCTTTACACCTTCAAACAGGCACTGATTCGTGCCTTGGGGCAAGCTGTAAATGCAGATGTCTAGAATTGTTTTTATCAACATGTATTCCCCTTGTAAAATGGGGAATTCTAGATCATATTTAGTCCTGCCCAAAACACTCCCTCATCATACCTCCTTGCAGTCTAGACGTGGTGCAGTTCTGCACATGTAAATAGCATGTTTCTAAAGCCACTATTTGTATGTGTAGACAATCTTGCACGTGGAGGCCAATTCTAATTAGGGCACATCCGGACATCCAAAACATGGACAGACTGAAAGTGTACCTGATTCTGCACCCGCAGGAGCTAGATGTTCCCACGGGTGCAGAATCGGGCACTTAGATGGGCCAGACTGGCCCTGATTCCGCAGTGTGGGACATATAATGACCCTCCATTGCCTCAGAATAAAAAACCTGGCAAGGAATTATGTTTACTGACCACTGAGAAACATATAATTCCTTTGAATATTGACCTATGTGTGTTTCTAAATTTAAGCCCCTGGTAACAAACATCAGACTTAGACCAGCTATTTATTTGCCTACAAGCTAAATGCCTAGTTATACTCTCAGTCCGGATTCGTGCATCTAAATTAATTCCCCAACCCAATCCTCCCCAGAGGGAGGAGTGGCCTAGTGGTTGGGGCAAGTTACCTCAGGCCGGAAGGTTGGGGGTTCAAATCCCACTAGAGGACAGCAACCTTGGGCCGGAAGGACTGGGGTTTCTAGTCCCACAGGTGCTCCTTGTGGTCTTGGGCAAGCCACTTAACTCTCCATTGCCCATGTTCCCTGTATTAGTGCATGTGTCTCATATCCCTTCATGTTAAATATATCCCCCAATTGTGTTGTGACCACTTTGATTGAAGGATAAGGTGGTATGCAAAACTGTCTAAATAAATAAATAATCCTGCCCATTTTTTAGCTGCCCAAATTTAGGATGTCAGCAGGGAGACATTTTCATTTAGGAAGATTTGAGCACTTAACTCCTTAACCCGTTTTGGACAGCTCGCATATTCTTTCTCTTTTCTGGATGATTTATTTGATTTGTTACACTCAAACAGCTATGAAATACCAGCAGTAAAAAAAATATTAAAACTTTGCATAAAATAGAAGTTTCACATAGTGTATATTTTCATACACTGGTCCAATATAGTATATTGTCCGTCTTCAGAAAAGATAGGATTCAGTTCCAATATTCATTGACATAAAAATACTGCACGATATTATTGAAACTGCAGTTTTCATTTAAAACACTTTATTATGATATAATATAGTTTGTCAACAGTCCATTCTGACGGCTTAATATGATACACGTGAAAACGCTTCTGATGCAGTGCGTCGATATTGCACCATTGAAACACCTAGAACAGAATGCTAGACAGCAATTAGTTTCAACAACATATTAGCCCAGCATACGAAAAACATACAAGGCCGATATACACACCAATAACTCTGACACTAAGTAACTTACAATTATCTAAACCTATTTTCTAAAGTCTACAAATACTTTTATTTGCAAAATAGTAGCTATTACAGCATTATAAGCTACTTACTATTTTTTGTGATCTTTTTATGTTGAGCTGCCAGTACCGTCAAAATCAGCAAACTTTGAATACCTATTAAACTAACTAGATATCAGATAAAAAAATTGTACATAACGCTTTTTAACATAACAATAATAGCTAAACATAGTTCCATTGAATTTATAACCATTAATTAGTAAACAGTTGAGTAGTAAGTATGGAAACCTTATGTATGTAAAACATACGCTGGTCCAAAACGGGTTAAATTTGGTGCCTTGATGTTGTGAATATTGGCCTTGAAATATCTGGAGTCTCATTTATTCCAGGACATTTTGAGTGCTATTTTAGAAGCCTTATTCACAATTTGCACATGTAAATATGACCACTTTCTCATAGGCATACAGGAAGAGTGCGCCCACTTTTATGAGATTTGCACATAGATGTTCCCAAGGCCATAGATATGATCTACGTAGGCATGTTTACTAAAGTGCTGTACCTGCTAGTGTGGGGTTTAGTGCCCAGTAAGGGTACTGCGCTAAAAGGTAGCATGGGCCCCAGCGCTAAAAACCCTTGCTGAGTAGTGTGCAATGGGGAGAAGACTGGGCAGGTCGGGGTGGAATGGAGGTGTCAACAGCAATTCGCATTATTAGCTCGCTCTAACTGTGCTTGCTGTCCATAGTGCAGGTGTACTTAATGCCACCTCAGTGGGTGGCACTAGATGTGTCCATGTGCCGGCTGGCACAGCGCTATGTCTTTGCACTGCACTAACTGCAAGCAGACAGATGCAGACATATCCTCACGTTAGTGCGGGCCTCTCACACTAGTAATACAACCCACATGGTGCGTTACCAATATGGGATTTAGTAAACATGCCCCATAGTGAACATGCATAAATGTGCACCACCTTCTGGGTGCTACTGGGGTTTATTCTGGGCACCTGTTCTGTAAAGGCAGCCTAAAATAGGTGCTTTAAACAACTCTGAAATCAGCATCCCATTATACAATTAACCTCCTACTGCCGAGAAACAAGTGACTGGAAGTTCTTGAAAGCTGATGCTCCCTATGTTTCTCCTGGCACTTGAGTGCTCGGTCAGCTGGAGCTGCTGCTGTGCAATACATGTCACCATGATTCATGTGAACAGAGCAGGGACAGCTGTCAAAAAACATATTTCTAATCAAATGCAGGAGTTGTTTTTATTATTAGTGACTAATTAAAATAATTAAGATCATCATCTTTTGTTCTGATTTTTAGTTTTGTTCCTGAAGTGGTATTAGTGTTCACCAAGTGTTTGACAGCTGTTCCTCCTCTACTGCTACCACTGTTCCAAATCTAAGTAACTCAAGGGCTGTGGTCATATTGATCAGCACTAGAACCCCATGCAGATGTGACACTTGATACATGATGAATACATCATAAATGGTTGACGAATGGTTGATGATCACCAGCACCCTTTGCAGGCATCTTACTGATAAGAGTAAAGTAGGCATATAGCATGGACAGCTAAAGCAACATGAGTCGAGACTCCAAAATGCTTCTGGAAGTTTGTGATTCTTTTACATGTATAATGAAATCCTTGATCTTGAAAGGTTATAGTTCTGGGTCCCTATAAAATCTTTTTCCTCTTCCAGAGACACCATGTGTGACCTAAAAGTCCATGAGCAGGACCTGACTGAGATGAGCTCCATAATCCAGACCACAGTGGTAATGGAAGCCTCCAAGCAAGTTCAGGCTCTCCTGACATCTCTGGAGACCACCACACTAGATATTGCTGTCACTGGAGAATCTGGCACTGGAAAATCAACCTTCATCAATGTTGTCCGAGGTCTTGGTGAAGAGGATGTGGGGGCAGCCATAACTGGGGTCACTGAGACCACTACAGAGTCCACTCTTTACCAACATCCAAAGATTCCCACTGTTCGATTTTGGGACCTGCCTGGCATTGGGACCCCCAATTTCCAGACTGACCGGTACCTGGAGCAGGTGAGCTTTGAGAAGTATGACTTTTTTATCATCTTGGCTTCGGAACGCTTCAGAGAAAACAATGCCCGTCTAGCCAGGAGCATCAAAGCAATGAATAAGAATTTCTACTTTATACGTTCCAAGATTGACCTGGCCATAAATGCCAGCCAGAGGAAGAGAAATTTTAATGAAGAGAGAATTCTTGCTGAAATACGAACAGATTGTATCCATTATTTGGAGAGGGAAGGGGTAGAAGCCCCTAAAGTCTTTCTGCTTTCCAGCTTTGAGCTTCATAAATATGATTTCCACAAGCTGCAAGAAACACTGGTCCAAGAACTTAATGGCCAGAAGAGGCATGTGTTACTTCTATCTCTCCCAAACATCACCATAGAGATGATTAAGAAAAAAAAGGAGTCTTTGAAAAGGCATATCTGGAAGAAGGCTCTTTTAGCCTGCCTCATATCAACTATTCCTACATTTTCTGTACACTTCAATGCACCATTGTTGATGGAGACCTTAGCTTCCTACAGGAAGAACTTTGGATTGGATGATGAGTCCCTCAGAACTCTGGCTTTGAAAGTCAACAAATCCCCTTGGGACTTGAAGAAGCAGATCACTTCATCCTTGGGCAAGGACATCTCTCAGAACTCTGTGCATTCGGCCCTCAGAATGGCTGCCAAGTGTGGTCAGGCCAGTGTGAGCCTCGTGGAACGTCATGTTCCATTACTTGGTAACCTTGTCGCTGGTGGTATTTCATTTGTGTCCGTTTACATTCTGCTTAGCACCTCCTTGGACAGTTTTGCCCAGGATGCTCAGAAGGTCCTTAAGGCAGCCTTCAGAACAGAGGAGGAGGATAAGTTGGAAGACTACTGCAGCCACGACATTGGCTTTCTCTATAATTGATATTGTACTACATTTGTGGTTTTCTAAAATCTCATGCATATTCTGCAACATGATTAGGAGGATTGGGGTACTGTGCCTAAGAATCAGAAAACCAGGGCTGGAGTAAAACATGGCGCTAAGTTTGGTAGAAGCTGAATAAGTGCCATACTAAGTTGAAGGAGAGAGGAGGTGGTAATGCAATAACTCCTCTGGCAAAGATGCCTACCATGTATAAAAGAGGCACTACCTGGGTCCAGAGCTTGTATGCACGTGTTGCTGTTATGTTACGTACAACATAGAAATAAAAGGCCCCGCCAGGGCATAAGTACTGGCTTTGCTCCACACCCACTCATTCCTCTAACACCCACATCAGAAACACCAAAGTAAAGCACTTCCCTTCACCCACAAGGCACCACTGCTAATGAATTCCAAAAGAATCTGCAGATTCATGGTGCAGGCTTAATCTTACTCAGAGACACTAAAAGAAAACATGGAATTGAGATGTTCTACTTTCTCAAAAGTATGGGGGGGTTTTGTATATTTTTGATAGCAATGAAGAAGTAAGTAAGTAAGCAAAGCTATGAACCATCCTGCAGGATTGTAGGTTGGAATGTACTGATGCTTTATTAAACAGAAACTGGAAATCAGAGTCCTTTATAACAGTGTGGCTAAATGACTGGTTGCTTTCAGAGCTAAAAGCAAAAACATAGACAATGTTTTCTGAAGGTGAATGGAGAAATAAAAGGAAATCAGAAGTCCAAAGCTTATATGTCCCTGTGGCTTTAAATATGTGGGCCGCACTACTTAAGCTTTTAAGTCGTGACTCTCCGAGCATGCTTCCAGAATCGGTACTAAAACCATAACTGCCCCTGTTCAACACTGACCCAATTGCAAACAGTGTTGAACAAGAGGGGCAGTTATGGTTTTAGTATTGATTCTGTTGCCTATTTTACATGATTAAAAGGATAGGTTGCTTCAAGAGGGTTGTATCCTCCTTATGAACGGTCTGATATTTAAGATTTTGGCAACTGTAGGGAAGACCAAAATCAGATCCCATAGAGTCAGGGGATGGGGGAGGGATTGTGTCAGAGATCCCTAAAGATTGTAGAGCCAGAAAATGAGCAGAGGAAGAGCCTATTGTCAAAGTGGCACCCCTTTGAAGCAGTACATGCACATGGTCCTTAAGAAAGTAGGAGTAGGCTCCTTTTTGGCTTGAGTATATGGCACTTTCAAAATTTAGCATCCTAGGCAATTACCTATGTTTGCCTGTGCCTAAATCCAGGCCTACACAGGCTTCTGGTATTGTGTTGCTAGCTGCACCTCAACTCTTTCCATCATCATTACAAATTCTTGCAGTTAGAGACAGCTTTTTTCACAGCCTTCAGTAACCCCCTTCTCCTTATCCCTTTCCCATTTCTAGTCCTTCTCAATACTTTACCCCTCCCCCACCCCCAAGACATTCGCAAACTCTCTCCAAGGTTACTCCAGTTCCATTTTCAAAGTGTATTCCCCCTCTTCCTCACCTCATATAGAAGACTCACTTGTACAGCAGAGGGGCTTCCCCTGGCTCACCTCTCCTCTCCAGTGACTAGAATAGTCTTAGAGTGCTCCACTTCCACTGTCTTGCCATTGACTGGATCTTACCCATGGACTATGCTGCTAGACAGGGTAGGCTTACTCACACAGAGTGGAAGATTGGAGCACTGCAAATAGACATTCCTTATCGTTCCTCCAGTTCAGTCCTCTACCTCTGGGTTGTCAATCTCCTCCTGCAGCTTGGAGACTGGTATGTCAAATTGATGACATCACTGGATATAGCCTGCTGCACTCTCTCCTCCATCCCAGTGTGACCAGTCTCCATGCAGCAGGAAGACTTGACGAGCCTTGTGGAAGGGCTCTCTGGAGGAATTAATAAGGAGCTAGTAGGATAGTGAGCTAATTAGGGGTTGTAATTGGCTTTTTATATTTTGGGGTTTCTGTTCCTTTAAAAAAAAAAAAATAACAGAGAGAAGATAGGTTCAGCGTTCTTGCTCCCTGCCTGGCCAGATCATCAATGCATTGAAGGGGGGCAAACTCAGGACGTCGAGTTTGGTTCCCCCTGGGGTGGCCCAGAGGTTCTCTCCCCCCTGACTTTACGGGGGAGAGCCCTTCTTGTGTTGTAGAGGCCGGCGGCTGGCTTTCGGCGGCTTCGGGGGTTACCGCCGGTCAGTTTAGCAGTGCTCCGGGGCCACCGTGCGTTGGACAGAGAGCTTTTATTTCTGCAGCGGAGCTTCCGTTCTTCCCGGTAAGTGGATCACCGGGACAGGGGGCATTTGGCAGCGGGAGCGTAGCCCGAAGAGCGCAGGCCGTCCACGGTCCATTTTGGCGCCTTTTCTCCCTGTCGGCTTTCCCGGCGGCCATTTTAGCCGCCGCGGAGAAGCCGTGTGTGTCAGGGAGTCTCTCACGCCTGTTGCCAGGTAAGTCGGGGGGAGCTCAATTAGTGTAGCGATTAGTTTTTCTTCCTTTCTTGATTTATTTTCTTGATTTGTTTTCTGGATTTCCCTTTATTGCTAAGGGGGTTTGTTTTTTGTTGCAGACGCAGTCTCTCTGAGGGTAGTTCCTTAACGTCCCTCCAGTCTAGTCCCGAACAATAGAGTTGTCGACCTCTTACAGCAGCTTGGAGACTGAGAAACTTCATCACTTTTCTGATGTCACCAGTGTAACCTGTCCGGATCCGCCTCTTCTGACCAGTTCTCTCAGTCTCCAAGCAGCTGGAGGTTCTGTGAGCCGGGGGGCGTCCTGGCTCACTTGGAGGAACAATTAAGTTTTTTCTAGAGTAGTGGCTTCCTTTCTTCTCTACAATTTTTGGCAGTTACTTGGGGCTATTTTGGTCAGATAGTGTGCCGGGGCTGAGGTGTCTTGATCCTCCTCCCTCCCCCCTCACTTCATATCTTACTTCTCTGCTGTCCTGTTGGCTCTATTGGGCTTACTCGGGGGCTGGACTTTCTCACGGTGGAGCCTGAAGGAGACAGTTCAGCCAGGAGAGTCGGGTCTCTAGCGCATGCAGAAGTGATGCCTGTCAGCGCTTAGAGCCCGACGTCGGAGTCGCGTACATTGTGTTCAGTGCTGAGTGCCTGCACAGTTTTCTCAGTGCTGGGGCTGGTCATACAGGAACGGAGCCCGCAGCAGCGTCAGCCGACAGTCTGAAGCAGGGGCTGCAGGTAAGGGGGACTCTTCCCTGATCTCTTCAGTGGGTGGGAGATCCAGCGGAGGTGTTAAGAAGGAGGCAGCACCGATTTCTACAATTTCTACAGGCAGCCGTGGCGCGCTGTGCGGGAAACCGCCGCTCTGCCTCTTACAGTTTGTTTCGCTTGTTTTGAGCTCAGGGAGCTTCGTTTTGCTTCAATAATGGCAAGGGTGGCCTGCCGGGATGCCCCAGTAGCGGCGTGAGTAAAAAAAACAAAAACAAAAAAACACAGTACTTAATTTCTTAGTGTTGTGTGTTTGGGTTTGCTTAGGAAGGAGTTTCTAGGGAGGTCTTTGGTTCAGGATGCCATCTAGGCCTCATTGTCTGCTCTGCGGGTCTAAGAGAGGGTCTCTCTCTGAAGCAGGCATTTGCAAAAGGTGTGTGCACGAGGCTGAGGCTATGGAACACACTTTGGAGGATGGGGCTACAGGCCAAGGGGGTCTGGTAGCCTCTCAGGAGCAGCCTGTCCGTGAGTTGGCGCGGGACCCAGTAGCGGGGCCGTCATCGGCCCCGGATTTCCAAGCACATCAGGAGCAGTTGCCGGGGGGCTTATCAGCAATTTTTTCTCCGCAGTTTGTAGCCCTCATACAGCAGGCTTTTGGGGGGCCACGGGAAGGCCTGGTATCCCCTCCTGCTGAAAGGGACCAGGTGGTCAAGCGGCCTGGTTCGCCCCTGAGTACAGGGGGGTCTAAGGTTCCGGCGAAGAAGGTCCGGCCAGAGGACCTGGTGCTGGGGGACCTGGGAGTGGCTTCCGAGGATTTGCACTCGGAGGACGGTGATCACGAGTTCGACTTGGAGGATGAGCTAGAGGAAGGAGAAATCGCAGGCTAGGGTCATCTGAGTGTTTAGGCGGGAAGAGCTCCCGGCCCTCATAGCGGAGACGTTGAAGGCGCTGAACATGCCGGCGCCGGCTCCTCCAGAGGATGCTACCCTGGAAGATCCGTTATTGCAAGTCTTCCGGAAGACGCAGAAGGCGTTCCCCGTACACAGAGTGGTTCGGGAAATGATACAGGAAGAGTGGGATGCGCCAGAGGCGTCCCTTAAAGGGTCTAGAGTGATGGGCCGTCTATACCCGTTAGTGGAACAAGATCGGGAGATCTTTAAATCTCCCAGAGTGGATGCAGCTGTGTCGGCGGTGACGAAGAAGACCACGATCTCAGTGGAAGGCGGTGCGGCACTCAAGGATGTTCAGGACAGGAAACTGGATTCCTTATTAAGGCAGGTTTTTGATGTCAATGCTCTGGCAGTACACGCAGCGATCAGTGGGGCATGGGTAGCAAGAGCCTGTCTCTGCTGGTCGCAGAGAGTGCCGGGCACTGGTGATGAGGACGGGGCGAGGGAAATGGCCAGACTGGAGTCTGGGACTGCTTACCTCGCCGATATCCATTATGATCTCATCAGGGCACTCTCCAAGAGCATGGCTTCCGCAGTGGTGGCGCAAAGGTATCTCTGGCTCCGCAGTTGGGCAGCGGATGCTTCTTCTAAGGCTAGGCTTAGTAAGTTGCCTTTCAGGGGGAAGCTGCTTTTTGGAGAGGATCTAGATAAATTGGTGTAAGACCTAGGCGAGTCTAAAGGAGGTAGACTTCCGGAAGATAGGCAGAAGCCCGGTCAGTCAGTTCCCCCCAGCCAAAGGGCAGCAGAGGGACTTTCGTAGGTTCAGGGGTCCTAGGTTTGGTCAGGCGCAGAGAGGCCGTTTTCCCTTCAGAAGCCAAGGGTTTTGTGGTTTCCGAGGGGCAGGGAGGGGCTTCGGGGCCTCTTCCTTCTCCTCCTCCATTCCGCGAAAGTCACAATGAAGGTTCGCGGGCTCAAGGGTCGTACCCGTAGGTGTTCGGCTGCGGGATTTCTACAACGCCTGGGCCAAAGTTACGTCCGATCAGTGGGTGTTGGAGGTCATTCGGGAAGGTTATGCCCTGGAGTTGCAACACCCAGTGAGAGACCTGTTTGTGCGCTCTCCGTGCAAGGCACCAGTCAAGGCCGCCGCTGTCAAGGAGACACTGGAGAAGCTCTTGGAGCTAAGAGCGGTGGTGCGAGTGCCCCCGTGCCAGTGCGGCTTAGGTCGATACTCCATTTATTTCGTGGTTCCAAAGAAGGAAGGGACGTTTCGTCCAATTCTCGATCTCAAGGGTGTCAATCATTGCCTTCGAGTGTCTCGTTTTCGCATGGAGACTCTGCAGTCGGTCATTGCGGCGGTACGAAAAGGGGAGTGGCTGATGTCCTTAGATCTGTCCGAGGCCTACCTCCATATTCCGATCAGAGAGGAGCATCAGAAGTATCTCAGGTTTGCGGTGCCCCTAGGGCATTTTCAGTTCCAGGCTTTACCTTTCGGTCTAGCTACGGCGCCGCAAACGTTCATGAAGGTCATGGTGGTAGTGGCGGCAGCATTGCGAAAGGAGGGGGTTCTGGTACACCCGTACTTGGACGATTGGTTAATACGGGCGAAGTCAGAATCCGAAAGCAAGGTGGCTACGCACAAGGTGGTGTCTTTCTTGCAGAGTCTCGGCTGGGTAGTCAACATGGCAAAGAGCAATTTGACCTCAACGCAGGAGCTGGAGTACTTAGGAGCTCGGTTCGATACAAGGAGCGGAAGAGTGTTCCTGCCGCAGCGCAGAGCGGTCGGGTTACGCCGCCTAGTGCGGGCTTTTCTGCGCAAGCGGGCTCCCACGGCATGGCAGTACTTGCAGTTGCTCGGAACCATGGCTGCTACGCTGGAGCTGGTACCGTGGGCAAGGGCTCACATGAGACCGCTACAGCGGGCTTTGCTTCGACAGTGGTCTCACCAGGCAGACTCGCTTTCGAGGAGGCTGCCGTGCTTGCCGGAGACAAGGCGAGCCCTGCAATGGTGGCTGTGCCCCGGCTGCCTGGAACAAGGGATGCCGTTGGAGGTTCCGGGGTGGCAGCCCTTGACGATGGATGCCAGCCTCTCCGTCTGGGGAGCTCATCTTCAGGGACAGCTTGCTCAGGGTCAATGGTCCGAGGAGGAGCGGTCTTGGTCGATCAATCGGCTGGAGTTGAGGGCGGTAAGATTAGCACTAGCTCAGTTTCAGCCGCATCTGCGGAGGACAGCGGTGCGTGTGTTCTCCGACAATGCAACCGCAGTGGCTTACATCAATCGGCAAGGAGGGACCAGCAGTATTCCGCTGGAAGCAGAGGTCGAGCAATTGTTTGCGTGGGCCGAGGTGCATCTGCTGGCATTGTCAGCCGCGCATGTGGCAAGGGTGGACAATGTGCAGGCCGATTTCCTGAGTCGGGTGAAGGTGGACCCGGGAGAATGGGTTCTTCATCAGGAAGTGTTTGACATGGTGGTGCGCCGGTGGGGAGCGCCGGTGATAGATCTCATGGCAACGTTTCACTTAGCCAAAGCGAGTCGGTTTTTCAGCAGACGGAGGGAGCCGATGTCAGAAGGGCTGGATGCTCTCATCCAAGAGTGGCCGACAGAGGGCCTCCTGTTTGTGTTCCCACCGTGGGTGTTAATCGGTCGGGTGGTGCAACGCATCGAGCGGCACAGGGGGTCCGTGGTTCTCATAGCGCCCGATTGGCCTCGGTGGCCGTGGTATGCGGATCTTCAGCGCCTAGTGGTGGACGACCCGTGGAAGTTGCCTTATCGTCCAGAACTGTTGACCCAGGGTCCTCTATGCATACCTCAGGTGGATCGGTTCTCGCTTACGGCTTGGCTCTTGAGAGGGCGAGGCTGATGAGGAGAGGTTATTCGGCTTTGGTAATCTCCACTTTGTTGAAGGCGAGGAAGCGTTCTACCTCTCTGGCTTATGTCCGCGTCTGGCGGGTGTTTGAGGCTTGGTGTTTGGATAGCAGAGCGAGGCGCTAAAGGCGTCACTGCCGCAGGTGTTAGCTTTCCTGCAGGATGGGCTAGAGAAAGGTCTGGCGGCGGCCACCTTGCGGGTGCAGGTAGTGGCGTTGTCTTGTTACAGAGGAAAGATCGGGGGACAGCAAATTGGCGGGCATCCGGATATTAGACGCCTCTTGCAGGCGGTGTCGCTGCTGAGGCCCGTGCGCAGGCCGGTCATGCCCAGTTGGCATCTCCCCTTGGTATTACAGGCGTTGGAAAAGGAGCCATTTGAGCCCTTATCTAGGGCCTCCTTGAAAGACCTTACGCTTAAGGTAGTGTTTCTTGTCGCTATATGCTCGGTTCGCAGGATTTCGGAGTTGCAGGCCTTGTCCTGTAGGAAGCCTTTTCTGTGTTTTTCGGACTCCAAGGTGGTGTTAAGGCCGGTACCGTCCTTTTTACCCAAGGTAGTCTCGGCGTTCCATGTGAATCAGGTGATTTCCTTGCCAGTTTTTTCGGTCAGGCAGGGTGGTGCCCAGGCAGAGAGATTGCATTTGCTGGATGTTCGTCGGGCTTTGAAAAAATATCTACGTCGGACAGAGAGTTTTCGCAAGTCCGATAGGCTCTTTGTCCTGTTTGGTGGTCCTAGGAAAGGGGAGGCGGCGTCGAAAGCCTCCATTGCCAGGTGGATTAAGGAGACCATAGCGTCCGCGTATCTCCTCAATGGTAAGGCGGTTCCAGAGGGGCTGAGAGCTCATTCCACCAGGGCTCAGGTGGCCTCTTGGGCGGAATTTCAGTATGTCCCAGCATTGGACATCTGTAAGGCCGCCACCTGGTCTTCATTAAACTCTTTTGTCCGGCATTATCGTCTGGATGTTCAAGCGAGGAGAGATGCCTGTGTTGGATCAGCGGTTCTTCAGGTTGCGGTCTCTGATCCCTCCCATTGAATTGCTGTACTGCTCTGGTACATACTCTATTGTTCGGGACTAGACTGGAGGGACGTTAAGGAAGGGTAAATTAGACTTACCTGCTTTTTTTTTTTTAAGTTTTTTATTAATGCATTCCAAATACAAAATATCACATAATTAGGCAAATCAAGCAAAAGAATATCACAAAATAACACAAACGCCTTCAAAACTACCATATAGTCCACATCATGAAGAGCACAACATTGTAGCATACCAGAGCTTCAATTAAGGCTACTTCACCTAACCTTAAAAAACAAAAAGAAAACATTTAGAAGAAAATAAACTAAACCTCCCTCTCAACCTGCAATGAATCTAATAGAGCCACAAGCTGAAGACTTTCTGTGAAAACATAACTATTACCCTGCAAGGTAATCAAACATTTGCACGGAAATCGAAGAAAAAAGGTACCTCCCCCAGCCAGAACTCTAGGTTTCAGCTGGAGGAAAGCCCGTCTCCGAATTTGTGTGGATCGGGAGACATCCGGGAAAATGGAAATCTTATGGCCGTAAAAAAGAGAATCTTTCTTCTTAAAAAAGGCCTTCATAATTAGGGCCTTATCTGCAAGATTGGCCAAAGTAACCACTAAATTAGCACGGGTGGAGATCAAGACTTGTGAATTTTCCAAAAAATCGGTCAAATCAAGAGTGTCCTGCGCCTCTTCCACCACAGTGCCACCATCCCCTGAGGTCCCCCGAACTAAAACATAGAAAGAATGAACAACCGAAATAGATTCAACATCAGATAATTGCAAAATATCTGTACAATACTGTTTAAACAAAGAAACTGCAGACATATAACGAATTCTAGGAAAATTCAGAATACGAATATTTTTTGCACGCAAGCTATTTTCCAAAGATTCTACCTGCTTAGATAACATCAAGGTATCCTTAACAGTAGATTCACTCGTGGCCTGTAAAGGACCAACGAGCGTCTCTACCTGAGACATACGTTGAGATAAATTCTTAACAGTGCTGTCCACAGCATGAACTCGATCAATAACTTGACGAGAAAAAGTAGCTGTTTGGTCCATAAACCGGGACAGAAGAGAGTGGGTAGCAGAAACAAGTTTCCATATATCAACTAAGGAAATGTCATCAACATTAGTAACCAAAGGCAAAGACGTCAAACCTTGGGGGCTAACAGCCAAAATGGAGTCGGTAAAAGGTACCTCATTGGAAGACACATGAATGATAGCTGAGGGCTCATCCTCCTCCCCAGAAGCAGATGACTCTGAAGAAGAAGAACCATCCAAAGCAGGACTTGGAGAGGAACCAGGGTTAGGCGGAGGAGTCCTATCAAATGAACTCAAAGAAGCACCAGAGGTAGACAGCGAAACATCTTGTGCTGCAATGGAAACTGGTGGCAATACTACCACATGCTGATCCATAGGACCATGAATTGCAGGCGGAACAGTGGTAGCGTTAGCAGATTTCACAGCTGACATCGCAGGCTTGATTGACTTACTCTTTCGTTTTGCGTGACCTCTGGACATTCTTACAGCGACTAGGGCCCGAAAAGGCACCGAAGGGGCACCAAAGGGGTGTTCCCCCTTCGGGACCGCGGCCACTGTTGGCTGCCGGCGTTTAAATACTGCAGGAGCACTGAATGGAAAAAGGAGGAGCTCCAACTGCAGCCAATCACCGATGTAATGAGCAGCACACCAAGCCCAGGTACTACAACTCTGGCTCTCACCGGGTCTCCTCTGCCGGCGTTTAAATACTGCAGGAGCGCTGAATGGAAAAAGGAGAAGCTCCAACTGCAGCCAATCACCGATGTAATGAGCAGCACACCAAGCCCAGGTACTACAACGCTGGCTCTCCTAGACTTACCTGCTAATTGTTGTTCCTTAAGGAACTCCAGTCTAGTCCCGTATCCCACCCTGGTCGCTTGTTTGTCTTTAAGGACCTGAAGAAGGAGAATAGCGCTGATGACAGGTAAGGTGACAGGAGTTAGCTCCTGGGGTAACTTCTCTCATTCATCTGTTGTGTCTACAAAGCTTGAGAAGATGCCTCAGTACCGGCGTTTAGGGACCCAATCATGCCGGGAGGGGCCTTGCAGGGGCGATAGGGGTTCCCTTCGGGTAGTTTCGGGTTAGTAGGTACAGTTTAGGTTCAGTTTTTGGTGCATAGTTAATGCTTACTTGTTGCTCCTGTGAGTCTGCTTTGTCAATAGGTTACTGGTCAGAAGAGGCGGATCCGGACAGGTTATACTGGTGACATCAGAAAAGTGATGAAGTTTCTCAGTCTCCAAGCTGCTGTGAGAGGTCAACAACTCTATTGTTCGGGACTAGACTGGAGTTCCTTAAGGAACAACAATTAGCAGGTAAGTCTAATTTACCCTTTTAGCCCCGGGGGGGACAAACTGTACAGCAAATTAGTTCAGACTTAAATAGTTTGGTGTTTCTACAAAAAAACAAAAAAAGAAAGACAGGCTAAGGAAGGTGAGACAAAGGTGGTTACAGCTGAGCCTCTGGGGCTGCTGCTTGTTGCTTTATGGCGACAAGGCCACAGTGTATTGTGTGTGGCACTAGGAGGGGCGCAGTGGCCGAGACAGGGGTGTGCCGGGGCTGTGCAACCCTCTCATCCACCGTGGAACAGCAGATGGACATCAAGGAGACCCCAGAGACGCAGGGAGCACCTGCAAGAGCAAAGGCGGTCTCCCCGCGGTCACCGGCGCAAGGGTCGCCATTGGAGGAGTTAGCGGTGCCTTCTGGGAATTCGCTGGCAGAGCAGACTCCGGGCCTCGGGGATTTCTCCTCAGACTTTATTTTGCTAATAATAATGTCTGTCTGCGGCACCAGGGTAAGCGCCCACATTCCCGGATGCTGGCAGGTGCTGTCCAGCAGCTGGAGGCGGCTGTCGAGATAGGCGAGGAACCGCCAGCACCTAAGCGAGCGAGAATGCAGGATCTGCCTTCAGTGGAAGGCGAGTGGCCTGAAGGCCAAGATCCAGAATGGGATCCGGAAGAGGGTTCGCAGGATTTGGAGGAGGGAGAGATTCCAGAACCCGAGGATCAGGCTAAGATTATTAGGGTCTTCCGCAGAGAAGAGCTGGCGGCTCTGATCACGGAGATGTTGCAGATGTTGAATCTGGATACGCCGACAGCCGTGGAGGACGAGGTTGAGGATCCCGTCATTCAGGCGGTTCGGCAGACGCAGGTGGTGTTTCCTGTGCACAGAGTGGTTGACAAGATGATACAGGATGAGTGGGATAGGCTGGAGACAGGCCTACGAGGCATACGGACCATGAATAGGCTTTATCCACTGGCCGATAAGGATAAAGAAAGATTCCAGGTTCCGCGCGTAGACACGGTGGTGTCGGCGGTCACCAAAAAGACCACTGTCCCGGTAGAAGATAGCGCTGCCCTGAAGGATGCACAGGACCGTAAGGTGGACGGTGTGCTGAAGCAGACCTTTGAGGCAGATTCCCTGTCACTGCAAGCCTCCATTTGTGGGGCGTGGGTGGCCAGAGCGTGTTTGAGATGGGTCCAGCGTTTACGTCAGTCTCCCCACCTGGACCTCGAGGAGGTGAAGGAGCTGGATCGTTTGGAGTCCGGAGCGGCATACTTGGCGGATGTACATTACGATTTGTCAGACGGCTGCCTAGGGTGAGAACTTACACAATCTTGACGATGCATATATTCATATGATTCTTGCAAGGTATTGTGGGTATTGTAGTTCATTCACTCCCAAACACAGCTGATGACAATAATTTGAGTTGTGAAACCAAGTGGTAAGATCAATAAAATACTTCTTTTATTGATGGGGTTTAATTCACCCAGCACATGTATGCTTGATAGCACTATAAATGAGGTTACTTGCTTGCAGTGTTTAAAATGGATAACAAAAAGTCACAAAGTAAACCAGAAAACAACCTTCAGCTTGTCAGGCAATTAGCTAATGTTTTCTTAGCAAATAATTACCAAATACAAAGGCACAAAGTAAAGAATAAACTTTGCTGGTTAGGTTAACTTCTGCTTATTTTCCACGCCGATCTCAGCAGTGATTCTCCCTTGCTCACACACACAATCAGGTGCAGCCCTAATTACTATCAATGGACCAGCTGAAAGCCTTTAGCTGGCTGGCTGCTACTGTGTGAGCCCAAATCCTGCTTTAAGAGCTGTTTGCAGTGGAAATAAAGAACAAAGTTAGGTTTCTTTGTGATGGCTGATGTGTTTGCTCAGAAAACTAGCAATAGCATTTAGATAGAGAACAATCCATATAAATAGTTTCATCTGCTGTATCTCCCCCTTCATCAACAATCATAGGGTCAATATCATACATTGGCACAGATGAGTCTTTCATTAAGGCACTATCATGAGAATGCTTATTCCCTTGCTGCCATTCTCTATTATAGATAGGGTCTGGATCAGTGTTCATACCTGAGCCTCTCCTGCCATCATAATTCCTCTCTGTAAAGCCTGGCCAATATGTAATCCAATTCTGATGTCCAGCCTTCCAATCTTGATCCCTGGACACTGGATCTCCTCTCACATACCTTCTGGCCTTGGTCTGAAAGTCCCTTCCACATGCAGTCTTCTCTCTTCCAGGTAGCCACTGGTGATTCCTATCTCTTCCAATCCATTCCTCTGGCTGAATCCAGTCCAATGGACTCTGCTGGCATTTGGAATACCTCCCAGTATGGGTACTGCCTTGGAATCTCCCAGACCTTCCAATGGGCTTTCTTCTCTTCCTTCCAGAGAGTTTCCTTCTCTCTCTATCTGCGTGGCTTTTGCTGAAGCTGTTCTTCAAACTCTCCTTGAAGCTTTTGCTGAAACTGTTTCCTGAAGAATAAGCTCTACTCTTATCCTGTTCTAATGTGTGCTGCTCCCTAACACAGCGCAGCTGTCTTGAATCAGGCCCTGCCCTTTGAGATGAGTGCTTAGGGATTACCTCATAGCTCTCTTGATTGCACACACATTTTCTCCCTTCAGCCCCTCTCATGGCTGCTGGAAACCTGGTGCATTCTGGGACTGGTAGTCTTTTATGTGAAAACTCTGTTTTCTTGCTTCTACCAGAACTGACAGGTTGCTTGTTCAGAGTCACATCATCTTTTCTATAGCTCCTACCTGAGCTATGATAAGCTTCCTTATCACAGATTTAATCCGGGCGCTGGCCAATAGCACGGCGTCCATGGTGGTTGCACGTCGGTCGGTGTGGTTACGTAATTGGGCAGCGGACGGTCCTTCTAAGTCATGGCTTAGCAAGCTGCCCTTTAAGGGTGGTTTGCTATTTGGTGCAGACTTGGATAAGTTGGTAAAGGACCTGGAAGAATCCAAGGCGGGTAGACTGCCGGAGGACAAGCCGAAACTAGGAAAGTCAACCAGTTTCGGGATTTTCACAGATTTCGCTCGACAAGGTTTGGAAGTTTCCAAAGGGGTCGGTTTTCGACTCGCGCCCAAGGGTTTCGCAGGTTTCGAGGGGCAAATAGAGGTTTCTCATCAGCTCCCGCCTCCGCAACCCGTAAGTCGCAATGAAGCGAGGCGGGTCCCGGCGGAAGAACCTCCCATATGCGGTCGGCTTCGAGAGTTTCTTTCCGCTTGGACCCACATTACAGCCGATCAATGGGTGTTAGAGATAGTTCAACAGGGCTATGCCCTGGAGTTGGCTCGACCCATCAGGGATTCCTTCATTATGTCGCCTTGCAGGGGTCCCAAGAAGACCGCGGCGGTTCGCGGCACTTTGGACAGACTGATTCAGTTGGGAGCAGTTGTAGAAGTGCCGGAGGCCGAATGCGACGAGGGTCGGTACTCCATTTATTTCGTGGTGCCAAAGAAGGGCGGAACCTTGTGGCCTATCCTAGACCTGAAGGCCGTAAATCACTGCCTGCGCGTTCCGCATTTCCGGATGGAGACCTTGCGGTCAGTCATCGTGGCGGTGCGTCAGGAAGAGTACTTGACGTCGCTGGATCTTACAGAGGTGTATTTGCACATTCTCCAGGACCAAGCAGGAAGTCAGTCCTCACATATGGGTGTCATCGGCGCCGATGAAGCCCCAGCGGAGCATTTCCCCAGCTTTCTATGAAAGCCTTTGAGAATGCAGGCATGCATGCGCGGTTCCCTTCCCGCCTAAAGGTGCTATCTTACTTCAGTCTCTCTTTTTCCAAGAAGCCCACCGGACGTGCGTTCTGTCACCGGATAAAAGTTAGATTTTTTCGGCGATTCTCGCTATTTTTTCTCCCGGTTCGACGCTGGTTCCCCTCCCGCCGGGTTCGGTACACCGGTATCGAGCCCGATTCTTCTTTTTCAGTTTTTGCCCTTCGTGGCTGGCGTTCGCACCCTTTTTGGATTTTTCCCTGGAAGGCCGGTCCTTTGACCTCGCGGGGACTCTTTTTTTCCCCGATGGCTTCCAGCGGTTTCAAGAAGTGTGATCGATGTAAGAAGTTAATGTCTCTCACCGACACACACGACTGCTGCCTTCAGTGCCTCGGTCCTGATCACGACCCTAAGATGTGTAGACCATGTGGGAAGATGTCTTCCAAGGCACTACGAAGTCGCCAGCAGCAGAAAGAAAGGCTTTTCTCGGACTCAGCCTCCGGCCGGGCCCGGACCTCGTCTGAGGCCTCGACATCTCGGGATTCGGATCCCAAGCGCCGTCGGAGCTCCTCGGACAGGGGGTCCCCCGACTGGGAACGCAAGAGGAAGAAGCGGCTCATGAGGGCATTGTCGGAGGAGGACCCTGGCTCCTCGAGGGCCAGGTCTAAGACCCCCGACCATCGCCCCAGGCCCATGGAACAAAAGAAGCCTGCCAAAGTTCCTCACGTGGAGCCAGAGTCTGCTGGACACGTGAGCCCTGTGGTCCTCGAGTACTCTCCTCCCAGAGAGCCGATGTCGGACCCGGCGCCGCCAGGCCAGTCGGTGGCTGCTGCATCTCCCGAGCTGAGTCTCAGGATGACATCCTTGGAAAGCAGACTGTCTGCCTTCATGGAGCAGCAGCGGGCACTGATGGCCAGCCTGTCTGGCGCATCTGCCCCGACCACTGGGACATCGAAGTCGACCCCGGAGACCAAGCCGATACTCGAGTCCATCATGGCTCGAAGTCGACCTCGGTCGCGGTCTCCCTCGACCTCCCGTTCGGGACCGAGGGCGTCGACGCCGGTGCCTCCGGCATCGGGGTGGGTGCTCCAGGGCCCCGCGGGGTCAGATCCTGACTCCTTGTCGGACGAGTCCGCCTGGAAGACGGAGGATGAGGAGTCCCCCGACACATTCAAGACTCGGTGCGTCCCTTCAGACTCACCGCAGTCTGAGCCCCGGAGTAGATCCCTTCCGGAGGACACCCGGTTCTCGGAGTTTGTCCGGGATATGGCCACCGCGTTGGCTATTCCGGCGGACCCCAAGGAAGAGCCGAAGAGCTCAAGGCCCTGCAGTATGACTCTCCTCCGAAGGAGGCCTTTACTGTCCCGGTTCCTCCAATGCTGGAACAGCTCCTCTTCCGGATGTGGGAGGCACTGGCCTCGGCGCCGGTTCTAAGCAAGCGAGTCGATTCGATTTATCGACTCCGGAAGAGCCCTGGCTTTCAGAAGGCGCAGCTCCCACACCATTTCATGGTGGTGGAATCGGCCATGCATCGTCTGAAAAGCCAGAAGATGCACTCTGCGGTGCCCCCCGGCAGGGAGGCCCGGAACCTCGATGGTGCGGGTAGAAAGTGCTTCCAGGGCTCAATGCTTGCTTGCCGTGTCCAGTCTTACCAGCTGTACATGGGCATGTACTTGCGAGACCTGGCCAAGGAGTTGGCTGGGTTCTCTGCTGGTCTCTCCGGGGAGCCCTTGCATAGATTCAAGTCCTTGTCCTCGGGGATTCAAGACTGCTCGAAGTTTATGTCCCGCGCCGCCTACGATGGCTTCGAGGCTTCGGCCCGAGTTGCGGCAGCCGGCATCGCGGCTCGATGCCAGGCATGGCTGCAGTCATCGGACCTCGAGCCATGGGTTCAGGACAAGTTGGTCGATGTCCCTTGCCGAGGTGAAAACCTTTTTGGCAAACCCATGGCCGAGAAGGCCGCACAGCTCGAGACCGAGGACCTTACAAGGACAAGGCTGTCTAGGAAGACCTCTGCCCCTTCTCACAAGAAGAAGGGCTCGGGTAAGAAGCCCTTTTACCCGAGGAAGGGCACTGCCTACAAACAGTACCCTCACTATTAGGCTGCCCAAGCTGCACCCCAGGGTCAGCAAGCCAAGAGGCAGGGTAATGGGCCCCGTAGGCAGAGGACCCCCAAGCCTCCGGCCCCTGCTCCCACTCAGCAGGGTGGGGGTTTTTGACTCCTTGAGCGTAGCCCCTCAGTCCCTGCTCTCCCAACCCTCCACAGGAGGTCGCCTCGCCCTCTTTGCCCACTAGTGGCCCCACATCACTGGAGACAGTTGGGTGTTAAACATAGTCCACAAGGGCTATGCACTGCATTTTCACCAACTGCCTCCGCCATACTTTCCAGGGGAACCTCCAAGGCCTCCCCTGCACACAGACCTTCTCCTTCAAGAGCTTCAAGGTCTGTTGGTGGACAGGGCGGTGGAGCCTGTGCCTCCCCACTTGCAAGGTCATGGATTCTACTCCAGGTATTTCCTGGTGCCCAAAAGAACCGGTGGCCTTCGACCCATTCTGTACCTCAGGAACCTCAACAAGTTCCTAGAGAAAGAAAAGTTCAAGATGCTTACTCTTGGAACACTTCTGCCCTACCTCCAGCAGGGAGATTGGCTATGCTCCTTAGATCTAAAGCAGGGGTCTCAAACTCAAATTGCTTTGAGGGCCAAATGAGGACTTGTAAAGTAACCCGGGGGCCGCATAAGACGCGGGGCCTCATTTGCATAAGGGGCCTCATTTGCATAAATATTTGCATAATGTTACCATACACTAACTTTTAGTAAACATGCCTCTTTAATGAGTATGGATAAAGAAAGACTAAAAGATTTAGAAACAAGAAGACAATAATTAAACTGGGAACCCCAAAAGCCAAACTTGGAATGTACAACAACACTGTAGAAATAAAACTATAAATTAATTTCCTCTTGTACTAAACAAAGCGCAAACATTAATGATGCACATTTCCCAGAGCTGACATATTCCAGTTAATAAATTCAAAATAAAGAGATATTTTTCTACCTTTTGTGCATTTTTTTCAGTTGCAATTGTTCCAGCCACTTTCTTCTGGTTTCTTCATGTCTTCTGCTAACTCTCCATCGTCTGCTGTCCATTTGCCCTTTCTTCTCTCCTAGTTTTTTTTCCATTCTCTCTCTACATCTGCTTTAACATACTAATCTTTCTCCTTTTTCTCTTTCCTCATTCCTATTTCATCCACTCAAATTTTACCCCTCCATCCTCAATCCCCACTTACTCTCCCAATACCTGGCCAATTGTAGATTTGTCTTCTCTCCCAGACAAAATATTTTTCCCCTCTCCATTTCACTTTCCCAGCTCCATCCCATTCTAATCCTCCCCCAACATCAGCTCCCTTCTAGTTCCAGCCCCACCCAGCATCCGCTCCCTTCTAGGTCCTATCCTAGCCTCACCATCAGCCCATTTCCAATCCTAGCCCCCCATCAGCCCATTTCCAATCCTAGCTCCCTCCCCTCACAGCCCATTTCCATTCCAAGCCCCCCTCCCCATCAGCCATTTGCAGTTCAAGCCCCCCTTCCACTCAGCCCATTTCCAGTCCTAGCAACCCCCCCCCAGCCCATTACCAGTCCTAGACCCCCCATAGCCCATTACCAGTCCTAACCTCCCCATAGCGCACTTCCAATTATACCCCCCATCACCCCATTTTCAGTCTTACCCCCCCATAGCCCATTACCAGTCATAACCCCCCCCTGCCAATAGCCCACTTCCAGCCCTAACCCCCATTACCCCATTTCAGTCAGCCCCTCCATAGCTCATTACCAGTCCTAACTCCCCCCATCAGCCCACCTCCAGTCCTTCCTAACCCCCACCTGCCCATTTCCAGTCCTAGCCCCCACCATAGCCCATTACCAGTCATAACCCCCCTGCCAATAGACCATTTCCAGTCATACCCCCCTGCCAATAGCCCATCTCCCGTCATAACCCCCCCCCTGCCAATAGCCCATTTCCAGTCATAACCCCCCCCCTGCCAATAGCCCATTTCCCGTCCTACCCCCCCCCCCTGCCAATAGCCCATTTCCAGTCAAACCCCCCCCCCCTGCCAATTGCCCATTTCCATTCATACCCCCCCCCTGCCAATAGCCCATTTCCAGTCCTACACCCCCCCCCCCAGGTAAATTAAAAAAAACCTGGCTTCTGCTGCTGCAGCAGAAAATCAGCTGTCCCGCGGCCCCTTCCCCTCTGCGCGGAGAGCCCTGAGTGTGCTTCATCTGCGGCGTGCTTTTTAAGCCGCGAAGAGAGTATTTCCCTCTCGCGCGGCTTAAACCTAGTCACTTTTCAAGCCTCGCGAGAGGGAAATACTCTCTTCGCGGCTTGAAAAGCACCCGCTGATGGAGCACTCTCGGGGATCTCCGGGCAGAGAGGAAGGGGCCGCAGGACAGCTGGTTTTGCTGCTTGAGCAGCAGAAGCCAGTTTTTTTTTTTTTAAAAATTGACCGTCGATTCTGCCGTTGCCACGGCGGCAACGGCAGCAGCAGCAGAAGCCGTTGCGGGCCGCACAACGTTCTCTCGCGGGCCGCATGCGGCCTGCGGGCCGCGTGTTTGAGACCCCTGATCTAAAGGATGCGTACACTCACATCATCATTCATCCAGACCACAGAAAGTACCTCAGGTTCATTGTGGGAGGAAACCATTATCAGTACAGAGTACTGCCTTTTGGCCTCACCTCCGCTTCCAGGGTCTTTACCAAATGCCTGGCAGTGGTGGTGGCCTACCTGAGAAATCAGGGAATCTTTGTCTTCCCCTATCTGGACAACTGGCCATCAGGGGTCAGACGTGCCAGGAAGCCAGACAAGCCACCCTCACAACTATTGCTCTTCTTCAAAGCCTGGGGTTTGTAATAAACTTCGCAAAGTCCACTTTGCTCCCCTCCCAGAACTTGGAGTTCATAGGAGCAAGGCTGCTGGCAAAGGCTTTCTTGCCAGAAGACAGAGCACAAAGATTGATAGCCTTGGCAAACCAGTTTCTCAGCAGGTCACTGGTCTCCGCCAGACTCTGCCTGAGGCTTCTGGGCCACATGGCTTTGACAGTACATGTGACCCCCAATGCCAGGCTCCATATGAGGCCTGCACAGTGGTGCCTTCGGACTCAGTGGTCCCACGCCACAGGCAGCCTCAGGGACAGGATAAGGGTGTCCAGTGTCACAGTGCTGACTCATTAGTGACCCCTATGGAGACAGAAGATAGTGCAGCTCAGGGAAATAATGACGTGCTGAGAAAGCACATGGTGGAAAGTTGCCAGGGGCAACGTAAGCAAGTGAGGTCACGAGCTTGGAAGACACCCTCAGCCAATAGGGAAGCCAGGGGATTTTCACCTGACTCTAATCAGCTAGGGAGTGGTGCAGCTAGGAAATACCTAGAAAAACCTAGCTCACAAACAATTAAGCAGAACAAGAGCAAGACAGAGACCAAGAGCCAGGCTGAAAGGTTCAAGTGCAGGACAAAGGCACAAACCAGGAGCCAAGATAGGAACTGGAGAGAAACCCAGAGAAGGAACTGGTTACAGGAGGAGGACGAGAGGAGCTGTGGAGAGAGCGTGTCAGAGTACCCCATTGGAAGCTTGAATGGACATCTGTGTGAGTCTGAAGAGTGCTTGAATGAAAGGTACAGACAGCGTGACACAGCTAAGGAAAGTAAATGTAACAGCCCAGCGTGGAGCAGAGATAAGAAAGAAAAGGTACAAGCCAGGAAGTTTAATTCCAGTGCAAGGAGGGAAGCAGAGATATTCGTGTACTCTTTTTATAAGCAAAGTAAAGGCTTTTTACCTGAAGAAGGGACACACTCTGCAAGGTACGTGAGACCTAGAGTTTCCCAAGGGCTGCCGTCAGGAGTTCCAGCTGGTTCTCAGTTCCTACCTAAAGCAGAGCTCAGAACAGGGCCAATTCCCCCTAATAGTGGGGCAGAGCAATTCCTCAACCTGTTTCACAGAGGTCAGCAGAGGGGAGGCTCCTATTACCACAGCAAGAGAGATTGTGGTAATTACCAACAGTTTTCCTCTAGCAAGGGAGAACGACGTCACAGCCAGGACGGGCTGTTTGCTGAGCCCACACAGAGGGAGAGTGCAAAGGGATTGATTCCTGATGTGGAGCCAATGCAATGTGATTTACCTATAACTGATGATATTATAGAAATGGACTGTAGTCTTTCTGTAGCAGATGATATAACATCTCTCAGATAAAAAGGAATAAGTAGCCTGCCAAGGCAAAGCAAGGCCTTATTCTCAGTGGCTATCAACCCGTGTTTAAAGTACTTTTCTGTTGCTGAAAGAAAGCTATTTTTGTGTTCAAGTTTTGCTTTCTGTTTCACCCAAGAAGGGTTTTTGTTTGTGTTGCTGTAAATATTTGAATATCCTAATTGGGAAGGGAAATAAAGCCCTATTTACCTTATTCGGTTGTCCACAACTATTTTTGTGTAATCTGGCAGCAGCTACAACTACCAAGAGGCCAGTTACACAGGGGTCTAGTGCAATACCAAAGCTCACCGGTAGGTGCACCAAGAGGGCCCGCGACACCAGACAATTTCTGAACTCCCTCAGCTGGTGGTTGCACCCACCCAATCTACTAAAAGGGGTGCCCTTTCAAATTCCTGGGTACACAGTGGTACTGACCACAGACGCCTCCCTGCAGGGCTGGGGAGCTCATTGTCTGAACAAGTACACCAGGGCCTGTGGTCTCCTTGGGAGGCTGCACAGCAGATCAATCTCCTAGAACTCAGGGCTATTCGATTAGCACTCAAAGCTTTCTCTCCTACCCTGGCCCATCAATCTGTCCTGGTTCAGACGGACAACCAAGTAGCCATGTTTTATGTGAACAAACAGGGCGGGACTGGGTACAGACTCCTCTGTCGGGAGGCTCAGGACTTTTGTTCATTTGCCCTCAAGCACAACATGCTCCTCAAGGCTGTGTACCATCCAGGCCAGGACAACTACCTGGCCGACAGGTTGAGCAGGATTCTACAGCCCCATGAGTGGCAGCTGCATCCTTTAGTGGTTCAGAAGATCTTCCTAAAATGGGGTCTCCCTTTGATAGATCTCTTTGCCAGTCCACTGAACAAGCAACTGCCAAAGTTCTGCTCCAGGCAACTGCATCCTCTGAGAATAGCAGCGGATGCTTTTCTGATTCCCTGGTCTCAGGGCCTCCTGTATGCGTTTCCTCCCACGCCTTTGGTGGCCCGAACTCTCTTCAAGATTCTTCAGGACAAGGCCTCGGTCCTGTTGGTGGCTCCCAGGTGGCCGAGACAGCCTTGGTTTCCACTTCTGCTTCAACTGGCGGTGGATCCCCCACTGCCTCTGGGGTTGCAACCCGACCTTCTCTTACAGGAGCAGGGTTCCCTTCTGCACCCCAATCTCAAAGCTCTCAATTTGATGGCCTGGAGGCTGCAAGGGTAGTTTTGGTTCCCTGGGGCCTACCTCAGGAAGTTGAGGAGGTTGTCCTAGCCTCTAGGAAACAGTCCACTAGGAAAACCTATGCTCTCAAATGGAAAAGGTTTTCTGTGTGGTGTCAGCTACGTACAGAGGATCCTTTCTCCTGTACTGCGCCAGTAGTGCTTCAGTACTTACTGCACTTGTCCAATCAGGGACTTAAGTCCAATTCTGTTCGGGTCCACCTCTCAGCTCTAGCAGCTCACCACTCACTGGTGGAAGGACATTCTCTGTCAGTTCACCCCTTGGTGTCTTGCTTTCTCAGGGGCTTGCTTTTGCTCAAGCCTCCAATCCGTCCTCCTGCTCCTGAGTGGGAGTTGAATGTGGTCTTGCAGCAGCTGACTCGCCCACCCTTTGAGCCAATGGTTACTTGCCCTCTACGCTTCCTGTCCTGGAAGACACTCTTCTTGGTAGCCCTTACCTCGGCTAGGCGAGTGAGTGAGCTTCAGGCCCTGGTCTGTGATAGGCCTTACACTCGCTTCTATAGGAACAGGGTAGTCCTTAGGACTCATCCAAAGTTCCTCCCCAAAGTTGTCTCCTCCTTCCACCTTAACCAAGAGGTGGTTCTTCCAACATTCTTCCCTAGGCCTCATGCAAGCCAGGCTGAAGCAGTTCTGCATACCTTGGACTGTAGGAGGGCCTTATCCTTCTACCTTGACCGTACGCAGGGGCATAGAAGGGTTACTCAGCTCTTCTTATCTTTTGACCCTAATAAGTTGGGGTTGGCTGTGTCCAAGCGTACCTTGTCCATCTGGGTTGCTGACTGTATCACCTGGGCTTATAGGGCGGCTGACCTTCCTTTGCAGGGTCGGGTCACGGCCCACCGTGTCAGGGCAATGGCTGCCTCAGTGGTTCATCTCCACTCTGCGCCCTTGGTAGACATCTGCAGGGCTGCAACTTGGTCTTCAAACCAGACTTTTGCGGCCCATTACTGTCTGGAGAGGGAGTCCCATAGGGACAGTGCTTTTGGCCAAGCAGTACTCCGGAATCTCTTTGAGGTTTAGGCAACTCCTGCCCTCTGTTGGGCTACCGGTGGAGGTTGTGTCAGTGAAAAGCCTTTCTTTGCAGCTGGGACTAGAGGGAGTCCTCTTGTTCAGCCTGGGTTTCTTGGTAGCCCAGAGTTAGGGAGTCACCCATATGTGAGGACTGACTTCCTGCTTGGTCCTGGAGAAAGAATAGTTACTCACCTGTAGCAGGTGTTCTCCAGGAGTAGCAGGAGTCAGTCCTCACAACCCTCCCTCCTCCCCTTGGAGTTGCAGTTGTACATAGTTTATTTTTAATTTTTGTGTGCTGTTCTTAGCTATGTCATTTGACTGAGGTAAGATGGCACCTTTAGGCAGGAAGGGAACCGCGCATGCGTGCCTGCATTCCCAAAGGCTTTCATAGAAAGATGGGGAAATGCTCCGCTGGGGCTTCATTGGCGTCGATGACACCCATATGTGAGGACTGATTCCTGCTTCTCCTGGAGAACATCTGTTACAGGTGAGTAACTACTCTTCCCTATCCAGGAAGCTCAACAGAGGTTCCTGAGGTTCGCCCTTCCTTGGGGTCACTATCAGTTCCAGGCTTTGCCCTTCGGTCTAGTGACAGCGCCACGAACCTTCACCAAAATCATGGTGGTGGTGGCAGCGGCGTTGCGCAAGGAGGGCATTCTCGTCCACCCATATCTCGACGATTGGTTGATTCGGGCCAAGTCCGCGGAGGAGAGTATTCGGGTGACCGACAGGGTAGTGAAGTTCTTGCAGAGCCTTGGTTGGGTAGTCAACCCAACAAAGAGTCACTTGGAACCCTCCCAGACGCTCGAGTACCTCGGGGTGCGGTTCGACACAAAGAAGGGCCAAGTGTTTTTACCGGTCAAGAGGGCCGAAGCGTTAAGGCAGATGGTGCGCCAGCTTTTGTTAGTGTCAGCACCGTCGGCGTGGGACTATCTCTGGGTGCTGGGAACAATGGCGTCGACATTGGAAGCGGTGCCGTGGGTCAAGGTCCATATGCAGCCTCTGCAAAGAGCTCTTCTGCGCCGTTGGTCGCATCAGAACGATTTGTTGAGCAGGAGGCTTCCGTGCCCGGTCGAAGTCAGGTAGTCGCTTCGTTGGTGGCTGCGCAAGTCGTCCCTGGCGGCGGGCATGCCGCTGGATCAACCAGAGTGGCTCCCACTGTTGACGGATGCCAGCTTGGTAGGATGGGGAGCCCACTGCGGGCACCGGTTTGCGCAGGGGCTGTGGTCTCCCCTAGAGGCCTCGTGGTCAATCAACCGTCTGGAACTTTGAGCTGTGGCCCGAGCACTGCAGGCATTCGAAGGTTTAGTACTGGGTCGCCCAGTTCGGGTTCTCTCCGACAACTCGGCGACGGTAGCCTACATCAACCGTCAGGGCGGCACAGGCAGTGCCGCGTTGGAAGAGGAGGAGGACGCGTTGTTCGTGTGGGTAGAGAGGCGGTTTACCGCGATTTCTGCAGCTCACATTGCAGGAAAGGACAATGTCACGGCAGATTTCCTCAGCAGAGTTCATGTGGATGCAGGAGAGTGGGAGTTGCATCCCGATGTCTTCGCACAGATACTAGTTCGCTGGGGAACTCCCATAATGGATCTAATGGCAACATTCCGGTCGGCGAAGGTAAGCCGGTTCTTCAGCAGAAGACGGGAAAGAATGTCGGAGGGCATCGATGCGCTGTTGCATCTGTGGCCATCCAAAGGTCTTCTTTATGTCTTTCCTCCGTGGGCGTTGATAGGCCGAGTGGTTCAAAAGATTGGTGCTCATCCAGGAAGGGTGCTTCTGGTAGCGCCCAACTGGCCGAGACGTCCATGGTACGCCGACCTGGTGCGTCTCTTGGACGGCGAGCCATGGCGGCTCCCAACGAGGGCGGATCTGTTGCTCCAAGGGCCGCTCTTCATGCCGCAGGTGGATCGGTTTTCGCTTACGGTATGGCCATTGAGAGGGCGAAGCTGAGGAAGAAAGGCTAATTGACGGCAGTCGTGGCAACCTTGCTTAGAGCACAGAAACAATCGACATCCTTGGCATATGTGCGGGTCTGGCGGCTATTCGAGGATTGGTGTTCCTGTCGCCAGGTCCGAGAGGCTACTGTTGCTATCCCTCTTGTATTCGAATTTCTGCAGGATGGCTCTGACAAGGGTCTGGCAGCTAGTTCCTTGCGCGTCCAGTTGGTGGCCCTTTCCTGTTATCGCGGCAAGGTCAACGGAGTGTCCTTGGGTGCTCACCCTGATGTGAGTCGCTTTATGAAGGCCGTTTCTCGATTGCGGCCGATGCGTAGGGTGTGCATCCCGCTGTGGGATCTCAATCTAGTCTTAGCGGCGTTATCTCACCCGCCTTTTGAACCGTTGCATCGAGCGTCGGTGAAAGATTTGACGTTAAAGACGGTGTTCTTGGTGGCGATTTGCTTGGCACGGCGCATTTCGGAGTTGCAAGCGTTGTCGTGTAAAGAACCCTTCTTATCTTTTTCTAGGGAAAAGGTAGTCTTGCATCCGGTTCCGTCCTTTTTACCTAAAGTGGTGTCTCCCTTTCATTTGAATCAGGCGGTCTGCTTGCCCGTTCTAGGGTCGATGGAGGGCGGCCCTTCGGATCGCAGTCTCCGTCGTCTGGACGTGAAGAGAGCGTTATGTCAGTATTTGAAGGTGACAGAGGCTTTTCGCAGGTTGGAGCGTTTGTATTGTTCGGAGGAGTGCGAAAAGGGGAGGCAGCGGCTAAGGCGTCCATCGCCCGCTGGATCTGGGAGGCAATTGCTTCCGCCTATTTGCTTCAGGGTCGGGCTGTGCCCGGGGGACTGCGGGTGCATTCCACCAGAGCGCAGGCATGTTCGTGGGCGGAGCACAGTTTGGTACCGCCAGGGGAAATTTGTAGAGCGGCGACTTGGTCGTCTCTGCATACGTTCAGTAAACATTATAGGCTGGACATAGCCGCATCTGCTGATGCCCGATTCGGGTCGGTGGTGTTGTCGGCTGGCTGGAAGGGTCCCTCCCGATGATTACTGCTCTGGTACATCCCAGAGGTAGAGGACTGAACTGGAGAAACGATAAGGAAATAATAATTACACTTACCTGGTAATTGTAGTTCCTTGAGTGACGACAGTTCAGTCCTCCTTCCCACCCACATTATTTCAGAGGGATCCAGAAGGCACAGTGTGCTGAAGAATATTACAGGTATGTCTGTTTTTAAGCAAACCGGTTGTGTTAGCTTTCCCTGTGCCAGGGAAGGGGGTAAGAAAGCCTTGTTCAAGGGGGTGATCAGTTATAGGTTTAGTTACCCTGCGTTTCAGTATTGTTGGCTACTTATTTGTTGCTCCTTTGAGTCTGCTTTGTTAGTAGTTCACACTGGGATGGAGGAGAGAGTGCAGCAGGCTATATCCAGTGATGTCATCAATTTGACATACCAGTCTCCAAGCTGCAGGAGGAGATTGACAACCCAGATGTAGAGGACTGAACTGTCGTCACTCAAGGAACTACAATTACCAGGTAAGTGTAATTATCATTTGAGTGGGTTGGGAATGGGGAGTTGGGAGATAGTGGGTGGATGGGGATAGTTGTAGGAGGTAGAAAGGGGTCAGAATAGAGAGAGGGAGAAAAGGAAGTGGTTTGAAAGGGAGTCAAAAGTGTAGGGGGGGCGAGAAGCAAGAAGAATATTTGGAGTGAGGGAGAGAAGATGAAGGATAGAAGAGTGATTGAGAGGAGGTGAGAAGAGTGCCTGGAGGGAGAAGACCAAAAGTGGGAAAGAGTATCTGGTTGGAGGGGTGAAGAGCTAATGTTAAGGATTTGGAGAGTCTGGAAAAAATGTTGAGAGACAGAAGACTGTGGAAGGAGCAAAAGAGACTGATCTGTGAAGGAGGTGGGCATGGAAGCAGGAATTTGGGTAGGGAGTCAGAGAGAGAAGAAAGGGATTGGATACCAATAGAGCTTAAATGACAGGAAAAGACTTGGGACTAATGAGGGAATGAGATGTGGAAGAAGTTAGATAAGGGCTGTGTGGAGGTGAAAGGAAGATGGAAAGTTTTTATATGTAAATGAAGGAGATTGGGGAGTAAAATCTAACTGAGTGGAGATGTGAAAAGAAATGGAGAAAAAAATGAAAGGGAATGATTAGTGTTAGATGTAGAGAAGGAAGGGAAGACAGGAAATTTTGAAAAGAAATGACAAAGACGCCATGGAAAAGAGCTTTAATGAAGACTGAGGAAAGTGAAAAGGAGCAATGGGCCAACCCAATTAGACAACTAAAATGCACAGAAAATATATATTTTTTCAAATTTTAGAGATCGGAATATGTACGTTTTGGGAAATAAGCATCTCTTCTGTTTTTCTATTTTATAGAACAGAGGAGAAAATGCATTTGTTTCTTTTTTTAGTATTGAAAAGCTTAGAGTTTCCATTTCAGTTTTTTACTGCATACATGGTCTACTATGCTCGAAATGAAAGACAAAGAAGAAATGTTGTTGCATTTATAATCAAGAAGAAACTTGCAAGAACTGTAATGAAATAGAATACAATCGGTGAACGCTTAATTTCTTTTCATCTATGAGGAATGCCCATCAGCACAACTATAATTCGGGTATCTGCCCCAACAACAGCTGAAATTGACAGAACATGCAAACAGAATATCCTGATAGTTTTGGGTGACTGGAATGCAAAAGTTGGCAACAATGAAAACTGCAAAATGGTTGGAAAATATGGACTTCGCAACAAAAATGAAGCTGGAGAAAGACTGATAGAACACCTTCTTCCAGCAACACAAATGCCAACTGTATACATGGACTTCACCCAATGTATTGTACAAAAATCAAATTGACTACATCTGTGAAAGTCAATGATGGAAAAGCTCTATAACATCAACAAAAGAAAAAACCTGGAACTGACTGTGGTACATATCACCAACTATTAGTATGCAAACTCAAGCTAAAGTTGAAAAAGAGCAAGCCACTCATGAATGTAGCAAAACATGACATTGCGAATATACCACTGAGATTTAAAGATGGCCTGCAAAATCAATTTGCTGCTTTAGATAAAAATGACAGAGCTCCAGAAGAGTTATGGGATGACATCAAGAAGGTTGTATTGGAAGAAAGTGGGAAGTCTCTACAAAAGGTGAAAAAGCAAAAATGCCAAAATGGATGACTGAAGAAGTTCTAAAAATTGCCTAGAAACACAAGAGACGCTAAAGCCAGAGGAGAAAGAGAGGCAATCACAGAACTCAACAAAGATTTCCAATGTGAGGGGAGATATGATAGAGGTCTATAAATTAATGAATGGAGTGGAACAGGTAAACGTAACTCAATTGTTTACGTCGTCAGAATATAAAAAGACTAGGGGACATGCAATGAAGCTACAGGTTAACCTATTTCACTCAACATGTAATCAAACTCTGGAATTTGTTACCGGAGGATGTAGTAAAAGCTGCTAGTATAGCTGGGTTTAAAAAAGGTTTGGACAAGTTCCTGGAGGAAAGGTCCATAAACCATTATTAAAAGGGACCCAGGATATCACGGCTTGACCCAATATAAGCATTGAGGAACCTGTGTCTTTTGGGGAGACTGCTAGGTATTGTAGTGATGCGGGTGCAGCACAGCCCTGGGAAAGAGGAAAAAAAGAAGAGTTTTTTCATAAATGGGGGATGGGCTCACCTAAGCATAGGTCTCAAAGTGAAAGCAATACTGAAACACACACTTGCAAAGCTAGCCTGAAGCCACGCCCACTCTTCAGGGCAACTACAGGGAGAGAGAGGGTGGGGCCAGAGAAGTGAGCAGGCTGCCAGGCATTTAAACTGCGTCACTCAGCAAGTGAAGGAGGAAGCCGGGGAGGAAGCCGGGAAGTTCAGAGAAGCCAGGAGAGGAAACAGCACTGCAGGGCTGAAAGACCTGGGGATTCCAAAAGGACTAGCCAGAACTGCCAAGGCGAGTGGCAGGGCCAGAGGAGAGAAAGGAACTGGGAAGAGTTCCAGAACTACAGTTCTGACTCGGAGGCCAGCAGTTCAAACTCTGAGCATGTGTCCAAGCATTGCAGGAAGCCTAATAAAGGAAGGACGTCTGCAAGCAAGGTAAACCAAACATTACCTCTGTATGATTCAGTAAGGGGAAGAAGGGCAAGTGTTTCTGACATAGTTCCAAAGGGAAGAAGGAATCTCCAGTGGGAGAAACTTTTTAAGCTTTTAAAGAAGGTGAAGCTAGAAATTCCTGAAAGTGTCCCAGCCCCTGAGTCTTACAGCACAGAGGAGGAAATGGAAGTTGAATTGTATCAAGAGAATTCAGAGTCCTCTGATGAATCCATGAAATGTGCTTTTTGTATGAGCAATGTTTAGAAGCTTTATTGATTGCTGTGAAGGAAAATATAAGAGGTGCTTCTGCCAGGTAAATACCATTGAGAAAGGCAGATGAAAAGGAGGAAAACCTCATGTTTTAAACAGCCGTTCTACTAATGCTGGAAATGTGTTAAACTACTGTTTAGTTTCCATGCTAAGAGGCAGCATGTAATCACAAGCTGGTTTGTAGCAGCTGAGAGAAACTGAGAAGAGTTGCTGGACTGTGCATGTAACAGTGAGTTTAAATTGTTTTGCTTTAGTGGCAAAGAATTTAATTACAAAGGCAAAGAGTGAAGAAACTACTTTTGCTAAAGCAGTTACGTGTCTCTTTTGGAAAGCTTTTTGTTTGGAGAAAATATCCTTTTTCTGTTTGATGTTTTGGGAACCTTTACCAAGGCCTGTTGCTAACTTGATAATGCAAAGAAAATAAAAAAAAATTATAACAGATTTTCCTGTGTCAGCCTAATCCACTTGGACTGCTTTAATAAGCCCCACAACTACACTACAAGGGCCTCAGCTAATACGCTGAAGCATGGACACAAGTATGATGGCCCGTCGCCCCCACTAGGCAACCGCCTAGTAGGGCAAGGCGGCGTCACAGTATTTATGACCTAGATTGGCCACTGTTGGAAACAGGATACTGGGCTTGATGGACCTTGGTCTGACCCAGTATGGCATATCTTATGTTCTTATGTGAAGCAAGGACAGGACAAGGAGAAGTACTATAATGACGCATGCAAGGAAATAGAATCAGAAACTATTAGAGGAAGAAGAAGATTGGCTTTTCTAAAGCTACAAGCATTAAGGAAAAAACTCCAGTCTCGAATTGGAATACTACAAGATGTTAAAGGATCCATTTTGAATTATGCCGAGGAAATCAAGAAAATGTGAAAAAAATATACAGAGTTGTCATACCATGAAGATCAAGTGGTCCAACAGCCATTTCAACCTGTACCTTTATGATCGCTGATGAAAGAAGTTGAAGCAGCGTTGAAAGCCTTCTTAAAGAAGAAAGCACTCAGCATTGATGGCATTCCAACTGAAGCCAATGGGATGCAGCTGTTATAATACTTACAAGGCTCTGCCAGGAAATTTGGAAGACAACATCATGGCCAACTGACTGGAAAAGATCAGTGTTTATCAGTACTGAAGAAAGGTGATCTGACTGACTCTGGAATTTATCTCATAATTGCTCTGATCCTACATGCCACTACTCCAAGATCATTCAGCAGAGACTACAGCCATACCTGGAATGAGAACTACCTGAAATGCAAGCAGGGTTCAGGAAAGGGCGAGGAATGAGAGACAACATCCATGGATGTGAGATGGCTCCTTGAAAAGAAAAGAATACCAACAGGATACCTATATGTATTTTATTGACTACAGCAAGACTTTTGACTTTGTAAACCATGAGAAACTCTGGGCCACATTAAAAAGCATGGGTAACCGATGGTTCTCTTGCACAAACTTTACATTGATCATGAAGCAACTGTTCAAATGGAACAAGGAAAAACAGAATGGTTTAAAATCCGCAAAGGTGTTCGATAAGACTGCATACTTCCCCCTACCTGTTTAATCTATATGCATAACAAATCATCAGAGAAGCAGGACTGTATGATGACAACCGAGGTATGAAGATTGGTGGAAGACTCAACAAAAATCTTTGCTATGCTGATGATGCATAAATGGCTGAAAGTAAAGACAATCTGAAAAATTTGCTTCCCAAGATAAAGGAACATAGTCTTAAAATGGGCCTGCACCTTAATGTAAAGAAGACAAAGATCCTGACAACTGGCAAAATTAATAAGTTCATCATTGATGGAGAAGAAATTGAAATTGTTGTAGTTTAAAGTTGTCAACTATCAATAAAGAAAGGACAAGCAGTCAAGAAATATGATGACACATTGCTCTATTAAGGACCTAGACAATATTCTCAGGAGCAGAGATGTCTGTCTTCATACAAAGATTTGACTTGTCCAAGCCATGGTATTTTCAGTAACATCATATGGATGTGAAAGTTGGACAGTGAAAAAGATAGACAGGAAGAAAATGGATGCCTTGGAATTGTGTGCTGGTGACGAAGTGTATATCATGGACTGCCTGAAGAACAAACCAGTCATTACTAGAGGAGATCAAACATAAGCTTTCTTTAGAAGCTCAGATGACAAGACTTCGACTTTCATACTTTGGACACATCATATGAAAAGAGAGAGAGAGAAATACATCATTCTTGGCAAGGTAGGTCAACACAAAAAAGGAAGGCCAGCAATGAGATGGATCGATACAATAAGAGCAGCTATGGGTGCCACTCTGTCAACAATGAGCCGTCTGACTGAAGACCGAACACAGTTTAGGTCAACTATCCAGAGGGTTGCCATGAGTTGACACAGACTCAACAGCACTTAACAGCAGCAACAACATTTCTATTTTTATTGTTCTTACTTTGTATTAAGTGAGAATTTGTCTGCATTTGGCATGTGCGACCAAGGTAAAAAATATTGCTAATGTATAGTTCTGTGTAGGCGAAGATTGTTCTGTTTTCCTGATGATTTGTTATGCATCTAAATTAGACAGGTAGAGGAAATCATGCAGCCTTGTTGTACACCTTTGATGATTTTAAACTATTCTGTTTTTCCTTGTTCCGTTCAAACTGTTGCTTCTTGATCAATATAAAGGTTGTGCAAGAGAACGATCAGGTGTTCTGGTATACCCATGCTTCTTAATATGGCCCAGATTTTCTCATGTTTACATAGGCAAAAGCCTTGCTGTGGTCAATAAAACACATATAGATATCCTTTTGGTATTCTTTTGTCTTTTCAAGGATCCATACAGAAATTTGATAAACTAAAGAGTAGCAAATCACCTGGACTGGATAGTATACATACCAGGATGCTTAAAGAACTAAAAAATGAATTGTGGACCTACTATTAGTAATTCGTAAGCTATCTATAGTACCTGAAGACTGGAGAGTAACCAATGTAACGCCAATTTTTAAAAAGGGTTCCAGGAAACTACAGACTAGGGAGCCTGATGTCAATGCCTGGCAAAATTATGAAGAACAAAATTACTTAACGTATAGATAGTGTCATGTAGAGGATCCTTCCGAGGCTATGGAACTGGGGGAAGCAGAAGAGATTGCTTCAGAAACTGACAGCCAGGCAGAGCACATGGCCCAGGGTTGCCAAGGACAACATAAACAGAGTGAGTCACGAGGGGAGAAAACACGCCCAAACTGCAACTTAGCCTCGAGCTCAGGGATTAAGGAGAAGCACCTGGTTGGGGGAGGGGCGCAGTTAAGCCCTAAGAAACAGGGATATAAAAAGTACTCACCAGAAGAGAGCTGGAGAACCAGAGGGAGAACCAGCTGGAGTTGGAGAAGGAGACCAGAAGAGAGTTTCAGAACGGAGAGCTTCAGGTCCAGAGAGGGAGAGACTCAGCACAGGAAGCCAGAGTAACAAAGTCTCAAAGAGCCTGTGCCCAAAAGCCAGGTGGGAGCAATCCTAGACTGAGGTCTTATCGTGAAGGCAGCCAGTGGGAGAGACTACCTGAAAGGCTGGTTTGGGAGCACACAGAATCTCCTGAGAGAGAGAGACATGCTGGCCAGAGGACATTTGTATGAATGAGAAAAAGGAAAGGCTAAAAGGCAGGAAAACACAGCCGGTGTGTGAAATCCTTGATGACCCAGCTGTGCTGAGAAATCCTTCCGTGAAGAAGCCAAAAGGTAGGCTGTATAAACCGTGTAGAAAGGAAACTAGGTTTGAAAGTTTTCCTTGTGATTGCCAAGATTTGCTGGACTCTCCCTATGCTAAATCCCATATATATGGTAATGCTCCACCCTGCTCTTTAGCACCCGGTGAAGAGAGGTCTCGGGGAAATAGAGAGAGACTGCATTTTGAAACACCGTATAATTATCCACAAACTTACCTATCTGAAAGTGACGGTGAGGAAATGCAGACAGAGTTTGTCACTGAACAGACATCAGATGAGCAGATGGATTGCACGCTTTCCCTAGCTGATCACGTCATATCACTTTGCTGAACTAGCTGTTAACAAGGCTGTTGGAACAGCAGTGGGAAAAGCAAGAGTGTTTGCCTTTGTTTGAAAAGGGATTGCTGCATTTAAGTTGGTTCTGAACACTGTATGTTGAAAGCTGAAAGCCAAAGAAGCTGTTTATGTTCCTGAATTGTTTTTCTTTATACCAGAAGTATGGTCATTTTTGTCCTTAATTTCATTTGCAATTAATCCACCCGGAAGGGGAAATAAAACCTTGTCATTTTTGTCTAACCCACTCGACTACAATTATTCCTGGCTTAGAGAGTAAGAGGGACTACAACTCCCAGAAGGCAGTGCAGGGCCAACTGCACTACCCTGCTTCCTAAGTTTGGATAGCCCAGGCTGACCTACCCTACATGCCCCTGGCTCTAGGGAGGTTACTGGTGACAATAGTCATGGTTTAATGGGATCAAGTCAACATGGATATAGCAAGGAAAGTCTTGTGCTAATCTGCCATATTTTTTTGAAGGTGTGAACAAACAGATAGATAAAATGAGCCGGCTAATACACTGAATTTTCAGAAAGCCTTTGACAAGATCCCTCATGAGAGACTCTTAGGGAAATTAAAAAGCCATAGGATAGGAGACAGTGTACTGTTCTGGATTAGGAACTGGTTAAATGATTTAAAAAAACAGAGAGTATAGTAAAATGGCCAATTTCACTGGTCAACATTGAAATAGTTACTGACTTTAAAAGGCTCTAATCTGTAATATCTTGGTGAGCTGAACACAAATATAACATTAAAAACATTTTATTGGCTCTCGTTTTGAAGATATTGCATGTAGTTCATTTTTGACGTTTCACCATGTAAATTTATCCAGTAGGACATCAACAACATCCTAAATAAGCCTTGAATGAAGTAATATTGCATCACATTGCATAATACCAGCATGCACACATCATCCAGAGTTGATTGCATCATTTTCTGACGCAATGCAATACTACTGCCAGACAGCTGCTGAAGCCATCTGACATCAGCAGTGTACTATACGCAGTCGGAAAGGAAAGTAATCTGGTATTCTGTTCCAATATTAAAAGCCTCATGAACGCCTTAAAAATCACTCATGACCCACAAGACTGGAGACTATTTATAGACTCTTCGAAACTGAGTCTGAAGGCTGTTCTTTTGAACAATGAAAACCGTCTTCCATCTATTCCAGTAGCGCATGCCGTCCACATGAAAGAGACATATGATAACTTAAAGCATCTACTGACTTCCACCCATTTCGCACTCAGTTTAAGTTACTTACTCTAGTTCACAGGGCTCTTCACACTTTTCCTCATAGGGATATCCTTCCAAGCCCTTTACCATTTTGGTCGATCTTCTCTGTACCTTTTCCAATTCTGCTATATTGTTCTTAAAATATGGTGACAAGAATCGCACACAATATTCATGGTGCAGTTGCACCATGGAGTGATACAGAGCCATTAATATCCTTGGTTTTATTTTCTATTATTTACCTTATGATTCCTAGCATTTTATTTGCATTCTTGGCTGTGGCTGCACACTAGGCAGAGGGTTTCAACATTCTATCCACAATGACGCCCAGATCCTTTTCCCGAGTGGTGATTCCTAACATGGAACCCTGTTTAGCTGTAGTTTGGGTTCTTCCCTAGGTGCATAACTTTGCACTTGTTCGCATTAAATGTCATCTGCCATTTGAACGTCCAGTTTTCCAATTTATCAAGGTCCTCTTGCAATTTTTCACAATCCTCTTGATCTTAAATAGCTTTGAATAATTTTGTCATCTGCAAATTTGATCACTTCACTCATTATTCCCATTTCCAGGTCATTTATAAATGTTAAAGAGCAGTGGGCCTAGCACAGATCTCTGGGGTACTCCACTATTCACCTTTCTCCATTAAGAAAATTGGCCATTTAGCCCTACTCTCCGTTTTCTATCTTTTAACCAGCTCCTAATCCACAATAGTATACTGCCTCCTATTTCATGACTTTTTAATTTCTGCAAAAGTGTTTTATGAGGGACCTTGTCAAAGGCTTTCTGAAAATCCAGATACACTATATCAACCAGCTCACCTTTATCTACCTGTTTATTCACACCTTTGAAAAAATATAACAGTAACGAGAAAGACTTTCCTTGGCTAAATCCATGTTGGTTGTCTCCCATTAAGCCAATTAAGAAGAAAGGAGAGAATTTTGCACTTTCAGTAATTCTGTTCAGTAATTTTGTTCTTTATAATGTGTTTCTACCATTTTACCCAGTACTGACGTCAGGCTCACCAGTCTGTAGTTTCCCAGATAACCACTGGAACCCTTTTTAAAAATTGGCGTTATATTGGCCACTCTCCAGTCCTCGGGTACAACAGATGATTTTAAGGATAGTTCACAGATTACTAAAAGTAGGTCTGCAATCTCATATTTCAGTTCTTTCAGCACCATGGGATGTTTCTTTTTGGCTGCTGGAGTGATTTGCATTGGATCGTTTGTAGCCATGCCCCTGAAGAAGCCGGTGTTCCAGGTGAAACAAAGATCTTTGTTGGTCTGCTGTTCCATCTGAAGAGCTGACAATTGAATATAAGTTTTGGAGCACTGTGTGTGCTGTTATTCATTGTCCTCCAGTTAAGCTTTCTTTTGCTTTCAGGAACCTGAAGCTTAGAAGATGTTAAGAGCTTATCTGACAGTCCTGTAAGATAGTGTTGTTTGTTTGGCCAGCTAAAGACTTGTGACCTGAGGAGAGTATATTATTGTGCTGAGGCTGTTGCCTAAGGAAAAAAGTTGTGCTAGCTAGATTTGTGGCCTGAAAGTAGTGTCTCATTGTGCTAAGACAGTTGCCTAGGTAGACTGATATTATTGCTTTTGAAGTTGAATGGCTGTGAGGTAGGTTTTAAGGCATGTAGGAACTATTTTTTATGTATTTAAAAATGTTGTGAACTTCCGGTGGCATGGTGAGCTGAGAGGGACGTATCCCTCTTAGCTCCGGAGCCCGCTCCTCTCCCCTCATCCATATTACCTACCTCGATCCCCCATTTGCGGCTTGCAGGCGGGGGAGACCTTCCCCACATTACGGGGGACACCTTGAGAATCAAGGGAGAGCCGGGGCGCATATCGCATGGCGACGAAGACTCCTAGACGGGAGAAGCCATGTGGCGGGGAGGCCAAGATGGCGGAGGGGGGCTCCGATGGGCTGATGCCGGCAGTTACAGCCACGATGGTGGTGGAAGCCCTCGAGGATCGTCTTGGAGGCCTGGCGACCCAGATCACGGCCGTGGCACAAGCGGTGTCGGATTTTACTAGCCGAGTGGAGAGCGCGGAGCGGCGCATTGGCTCCCTTGAGGATACGAGGGTGCAGGATGAGGCCCGAATTACAAAACTGGAGGAGGCCCTGGCGAGACAACAGGATAAATTGGAGGATTTAGAAAACCGGAGCAGACGAAACAACTTACGGTTCATCGGAGTCAAAGAGTCTGTGCATGATAAAGATCTTCGGTCTTATTTGGAAAAATGGATGCCTGCTCATTTGCCCTTAGAGGGCAATATCGGGGGAATCGTCCTGGAAAGAGCGCACAGGCTGGGGCCTTACAGAGCTGGGGACAACAGGCCTCGGGCCGTCATAGCCCGCTTCTTGAATGCGGCACAAAAAGAAGTTGTTCTGCGTGCCTCGAGGCAGGCGAGACGCTCAGGTGCTAATGCCAACAGGGTCCTGATATTCCAGGACTATTCCGCAGGGGTCTCACTGCGTCGGAAGGCTTTTCACGAGGCCTGCCGCCAGTTCGTGGAGAGGGGTCTCCGGTTTACTTTGGCATACCCTGCGACTTTGAGAGTTGATTGTGCAGGAGGTCGTCGGGTGTTCTCTACACCGGAGAAAGCGCTGGCTTATTGTAATAGCCTCGGCTAACTGCTTCTGGCTGTGGCGGCAACGGGTGGTGAGATTCTTTGGGCATCGTAGCCCGCAAGACTTGGGACTTGTGCGTCTCAGTTCCTGGTGACTGGCTCTCTATAAGGGCGCTGGGACCGCCGACAACAAGTATCGTTTTTTGCCCTGCCTGCCTCAGAAACCGAACAGTGTTATAGCCGTTCTGTTGGCCTGGCTGGGGCTCCTTTCCTGTCAGGAGTTTGGGCCCTTCTCCGAATAGGAGTGGTGGCCTCCTATTAGTCCCCGGCGTCGGCCTGGGAAAAACTGAGAGCATGGACGTCCTCAGCTCTCTTTTGTTTTATTTTATTTTACTTTGCCTTATTTTGTTTTATTTTATTTTATTTTAATTTCTTCTATAATATTGCATTAGTTTATTGCACTGTTTACTTTATTGCACTGATTCCTTTGTTGCACTGTGTGTTCTCTTGTCTTATGCGAATGTTCTTTATTTGATTGCATTGCATTGTTTATCCTATAATACTGATCCTATTATTGCCATGTTTATCTTTTGTGTTGGGCAAATAAATGCTCTGGATTTGGGGGTACCTATTTTTACTCCTTGGTAGGGGGTAGCAACATGAGTCTCTCCCTCTGGTCCTCTGGTTATTATTGTTGTGGAGTGGAGGCCGGGATGAGAGATGATGGGCGGGGGTCTTCTTATTCTTATTTTTTTCTTATTTTTATCTTTCTCTCTTGTCTTTTCTTCTTCCCTTTTTTTTCCTTCTCTCTCTCTTTCTTCTTTTCGTTTTTCTTTCTAGGGAGCAGGGTGCCTAGTAATCTACCTCTCTGATGTGGGGTCTGTTCTGTTCGCGGCTCACTCCCCTCCCTCTCTCAGCACTCTATCGCCACAGTGTCCCTTTCTTAGTCTCTCCCGCTGTCCTCTTTTAGCTTCTATTGGCTCAACTTAATTTTTTTTCACTTTAAAATTTTTTTCTCACTTTACTTTTTTCCTATTGGGCTGGTATTCTATCCCCTATCCATGTTCGGGGGTCAGGCTTCTATTTTTTGCCTGAGCTATCTGCCCCGGAATGATGGCCCGAGGTGGGCCTTGATAGGAAGGGGTGGAGCGGGGCAAACCCCTCCTCATACCGGCACGTCTCTATGTGCGGCATAGTGATAGTAAACTGGGCCCGCCTGTTTAGCTGGGCCCTGGTGCTTGGCCTCTTGGTCGGGCTGCTGACTCGCTCTTCTTCTATCTGGGGGGGGGGGGGCTCCAGGCACGCTGTGTTGGCGTTCTGATCTGTTACCCTGCTTTGGATGGGGGATATGAGAGTGGCACCCGGAGTAGGGATTGAGTGGGGGACTCTTTAAAGCTCTTTTCACCCTCCTACCACAGGGGTACCTGATGTTAATCTTGGGTATGTTGGTGGGGGGGGGGGGAATGCTCCGGTACTCTGGAAGTATGGTTGACCTGAAGCCCTCCCTCTATGGGGCGAGGTGTTGGGGGAGGAAAATATGGGGGTGGGGTAGCATAGGGGACTGAGATTGCCTTTAGGAATTGGAAGGGGATCGGGTGAAGATATTTAGATTCTGGTGGGGGGTGGGACAAGAGGGGGCGGAGGGGGGGTTCCACATGCTGACGAAGTCGAGGTGGGGCCAGAGCTGATAGCTCAGCGGTTGGTGGTTGATCGGGGTGCTAGGGGTGAGGGGGGGATGGATTAGGGAGGGT
This sequence comes from Ichthyophis bannanicus, assembly GCA_033557465.1. Classification (NCBI taxonomy): domain Eukaryota; kingdom Metazoa; phylum Chordata; class Amphibia; order Gymnophiona; family Ichthyophiidae; genus Ichthyophis; species Ichthyophis bannanicus. The sequence continues at coordinate 122,522,746 of CM066039.1, read as the reverse complement.
AGAAGGGGAGGCTTGGGATAGGGAGTTCAATGGATTACTGCAGGGAGGGGTACGGGTTCCTGGGTAGGTAGGGTTTACGTTCTATGGGTTGGGATTGCTTGTGGTTCTGGTTGGATGTGTGTCTGTTGCTGTGTGGATCTGGCAGATGGGAACTGGATGGATGGTACTGGCGGTGGGGACCCTAGGCTGGAGGGGTTGCCGCCCGATGGGTCGGTGGCTTATTGTTCTATTGGTTTCTAGATCCTGGGTGATAGTACGAGGATAGCAACATGGAATGTTTGTGGTCTGGGTTCCCCGATGAAGTGCTATAAAATTCTCCAACACTTGAAGCGTCAGCGGCTACATGTCATTATGCTGCAGGAGACGCACCAGTCGGCGGTGGAGCATGAAAAGTTGTGTAGGGGCCCTATCTCTCAGGTGTACGGGGCTCCAGCGGTAGGGAAGAAACGGGGGGTAGTCATACTGATTGCTAAGTCCGCGACGTGGGTCGAAGAGCGTGTTGTTACCGACCCGGATGGGCGATATGTCTGTGTTTGGGGACTGTTAAACGGCCGTAAAGTGGCGATGTGCTCGGCCTATGGGCCCAATGTGTATGAAGCCGGATTTTATCAGGCTCTCGCTCGTTTTCTGGGAGATACCAGTGGATACCAGGTCATAATGGGTGGAGATTTTAATGAAGTCTTAGACGTTGGTATGGATCGTTCGGGCTCAGCGGAGAGTGGTAGCCTGAGAGCTCGGCGGCGGCTTCGGGGGCTATGTGAGGCGCATAAGCTTTTGGACATTTGGCGGGTTTTACATCCGGGAGAGCGCGACTACATGCACATGTCCCAAGCCCATGGAACGTGGTCCCGCATAGATTATTTTTTGATCTCGGAATCGTTATTCAGCGGGGTCTTGCGGGCAGAAATTGGGTCTCCTGTTCTTTCTGATCATGCGATGGTAACTTTGGAGTTTCGTACCAGTGGTGCTCGTCGAAATCGACTTTGGAGATTCCCGTTGGATCTTAGTGGTGACGCGCAGTTTGAAGCTCATATACGTACTTGTTGGGCGGATTACGTGGCTCTCAATGATCAGCCAGGGATTTCTCCCGCTCTTTTATGGGAAGCGGGCAAGGCGGTCCTCCGCGGCGAAATTATTAGTTTTTATAGTCAGCGACGCAAACAGTTGCATCAGAGGATTCTTCAGTTAGAAAAGGATTTGGGCAAGGCGTGGAGAGCGGTAGCTGGGCACAAGACGGCAACGCATCAACGTCGGCTGCGGGAGCTGCAGACCGAGCTGGAGATGCTTCTCCATCGGCGGGCACAAAAATTGATGTTGTATTACCGGCACAGGCTGTATCAACATGGTAATAAGGCAGGAAAGTTGATGCCCTCTTTGGTGAGGCCCGCGGGGGGGCCTAAGCATATTGGAGCCATCCGGCATGCGGATGGGACCCTACGGAGAGATGCGGGGGAGATAGAGAATGTCTTTATTGACTTCTTCCGGCATTTGTACGTGAGCGATGGAGATGGAGATGGGGAGCGGGAAGGACGTAATTTTTTGGCTGGCTGTGCTCTGCCGCGGCTACAAGCTGACCACTTGCAGGCTCTCAATCAGCCCATTTCTGGGCAAGAGGTGCAGCAGGGAATCAGAAATTTGAAGAACGGCAGGGCTCCTGGAGTGGATGGGTACCGCGGCGAGTTTTATAAGATTCTAGGAGACGCCGTAGTGGCACCTCTGGTGGGGTATTTTGAAGACCTGGTGCAGAAGGGGTAGTTCCCTTTCGAGGCTAACAAGGCCTTGGTTACTGTTTTGCCTAAGCCGGGCTGGGATCCTCTTCTCCCGGGTTCCTACCGTCCTATTTCGCTCCTTAATGTAGACATCAAGCTCTGAGCTAAAATTATGGCTGATCGGTTAGCCAATTACCTACCGTCTCTGATACATCGGGATCAGGTGGGCTTTGTGCGCGGTCGCCATATGGCATACAGTCTCCAACGCATCCTGCTCTCCCTTAGTGCGGAACGAATGGCTGGGCGACGCTCTTTACTCATCAGCTTTGATGCTGAAAAAGCGTTTGATAGGGTTAATTGGAGCTTCATGTATCAAGTTCTAGACGCGATGGGGATTGAGGGATTTTTTGTGGAGGTGGTGAGGCTCTTGTATGCTGCTCCGATAGGGGTCCTTCTGATTAATGAGGCAATGACCGCTGAGTTTGCGATTCAGAAGGGGACTCACCAGGGATGCCCGTTATCCCCTCTATTGTTTGTCCTGACGCTGGAGCCCCTCCTGATCCGGATCCGCTCTGACGTGCGCTTTCATGGTGTTCCGGTGGGGCGGGAGGAGTTTCGCGTCGCTGCTTTCGCTGATGACCTATTGGTCCATCTGGGGGATCCGTGCTCCAGATTGCCGTATCTACTGCAGCTTATTCAGGAATATGGTCGGCCATCAGGGCTACGGCTTAACCTTGATAAATCCGAAGCCTTGCTGATGGGCGATGCTGAGCGACTGGAGTGGCTGGGTACTTTCCCTTTGAAGTGGGCAGCCGGGTACTTCAAATATTTGGGCATTTACTTGCCGGCAAATGTGGGAGACCTTTATCATCTGAATGTGTCCAAGGTCCTTCTTGCGGTGACGTCTTGTGTGGACAAATGGCGCGACTTGCCATTATCCCTGGGGGGCCGGATAGCTTTGTGTAAGATGGTCATATTTCCCAAGATACTTTACATGCTCCAGACTCTCCCGTTGTTCCTAAAGCGCCCGGATCTCCGACGACTGGAGCGTCTTTTAAACAGATTCTTATGGCGGGGCCGTAGACCTCGGGTGCGATTGGAAGTTATTAGGCAGCCTTGGCAGTTAGGGGGGATGGGCTTCCCGGATATTCAGAAATATAATATCGCCTGCTTGCTGCGGTTTGTGCGTGATTGGCTGTGGGATTTGGAGGACTACTCCCCCCTGGGGATGCTTAGGGCTATGGCTCAACCTCTCCACTTGCGCTATCTTCTGCATGCTACATCGGTGAGAGGGTTGGGGGGTGCTTCTTGGGGGGTGGTGCTTGATCCGGTGCGGAAAGCTTGGAGAAATCTTTGCTCGAGTCGGGGCATCTCGGCGTCTTCTTCCCCTTATCTTCCTATTAGGGGCAATGCCGATTTTGCACCGGGCATGGGAAGGACGCGTTTTGCCCACTGGGAACGGTCGGGGTTAGTGAACCTAGAGCATGTGTTAACCCCGGTCAGGGGTGTGGAGGACTTCTCCATGTTATGTCGACAGTATCCCTTAGCCGGACGCGATGCTTTTCACTACGCCCAGCTTCGTAGTTACCTCCGCACGGTCCCTGTGGCAACCCTGAGGACGGAGATTTGTTCAGATCTCGAGCTGGTGCTTCTGGGGGGAGAGACGGGGACGCGCGTGTCCTGGCTGCACCGGATGCTATGGGAGATGGTCCCGCCTCTGGGGGTGGAACTGTTAGCTGTTGCTTGGACGGCGGACCTAGGTGAAGACGTGAGGGCTGATGGGCTCCTTCGTGGCTTGGCCGGTATTCCCTCTCTGAGTATGCTGGTACTACATAGGGACACCCAATACAAAATAGTGCGTCGTCTGTATTTTGCCCCTATACGGGCCTGGCGTGCGGGGGCAGGGACAACGCATTGTTGTCCTTGATGTGCGGAGCCTCGAGCTTCATTGGGGCATATGTTTTGGGGCTGTCCGTGGATCTAGGTTTTCTGGGGGAAAGTATTGGGTTATTTGACCAATTGCCTTCAGCGCCCTATCTCTCTGACAGCCAGGCATCTTGTGCTGGATGTCTGGGAAGATAACTGGGAGGCAGATTTAGGGCCAGTGGTTTTACGTTGGGTACGCTTGGTGTTGGTGACTGCTCGTATGACTGTGATGCAACAGTGGATGGATGCTAAGGGGCCCACCTTCGGGTTGTGGCGAATACAGCTGCATAGGGTCCTGCTTATGGAAATGTTGCGTGCTCATGGGAATGACAGACGCTGGCAGCGCTTCTGGGATAGTTGGGGACCTCATCTACAATCCTTACCTTGGAAAGAACGTAGTCGGGTCTTAGGTTTGCTATGAGGAACCCGCTTCGCTACTTTCTCTTTCTAATTTTCTTCTTCTCTTTTTCCTTTTCCCTTTTTTTTGCGCTCTAATGCTCATTGTATTTTATTACAGTGTTGGTTATGTCTGGTTCTCTCATTTTTATCTTCATCCCTTTAGATGTATTTCCTCTTCCTGCTCTGACGGTTGAACCAACCCACAGGGGTTTGCAATCCCATTTGAAGGTCTCGTTGGGGTGTTAGTGGGGGGGGGGAGGGGGGGTAGAGGAGGTTGGGGTTGGGTTGGGGCGGGGGGTAAAGGGAGGATAGTTCGGGGGGCTAGCTGTAACCGGCCCCGGTACTGTGACGAGCCCGGGAGCAGAGTCCACCCCGGGTTCATCGATCCTATTTTCCCCTTTTCCCACTATTGGGCTGGTTGGGTGGTATCCTTTGTTGGGAGGGAGGTGGAGAGTTGATTGATGGCTTGGGACTTTTTCAGCCTTGAGTCCACTATTTGGCGTGTGCACGCTCGCAGGTTCTGCTGTTTATTGGTGCTGTTTGTTGCCCATGGTGACCACCTTGTTGTCCTTTTATGATCTATCTTTCCTCGCCTTGCTCTACTGCACGACACTGTGGGACAGTAGGCTTGGTTGAGGGTGTTGCACTTGTACTGTTAGTGTTCCGTTACCAGACTCATTGTATGTCTTGTATGCACTGTTGGTATTGTTGTTTAATAAAACAGATTTAAACATAAAAATGTTGTGAAAATTTATAAAAAATTAATTGAAGGATTTAGTGACTGTGCTTATAAAAGGGAGGTTTTTTTTAGGCCTGTGATGGTAAAGAGCAATAAGTTCCCCTACGAGCAAGCAATTGCTGTATAGAGGGACACTATTGTAAGTTACTGAGGCCTTTTTCTCCTGCTTAAAGATTTGGTTTAAGTATATCTGGTGAAAGGGTTTGCTCGGGAGATGGAATTTTGTAGTGAGGGACTGAGTATGTTTCCCCTTGAAAAGTAAAAAGTTGGTATTTTTTGACTAGATAGTTTTGTGGATTAGGGGTTTTTTAGGTCTGGTAATGTTTTTTTTCTTAACCATTTTTAGCATTTTTTTAGTGGATTAACTTGCTGTCCTCCCTCCATTCATTTTATTTATTTATTTATTTACAGGCTCTTATATACCACGCTTTTCACTATCAGTGCGGTTCACAAATAACAAAATTTTGCATCAGAACAAAAGATCTTGTCCTTACATTATAACAGGATCGTGAACTTGGGACTGTAACAAGGGTAACTATATACAAATCAACAACAGAGGTTGTTGTAAAACTATTTACAGTTTATATTATAAGTTGGTAATCATAATTCAAAAAACCTTGTAATCAATAATCGTTGTGAGTGTGCCTGATGGCGGATCTGTTGTGTACTTCGTCATGAGTTAGGTTGTTGGAGTGTCAGAGGCTGCGTGAGTGAGTTGAGGTGCGGGAGGTGGTTGTGTTAGGGTAGGGTGGACGAAGTGAAGACTGAACAAGTAATGCTTAAGAGCTTTTCTGAACTGTGAGAGGTCTCCGATTGATCGGATATGAGCTGGGAGGTTATTCCAGCACCTCGGGGCATAGAATGTAAAGGCTCTATTCCTAGTTGTTTGAGTACATTTAGTAGACTCAGCTGGTATAATCAGCGTATTGGCTGCTACTGACCTTCTCAGCCTGTTATTGGGGATGATGGTGATGCGTGCAGAGAGGGATGAGGGTGATAACCGGTTAATTGCTTTAAAAGATAGGAGTAGTGCCTTGTAGATGATCCTGCAGTGTAACGGTAGCCAATGTAGTTCCATAAGTATGGGCGTGATGTGATCTCTTCTGGACTTGCTGCAGAGAATGCGGGCTGCTGCGTTCATCGCCATCTGCAGTGCATTGAAGGTGCTTTTGGGGAGACCATGCAGGATGATGTTGGCATAATCAAAATGTGGAGTTACAAGCGTCTGGAATATTGTTCTGAAGTCGTCTGGGGCTAGTAGAGGTCTTAGGTGCCTTAATGTCAGTATTTTATTGTAGATGGACTTGGTGGTATTCTTTATGTGTTCTTTGAAGTTGAGCTGTTGGTCGATTGTGACACCCAGGTAGCGTATCACAGATTTACATGGGAGCTCTGCATCTCGCACCTTCAAGGTAGTGGGGGGAGAAAAGTTCTTGTTCTTGGTTATGAATAGGATCTCGGTTTTCTTAAAGTTTATGCGTAGATTCTGGGATAAGAGCCAGTCAGTGATTGCGTTGAAGCACTCTATTAGTGGGGAGAGGTCAGGGTGCATAATTTTGATTGGGGTGAACATCAAGACATCGTCTGCATAGATCAGGCTGGATACATTAAATGAGCGGATGATATCACAAATAGGTTGCATATATATGTTGAAAAGTAAAGCAGACAGGGAGGAGCCTTGGGGTACTCCCTGCTGTTGATGGAATGGTTCAGATGTTAAGGATCCTATCCGAACATGTTGCCAGCGGTCAGCTAGATAGGATTTACACCATTCCCAGGCCAAGCCCTGAATTCCCTTTTCTTGGAGGCGGGAGAGGAGTTGCTCATGGTTCATAGAATCAAATGCGGCAGCAATGTCGAGGAAGATGAGTACAAACCCATTTTCAATTTTGTCGATACCTCTGGATAAGGTGTTGGTAAGTGCGGTGAGTAGAGTCTCTACACTATGGGATTCTCTGAAACCATGCTGGCATGGATCAATAGGGGCTGATATGTCAATGTGTTGCTGCAGCTGCATTTGAACCACCTTCTCGATAAGTTTGCCTAGAAGGAGTATGCTTGAGATCGGGTGATATGAGGCTGTCCTTGTCGGGTCAAGTTTGTTGTTTTTCAGGAGAGGGCGTATAGAAGTTTGTTTAAGAGTTGCTGGGAATGTTCCTGCTACGAAAGAGAGCTTCATGATATAGGATAGAGTTGTACTGAGTTCTGCATGCATCGTTCTGATCCAGTAAGCAGGACATGGGTCATTTGGGGCTGTGGTGGTGTTAATAGTAGCAATAAGGTCAGCAATGTATTTCTCTGCTGGAGGGATGAAGTTTGTTAGCAGTGACTGTACTTGGGGAATGTGACTGGGTGTGGGACTTGGTGCTGCGTTTGTTTTAAGGATTTTAGATTGAAGGTACTCGGCATAGGGCTGAGGCTGAATTGATACTGTCTGATTGGTGGAAGGTGCCTTGGTTAAGGATTTAGCAATGCTAAAGAGGTTGCGTGGTTTATTTATCGAGCGGAGGAGGAGCTCCGTATGGTGTTCTCTCATTTTTTCAGATATTTTCTCACAGTGTTGCTTTAAGGTGTTTTCATAAGTCATTTGGTCCAATATGGAACGAGATTGATGCCATTTTCTTTCGTGCTTTCTTAGAAGCTGAAGAGATAATCGTAATTCAGCAGAGAACCAAGGGGCTGGTTTTCTGTTTCTTGGTGATTTGGAGGAGGCTGGTGATTTATTTGAAGAAGGTAACTGCGAACAAGAATTCAGAGTGGTATTCCATCTGTTGATCATATCGTTGAGGCCTTGAGCAGGTTGACGGAATGCTGGAAGGGCGTTGTTGATGAACTCATCCCTGTCTAGGGATTTGAAGCGGATTGTCATTCCTGATAAGGCTGTATTTGTTTGGCTGGTAGGGATTTGATTTTGTTGGTAAGGGATTTGGAAGGAAATTAAGTTATGGTCTGACCATGGGACAGACGTAAATGAAAGGTTGATATTGAGGCTTGATTCTGACTGGGGGGCAAAAATGAGGTCAAGAGCGTTTCCCTTGAGGTGTGTAGGAGAGTGCACCATCTGTGTATAACTGAGATCAGTCATAGCATCGAAGAAGGTGTTAGCGTAGGTGGGTTGTAGGGAAGCAAGGTTAAAGTCGCCGATCAACCAGTTAGGTTTACGTGGGATTTCAGGGTTGCAAGCCAAGTCTATTATGTTAGAGAGATCTTCTGGGGGGGAAGTAGGGGCTCTGTAGATGAGATTTATAATGATGTGCTTATTGGCTACAGACACTATGTCCATGTGCCTGAGACTCGTAGAGGATAGTAGCTGGAACTGGAGATTAGTTCTTGCTAGAATGAAGACTCCACCTCCTTTCCGGTGGTTCTGTGACATGTGTGTATTGAATAGTCTGGAGGGATGAGTTGATTTATGATGACTGTGTCTGTTATTAAATCGAATGTGAAGTGGCCCCAACATCATTGTCTCTCGCACCAGATTATGCATTCCAATAAGGACTAGGTCTAAATTAGCTTTCCTTTGTGTTGGTTCCTGAACCAGCTGCTCCATGAAGAAGTCATTTATTTTGTCCAGAAACTTTATCTCCCTAGCAGATACTGATGTGACACTGACCTAGTCGATACTGAGATAACTGATCCACCCCTCCACCGATGTGATCTACCCTATCATGGTGATATAATTTGTACCCAGATATCAAAGTGTCCCATTAGAATCCTTCTCCTACCAGGTCTCAGAATTGCCAATTATGTTTATCTAAGCTTTCATTCAGTGCTATATATTTTAACACTCCTATCTTATTTTTTTAGATTTCTAGCATTTGTTTATAGGCATTTCATTGTTATCATAAAACAAAAATTAAAAAACTATCTGGTTATCAGTTGACAGAGGTAATTTGGAATCTTTCAGTTCCATCTGCTCTTCACTTAAAGGTACCGGGATTACTTTTACCTTCATTGTAATTTCTCTATCGGGATGCTCTGACATTCCTGTTTTGCTAGTATCCTTCAAGGATACATTATTCCGAACTATGTGCTCTTGGGCGACTGTCTGCTTTCCCCCCTTATCTTTGGTTTAAAAGATGCTCTGTCTCCTTTTTAAAGATAAATGCCTGCAGCCTAGTTCCACCTTGGTTAAGGTGGAGCCCATCCTTTTGGAAAAGCCCCTCCCTTACCCTGAATGTTGCCCAGTTCCTTATAAATCCAAAACCCTCTTACTTGCACCGTCTCATCCACGCATGGAGACTCTGGAGCTCTGCCTGCCTCTTGGGCCCTGTGTGTGGAACAGGAAGCATTTCTGAGAACGCTATCCTGGATTACAACTTTCTACCTAAAAGCCTAAATTTGGATTCCAGAATCTCCCTCTCACATTTTCCTATTTCATTGGTACCAACATGTACCAAAACAGCAGGTTCCTCCACAGTACTATCTAAAACCTTGTCTTGGTGGTGCATGAGGTCCACTACCATCACACCAGGCAGGCATGTTACCACATGATTCTCATGTCTACCAGCCACCCAGCTAGCTGCATTCCTAATGATTTGAATCGCCAACTATAACGACTGTCCTAACCCTTCCCTCATGGACACGAGGCCCTGGAGACACATCCTCCGTGCAAGAGGGAATTACATCACCTAGAGGACAGGTCCTAACTACAGGGTCGCTTCTGTCACATCAAAGTAATGCTTTTCTTTCAGGTGACTTTTCTCTTAAAGGCAGTAGAGAGGCTGCCAGACTTGAAGTGGGGTTTCTCTATTTTATCCCTGAAGGTCTCTTCTTACCTCTGTCTGCCTCAGCTCCTCCAATTCTGTTACTCCAAAGATTGCCTGAGAGCAAGGAGCTCTTTGCATCTAGTGCACACATAAGATCTCTCACAAACTGGGAGATAATCATACGTGTGACACCCAGTGTAAAAAACTCAATAGCCCTCATCTCACTGCTGGACTGCTGTCTGCATTTGTTATGATTTGTTTATCTATTTAAAGTTGTTCCATTACTTAAAGTTACAGTGATGTGCAAAAGTCTGGAATCACTTGTAAATTTGACGTTTTTTCAACTTCGTGACCTTATATCTTAATTTCTTTTTCCTCCCAGTGGCTTTTTCTGTGTATCTCATGATAAGTGATAGATTTGGCTATTAGGGCCAACTTTTAGTATTGGTTTGGCCCTTATTTTCTAAGTTTGTTCCCCATAGTTGTCCTGTTGATTGATTTTCTATGAAAATCGCGTAATGTACATCGTTGGCCAACGATATATTATTGTAAGTATGCTTTAAAATATTATGGACACACGCCAGGTTTCCTTCAAATTAATGTATGTGGCCTTGAAAAAGGCCGTTTTTATGTGTCAGTGATGGCTCAGTATTTGATGGGCCACCCTTTGTTCTTGATAACCTGACTGCACCTTGTCGGCATTGAATAAACCAGTCTGACAAGGTGATCGTTGGTGACAACGCGGTTCCAAGCTGCAATGACTGACTCAGTCAGCTCATGCTTTGATGTCGGATGCCTCTTGGATAATTTCAAGGCCACCTTGTGCCACAGGTTCTCCGATTGGATTCAGATCTGGAGACTGGGCAGGCCAGTCCATTGAATTGATGTTGTTCCACTGCTTCCAACTGATCACCTGTCTGGAACGATGGCAGGGTGCATTGTCATCTTGGAACAGGAACTGGCCAGGAAACAGCTGGTGTGCTGATGGCACCATGCACTTTTGCAGTATGGTGATGTACTTGGCCCCGTTGACCATTCCATCAACGATGTGAAGACGTCCAACGCCACTGGCAGCCATGCAGCCCCAGACCATGACCTTCAAAGGATGCTTCACAGTGAGGGTTGAGACACTCAGGCTTGAATTCCTCTCCAGGAAATCTCCTCACATAGGTGTGGGCCTGGTTACCAAACTGGCAGAAGATGCTTTCATCGCTGAATAGCACCTTTTACCACATTTCAGTCGACCAGGTTGAGTGCTATCTCGCCCACTCGATCCATTTGTGCCTTTGTATGTCAGTCATCAGTGGCTTATTCCGTGTTTTGCAGCCCTGGAGACCAAAATGCAGGCACCGGCGACGAACTGTTGATGAGCTGACACTGACCTCACTCTTGTCTGACCACTCTCGAAGTAGCTGAGGAGAGGTCAACTTGCGATTAGTCAGTGACATGCGTCATAGTGCACAGTCCTGGCGTGATGTTGATGCACATGGACGACCTGAACGAGGCTTGTCCACCTCTGAACCCGTTTCTTTCTTCTGTACAATCTTAACAACAGCGCTCTGACTGCAGCCAACTTTCCTGGCTATCTGACGGCTTGAAAATCCTTCCTCACTCATAAAGGACACACGAACACGCTCCTCCAACGTCAGGGTCTGAGTCATCTTCATGGTTGATCCAGAAAGCGTATGAAATTCAAAAATTCTGCGCGTTTTTATAGCTGCACTGTTGGCTAGATATCTGCATTGTGATTGGTTAGTGAAACCAGCCTTCTGATTGGTCAGAAATAACGTGTGCATATTGGATAATCCCAATCCAGTTTTGATGCAGGATCCACAAAAATCACAGTAGCTATCTCCCAGTGTCTGTAAAGTATTTAAATTGGAAGCAAGGAATGCAAAAAAGTCAACTCTAATAGCCAAATGTATCCCTTTTAACATGGTAGAAAGATGAATATGCTGGGCTAACACAAAATTAAAAAAAAAAAAGTTAGAAAATACGAAAAACGCGAAACTCACAAGTGATTCCAGACTTTTGCACACCACTGTACTAGGGGAATAGGGATGTTTGAACCAATACAAATATACTTAATACATTTGAGGGACTTTGTTTAATGCTCACCTCAAGATGAATTACAAGGATCTTGAATTAATCTATCCCTAAAGCCTAAGTACTTGCTGATGAATATAACTAATTAAACCTCAACGTGCAAAATTCTTTCCTTTCTTCTTAATTGGCTTAAGAGCCTTTAAATCAAAGATTGTGCTTGGGGTGAGTGGGAGCTGGAGAGGGAGGGTGCGAAATAAACTCTGAGGGGGTTATTCTGAGGCACAAATAGCGGGGATGATCCCAATGGGACATCTATCCCCACTGTTCATGCCAGCTCCTGCCCCTGTATAACTTCCCCGCCGGTTGTGCGGGGAAGTTATACGAGGGGCAGGGAAGGGACGACACAGGGTTGGAGAGTGGGCGGTCGAAGGCCCTGGGTGTACAGGGCCGATTCTGATGTCGACCCTGTACGTTGTCCCCCGCAGCCCCCTCTAGTGGCGGCGTAGTGGTTCCACAGGGGCTGGGGAGCGCATAAGAATTAAAAGGTTCAGGGTTGATCTGTTGTGAGGGTCAATGGGATAGCAGGTCACATTGTCAGCCTCAGGGTCAACAACCTAAAAAAGTAACTCTTGCCAAGTGTAGGGTACAAAAAGGCTTTTATTTCCCCTTTTCGCATGAAGAAATTCAAAATATGAGGTAATGAGTAACAGAACATAAATTCAGTTGCATCAAAACGTGAGTCAGCAAAACACTCAAAATAACATGGTTCCTTCACCAACTTAAAGCATAAACTTTCCAGTACAGTTTGCACACATTAGATTTGTTTGCCTTTTACTCAAAGATATCTTCTTGTGCAAAAGTCACATTCCATTGGTTCTATATCTTCAGTGCTCTCAGATTCCCCTGGCAGCCATTCCATGTCTATGGGATCTGAAACTGAGGTCTCTGAGATCTCTTGGATATTAAAACCTGGTTTCCTAAAAGCATGCCATACTGTATCCCAGTGCTGGCTTGGGAGTTTGGGGCGTCGGCTTTTAGGTCTAGTATATCTCCCTGGGCTTGCTGTCGTTTCAGGACTAAAAGTTTGCTCCTTCCATTCTCTGGCAACATTAAACTTTTTCCTGTAAAACTTATCAGTTATATCTGGTTTAAAACAGTCCTTATTGTCCAGATAAAAACTAGCCCTTTGTTCCTCTCTAGGCTTCTTGAAAAAGGCTTGAGGCCTAGTCTGAGAGTTTTGTGCTCCAGGTATATCCTTTCTCTCAAGGCTATGAACTTTTCCTTTATCTTTCAAGTTACTTTTGTAAAAGCTTTTAAAAGTACCTTTTTTCTCTTGAAGGTTTCTTCTCCAACCGGAGGGATAAGCACTTCCTTCCTTGGCTGCAGTCCGTGATACTGCCCCTTGAAGTTGTGTATGGCCTTTCTCTAGGCCTGCTCTCCCAGTAGCTTCCTTTCCTTTAGCTCTGCTGGGTTTGTCAGTGACCTCACCTCGGTCTCTGAGTCTGGCCTCTGGAGCTTCCCTTGGCACTGCCTCCTGTTCTCCACATGAAGGTCTCTGCCAAGCTCCTTGCCTCCTCCTGTGCTTCTCCTCTGGGTTCTTCCCTTCGGGGTTTCTCTGTTGCCTTTCTGGCTCTCTTGACTGCCTTCCTGGCACCTTTGCCTCTCTTGGCTCTCTCGGCTCTCTCTCTCTCTTGGCTCTCTCTCTTGCAGTGCTCTGTTCTCTTGCAGTGCTCTGTTCCTACTTAAATCCAGAGCAGCTGCTTCTGAGTCCTGCCCATAGAGGTGTGGTTCTTCCACTTTCAGGTTTGTTCTCCTGCTCCCTCTATGTGTCCCTTCTCGTAATTGCAGGCAAATCCTGTTTTTTTCAAGATTTAAAAGTTTCCTTTCTTGCATCAGAGGGCTTGCGGTATCACAACGTCCAGGGCTGGCAAAATGTCCGGGGAAGGTGGAATAACTTTCCTGGACGTGTTCTTTTGGCAGCTCCGAGGCACGGAAGAGGCTGGGGGTGCTAAAGTTAATTCCCTGCAGCCCGATCCTGGCCTTAAGAGGCTGGATCGGGGGCTGGGCTGCGGGGAATTAACTTTTTAGCAGGCAGCCGGCATTGCAGCATTTAAATGGAGCCATGGCTCTATTTAAATGCCCTGACTGAGTTAGTCGGGCTTTGCTGTATATGCAGGCAGGGACTGAATCGCTGTTCCAGCCTGCACGTACAGTGCTATTTGTGATCCTGATCCCACGGGGCTAGACATACCCCATGGGATTAGAATCTCAATCTCCTTTGTACGTCTGGGTCAGAATCGGGCCCTGAGAGTTTGTCTGTTAAAGCTATATACTAACTGACTTTAGTTTAACTAAACGTTTGCCTGTGAAACTCTACCCGAACTGCCTGTTATTGAACTGAAAGTTAGCTAAACTATCCCCTGGCTTAAAATAGACTGAATTTTAAATAGACACAGATTTTACCAGCTGCTCAAACCTTTTTCTGGTATGACCCCATTTTAGCTGAGGAAAATTCATTTGACCCCAGATACTAAGAAAATAAAAGTTTCACTCAAACAACATAAATATAAGCATATAGATATATAAATATATGCTTTTAAAAGTAATTATCCAATATACTGAACATGCCTGACACATACGGATTTCAAAAGGATTGACACAGCTTCTTGACCGTTTGCAGTGCATCTGAGCATCTGGGGACGGTGTTTGGGGAGAGGTGGGGGGAGGGGAGGGGTGGGCACTTAGGGGCCAATTGTTTGGGAGCAGCGTGTCTGTGCAGATGTGAGGAATAAGTGACCGGAGGCAGCGTGTTTATGTCTGAAACTGAAGAAAGCACAGATTGCTAGTGGACTTCAAGGTCCCCTCCCAGAGTTTTTGCCCTGAACTAGTCCCCAGCCATAACTATCACCAATCCTGGCAGATGTACATTCCAAAAGCTCACATATTCCAGTCACTAAATAGAAAATAAAATTTATTTTTTTCTTCCTTCTTTTCTAGCTATTTTCTTTTTATAATCATAGGGCTCTGGTTTCTGCTTTCCTCTGTTTCCTCTTAATTCTTTTTTCCAGGGTCACCTCTCTATTTGCAATTTCTTCTCCTGTTTCAGTGTTTGATTGATGTAGGTGATGACGTGATTTCTTCTTTTCCATTTTCTTCTTTCTCCTTTTACTATTTAGTTGTTAGTCTCCCGCTGTTTACTGCATTTAGTCACAGCTTTCCATCACTTTTTCTCATCCAGCCCTCCCATTCCCATCTTTCTCATTCCCAGCTTCTTATATTGCTCGGTCTTTCACTAACTCAACACATCTGTACTCCACCTGTGTCCAGCATCTTCACTTTCTCCTGTCTCACCTTCCCCATCCAGGTCTCTCTCCACTCTATCCCATGTTTAGTATCTCCTTTCTACCTCCTTCGTCCCGTCCCCCCATCTCTATTGTCTCCCAAACCTAGCTCCCATATCCAGCATCTCTTGTTTCCCTAGTTCCCCCCCCCCATTTTCCAGTGTCTCTTCTGTCTCCCTAGTCCTGCCCTCATGTCCAGCATCTCGTCTCCCTACTCCCATTCCCATTCCCTCTTCTGTCTGTGTCCCTCCCTCCTTCCCATGCCCAGTATTTCTCCTGTCTGCCTCCCTAGCCCCGTCCTTGATTTTCAATCTCACCAGCCTTTGCACCCTTCCCGCTCTCCCTCAATCTCTGTATTCCCCCACGTCTAGCATCTCTCTCCTTTGGTCTTCCTCCCCATATCTGGCATCACTCCTCTGTCTCCCCTGATGTCCAGCGTCACCACTCAGTCTCCTACATGTCCAGCATCTCCTCACTCTCACTGCACTCCCATATCTCAGATTTCCTGCTTCATTCTTCCCCTTGCCCTGCATTGATCTGCCAACCCCCAACATGCATACTAAAAGTTTATCTTCAAATCCAGCCTTCGTACCCACAATCAAAAAAAGCACAGGTGCAGGCCTTTCTGATACAGGAATGCGTTCACCCCTAAGGCCCTACCAGCCCTCCCTGTTCTGCCCCCTCTGACATGGCAAGTATGTGCAAAGTAAGGCAGTCACTCCAAAATATTGGCAGCTGCCTCACTTCAAATCCAACCTTTATCCCACTACTGCTGGCAATCAAAGAAAACACAGGTGCAGGGCATTTCCAGTATAGGCACGCGCGTGCCTCTGAGACCCTGCCGACCAGCCCTGTCCCTCTCCCTCTGACGCAGAGCCTTAGAGATGCGTGCATACCTGTATTAGAAAGGCCCCGTACCTGTGCTATCTTTGATTGCTGGCAGCGGCAGGGACAAGGGCTGGAGCTGAAGTGAGGTGGCCGTCGATGTTGAGAGCAATCGCTTTACTTCATGCTGCCTTTGCTCTGCCTGAACACCCAATAGGATAACCGCCCCTCCCCCAAACACAACATGCAATCGCGACCCCAAATGAGGATTTTGTGACCCCATTTGGGGTTGCGACCCACAGTTTGGGACACGCTGGCTTACCCCAAAGAATTCCTTTTCTCCAAGATTGAGAATTTCCCAGCAGATAAGTACTTGCCAATGCAGATTCTTTCACAACAGCAGCAGCTTATCTCTTAGCCTTACAGAGGCTGGAGAATAAAGTTCTTTGCCAGCAAATTGTCTGGGATTGCGCTTTGTATGTACAGGGAGTAGTGGCCTTGCATAGAAATAAAAGGTTCGTAGACTCAAAAACTACCCTATTAGCCTGCAAGTGACTTATGTGCTCCCTAGCTGTGGCACTATGTAGTGCCTAACCTGCAAAAAAGTATACTGTAACAATCCCAGAGCGGCTTTTTGCTACTATTAGTCCGACAATATTGCTAATATTAGCCCTCTGGGTCACAAAGCACCTCTTGCTCAACAAAGGGCACAACTTAGGCTGAGGTTGCTGCGATGGAACAGAGCAGTTTGA
Organism: Ichthyophis bannanicus; assembly: GCA_033557465.1. Taxonomy (NCBI): domain Eukaryota; kingdom Metazoa; phylum Chordata; class Amphibia; order Gymnophiona; family Ichthyophiidae; genus Ichthyophis; species Ichthyophis bannanicus. Next base: position 122,506,300 of record CM066039.1, on the reverse strand, counting down.
TGCATCGACCACTGCTCAAGCTCAGATGAACAAAGCACTTTCCAGGCATCAAAAGTCTTACAGTGGTAAGTCACCCCATTCTTGGTGAAGGTAAAGGCAGTTAGGTGCAGCCAACTATAGGGTATTTCCCCCAGCACAGGGCCACAGTAACATCTCAAACGTCCAGCATTTTTGCAGCGTAATGGCAGACCATTCCCCATAGATTGCAGACTTAGAACCATCCAGTTTTAGGTGCTTCATATTGCAGTCGGCCCTCAAAATGTGCTCTTTAACTGGGTAGCGATGTAAACACACCACCAAGTTAGCTCTCGCAGGGCCCAAGGCATATTCAATTTGTATATCCTTGGTTGAAAAGTTGCCCCCCTCAGTGTACAGTAGTACTCTCTGAAACACCTGCTGTGCAATTGATCAGGATCACTATACTTACCTGTATACAAAGATTATTACAGTGAGCCCAGTTTTTCATATCCTCCAGCTTATCATCCTAGACTACTACCATCACTATGGCCTACTTTTGGGTCTCAACATGCTATTCAACCTCCTCCATACAGACCCCCAGATCAAGGCTGGCATTAGGGAGTGGCAAACAGGGCAATTGCCATGGGCCCCAGTGCCACAGGGGGTCCCAAGCCTGTCTTAAGCTGAAAGAGGCATAGACTGCAGGTAGACTTTGGGGCCCCCTCACCAGTTCCTTATCGTCCCTCCAGTACAGTCCTGAGCCTCTGGGGTTGAGCACCTCCTCCAGCAGCTTGAAGACTGAGCAGTCATCTTTTGATGACTCCAGTATAAATACCTGAGGAACCGCCCACAGGCTCCAGTTTCTAAGCAGCTGGAGGAGGTGGTGCGCCAGGCTGCTGGATTCACTTGAGGGACAAATAAGGAAGCTTAGTGTTTAGGTGGATTAGTGCTGTAGTTTCTAGGGCTCTTTGATTTTGTGCTGTGTGCCTTTCAAAAGAGAAAATAAGAACAAGAGGACTTGAGTATTGGAAATCTCCCCCCTCCTTCTGGAGCGGGGTTGTGGTGCAGAGGCTCTTTAGGGTCCGGGGCTTATCAGGCCGGCTCCCGAACCTACGGTTTGGGTGAGAAGCCGGTGGAACTCCGTAGAGTAGCAATGTGTGGAGCAGACACGTCCGGAGCCCCCCCCCCCTTCTCCCCCTGATGCCAAAGCCGCGATTATGGCTGAGCACGGAGGGTACAGCAGACAACAAAAATATTAGCGGAGAAGCAGTAGGGCTTTCGTTGGCAGCAGCGGCAGTAAGGATCAAATTCGGGGAATTCTTTGGGGGGCTGTTAGCTGAGCGGGAAGCAGCAGCGGAGGCCTTGCAGGCAGTCAGGTGGCTGATGAGTGTGGTGTTAGGATGTGCAGGCCCTACCATGTGGCAGCAGCACGGGAAGTGCAGCAGAGCAGGCCTTTCCCTTTCTTCTCTTGTTCTCAGCTTGTTTTCAGTCCCCTTAGGCACCAGCTGGCTGCAAGTTTTGGTTCTGGTTAGCAAGGAAGGTATTAAAAAAAAAAAATTAGACTGGTGCTCCGTTTAAAATAATAAAAGAACGCACGGAGAGGGAGCTGTGCAGGGACCATTGACAAGGCTGGTTCAGGGCAAGGCTTTGCAGAGCTTGTGGCAGCTAGTCCTGTCTGTTGGGGGGGGGGGGTATGCCTTCCAGACCCCAGTGCCTGGTGTGTGGGCGAGGGGCTGTGTCAGAGGCAGGCATTTGTAGGAGGTGTGCTCAGGAGGCAGCCTCTATGGAGCAAGCCCTAGGGGACAGTTTGGAGTGGCAGAAGGTGTCTTCTCCAGTTGTGGAACAGCAGGATCCCCTGTCCTCACTCTTGCCAGCTCCAAAAGCAGTGCCTTGCTCCTCGGCCAATCCTGGTCTCTCCCTCCTGCAGACTAAGTCAGATAGGTGCACTGGCTGTTTTCTTGCCAGAGTTTGTGCTCCTGCCATAAATATAGATAAATGCCCTCAATTATTGCACTGGATATTACAGACGTATATAGCCCAGTGAATACAGGTCTCAGACTTACAACAGCCACGCTGGGAATTTTACCCGAGCCGTGCGTCTGGTCGCATCAGTGACCTTAGAGTATTCACTGTACTTTATATTAATTTCGCTTAATCTATACATCTGATTCTTCCATACTATTCATTGTGAAATTTCATGTTTTATAGAGGAGGAATTGTGCTTAACTTAGCTGTGTTTTCACTGATAATAAATCCCCGACGCCACCTGATAGGCACCTCATTGCGTTTCTGTTGTTTCTTCAGGGGGAATTCACATAAACCAGCACACTCTATAAAACAACAAGGAAATTTAAGACAACTATAATTGCTTGCGCTTTCATGACATCTATGTAAAGTCTCTTGAAATCATGGATTATATTGCTCACCTCCCGATTTGCGGCCAGAATAAACTCACTTGTTGTTCAATCGTTTTGTAATACAAACTTCCTCTAAGTGCTCTGAACGCCACGCATGTGCAGAATCGCTGCTGGTATCCATTTATAGTGACAGAGTATCGCTAAAACCGTTTATCCGATGGGAAGAGAGTTTGTGCTCCACCAAGCCTTTGGTTTGCATCAGCAGGGACATGGCACTAGTTTCGCAGGGGCGGAACATGGGGAGAAGTGAGCGGGGGCACCTGCAGGGGTGGAGGCAGGGGTGGTCCCCATGAAGAAGCAGAGACCCTCGGAGGAGGGTTCAGAGCGTTCCCCGGCTTGTTCTCTGGTACCTGAAGATGTGGATGGGGAGGACCTCGACACAAAGCTGGAGGTCGAGGAGGACCTGGAGGATGGTGAAATCCTGGAGCAAGAAGAGCAGGTGAGGGTTGTCCGGGTGTTCCGCTGGGAGGAGTTACCGGCGCTCATCATGGAATCCCTCAAGGCTCTTAATCTGCCTGCTGCTCCTCCGGCGGAGGACGACACATTGGAGGATCCCTTGATACAAGCAGTATGTAGAACGCAGAGGGTGTTCCTGGTGCATAGAATGATCCAGTAGATGATCCCGGAAGAATGGGATATGCTGTAGGCGGGCCTTAGTGATTCTAGGGTAATGGCTTGGCTCTATCCTTTGTCAGATCAGGACCATGAACTCTTTCGGCCACCCAAGGTGGATGCGCCGGTCACTGCGGTCACCAAGAAGACAGCAATTTCAGTGGAAGGCAATGCAGCTCTTAAAGACATCCAGGATAGGAAGTTGGACACCTTGTTGAAGCAAGTCTTTGATATGAATGCCCTTTCTCTTCAGGCCTCCATTTGTGAGGCATGGGTCGCTAGGGCCTGTCTTAAATGATCTCAATGGTTACAGCAGGAGGAGCAGGCTGGTGAAGCGGCCAGGCTGGAATCAGGGGAGGCGTATTTTGTGGATGTCCACTACGACCTGATCAGGGCCTCTCGAAGAGTATGGCTTCAGTGGTAGCGGCTCGTTGCTATCTGTGGTTGCGTAACTGGGCGGCAGATAGTTCCTCCAAGGCCCAATTGAGCAAGCTCCCCTTTAGGGGAAAGCTGCTCTTCGGGGAAGACTTGGACAATGGGTGAAGGACTTGGGTGAGTCCAAAGGGGGTCGCCTGCCAGAGGATAAGCAAAAGCAAAGCTGTCCATCATCATCATCCATGACCAAAGGGCAGCAGCAACAGGACTTTAGGGGTTTCCGTCCCGCAAGGTTTAACCAGTTCCAGAGGGGAAGGTTTCAAGGGTTTCGGGGACCGGCAGAGATTTTGCGGCCTCCTTGTCCTCAGGGCTCAAGAAATCACAATGAAATGAGAAGGGCCGAGGTGGTGGTGCAGCCCGTAGGGGGTCGTCTGAGGGATTTTTACCCTGCCTTGGTCAAAATCACATCCGATCAGTGGGTGCTGGAAGTCATTCGAGAGGGGTATGCCCTGGAATTTGATCGCCCATTGGCTGATTCATTCGTTTAGTCTCCTTGCAAGGCACAGGCCAAGCTGGCAGTGGTGCGGGAAACCTTGGAGTGGCTGTTGGAGCTCAAGGCCATGGTACCGGTCCCTCCAGACCAGTACAGCTGCGGTCGGTACTCCCTTTATTTCGTGGTGCCAAAGAAGGAAGGGTCCTTTTGCCCGATCCTAGATCTCAAGCGGGTAAACTGCTGTCTAAGGGTGTCACATTTTCACATGGAGACATTGTGGTCCGTCATAGTGGCGGTTCAAAATGGAGAATTCCTTACATCTCTGGACCTGTCAGAGGCTTACCTGCACATCCCGATTCGGCAGGAACACCAGCAGTTCCTCAGGTTTGCGGTGCCTATGGGGCATTTCCAGTTCCGGGCTTTGCCTTTTGGGCTGGCTACATCGCCCGCACCTTCACCAAGGTAATGATGGTAGTGGCGGCAGCTCTTCGCAGGGAAAGGATATTAGTGCATCCCTACCTCGATGATTGGCTAATCTGAGCAAAGTCGAAGGAAGAAAGCAAACATGCCACAGCCTGGGTCATTCAGTTTCTGCAAAGCTTAGGCTGGGTAGTCAATATGACCAAAAGCCGGTTGACCCCTTCTCAGAATCTTGAATACTTGGGAGCACGGTTCGATATGCACGAGGGGAAAGTTTTTCTCCTGGTGTTGCAGGCTCAGGGGCTCCGCAGGCTGGTACGCCAGTTTCTGTCAAGGACCGATCCCACAGCCTGGCACTTTCATTAGCTCTTGGGGACCATGGCAGTGATGCTCGAGTTGGTGCCATGGGCAAGGGCACACATGACACCGTTTCAGGGGGCCTTGCTACAGAGATGGTCTCAAGCCCATCCCCTCTTGCAGAGGCTCGCCTGTCCGAGGGAGACTAAGCGGGCCCTTCGGTAGTGGCTTCGCCCGGGGAACCTGGAAAACGGAATGCCGCTGGAATTTCCGTCGTGGGTTGTGTTCGACTGGGAGGCCCATTATGAGGGGCACTTTCCCCAGGGACAGTGGAATGCTTAGGAAAGGAGCTGGTCGATCAACAGGCTGAAAATGAGGGCCATTTTCCTGGTACTCCAGAAGTTCCAACAGTGGTTGCAGGGGAAGGCGGTGCGAGTGTTGTCGGACAATGCAACCAGGGTAGCTTACATCAGTTGTCAGGGGGGCACAAGCAGCATGCCCTTGGAGGAGGAGTCCGACCGACTGTTAGGTTGGGCCGATGTACAACTCCAGGCACTGTTGGCAGCACATGTGCCAGGGATCAACAACATGACAGCAGACTATCTAAGTCGAGTACGGGTGGATCCCAGAGAGTGGGTGCTCAATCAGGAGGTATTCTTCCAGGTGGTGCACTGCTGTGGCGTTCCAGTCATGGATCTGATGGCAACCTTCGAGTCGGCCAAGGCCAGTCACTTCTTCAGCAGACAGTGGGAGAGGATGTCGGAAGGTCTCGATGCCCTAATTCAGCGGGTGGCTCGAGGAAGGGCTGCTATACATATTCCCACCGTGGGCTCTAATAGGGCGGATAATACAGCGGATAGAGGCCCATCGGGGTCTGGTAATTCTTATCACTCTGGACTGGCCAAGGCAGCCGTGGTATGCAGATCTCATTCGACTTATGAAGAGTCGTCCGTGGCAGCTTCCGGTTCGGGAGGATCTGCTAATGCAAGGGCCGGTGTGCATGCCACAAGTGGATCGATTCTCGCTTACGGCCTGGCTCTTGAAAGAGCACGGCTGATGAAGAAGGGATATTTGGCTGCTGTGGTCTCCACCTTGTTGAAGGCCAGGTGCAGATCTACCTCTCTTGCTTATGTTCGCGTCTGGTGCATCTTCGAAGCTTGGGGTGCAGACCGACAGATTCGGCCTTCTAAAGCGTCAGTGTCCAATGTTTTGGCGTTCCTTCAGGATGGGTTTGATAAGGGACTGGCAGCTAGCTTCTTGAGGGTCCAGCTGGCGGCGATTTCCTGTTATCAAGGGAAAGTCCAGGGGGTAGACTTGGGGGCGCACCCTGATGTGGGAAGGTTCCTAAGGGTGGTGACGCTTCTTTGTCCGCCGAGAAGGGCAATGGTTCCGACGTGGGATCTCAATTTGGTGCTGGAGGCGTTGTTACGGGAACCTTTTGAGTCACTGGGCAGAGCCTCACTCAAGGATCTTACTCTCAAGACAGTTCTCCTCCTGACTATCTGTTCCACATGCAGAATTTCGGAGCTGCTGGCTTTGTCCTGCTAGGAGCCATTTCTGTTGTTTTCGGATGAGAAGGTGGTGTTGAGACCGCTTCCCTCCTTTTTTTCCAAGGTTGTCTTGGTTTCCATGTGAACCAGGCTGTCATCTTGCCGGTTTTTGGCAGCAGCGAGAAGGATGCAGCTGGAAATCGGTTACGACTCCTAGACATATGTCGGGTCCTGAGGAGATACCTGAAAAGAACAGCACCTTTCTGCAAGTTGGATCACCTGTTCATGTTGTTTGGCGGTCTGCGGAAGGGGGAAGCAGTGGCGAAGGCTTCTATTTCCTGGTGGATCAGGGAAGCTATTGCGTCAGCATACATGGTGAGAGGTAAGACTGTACCAGTTGGTCTGCAAGCTCATTCCACAAGGAATGAGGAGTGGAGGAGTGGCCTAGTGGTTGGGGCAAGGTACTTCAGGCCGGAAGGTCGGGGGTTCAAATCCCACTAGAGGACAGCAACCTTGGGCCGGAAGGACAGGGGTTTCTAGTCCCACAGGTGCTCCTTGTGGTCTTGGGCAAGCCACTTAACCCTCCATAGCCCATGTTCCCTGTAATATAGTTATCTCCAAGTTATAATGCCCTGTTCAATGTAATTTCAGTTTCTTCAATGTAAACCGCACTGATGCAGAATAGCGCAGTATATAAGAGAATGTAAATAAATAAATAAATAAGGGCTCAGGCAGCCTCGTGGGTGAAATGTAGCTTGGTTGCTCTGGTCCGGTCTCTAAACTCCTTTGTCAAGTATTACCGTCTGGATGTCCAGGCGGCAGGGGATGCCTGTTTTGGATCGGCTGTGCTTCAGGCCGGTTTGACAGATCCCTCCCGTTGAAATTTACTGCTCTTACAACCCCAGAGGTTCAGGACGGGACTGGACTGGAGGGACGATAAGGAAGAGGAAATTAGACTTACCTGCTAATTGTTGTTCCTTGAGGAACTCCAGTCCAGTCCCAGATCCTGCCCTATGGATCAGTTGTTGGTTCCAGGGCCTGAAGCCGGATTCAGAGTTTTAAAAAGGGGAAGACAGGCCTCGGATCGCGTTTGTGGGGTGGGAGAGCTGGGGGTGAGGACATGAGAGGTGTCTGTTCTGCACTATCTGAAGGAAGATGGCTGGCACCCGGAAGAGTTTTCTGATATGTTCCCACATGTTGGAGGAAGGGGGGGGGGAGTTCCTTCTCCATGAGGGTATATCATAGGTTAAGTTCACATAGGTGTGGCAGGTTTCTGTGCTTTGATTCATGTTAATTACTTATTTGTTGCTCCGGTGAGTCTGCTTTGCCAATAGGTTACTGGAGCCTGTGGGCGGTCCCTCAGGTATTTATACTGGAGTCATCAAAAGATGACATGCTCAGTCTCCAAGCTGCTGGAGGGGGTGATCAACCCCAGAGGTTCGGGCTGGACTGGAGTTCCTCAAGGAACAACAATTAGCAGGTAATTCTAATTTCCTTTTTCTGCTCTGGAGCCCTGCATGTCTAATACCGGCGTTGCCCCAAATCACCCACATCCTGTTGCTGTTCAGCTCAAAGCTCCTTCCTTTCATTCGCCCACTTCCCAAACTCAGCTGTCTGTTCTCATTTTAAATCCTAAAGCGGAAGGCGCATCTCTGCACTGGTAACTGTTACATTCTGAGCTCCCAAGTCCCGACTCATTCTCACTCAAACCATCGGAAGCAGAGCCAGAGTCCTCAGTACAAGCCCACACGTGATACCAATCATCCCTGTATCCAAATCTTTGTCACTAAGGCAGAAGAAGGTTTGCAAGTTCCCGAGCTTACTCCTGCTAGCCATCGACACATGTACATCCAAATACCAACAGGGAGGGAAATCACCAGCCTCTGATTCTGATGCATTTAGATGCAAATTTGGGGCTCTTTTAAGCTGCCTTCCCTTGGAGCAAGGAAATTAGGCTGCCATCATATGCTGTTGTCACTTCCTCCTTTATTTTATTTTATTTACAGAAATTCATAACAATAACAAACTTGATATAAGAAAAAAGGATTAGTGAGAGACAAACAAAGAAACTTTCCAGTTTAAACAAATCATAGCTAATTATATATCTCTACTAGCCTACAATAAAAGAGAGGGACCTTTCAAGAAAAGTATCAGAGGGAGAAAATGAAAATATAAATGGATAGGCAGATTGTATCAATTCTCCTGTGCCCATAAATCAGATATTTACCATTACTCTCCCTGGTAAGGCCCTGACATTCAAAAAGCTTTTAGATTGTTTGGAACCAACAAAAATATTTCATTCATGAGGCAATTTCAAGCGACATTTATAAAGAAAACAAAGATAACGACAAGGAGAATCTTTTCCCCATCTCCTCCTCCCTAGAGCCCTCAAAAAACTCTGTTAAACCCTGAGTCTGAGTTAACTTCTAACTTTTTCCTAGAAATATAATATGCCCAGGATGTAGGTGAAAGTGCACTACAGCATTGCGTATGCCTTGTAGCGCTATATAAATGTTCAATAGTAGTAGAAGAGGATATCTTCAAAATTTTCAAACAATATCTTTTCCACATTTCCATAGGAGAAATGCGAGAGAAAAAGTGAAAGTTCAAAAATCTCAAATTTAATCTTCTCTCATAGTTCTCAAGAGCATCTGAGTCTCTTTCACTAGCAGATCTTACCGTTTAGCACACTCTCATATCCTTTTTAATCCCTCTATTAAAACACTCTGATTTGAAGAAAAGTCTGATGTTCTCTAACCTTACTCTGAAGCTGACACATAGTCAGGGCCAATGCAAGGGTATGAGGCACCCTAGGTGAACCCTCATTCCTGCTGCCCCTCTCCGGGACCTGCTTACCCAGAGCCTCAGAATCGATGCATGCTGTCGGTGCTGTGCTCTCACCATCCAGTTCTGTCATCTCCGAGACAGACTTCCTGTTTGCAGGGAGGCAAAAGCAGTTGCTCAGAGTGCAGCCCCAACAGCATGCAGCAGTTCAGAGGCTCTGGGTAAGCGCTGTGTTGCTGTTCTATTGTCATGGCCACTCCTGCAAGTGCTGGAGAGTGGTAGCAGCGGCGGCAATGATATGAATGAGACATCCTCTAGAGATTGCCGCTCTAGGCAACTGCATAGTTCACTTACTGGTAGCACCGGCCCTGCACATAGTGATAAGTGATAAGGCAGTCTTGTGATGGCAGCGAGGTCCCCATATTCAGTGCACTTCCCTACAACACCTCACCCAGTCGCAGCCCTAAGAAATACCAAAAACAACCCCTATCAAGCATACCACTATCTTTAATAACCTTGCTGGCAAAGCCCCAAGCATATGTTAATGTGGCCATGGTCAGTAGGGGTCCATGGGCTAGTGCTATCTTGGAAACTGACACTAGTTGACCCCCTAAGCTTCAATCTGCTTGAAAGGAATAAGGCTCTTTCTGGATCTGTGATTGGGTCAGGTGGTGGCTTTCTATTCCTTCTTGGCCATCAAATATTTGGCCATGCTAGGAAAGATGGAGATGCCTATCACCAGGCTCACGGACCCCTGGTCCAATTCAAATCCCAACTAAAAACTCATCTCTTTGAGGGTGCTTTTGGATCCTGACTCCATTATTTTTCTGGCTTACACTCATATGCCTTTTAATAATTTCCTTTAAGAATTACCCATATTTTTTCTGTTTGTCTTGAACAGATTGTAAGCTCTGTGGGGAAGAGACTGTCTCTTATGTGTAGTGTACTGTATATGCCTAGTAACGTTATAGAAATGATGCCTTGGTTCTCTCTAGACTCGGCTCAGCTAACATTTTATATTTAGGACTCCCGTATTCCTCTTTAAAATGTCTGCAAGATATCCCAAATATCACTATCAGACTTATCCATGGATCTCAGAAAACAGACCATCTTACCCCACTCTACATTAAGCACTATTGCTTACAAGTCATATATTGCATCACCGGTCAACCTCTATATCTTCTTTCTCATCGCATCCCTTCGTTCTCCCAACCCACACAATATACCAACATCCTCTGCCATCCACCAGCAAGCAGGGTTCATTGTAATGCAACACGACACTGTTTTTTGTACTCAGCACCATCTACCTGGAACAGACTACCCTCCTATCTTCATTTAGAAACCAACTACAAACAGTTAAAAACTCACTTGAAGACCTGCTTCTTTACACAAGGTTACAGTGAGTACTTGCAAAATGATGATTCCACTTCATATGCCATCCTCTTTTCCTTTTCCTGCCCTTCCCTTCCCCTCCCATCTTTCCTACCTCCTCTCTCCTTTTCCCTCTGCCCAAAATTTCTATCTTGCCTTATCTTTTTTACTTTTCTTTTCTTATTTAACTTTCTGATCTGTTCCATTCTAACTAATTTTAATTTAGTTTTTAATTTGTAAATAGTTCCTTTTATTCAGTGCATTTTTTCTAGAAAAAAAGGTGCCAGTATTCATATATGGGGCTCTTTCATTAATACGTGAGGAACAGGTCAATTTTAGCAGGCAACGAAAAAGGTGCCGGTACATTGTATCACTTTGTACCCCCTCAAAAAAATCCATGCTTTTCTTTGTTTAAATTACGTATTATGAACATATATACTAATTTGCACTAGCCATTGGTATGAACTTCAGCATGCTGTATTGCCCTGTGGTAACAGAGCACGCACTAATCAGACAGTGCAGTGATTTTCTCTGCTATCTGCCTGTCATGCAGCAAAAAGAGGAGACATGTCTGCAATGTGCTGTTGGCACAGACATCAATAGTGTGATGATAGTGCAGGTGCAACTAACACCTCCTCAATGGTTGGCATTAGTTGCACCCACGTTGCTGCCAGGGTGCATTAGGTGCAAAATTAGTGCGCTGTCTGCTAAGGATATGTTGTTCATGCCCTCCAACAAATAGCACACTGCTTTTGCAGGTAATCAGGCATTATTTGTACTCTATAGGTGCATATTTGCAAAAGCTTAATGCGTTTCAGTAAACATTCCTCTTACTGTAACATTATTCTTTTATATAGTAATCCCTATTGTAAAACGCTTTGACAACTTCTGAAAAGCAGTATAGAAGGTTTTCTGAAAATAAAAAAAACTAAATAAATAGTAGTAGTACTTTAAAAATTTCCCTTCATGGGAAGCCAAACTCCTTCACAGCCCCGAAAAGATAAACACACCTTATTGAGATTTAGTTATCTTTTTGGCAAATGTGACTCCATGAGGATTTTTTTTTTTTTGCAAAATTTAACACTGATGAACTGCTTTGCATGATTTTGCATTATAGAAATTCATTAATACTGAATTTTAATAAACTTTCACATGCAGAGGACTACACATAAATGTTTACTACCAAATTGCCTGCTTTTTGCTAATTTTTTCACAGTAAGGGATCTTGTGATAAAACTTGGAAAATACACTGAAGTTTTTGTAAGGCTTTTGGGCACTTTCAAGTGTTTTAGCGAGTGACGCCCCTTTTGTGAAAAAAAATGTAACAACATAATACATCAGCCTGAAAGCAAGGACAGAAGCAGGTGAATTCCCTGCTTGCAAGATTAAGAGGTTTGTCCCATCCAGCAGCTTATATTTAGAAATAAGCTCCTGCAAGCCTATATTTAAAGGGGAGGCCCCTTGTCTTTGCTGGGGTTAATACACACATTCCAGTGTCCTCCAAGTAACAAAGCAATAAAGAAAAGTCATCCAGAAATTTCCTTATGTTGCTATAAAATGAGGTCTATCCAATATTTGAACCGTACACATTGACCAGTACAAAAGGAACTAGAATAACCCACTGACCTTGTGGGTAAGGAAAAGCCTCATCTGTCAGCAGACACAGCTTTATGACCGAGCACACATACTCCTCTATTTTTGGAGTCAAAAGAGAAATAAAACACCTGCTCTCCTCAATCTGATTTTCAGGCCCACATTTAGGCATAGGCAACATAGAAAACTGCCTGGGGTGCAAAATGTTGAAGGTGCAAAGTACCCAGGCCAAAAAGGAGCATTCACTCACTTACTTCAGGGCCATCAATTGATACCAATTCAAAGAGACACCACCATGGCACTCAGGTCCAGCACCTCCACCCCTGCTTTGCAGACTTCAGGGGACTGTCCAAGCTCCTGCCCTCACCCAACACTCCTGCCTATAGGAGCTGATATTTTAAATCTGTCCCTGCTGATTTTAACTCCTGATGCTCATTATAAGTTTCTTACACATAACAATGTGAGTTTTCAAGAAACTGAAGCATGCTCTCTCTTAAGAAGGGAGGACGCACCTCAGACATTCTGCGGGATTATTTTTATCTGGGGACATAGATTAGTTCTCAATAGAAACACCATAAATACAGTACACATTATGAGAATCAAAGCAACTGAGGCCTCTATTTCCACCTTTATGTAGGACAATGTCCATATATATATATCCAGTCTTCTAGAACTATTCCTGTCCAGGTCAGTTTAATACTGCCAGGATCACGGATAGGTTTTCATATTTATTTCCTTATGTCGGGGCCACACTGTGTAGTTCTGAGGCAATGGCATTTTCTTGAGTTCAAACAGTTCTCATTCTGGTAGCAAGGCCGTTTGCAGACATCGGTGTTGCATTGTATGCTTGCCCTACACCTGCAGACTCCAGGAGAAGCACAGACCCCACCATTATGGCACAAAGAGTTGCAGACCTTCTCACACCACTCCCCTACAAAACCTGGAGCACAGACACAGGTCTCTTTGCTATCCACAAAAGTGCATTTTCCATGTTGACAGTGCTTCTTGCAGCTGATCAGCTGGCAGTACTTCCCACCATAGCCCGAGCGGCACTCGCAGGTGCCGTTCTTAGTGCACTTGCCTCCATACTGACACTTCGGAGAGCAGATGTTATCATTGTCTTCATTCTTCTTCTCACTGGCACAAGAACAGTTACTATTAGTGTTGCAGGATCCTGGGCAGTTAGACTGGCATGAGGAAACAGAGATGGGCTCTACAGTTATCGTCTCACCTGGCTGTGGGTGCAGTACAGCTGCATCAAGAGAGAGACAACAAAAGCAGAGGAGCAGCAGGGTATACTCCCACATCTTAATAGCTTCCACCGGTTACAGTCCTCCTGTGCGGAATCCCTCTCCTTTTATACCTCTTCATCTTCCTTCGCTTTCTATTCACAGACTGCTAGAGCAACCCTAATTCATTCACTCTATCTTGCTAACGCTGCTTCCATGGACCAGCTGCCTCCTACGCAATGCCATGCAGATTGTAGAGTAGTTTTATGATGTCATAGATTGTAGAGTACCTTTGTGATGTCATACTGTTGTGTCAAATCCATTTCCATTGGCTTTTACCCTACAATGGCCATGCTAAGAACTAAAAAGTCGGTGGCAGTAGGTATTAAATCTTTATTGTGAAACTACCCCGACGCGTTTCGGCCTTCCTCAGGGGGTTATAGCCTTATTTGACAAAAATAAAACAACACAATTAAAAATGAACAATAATAATAATAGTAAAAGCAAAAATAAGAACTATTTTGGTAACCATATAAAATTAATAACCACATATATTTAAAATCCATTCAGGAGGGGATATCCCAAGGGCTATTCAAACCTTAAAATGCAACAATGGCTGAGTACAGTGACCATAATAATAATAAAACACAACAATTGTTGCATTTCAAGGTTTGAATGGCTCTTGGGATACCCCCTCCTGAATGGATTTAAACATATGTGGTTATTATGATTGTTCATTTTATAATTGTGGTGTTGTATTTTTTTATTTTTGTCAAATGAGGCTATAACCCCTTGAGGAAGGTGCATGCTGAAACACGTCGGGATATTTTCACAATAAAGATTTGATACCTACTGCCACAGACTCTTCGCTTTGTTGTGCACCATTTTTCTGTGAGAATTATTGCTCTTTCTTTGGACTCATGCTAAGAACTGAACAGCAGCACACTGCTGTATATTGCAAGTTGCTGAAGGTCAGAGGCAAAGCGAGGTTGACGGATGAGACACATTTTGTAGGAAACAAAATACACTATAGAATCTGTATGATTAGAAATTCCAAAATTAATACAGCAATGGAAATTGCAGTGGGAGTATACTATCATCCACCTGGGAAATAATAGCCAACAGTGTTCATGAGAAAATAAAAACAAGATACAACACAAATGTTTGAATAAATAATAAATGAAAAAGTAATACATGAACTTATGAATAGAACCAAAGCAGCCAAATAAATAAATAATGAATTAAAATCAATAAACGTGACAGTTGTTAAACCGTGAGGAATGCTACAGAGAGAGTACTCACGTAGTGCACCATATGAGAGTAAAGGTCTTGAAAAAGACCCCTTTCGAATAATAGCTCAAGGCTAAAAGGTAAAGAGATAGGATTATAAAATCATTTCTTAACCCGTTTTGGACCAGCGTATGTTTTACATACATAAGGTTTCCATACTTACTACTCAACTGTTTACTAATTAATGGTTATAAATTCAATGGAACTATGTTTAGCTATTATTGTTATGTTAAAAAGTGTTATATACAATTTTTTTATCTGATATCTAGTTAGTTTAATAGGTATTCAAAGTTTGCTGATTTTGACGGTACTGGCAGCTCAACATAAAAAGATCACAAAAAATAGTAAGTAGCTTATAATGCTGTAATAGCTACTATTTTGCAAATAAAAGTATTTGTAGACTTTAGAAAATAGGTTTAGATAACTGTAAGTTACTTAGTGTCAGAGTTATTGGTGCGTATATTTTTCATGTTTTTCATACGCTGGGCTAATATGTTGTCAAAACTAATTGCTGTCAAGCATTCTGTTCTAGGTGTTTCAATGGTGCAATATCGACGCACTGCATCAGAAGTGTTTTCACGTGTATCATATTCCACCGTCAGAATGGACTGTTGACAAACTATATTATATCATAATAAAGTGTTTTAAATGAAAACTGCAGTTTCAATAGTATCATACAGTATGTTTATGTCAATGAATATTGGAACTGAATCCTATCTTTTCTGAAGACGGACAATATATTACTATATTGGACCAGTGTATGAAAAACATACACTATATGAAACTTCTATTTTCTGCAAAGTTTTAATGTTTTTTATTATTGCCGGTATTTCATAGTTGTTTGAGTGTAACAATTCTAATAAATCATCCAGAACAGAGAAAGAATATGCGAGCTGTCCAAAACGGGTTAAGAAGACACACAAAGCCAGAACAGAGAGGAACCTAAATCAAAAATAAACACTACTGAATTAAAAATGGTGGACAGATCGCGCACTTGAAATACAAACCGGAGAAAAAAGCCTTGACAATCGCAGCTAACTAAATAACATCATTTAGAAGTGTCAGAGAGGAAGGATTAATCCTTGGTACATTACCCAGTCAAATGTAGAATCTTAAACTTGTGGTGTGTAATGTCAACCAATTCAGAAGATTTAGACATATACTCTCTCTGTATATATTTTTATTCATTGTCATGTATATTTTTTAGTGTTTTGAATCACCAGGTATACCCCTTTGTCTATATGACTTTTTGTTTATTATGGGCATCCCTGATCAGCCTTTTTTATAATGTATGATGTTTTTTCCCTTCCAGTTATGCATATTTCGCACCATCTCAGTACTTTATGTCGTTTTTGTTTTTTATTTGGTGTGAGTTTTTCCAAGAAAAGATTTTTCAACTTCCACTCTTTGATTTTGAGGTTTGCCTCTGTAATTGTTCTTGCAGTACAACGCTTGTTCTCCTCCGTGCTGTTTACCTCTCAGTGTCATGCGTGTCCATCTGTCAGTTAAACGCCTATTGGCGCCAAAATCGGGCTTTATATTCTAAGACGCTCATATTCAGTCTCCTTCTGAATTGGTTGACGTTACACGCTGCAAAATAGAAAACAAAGAGTAGGGATAAATGGGCAATTTTATTAATGGAGAAAGGTGAATAGCGGAGTACCCCAATGATCTGTACTGTGCTCACTACTTTTTGACATATATATAAATGATCTGGAAATGGGACTAACAAGTGAGGTGATCAAATTTGCAGATGACACAAAATTATTCAAATTTGTTAAAACACTAGAGGATTGTGAAAAATTGCAAGAGGACCTTGAAAAATTGGGAGACTGGGCATCCAAATGGCAGATGACATTTAATTTTGGCAGGTGCAAAGTTATGCACTTAGGGAAGAACAACCCAAGCTATAGTTACACTATACAAGGTTCCACATTAGGAATCACCACCCAGCAAAAGGATCTGAGCATCATCGTGGATAATATGTTTGGACAGAGGGTTAATGTGCAGCTGCGGCTAAGAAAGCAAATAGAATGCTGGGAATCATAAGGAAAGGAATGGAGACTAAAACCAAGGATATTGTAATGAATCTGTACTGCTCCATGGTGCAACCATACCTTGCATATAGTGTGCAATTCTGATCACCATATCTTAAAAAGGATATAGCAGAATTGGAAAAGGTGCAGAGAAGAACCACCAAAATGGTAAAGGGGATGTGTGGTAGCATTGCATGCGGTGGGAAGGGTTTTTCTTTACAACATAGGCCAGACATCAGTTCAGGGAAAACAAAAGCAGTTTTTGTTCTGTCTCAGCTTGTTAAACCTCCACGAAGCAAAACCCAGGACAGCAGTTCAGGGAAAACCAAAAGTACCTTTACTTCTGACCCAGCTTGTTAAGCCTCCACAAAGCAAAGACCCAGAATAGACAAAAGGGATAACAAAAGCAGGGAAAACAAAAGCAGTTTATGTTCTGTCTCAGCTTGTTAAACCTCCACAAAGCAAAGACCCAGAATAGACAGCAGTTCAGGGATAACAAAAGCAGTTTATGTTCTGTCTCAGCTTGTTAAGCCTCCACAAAGCAAAGACCCAGAATAGACAAAAGGGATAACAAAAGCAGGGAAAACAAAAGCAGTTTATGTTCTGTCTCAGCTTGTTAAACCTCCACAAAGCAAAGACCCAGAATAGACAGCAGTTCAGGGATAACAAAAGCAGTTTATGTTCTGTCTCAGCTTGTTAAACCTCCACAAAGCAAAGACCCAGAATAGACAGCAGTTCAGGGATAACAAAAGCAGCTTTACATCTGTCACAACTTGATAAACCTCCACAAGGTAGTCCTCCCGGCCAGTCCCAGTTAAAGTTCCTACCTCAGAATTTGAGCACCTGCCTCACCCGGGATCCCAACCTGGGAAAGTAAGTCTGTGTTCAGGTGAGTCCCCGTGGCGGACTTGGAACTGGTAGGGTTGAAGACTCAAAACCACTGCATAATATAGCCTTTGGACTCCTTATGTTGAGCCATCCACTTGAAAGGTTGGTGGTCCGTTATTAGCATAAATGGATGGCTGAGCAAGCGGGAGGAGGAGGACCGGAGAAGTGTGAGCAGGATGGAGGCAGGCCCACGACCCCGGATGTACAGGGTCTATCCAGATCACCACCCTGTATGTCCGGCTTGGGGAAGATGGATGGGGAACTTATTCCACCTTGGAGGTGAAATAAATCCTCCCCACGACGATGGGGGGGGGGGGCAGTGCTGGAGGACCCTGCTGAAGAGGTGAGTCAACACAGGAGGTTCCCTGCCAGCCTTGGCAGGCCTCTCTGGGGGGTCAGGCGGTGGCGAAAAGCAATTCTCATCTTGTGCGTGGAATCGGTGCTCCTGTGCATGGGTAGGATTAGCTGGGGAAAATGCTGCTGTACGTCCCGGCACGCTGAATCAGGACATGTCCGGTCTGTCCAAGCGCCCAATTCTGGTCCCGTGGGATTTATACACCTAATTTATGAACCTAGCGCTGAACATTGGTCCTAAGCTCTTAACTCCCCCCCCCCCCTAAATCCACCCCTGTTTTTGTCTACTTTTTATACTCCTAAATTTAGGAGTTTAGTGAAGTTCTTAGAATAATTGTAAGCAGGCAGACCTAATAAATTTTCAGAGAAGCCAGTTTAGGTGCATAACTTTCAAAGTTCAGAGCATAAATCCTTTGAATATTGGGTCCAATATATTTTACTGCTACAGCTGTTGTTTCTCTGGGAACAAGCAGAAAGTCAGTCCTCACATATGGGTTACGTTGGCGCTGACGGAGCCCACTCGGAGCAAATCCCCAGCTTTCAAAGAAAGCATTTGGGAGTTGCCTCCACGCATGCGTGGTCCGCTTCCCGACCAAAGGGGCCATCTTGCTCAGTCTTCTTTTTTCTGCGGAGCCCTTCAGACGTTGTCTGTTCTCTGTCCCGGAAAAGTGTTTTTTTTCTTCTTGCCTTTTGGCTGTTGTTTTCTTCCGGCTTACATCGGTACCCTTCCCGCCTGCCCTCGATACCCGGGGTATCGGTATCGGGTTGGCTTTCCTTATTTTTTCTCTTTTATTTTATTTTTGGGTGTTCCCGCTCTTGGTTTCTCTCGCTGGGAGCCCTAAAGCTCTGCGACCTTGTGGAGGCCTTTTTTCCTCCATGGCTACCAGCGGGTTCAAAAAGTGCGACAGGTGTGGTAAAATTATGTCCCTCACTGATACTCACGACTGCTGCCTCCAGTGCCTTGGCCCGGACCACGACCTGGCAGTTTGTGGCCTTTGCAAATGTATGTCCTCAGAGGCCCTGAAAAGCCACCAGAAGCAGCAGGAAAAGATTTTCCATGATTCCCCTATGCCTCCGAAAGCCAGGACCTCATCCGAGACTTCCACGCCCTGGGAGGAGCGTTTCGAACCCTAGTGGGGTCGGGGGACCTCGGAGAGGGGGTCCCCCTTGGAGGAACCTAAAAGAAGGAAATTTTCCTCGACTGCTGCATCTCTGGATGGTTCAGAACAACCGGGTCCCTCACGGGGCCAGTCAGGGAGCCACAAGCGTCAACCCGAGGCATCGGGGAAGGAGCATCCAATCAAGCTCTGTCAAAAGGAATCGGCCATGGAACAGTCCTGGCCAGTGCGTCCTGTCGTAGTCGGACAGGAGGTCGGCTCTCCCTGTTTGCCCACAGGTGGGGAACCATCACCACCGATGCCTGGGCTTTACAGGTAGTCAAGGAGGATTACCTCCTTCGCCTAGCCGAGGTGCCTCTGCACTTCTTTCCCGGAGAGCCCTCCCAGCCTCCCCTTCACCGGGACCTTCTATTGAAGGAGTTGGCGAGTGTTCTCGAGGACAGAGCGGTAGAGCCAGTGCCCCATCATCTCAGGGGCAAGATGTTCTACTCCACATACTTCCTCGTGCCAAAAAGATCAGGGGGCCTAAGGTCCATCCTCGACCTCCACAACCTCAACAGATTCCTGGTGCGGGAGAAGTTCAGGATGCTCTCTTTTGGAACTTTGCTGCCTTACCTCCGCCAAGGAGACTGGCTATGCTCCTTAGACCTAAAGGATGCTTACATGCACATCCTAATCCACCCAAACCACAGGCAATACCTATGCTTTGTGGTGGAGTCCTTCACTTCCAGTACCAGGTGCTGCCCTTCAGCCTTGCCTCGGCCCCCAGGGTATTCACGAAGTGCCTAGTGGTAGTCGCCACCTTTCTCAGGCTTTAGGGGATTTTTGTCTTCCTCTACCTCGACGACTGGCTCATTAGGGGCACCTCAGCCCCCGAGGTGCAGCAGGCCACGGCACGCACTATCCAGGTCCTTCAGCACTTGGGCTTCATAATCAAGTACCCCAAGTCCAGCCTGAGACCAACTCAGGAGCTGGAATTTATCGGGGCAAGGATCGATATGCTCCCAGCCAAGGCCTTCCTGCCTACAGGCACAGTTAATGGGCTGATGGCACTGGCCAGGAGGATACAGCACCACTCTTCGGTACCGGCATGACTCCTGTTGCGTCTCCTGGGGCATATGGCCTCCACAGTCCATGTCACTCCAGATACCCACCTACACATGCGGATTCCGCAGTGGTGCCTCAGGGACCAATGGTCCCAGGCAACGGGGCGCCTCCAAGACAAGGTCAGAGTCACCATGCGCCTAGCACGGTCCCTAAACTGTTGGCAGTCCCCCCGCCACTTGCAAGCGGGAATGCCCTTTCAGGTCCCTCAGCACTCGAGGGTCCTCACCACAGACACCTCTGCTGGGCTGGGGAGCCCACTGCCAGGGATTCCAAACCCAGGGCGTCTGGTCTCCAGATGAGAGTGCCCAACAGATCAACCTGTTTGAGCTGCGTGCGATCCGTCTTGCCCTGAGGGTGTTCCGCAAATCCCTGAGCCACAGCTCCGTCCTAGTCCAGACCGACAACCAAGTTGCTATGTTCTACCTGAACAAACAGGGGGGCACGGAATCCTGTGCCCTCTGCCGAGAAGCGCTGGACCTGTGCTCATTTGCAGTCCAACACGACATTCTCTTCAAGGCATTGTACCTGCTGGGCCACAGCAATTGGCTAGCTGACAGGCTCAGCAGACTGCTCCAGCCCCATGAATGGCAACTGGACCCCAAAGTGGCCCACAGGCTCTTCGGATCTGGGGGTACACGAGGCTGGACCTCTTCGCCAGCCCAGACAACCACCCATTGTCCCGTTTCTGTTCCCAGCAACCACACCCCAACAGGGTGGCCGCCAACACCTTTCTGATCTCGTGGTCGGTGGGCCTTCTATATGTGTTTCACCTGGCACCTCTGATCACCAAGACCCTGTTCAAGATTCTTCGCGGCAGAGCCTTAGTCATTTTGATAGCCCCACGGTGGCCTCAGCAAACGTGGTTCCTGCTCCTCCTGCAGCTAGCGGCAGAGACTCCTATCCGTCAGGGGACAGACTCATGGTTCCTCTCCCAGGAGGGGGGCTCTCTCCTGTACCGCAACCCCAGCTCCCTATCGCTGATGGCGTGGCTACTGAGAGGGTCTCACTAGCTCCGCTCCTACTCCCGAAGGAGGTGAAGGATTTCCTGCTGGCTTCCCGCAGAACATCTACCAGACGGGCATACACCTTTAAGTGGCGCAGGTTTGTGCTCTGGTATGCGGCTCTGGGAACTGACCCTTTCTCCTGCCTGGTGGCCAGGGTACTACAATACCTTCTCCGCCTCTCTGACTCGGGGCTCAAATCCATCTCCGTCAGAGTACATCTCACTGCCCTCGCGGCCAACCACCATCCGATAAATGGGAAGCCACTCTCAGCGCACCCAACAGTATCCTGGTTCCTCAAGGGTCTTCTTCTGTCTAATCCCCCGGTCTGCCCTCTGGCGCCCAAGTGGGATCTCAATGTGGTGTTGGGGCGGCTCACCCTGCCGCCCTTTGAGCCGATGGCTACGAGTCATCTCTGCTATCTCTCATGGAAGGTGGTGTTCCTCGTTGCCCTCACCTCTGCTCAAAGAGTGAGCAAGCTCCAGGCCCTCATGGCGGAGAGGCCTTATACCAGGTTCCACAAGAATAGGGTAGTGCTTTGCACACGCCCCAAGTTTCTTCCGAAGGTAGTGTCCTCTTTCCACCTCAATCAGGAGGTGGTCCTCCCTACCTTCTTTCCCAGACCGCACGCCAGTCATGCTGAGGCCGTCCTCCATAAACTAGACTGTAGGAGGGCTTTATCTTTCTACATTCAGCGTACTCAAGACCACTGGAGAGCATCGCAGCTTTTCGTTTCCTATGACCCCAGCAAGCTGGGGCAGGCGGTGACTAAGGGCATGCTGTCCACGTGGATGGCGGACTGCATCGCCCGGGCCTGTGAGGAAGCAAAACTTCCTTTGGAGAGCCATGTCACGGTTCACAAGGTCCGGGCCATTGCAACCTCCGTGGCTCATTTGCTCTCCGTTCCTCTGGCAGACATCTGCCGGGTCGCCACCTGATCTTCGGTTCATACTTTCGTAGCTCATTACTGCCTAGATAGGGAGCCCCAACGGGACAGTGCCTTTGGCCAGGCCGTACTCCATAACCTTTTTGAGGTCTAAGCAACTCCTGCCCTCCGACCCTTCTGTGTTCAGGCTACCAGAGTGCTAATTTCTTCTCAGATTGAGAGTTTTTTCCGCTGCAGCTGCTAGCGGCTCTCGATGAGGTAGCGTTTTTTGGCTATGGGATCCTAGTAGCCTGTAGCTGTGGAGTCCCATATGTGAGGACTGACTTCCTTCTTGTTCCCAGAGAAAGCATAGTTACTCACCTGTAACAGGTGCTCTCCGGGGACAGCAGGAATCAGTTCTCGCAACCCTCCCTCCTCCCCTTGGAGTTGCAGTCTTGTTTTTATGTTCTCTCCATTCCCCAAGGACTATATAGAGTTTTTCAGTTCATTCTTTCATGGGAAGATTTTGATGATCTCTCTTAATTTTGGGACAGTGCATTAAGTGAAGACATCTTTATAGTGCTTTTTTTAAAGAAGTAAAGCCCAAACTAGGGTGGGGTGACTGAGGAGTCACCCTGGCTGCCGTATTTCTTTGAGTGTTAATTTCTGCTCTTTGGGGAAGGGAGTGGCACCATGTCCCTGCATTTCATGTAATGGTGACAAAGGCACTACAGGAAACAGTAAGAGGGAAACACATAGTCGTCCTCCACTCTGTGTGTTTCGACAAAGGCACTACAGCACCAAGGGCTGGCCTGAGGCATGTGCCGGAATGTTGCCCACACCTCGAGGAGCCCCATGCATGCCTGACCAGCTTAAGAGGAAGCTGGTGAAGCCTGAAGCCCGGCTCCCCGACTCACCTCTGCACAGCGGTGGGAGTAAAGAGCCTTCAGAGTGTTTTCCTTTTTCTCCTGTGGCTCTGCTAAGTTGTAGCTGCAGATGCCACTAAGTATGTAGAGGTTAAACAGGTGCATAAGAGACAGGAAATGCCCCTGTTTAATTTTTATGTAGGAGTCATGCCGGCAGCTGCAACAACACAGCCACAGAAGAAAAAGGAAAACACTCCGGTGGCTCTTTACTCCCGTGGCTGTGCAGAGGTGAGTTGGGGAGGCAGGCTTCAGGCTTCATCGACTCCCTCTTAATTAATTAATTAATTAATTAATTAATTAAACAAACTTTTATATACCGCAACCTTCCAGTGAGGGACAGAAAGACATTTCTGTTTTTACATTGAACATTGCATGAATTATGTACATTAACAATTAAACTTTTAAACTTTGGAGAACTATGTACATTTAACTATGTACAGTTAGCAAAAATGAGTTCAACAGTGAAGGTAGATATATAAAACATCATAGACAGTGTCAAAGGTCATAATTTATTTTATTTTATTTATTTAGACAGTTTTGTATACCGCCTTATCCTTCAATCAAAGCGGTCACAACACAATTGGGGGATACATTTAACACGCAGGGACATGAGACACATACACTAATACTTACAGGGAACATGGGCAATGGAGAGTTAAGTGGCTTGCCCAAGACCACAAGGAGCATCCGTGGGACTAGAAACCCCAGTCCTTCTGGCCCAAGGTTGCTGTCCTCTAGTGGGATTTGAACCCCTGACCTTCCGGCCTGACCTTCCGGCCTGAAGTACCTTGCCCCAACCACTAGGCTACTCCTCCCTCCCTAATATCATAAGGCAGTTGCGGTGTTAGTTTCTGTGTGTTATATAGATTATCCCTTTTCATTTTGGTGTTGGGAGTTTGCCAGTGGACCGTAGTGGGAGATAAAGAGATGAGTTTTTAATGTTTTGCGTAGGGCTTTAAGGTCGGTTAAGGCTCTGATTTCGTCTGGTAGTGAGTTCCAGAGTATAGGTGCTGCGTGGGAGAATGCTTTTTTATTGGTTGTTTTTTTGGTCTTTGTGAATTCTTTTGGAATCCTTAATTTATTAGCGTTGCCTCTTCTATGTGCGGAGTGGGCTGTGTCTTTAGTGAGTAGTTTATTAAGGGTAGCTGGGGCAGTGTTATTTAATGCTTTAAAGGTAGTTATTATTAATTTATAGTTTATTCTACATTGAATAGGGAGCCAGTGTAGTTTGGCTAGATAAGGTGATATGTGCTCAAAAGGGTGTACCTTCATTATAGTTCTGGCTGCAGCGTTTTTGGCCAATTGGAGCCTTTTGATGTTTTGGTTAGTGGTGCCTAGTAGAGAGAGGTTGGCGAAGTCAAAATGTGGTGTGATAATGGCTTGAATGATGCTCAGGAAGTCTTGCAGGTGTACTAGAGGGCGTAATTGTTTTAATACTTTGAGTTTAAAGTATATTTTCTTGGTTGTATTTCTTATGTGGGTGACTCTTAAGCCAGTCAGGCACATGTGGGGCCCCTTGTGGTGTGGGTCTGTGTGTGAGGGGGTGGGAGAGACGCTGGCCCTGGAAGAGGACTGCTACTGGGGCTAGAACGGGAAATGGGCTAATGTTGGTGAATGGAGAGACTGCAATTGAAAGGAAGACAATGCTTTGTAGGGATTGGACAGGAGAGGGGCTGATACTGGGGGGGCCAGGACTGGAAAAAGGCTGATACTGGGGGATAGGTGGAATAGGGGGGCTAGGACTGGAAAAGAGCTGATACTGGGGGATAGGGGTGCTAGGACTGGAAAAGAGCTGATACTGAGGGATGGAGAGATTAGAAGGGAGCTGATGCTGGGAAGGACTGGGACTGGAGGAGGACTAATACTAGGGAGCTAGGATTGAACATGGACTGATGGGGAGCCTGGATTGAAAGGGAAATGATGCTGGGAGGGACTGGGACTGGAGGAGGACTGATAATGGGGGGGCTAGGACTGGAAATGGGCTGATGCTGGGGATTGGGTAGAATTGGACTGGAAAGAAGCAGATGCTAGGAGGGGCTGGAACTAGAAGGGAGCTGATGCTGGGGGAGGACTAGAAGGGGCTGGAGCTGAGAGGAGGAGGAAAAAAGAAGCTGGAGGAGTGAAGATGGAGAGGGGAACAGATATTTTGTGTGGGAGGGAAGAAAAAAGGTAATACAGAGGGAAGAGTTGAAGGAGAGGGGCATAAGAGTGAATGCTGGGGTAAGAAGGAGAAAAGGCAGAGTTAATGAATATTGGAGAAGTAAGTAACTGGGTGGCGGAAGGGATGTAGGAGGCAGTACTGGGGAAAGGGAGATGGGGGAGAGCAGGGACAGGGCCTTAGGTGGAGACTGTCTTGAAGGACTAGAAAAAGGGACTGCTACTTCTGGAGAGAGATCTGCAATTGTGAGTATATACTTCTGGGAATTTTCTGAAAGGACTTCTTTGTATTAAAGCTAATTAATCTGTGAACCCAGTGTTTTTTGTTAATCAGGGCCTAGGAGCAGCAGTTTAAGTTTAAATTTAAAACACAGAAGAGAACTTTCTGGTTATATTTAATACCCAGCAGAGAGCTTGTAGTTTAAATTTAATAGTTACTCGGGGCCTAGTATCAGCAAAGTACTTTTAGTTTAAATTTAAAACACAGAAGAGAGCTTTCTGGTTAAATTTAGAACCCAGCAGAGAGCTTGTAGTTTAAATTTCATAATAAGTCAGAGCCTAGCCACAACAAAGAGCTGAAATTTAAATCAAATCAGAATATAACTTAGCATAAAAGGCAAAACAGGGACAGTTTGAGCAACAAATAAAGTCTTCTAGAGACCTTTACAAAGAGAGATTCTACCTAGGGGCAAGAGACCTGTGAAACCTTTTCAATAGGTGTTAACACCAGGTGGCAGGTCAAAAGGCCATTTTGAAAGACTCCTTCTATCCAAGCAAGGACTGTTAATTACCCAGGAAGTTGGTCACAGCTTATCTCAGTAGCACAGGACAGGGTACTGTGTAGCAGCCCTCTTTTAATAAGTGTTATTTCCCTCTGTCCCTCCCCAACACCCACCCACCCCTGGGATAATCGTAGCTTTACAGGTACTTACACATCTTAAAGGAAAGGAGGTGCTCTCAGGTGAAGCTCGTTATCCAAATCAGTCATACACTAAGGACCTGAGATTAATTAAGCTTCAGGTGAACAATGTATATTAAACATATTAGGTACAGTTTTATTAGTATAAATATCCATAGCAACCCTTAGTAAGTAAAGAACTTAAAAATCTAAACACAAGCTTAAAACTAAGATGCAGACAGCAGTCCAGCAGCAAGATGGGGGCTTTCCAGTCTTTTGCATTGAGTGTCACATGTATGATTTTCTCCCAGTTGGTGAGAGGTCTTACGTGTGCACTAGGTGCAAGGAGCTCTTTGCTCTCAGGGAATGAGTCTGTTCTCTAGAGGCTAGAGTAGCAGACTTGGAAGACATAAGAAAGACAGAGAGGTACATAGACGAGACCTACAGGGATATAGTCCTGAAGTCCCACCTCCAGTCTGGCAGCATCTCTGTTGCCATGGAGGAGAGAGGTCACGTGACAGGAGAGCATCACCCTGGTGTGGCAGGAAGTGATCCTGTAACTAGGACCTGTCTTCCAGGCGATGTAAAACCCTCTCGCACCGAGGAAGTTTCTCCAGGGCCATGTGCCCATCAGGGAAGGGTTAGGACAGCTGTTACAGTTGGGATTCGATCATTAGGCATGTAGATAGCTGGGCGGCTGGTGGACGTGAGGATCACCTGGTAACATGCCTGCCTGGTGCGAAGGTAGAGGACCTCACGCGCCACCTAGATAAGGTCTTAGATAGTGCTGGGGAGGAGTCTGCTGTCTTGGTACATGTCGGTACCAATGACATAGGAAAATGTGGTAGGGAGGTTCTGGAGGCTAAATTTAGGCTTTTAGTTAGGAAGTTGAAATCCAGAACTTCCAGGGTAGCGTTCTCCGAAATGCTTCCTGTTCCACGCGCAGGACCCAAAAGGCAGGCAGAGCTCTGGAGTCTCAATGCGTGGATGAGAAAATGGTGCAGAGATGATTTGTTAGGAACTGGGGAACATTCTGGGGAAAGGAGGGGCTCTTCTGAAGGGATGGGCTTCACTTTAACCGGGATGGAAACAGGCTGCTGGCATGAACCTTTAAAAAGGAGATGGAGCAGCTTTTAAACTAGATAATAGGGGAAAGCCGACAGTCGTCCAAGAGCACATGGTTCAGAAGAATGTATCCTTGAAGGGTACTACCAAAAGCAGAGAGGTTCCAAAAAAGAGTAAAGTAGCACAAATACCCTCGAGTATGGAGCAGACAGAGCTTAAAGATCCCAAATTACCAATGCCTACCAATAGCCAGATTAATATGAATAAAATACAGTCTCTAAAATGCTTGTATGCAAATGCTAGAAGTCTAAAAAATAAGATGGGAGAGTTAGAATATATAGCACTAAATGAGAGGTTAGATATGATTGGAATCTCAGAGACATGGTGGAAGGAGGACAACCAGTGGGACATTGTGATACCTGGGTACAAACTATATCGTAATGATAGAGCTGATCAAATTGGTGGAAGGGTTGCGCTTTATGTTAGAGAAGGCATTGAGTCAGAAAGAATTAAAGTTTTGCAGGAAACAAAACTTGCAGTAGAATCTCTATGAATTGAAATTACATGTAAAAAGGGGAAGGCGATGGCAGTGGGGATGTACTATCGACCGCATGGCCAGAATGAACAAATGGATGATGAAATGCTCAAAGAAATCAAGGAAGCTAACAAAAGTTACAGCGCAGTAATAATAATGGGTGATTTCAATTACCCCGATATCGACTGGGTCAGTGTCATGGCAGGACATGCTAGGGAGATAAAGTTCCTAGATGAAATAAATGACTGCTTCTTGGAGCAGCTGGTTCATGAACCGACCAGAGGGGAAGCCATATTAGACCTAGTCCTTAGTGGAACACCAGATCTAGTGCAAGAGATAAGGGTGTTGGGGCCACTTGGCAATAGTGATCATAGCATGATCACATTTGATTTAATTAGTGAAGGAGGGATAGTAAGGAAATCCACAGTACTGCCTTTTAACTTTCGAAAGGGAGACTATGACAAAATGAGGAAAATAGCTAAGAAAAAACTCAAAGGAGCAGTTGCAAAGGTTAAAGACTTACATCAAGCTTTGGTGTTGTTGAAAAATACTATCTTGGAAGCCCAGACCAGCTGTATTCCATGCTTTAAGAAAAGTGGAAGGAAGCCCAAAAAACTGCCAGCATGGTTTAAAGGTGAGGTCAGAGAGGCTGTTGTTGCCAAAAAAGCATCTTTCAGGAAATGGAAAAAAGAGCCAAACGATGAAACCTGGAAACAGCACAAGCACTGGCAAGTCAAATGCAAGGCATTGATAAGGCAGGCAAAGGGAGAATTTGAGAAGAAGCTTGCTGCAAAAGCAAAAACACGAAATAAAGACTTTTTCAAGTGCATTCGTAGCAAAAAACTTGTGAGAGAGTCAGTTGGTCCATTAGATGATAGAGGAGTTAAAGGGGCACTAAGTGGCAACAAGGCAATAGCGGAGAGACTGAATGAATTCGTTGCTTCAGTCTTTACTGATGAAGATGTAGGGATATTACCCATGACTGAAGTGGTATTTAAAGGTGCGGAAGAAATGAAGGAAATATCGATACATCGGGAAGATGTATTACAACTATTAGATAAACTGAAGAGTAGCAAATCACCTGAGCCGGATGGTATACATCCAAGGGTGTTGAAAGAACTGAAATATGACATTGCAGACCTGCTATTAGTAATCTGTGAAGTTTCATTAAAATCATCTGTAATACCTAAAGACTGGAGGATTGCCAATGTAACGCCAATTTTTAAAAAGGGTTCCTGGGGTGATCCGGGAAACTACAGACCGGTGAGCCTGATGTCAGTACCAGGAAAAATGGTAGAACCATCATAAAGAACAAACTTACTCAGCATGTAGATAGTCATGGCCTAATGGGAGACAGCCAACATGGCTTTAGACAAGGAAGATCTTGTCTTACTAATCTGTTGTTTTTTTGAAGGTGTGAATAAACAGGTGGACAAAGGTGAGTCGGTTGATATAGTGTATATGGATTTTCAGAAAGCCTTTGACAAGGTCCCTCATCAGAGACTTTTGGCAAAACTAAAGAGTCATGGGATAGGAGGCAGTGTACTATTGTGGATCAGGAACTGGTTAAAAGATAGAAAGGAGAGGGTAGGGCTAAATGGCCAATTTTCCCAATGGAGAAAGGTGAATAGTGGTGTACCCCATGGATCTGTGCTTGGGTCCGTTGCTTTTTGACATTTTCATAAATGACCTGGAAAACGGAATAACGAGTGAGGTTATCAAATTTGCAGATAAGAACATAAGATATGCCATACTGGGTCAGACCAAGGTCCATCAAGCCCAGTATCCTGATTCCAGCAGTGGCCAATCTAGGTCATACGTACCTAGCAGTTTCTCCAAAAGACACAGGTTCCACAATGCTTGTAGTGGGTCAAGCATTGATATCCTGGGTCCCTTAATAATGGTTTATGGACCTTTCCTCCAGGAACTTGTCCAAATCTTTTTTAAACCCAGCTATACTAATAGCCTTTACTACATCCTCCGGTAACAAATTCCAGAGTTTGATTACACGTTGAGTGAAAAAATATGTTCTTTTATTAGTCTTAAATAGTTTACCCTGTAGCTTCATTGCATGTCCCCTAGTCTTTCTATATTCTGATAACACAAAAGTATTCTGATGACACAAAACTATTTAAAGTTGTTAAAACCCAAGAGGATTGTGGAAAATTGCAAGAGGATTTTGATAAATTGGAAGACTGGGCTTCAAAATGGCAGATGAAATTTAATGTGGACAAGTGCAAAGTTATGCACCTAGGGAAGAACAACCCAAACTATGGTTCCTTATCATTCCTCCAGTTCAGTCCTCTACCTCTGGGTTGTCAACCTCCTCCTGCAGCTTTGGAGACTGGTATGTCAGAATCATGACATCACTGTACATAGCCTGCTGCACTCTCTCCTTAGATCCAGTGTGACCAGTCTCCATGCAGCAAGGAGGACGTTGTGAGCCTTGTCAGGGGCTCACTAGAGGAACAGATAAGGAGCTTATAATATAGTATAGTGTAGTTGGGAATCTTTTGATTTGTTCAATTTGGGTACAGTAAAACTAGGCGTTTGGTGTTCTTGCTTCCTCCCTGTTAAAAAAATAAATAAAGACCCAGAAAGGGAAAAGAAGTTAGACAATTTTGTAATAAGCAGAGGTGCAGGGCATAAGTCCTGTTGGTTATTCTGCCGGTGGCTGGGAGATCTCTCCCCCCGGACTCTACGAGGAAGAGCCCTTCTCTGGTGGCGATCATTTTCCCGAGCCGCGATGACTGCATAGCCGCGGTTTCAGGAAACCGGCTTGGCAGCAGAGCACAGCAGAGCAGTTTCTTAGCAGCGTGCTGCTGCTTGCTCCGGTGATCAGGAGCGTATCGGACTATCGAGACAGGCCTGGCCGGTAAGCATCCAAACGGTTACAGGCTGTGCTCGAGGGGGAAGGCTTTGTCAGGCTTCAGGGCACTTTGGCGCTCTTTCCTCCTCCCAGACTGCCGGTGGCCATTTTGTGTTACCTCGTGGCTGCCTAACGCGCTGAATCCCTCGAGCTGTGCAAAAATAGCCTGTTTTAAGCAGTTGGGGATTTCTTTCTTTTTTTTTATTATTCCCTCGTTGCTGGCGTTTCAGTTTCATTTTTTGTTTTTCTCTTCGCGTTGTAGTCGCTATGGGGGGGAGGGGTCCCTCCTAGTGTCTTCAGTGGCAACGGGGCTACACAGTCAGGAGCTTTCTGGACATTCAGGACTTTAAGGGGTGTTTAACAAAAAATAAAAAATAAAATAAATAAATTAATAAATATAAACAAAGTTTTAATAGGAATAGGAATAATCTTAAAAAACTCAGGGGGTAACTCACTTATTCAGTGTGTTTACCTACCTCATGGCTGCACGTCCTCAGTGCCTTGTCTGTGGCACCCGTAGGGGCACGGTGGCCGATTCAGGTGTGTGCCATGGCTGTGCAACACTGTCTTCATCGGTGGAGCAGCAGTTGGAAAGTAAAGAGGCTCCGGAGGCGCAAGTGGCGCCGTCTGGGGCGGTAGCTGAGCCACTGCAGCCGTCTGGGCAAGGCTCTGCGGGGGAGGTTGCGACAGGATCAGCTGGGGTCTTGTCAGCAGACCCGTCAATGGCTCTAGGCGATTTTTGCCCTGATTTCATTTTAATGATGCATCAGGCCTTTTGTTTGCGACGTCAAGGTAAGATGCCGGGAGCATTGCCGCCTTTCGTTCCCTCGCATCAGATCGAAGGGTTTGACGGTGTAGGGGACGCGCCATCGGCACCTAAGAGAGCGAGGGCCCAAGCTGCGTCTTCCGCAGAAAGCGACTGGCCAGAAGGTGAGGATCTGGACTGGGAGCGCGAAGAGGGGGCTCAGGATCTCGAAGAAGGGGAGATTCCGAAGCCCGAGGATCAGGCTAAGATCATTTCGTAGAGAGGAACTTACGGCCTTGATCACAGAATCGATGCAGATGTTGAATCTCGCTATGCCTCCGTCCGCGGAGGAGGAGATTGAAGATCCGGTCATCCAAGTGGTTCGACAGAATCAGGTAGCCTTTCCGGTACACAGAGTAGTGGACAGAATGATCCAAGAGGAATGGGATCATCCGGAGTCGGGGGCTCAGAGGGATACAGACTATGAATAGGCTGTATCCTCTGGCCAATAAGGACAAGGAACGGTTCCGAGCACCGTGGGTAGACGCGGTGGTATCGGCGGTTACTAAGAAGACCACCATTCCGGTAGAAGGCAGTGCTGCCTTGAAAGATGCTCAAGACCGTAAAGTGGACGGTTTGCTGAAGCAGACCTTTGAGGCGGATTCGATTTCTCTGCAAGCTTCCATTTGTGGAACTTGGGTGGCTCGAGCGTGCTTGCTTTGGGTCCAGCGGCTGCGCCAATCCCCGCACCTGGATCTAGAGGAGCTCAAGGAACTGGGGCATCTAGAGTCCGGGACGGCTTATCTCATGGACGTTCATTATGATTTGATCAGAGCTCTTGCGAATAGCACGTCTTCGGTGGTGGCCGCTCGCAGATCGGTTTGTTTGCGGAATTGGGCGGCAGATGGTTCTTCCAAGTCCAGACTCAGCAAGCTTCCCTTTAAAGGAAAGTTGCTGTTTGGCGAAGATCTCGATAAGTTGGTTAAGGACCTCGGGGAGTCCAAAGGTGGTAGGCTTCCTGAGGATAAACCAAAACAGGGAAAGTCCGGCCTGGGCTTTTGGGGTCAGTTTCGAGATTTCAGGAGATTTTGTGGGTCACAGTTCGGTGGATTCCAGAGGGGACGGTTTCTGTCACGGGCCCAGGGATTTCGGGGGTTTCGAGGAGCGAATAAAGGATTCTCCTCCAGCCCCGCCTCAGCAGCTCGTAGACCACAATGAGATGAGGCGGGTCCCGGCGGTCGGAACTCCCATAGGCGGGCGGCTGCGAGAGTTTCTTTCTGCTTGGACCCACATCACTTCCGACCAGTGGGTGTTGGAGGTCATTTGTCAGGGATATGCACTGGAATTAGCTCGTCCCGTGCGAGACTCCTTCGTCATGTCACCTTGCAGGGGTCCAAAGAAGACTCTAGCGATCCGCAATACTTTGGAACGACTTCTGCAATTGGGAGCTGTCGTAGAAGTACCGAAAGCAGAGTACAGAGTGGGTCGGTACTCTATTTATTTTGTGGTGCCAAAGAAGGGCGGAGCATTGCGGCCCATTTTAGATCTCAAAGGCGTAAACCGCTGCCTGCGAGTACCGCACTTCAGGATGGAAACCTTGCGGTCAGTCATTGTAGCGGTGCGTCAGGGAGAGTTTTTGACGTCCCTGGATCTTATGGAAGCGTAGTTGCACATCCCCATCCGGGCAGCTCATCAAAGGTGGCTAAGATTCGCCTTTCCTTGGGGACACTATCAATTCCAAGCGTTGCCCTTCGGTCTAGCTATGGCGCCACAAACCTTCACCAAGATTATGGTGGTGGTGGCAGCGGCGTTGCACAAGGAAGGGATTCTGGTTCATCCGTACCTCGACGATTGGTTAATTCGGGCCAAGACGGAGGCAGAGAGCATCCGGGTGACGTGCAGAGTAGTAGAGGTTTTGCAGAGTCTTGGTTGGGTGGTCAATCCGGCCAAAAGCCGTTTGCGACCCTCTCAGGACCTCGAGTATCTGGGAGTCCGATTCGACACAAAGAAGGGCCAGGTGTTTTTGCCACACAGGAGGGCTCTGGTGCTTTGTGGCCTGGTGCGCAAGTTCAGAGCCACTCCAGCGCCGTTGGCATGGGATTATCTTCGAGTGCTGGGGACAATGGCGGCGACGCTGGAGGCCGTGCCTTGGGCCAAAGTTCATATGCGCTCACTGCAGAGGGCTCTGCTACGCCATTGGTCGCATCAGTCCGATCCTTTGAACAAGCGGCTTCCCTGCCCAGTCAAGGTCAGGCAGTCTCTTCGGTGGTGGTTGCTTCTGTCATCGCTGTCGGCCGGAATGCCGCTGGAACAGCCGGAGTGGATTCCGTTGTTGACGGACGCCAGCCTGGTGGGCTGGGGAGCCCACTGCGAACACAGGTTTGCGCAGGGTCCTTGGTCGCCTCTGGAGGCTTCATGGTCGATAAATCGTCTGGAGCTTCAAGCAGTCTTCCGGGCGCTCCAGGCGTTCGAGGAGGCATTGGTCGGTCGGGCAATTCGAGTCCTATCCGACAACTCTGCAACCGTTGCCTACATCAATTGCCAGGGCGGCACAGGGAGTGCCGCCATGGAAGAAGAGGCGGACCAGCTGTTTGCTTGGGTAGAGAGTCGATTGACAGCGATCTCAGCAGTGCACATAGCAGGAAAGGACAATGTGATGGCCGACTACCTCAGCAGAGTGCGAGTAGATGCAGGGGAATGGGAACTGCATCCCGACATTTTCGATCAAATAGTGTTTCGGTGGGGGACGCCAGTGATGGATTTGATGGCAACCTTCCAGTCGGCGAAAGCCAACCGGTTCTTCAGCAGAAGGCGAGAAAGAATGTCGGAGGGAATAGACGCACTATTGCATCAGTGGCCATCCTCGGAACTCCTGTATGTTTTTCCTCCGTGGGCCTTGATTGGCCGAGTGATTCAGCGAATCGAGGCTCATCCAGGACGGGTGCTGTTGGTAGCGCCCGACTGGCCGAGACGTCCATGGTACGCAGACTTGGTGCGTCTTCTGGACGGGGAGCCTTGGCGGCTGCCGGTTCGGGCGGACCTGTTGCTTCAAGGGCCTCTCTTCATGCCTCAAGTGGATCGATTCTCGTTTACGGTATGGCCATTGAGAGGGCACGGCTAAGGAAGAAGGGCTATTCGGCGCCGGTCATGGCTACGTTGCTGAAAGCCAGGAAACAGTCAACTTCGTTGGCGTATGTGCGCATCTGGCGTATCTTTGAAGATTGGTGTTCGAGACGTCAGATCCGGGTGTCTGCACTTTCCATCCCGTCTATCTTGGGTTTTCTTCAAGACTGCTTTGAGAAAGCTCTTGCAGCCAGTTCTTTGCACGTTCAAGTAGCAGCTCTTTCCTGTTATCGTGGAAAGATTCAGGGAGTTGCCCTAGGAGCCCATGCGGATGTGTTGAGGTTCCTCAAGGCAGTTTCTAGATTACGACCATCGCGTAGGGTGATGATTCCGCCTTGGGATCTCAATTTGGTGTTAACTGCATTAACCAGACCACCCTTTGAACCTTTACTCCAGGCTTCGGTGAAGGACTTGACGTTAAAGACAGTTTTCCTGGTAGCGATTTGTTCAGCTAGGTGCATTTCGGAGCTATAAGCCTTGTCTTGTAGGGAACCGTTTTTGTTTTTCTCGAGGGAGAAGGTAGTCCTGCGTCCGGTTCCGTCCTTTTTGCCTAAGGTGGTGTCGCCTTTTCACTTGAACCTGTCGGTGTCTTTGCCAGTGCTCGGTTCGTTGGATGGAGGCGACCAGGACCGCAGTTTGTGCCGTTTGGATGTAAAACGGGTGCTGCGGCGGTATTTGAATGTTACGGAGCCTTTTCGTAAGTCAGACCGGCTTTTCGTGTTGTTTGGAGGTGTGTGCAAAGGAGAGGCGGCGGCTAAGGCTTCCATTGCCAGGTGGATTTGAGAGGCGATTGCTTCCGCCTATCTGCTCCAGGGGCGGTCGGTGCCCGCAGGTCTGAGAGCTCATTCCACCAGAGCACAGGCGTCTTCCTGGGTGGAACACAGTTTGGTTCCGCCTGGGGAAATTTGTAGGGCAGCGACTTGGTCATCGCTACATACTTTTAGTCGGCATTAAAGTCTTGACATGGCAGCAACTAATGATGCTTGTTTCGGGTCGGCTGTGTTACGTGCCGGCTGGAAGGGGCCCTCCCAATAATTACTGCTCTGGTACATCCCAGAGGTAGAGGACTGAACTGGAGGAACGATAAGGAAATGATAATTACACTTACCTGGTAATTGTAGTTCCTTGAGTGACGACAGTTCAGTCCTCCATCCCACCCCGAATATTTCAGAAGGAATTTCTAGTTGTTAACAAGGAAAGGTAGTCTACAGGTAAGTCTGTTTACAATTGTTCATCTTTACTCTCATTTCTTTGTTTGATTTTACACGCTGTATGGCAGTGAAGGGTGTAAGAAAGCCTTGCCTGAAAAGTTCAATAGGGTTGCTGGTAGTTTAGTTTAGGTTAAGTTGACGATTCCTGCTACTTATTTGTTGCTCCTTTGAGTCTGCTTTGTTAATAGTTCACACTGGATCTAAGGAGAGAGTGCAGCAGGCTATGTACAATGATGTCATGATTCTGACGTACCAGTCTCCAAAGTTGCAGGAGGAGGTTGACAACCCAGAGGTAGAGGACTGAACTGTCGTCACTCAAGGAACTACAATTACCAGGTAAGTGTCATTATCATTTACACGATGCAAGGTTCCACATTAGGAACCACCACCCAGGAAAAAGATTTAGGCGTCATTGTGGATAACATGTTAAAACCCTCGGCCCAGTGTGCAGAGGCGGCAAAGAGAGCAAATAGAATGCTAGGTATCATAAGGAAAGGAATGGAAAATAAAACAAAAGATATTATAATGCCTCTATATCGTTCCATGGTGAGACCGCACTTTGAATATTGTGTGCAATTCTGGTCGCCGTATCTTAAAAAGGATATAGTGTTGTTAGAAAAGGTTCAGAGAAGAGCCACCAAAATGGTAAAGGGGATGGAAAGATACCCCTATGAAGAAAGGCTAAAAAGGTTAGGGCTCTTTAACCTGGAAAAGAAATGGCTGAGGGGAGATATGATAGAAGTCTATAAATTAATGAACGGAGTGGAATGGGTAAACGTAGATCGATTGTTTATGTTATCAGAATATAGTAAGACTAGGGGACATGCAATGAAGCTACAGGGTAAACTATTTAAGACTAATAAAAGAAAATATTTTTTCACTCAACATGTAATCAAACTCTGGAATTTGTTACTGGACGATGTAGTAAAGGCTGTTAGTGTAGCTGGGTTTAAAAAGGGTTTGGACAAGTTCCTGGAGGAAAGGTCCATAAACCATTATTAAGAAGGGACCCAGGATATCAATTCTTGACCTAGTACAAGCATTGTGGAACCTGTGTCTTTTGGGGAAACTGCTAGGTATGTATGACCTAGATTGGCCACTGTTGGAAACAGGATACTGGGCTTGATGGACCTTGGTCTGACCCAGTATGGCATATCTTATGTTCTTATGACTGGGATTTAGGTGGAGAGCTTCATCTTTCTTTCTCTGAGTCAGCAACAGCAGCTAATGCTGCCTGTAGCATTCACTTTCAGTGCACAGGGCCATTCACTAGAAATGAATGCTACAGGCAGCACTGGCTGCTGCATACTGATTCAGAGAAAGAAAGATAAAGCTTGGGATAGTGCTATGAGATCCACCTGCCACTGACTTAGAAAAAGAAATAAAACGCCAGGGATGATGTTGCATGATATTTTTTCCCAGAGGGAGGACAGAGAGAAGGAGAAAAAAGGAGATGGGGTATGCTGGATGTGGGTGTGTATATGCATGTGTATGTGTAAATATATATCTATATTTAGAGAGGTGGATTTTCAGTTATGAGAGAGACGGGATATATTGGCCTGGAATGGAGAAGAACACAGGGAGGGAGAGAAGATGCTGGCTGGGAAGGGAGATAGGAAATATGCTGGACTGCTGCAGGGGGAGAGAATAGAGAAGGGGAATGGGATAGATGGTCTATGGTGGGGGAAAGACTGGGGAGGTGGAAGAGAAAGCATGAAATGCTGGACTTTGGGGGTTAAGCAGAAGGGGGAGGGATTCAGATGCTGAATTGGCATGGTGAGAGAGAGAAGGGGGAATTGCAGGCATGATGGAACTATGGGAAGCTGGTAAGTAGATGAGTGAGAGGATGATGATTACAGAGGGTTGAAATGTAGTGGGGAGAGGGTAAAAGCAAGAAGGGAATAAGAGAAGAGGCTAGCGAAGGAGTGAGATGAGAAATGGGGAATCTGGGCTGGAGGTTAGAAGAGTAGATGGAAAGTTGCTAGGTGAACAGTCAAAAGGGGATTGAGGACAGAGGGTTGAAATTGAGTAAATGAATGAGTAAAGAAAGAAATGGAGAAAAGAACAAAAAGCGAAAGATCAGTATGTCAGAGGTGGATGTAGACAGAAAATGAAAAAAATAGGAGAAGAGAGAAGAAAAGACAAATGAACAGTAGACAAAGAAGAATTAGCAAAAGACACAGATAACACAGAAGAGAGAGACTGAGGCAATTGTGAAAAATAAAATGCCCAAACAACAAAAGGTAGGAAAAAAAGTATTTTATTTTTAATTTATTAACAGGAATATGTCAGCTCTGGGAAATGTGTGCTGATGTCTTTGCACTTTGTTCAGTATAAGAGGAAATTAATTTCATTGTTTAATTTTTCCAGTGTTGTGGTGCATTCCAAGTTTGGCTTTTGGGGTTCCCAGTTCAATTAATGTCTTTATATTTCTAAATCATGATTCCTTATTCTGTATTTGGTGATGGTCTGTCTGTTTTGCGTGTATGACAGAACTTTGCTATTCCGTTCATCTAGTTTCTCTGTAGTAGACACAATAAGAGATGTACTGATTTAATATTTAATAAATATTTGATAAATATTAAACCCTTTTGATAAATAGGGTTAGGTGCTGTGTGATTCCTGGTAGTGCTGTTATGATATGGCAGGTTTGCTAGGGATTCTAAATGAGCAGAGTTTTGTAGTAATGCGCCTGGCAATTGGCACTGGAGGATAAAAATGCAGAAATATAATAGCCTTTATTTCTCCAGGAACAAGCAGGAAGTCAGTCCTCACATATGGGTGACATCAGTGCCGACGGAGCCTGCGTGGAAGCATCTCCCCAGCTTTCAAAGAAAGCCTTTGGGAGATGCACCATGCATGCGTGGTCCACTTCCCGCCCAAGGGTGCCATCTTGCCTCAGTCTCCTTTTTTCCACGGAGCCCTTCAGACATTGTCCAATTTTCCCTTGAAAGTCTGATTTTATTCTCAAGTTTTATTTGGTTTGCATACCGGTTCCTTCCCGCCCTCGAGCCAACTTGCCTCGGCGTTGCTCCTTGGGTCCATTTGTTTATTTTTTCTTAGTTTTTCATTGAGGTCTCCTTCAACCGGTGTTCGCGTCCTTTTTCAGCCAAAGGCCTCTGACCCCACCAGAAGGTGGGGATCCCCTTTTTCTAATGGCCTCCAGTGGCTTCAAAAAGTGTGACCGGTGTGACAAAATGATGTCACTCACTGACTCACACGACTGCTGTCTTTGATGCCTTGGTCCGGAGCACAATGACTCCAACTGTGAGCTCTGCAGAACCATGACCCCAAAGGCCTTAAAGAGCCACCATCAGGAAAAGTTCTTTCAGAAGTTCAACTCTGCCCTGGAGTCCCTTCAATACCTCAGTGCCCTGCGAAGCCAGAGCCTCTTTGGAATCCCATGGCTGTGGTTCCTCCAAGCGGAAGTCCCCTGAGGTGGAGCATAAGAAGAAAAAATCCTCGAAGATCGCCTCGGAGGGCGGATCCGGGAATAAGGTGCAATCCCACACCAGGTCCCACAGTCCCAGTCGTGAGGAGTAGAGGCAGGAGGTGCCACCAAGATGTCCCGCAAGACTGGCCTGAGACCTCCGAGGCCATCCTCATGGAGGACTCTACCTCGACAGTACCGACACCAGGCCCGAAGTCCTCGGTGCCTGCATCGAAGGCTGTGGAGTCAACTGGCATGGAGATCAGAATGGTAGCTAGAGAATAGTATATCTGCCCTAGTGGCCATGCAGTGGGCATTTATATCCAGCTCATCCGATTCATCTGCCCCGACAACGGAACCCTTAACATTGAGGGCTTCCCCAGATGTCAAACCAGTCCTTGAGCGCCATCGACCTCGAGAGGGCCACGGCCCCAGTTGAAGTCCCGGTCCTGTTCCTTGGGACACCTGTCCTCCCCGTCAAGTGCCTGCAGCTTGGACCGACAATCCTCCAGAGGTCATGCACCGCAAACAGCAGTCCTCGACCAAGGTGATCGTGCAGCATCAGACTGATACTCAGACTTCGAGTCTGCATGGGAGACTGAGGATGAAGAGTCCCCGGACAGGAGGCACCACTGTGACGTGCCCTCGGATCCATCTTCCCAGGCGACACGACTCCGTTCCCCTCCCAAGGACGTGGCATTCCTCGATTTCATAAGGGATATGGCCAAGGCTCTCACTATCGTGACAGAGGCCGAGAAGGACTCGTGAACCAAGGAACTGGAGATCCTCCAATACAAGGTCCACCAAAGGAGCACCTCACCACGTCGTACGACAAACACCCAGTCAATAACACGTGGTGGTAAAAGCAAGGATACTTTAATTCTGGTTTTTTAAAATACAGAATTAAAGTATCCTTGCTTTTACCACCACGTGTTATTGACTGGGTGTTGATCCTCCAATACAAGGCACCCCTGAAGGAAACCCTTATAGTCCCACTGCCCCGATCCTTGACTGCCTACGTGTCTGCCCCGATCCTTGACTGCCTACGCATCTTCCTACGCATCTGAGGAACACCAGTATTGGTACCAATTGTTAGCAGGTGCCTCGATGCCATGTACCAGGCACGCCAAAGCCCTGGGTTCCAAAAGACCCAGCTTCCCCATAACTCCTTAGTCATGGAGTCAGCCATGCCCAGGCTTAAGAGCCATAAACTCCATTTGTTGGTGCCACCCGGCAGGGAGACCCGAACCCTCAATGCCCTCAGCCGGAAAGCCTTTCAGGGCTCGATGCTAACATGCCGAATCCAGTCCTACCATCTCTACATCGACATGTACCTGAAGGAACTGTCGAAGGAGCTTACGGGATTCTTGGCACACCTCAATGGCGAACCCCTGCAGAGGTTTAAGATTCTAACCTCGGCAGTAAAAAAAAATGCTTGAAGTTCCTGTCCCAAGCAGCCTACGATGGCTTCGAGTCATAGGCCAGGGTGGCTGCCGCTGGTATCAGGGCACAATGCCAGGCATGGCTGCAGTCATCCAACCTGGAACAATGGGTACAGGACAAACTAATCAATCTCCCCTGCATAGGTGAAAATCTATTCATGAAGCCCATAGTGGATAAAGCAGCGGAGATAGAGACTGAGAATGTCATGAGAACCAGGCTCTCAAAGAAGATCTTGGTGCAACCCCAAAAGAAAACCCTGGGGAAAAAGCCCTTCTTCCCGAGGATGAAAGGGTCTTTGCTAATACTCCACCCTTCCAGGCCTTCTAGGCCCTTCAGCAGGGCCAACAACAGAAGGGCCAGGGACATGGTCCCAGAAAACAAAAAGCCCTGAAGCCCTAAGCACTGGCTCAGGCCCAGGCCGGGGGAGCTTTTGACTACTTGGGCGCTACAAGTGGTTAAGGAGGGCTACTTGCTCCACCTATATTGGATACCACCCTCATAGTTTCCAGGAGAACCCACCAAGCCTTTTCTCCACCAAACCCTGCTCCTCACCGAGCTAGCAGGACTACTCCAGGACAAAGCAGTGGAGCCAGTGCCAGAACCTCTCTGGGGCACCGGCTTCTACTCCAGGTATTTTCTCATCCCCAAGAGGACTGGAGGCCTCAGGCCTATCCTGGACCTGTGAGAGTTGAACAGATTCCTGGTCAGGGAGAAGTTCAAGATGCTCTCCCTTGGAACACTGCTGCCATTCCTTCAGCAGGGAGATTGGCTTTGCTTCTTAGACCTAAAGGATGCCTACACTCACATCCTAATTCACCCCAGCCACAGAAAATACCTTTGGTTCATGGCAGGGGACAGCACTACCAATACAGGGTGCTGCTCTTCAGTCTGACCTCATCTCCAAGGGTCTTCAGAGTGTCTCTTGGTAGTCGCAGCCCACCTCAGGCTTCAAGGGGCCTTAGTCTTCCCTTATTTGGATGACTGGCTCATAAAGGGGGACATACTGTAGCTACAGAGGCACAATGCACCATTGGGCGCACCATAAATGTCCTGCAGCACCTGGGGTTTCTCATAAACTACCCCAAGTCCCATCTCACTCCGGCTCTGCGCCTAAAGTTCATAGGGGCGCAGCTGTACATCCTTCAGGCAAAAGCTTTCCTCCCTCAGGAGAGGACAAAATGCTGCAGAGGTGCAACGGTGCAGGACACTACCCACCTGGCTTCTCCTCCACCTGCTGGGACACAGGCCTCCACAGTCCACATGACCCCAAATGCCCACCTGTACATGAGAGCAGCCCAGTGGTGCCTCTGCTCTCAGTGGGCCCAAGTCACAGTCAGGCTCA
Organism: Ichthyophis bannanicus; assembly: GCA_033557465.1. Taxonomy (NCBI): domain Eukaryota; kingdom Metazoa; phylum Chordata; class Amphibia; order Gymnophiona; family Ichthyophiidae; genus Ichthyophis; species Ichthyophis bannanicus. Next base: position 122,464,858 of record CM066039.1, on the reverse strand, counting down.
AGGATAGAGTGCAGGAGACCCAGCAGTTGGCAGGCTCCCTCGGATGGTGGCAGAACCCAGGTCATCTTCAGACCGGGATGCCCTTCCAGAAAGTCCTCGCCATGGCTGCCTCTCTAATGGGCTGGGGAGCGCATTGAGAGATCCTCCAGACACAAGGCTGCTCGTCCCAGAGGGAATTCGAGATGCAGATAAACCTGCTGGAACTCAGGGCGATATTCTTAGCCCTCAGAGCCTTCCACCACTACCTACAGCACCACACAGTGCTGATCCAGACCGACAATCAGGTTGTGATGTTCTACATGAACAGACAGGGGGGACAGGGTCGTACCCCCTCTGCCAGGAGGCGGTAGCCTTCTGCTGCTATGCCACATGCAGAGGGATGCTCCTAAGGGCGGTCTGCCTCCCGGGCCAGGACAGTGTGTTGGCGGACAAACTGAGCAGACTATTCCAGCCGCACGAGTGGTGCCTGGATCCAGCAGTAGCCTCACAGATGCTCCGGCTCTGGGGCGTCCCGGTGATGGACCTGTTCACCAGCCCAGACAACGTACTGTTACCCCATTTCTGCTCCAGCCAACCGCACCCATCTCATGTAGCAGTAGATGCATTCCTCATCCCATGGACAGAAGGCCTCCTGTATGCCTTCCCTCCAACGCCGCTGATATCCAATACCCTGTTCAAGGCTCAGCGCGACAGAGCATTACTAGTGCTGATAGCCCCTTGATGGCCCAGACAGCCCTGGTTCCCACTGTTCCTCTCCGTATCAATAGTACTGCTGATTCCCTTGGGCCAATCCCCACGACTACTCTTTCAGGAGCAGGGCTCTCCTAGACCCCAACCTGGGGTCCCTCTCGCTCACGGCTTAACTGCTGAAAGGGTAGCGTTAGCCCCCTTCAACCTCCTATGAGACGTGGAAGAAATTCTCTTGGTCTCTTGTAAGGCCTCCATGAGAAGGGCGTATGCCTTCAAGTGGTGGTGTTTCTCATTGTGGTGCACAGAAAAGAGAACGAACCCGTTCTCCTGCTCAGTGCATGTGGTACTCCAATACTTGCTCTACCTATCACAGGCAGGACTAAAGTACAACTCAGTCAGAGTATACCAAAGTGTCATCACAGTGCATCACCACTCTGTCGAGGGGAAGCCCCTCTTGGCTCAGCCCCTTGTGTCTCAGTTTCTAAGGGGCCTCATGTTATCCAAACCCCCCATCTGCCCTCCGGTGGTGGAATGAGACCTTAATGTGGTGCTCTTGCAGCTCACTAAGCCTCCGTTTGAGCCTCTGGTCACCTGCCACCTGCAGTACCTTTCCTGGAAGGTTGCCTTCCTGGTAGCGCTAACATCAGCACACAGAGTCAGTGAGCTCCAGGCTCTGATGGCAGAGCCTCCTTACACAGGGTTCTACAAGAACAGGGTGGTGCTCTGCACACACCCCAAGTTTCTGCCAAAGGTGATGTCTCCATTCCACCTCAATAAGGAGGCGATTATCCCCACCTTCTTTCCCAGGCCTTACACTGGTAGGGCAAAGACCATTCTCCATACTCTGGATTGCAAGAGAGCCCTATCCTGACTTCAACAGACTCAGGACCACCGTTTTTTGTATCCTATGACCCCAGCCCTCTGTGGCTCTCAGTGACTAAATGAACACTTAGGTGGCGGACTGCATTGCCCTTGCCTACGAGCAAGGGGGGATCTCACTGGACCAGAGAGTCACGGTGCACTGCATCAGGGCCATGGCTACTTCTGTGGCCAATCTGCATTCCGTCCCCATGATGGAAATTTGCTGGGCCGCCACCTGGTCTTTAGTTCATACCTTCTCAGTTCATTACTGCCTGGAGAGGGAGTCCCCATGGGACAGCATCTTTGGCCAGGCCGTACTCCATAATCTTTTTGAGGTGTAGGCTTCCAGGTTTCCTGCTGGCCACTTGGGTCTTACAAGAGTCTCTCAGTAGGGACTCAACTGCTGCTGATCACAGTTCACTCTTTGCAGGTTGCCATGGCATTTTTATTTTACAGGTTCTTGGTAGCAAGTCCCGTATGTGAGAACTGATTTCCTGGTTGTTCCCGGAGAAAACGTAGTTACTCACTTATAACAGGTGTTCTCTGGGGACAGCAGGAATCAGTCCTCACAACCTTCCCTTTTCCCCTGGGAGTTGCCTCCCTACCTTGTGTTAGTTTTTTACTGCTGTCCTAGCTATGATTGACAAGATAGCATCCTTGGGCGGGAAGGGGACCGCGCATGCTTGGTAGCATATCCCAAAGGCTTTCTTTGAAAACTGCGGAGATGCTTCTTCATGGGCTCCATCGGCGCCGACGTCACCCGTATGTGAGGACTGATTCCTGCTATCCCCAGAGAACACCTGTTACAGGTGAGTAACTATGCTTTATCCTCAGTGTACATGCAAATGGTTTTCAGACACTTATTAAGAGGCATGTTTACTAAAGGTTAATGCGCTTTCACAAATTTGAATGTGTGCTAAGTTTAGCAATACCCATTTATGTTTATGAATATAATGGCACTTGTAGAGTACTCCTTTGAAAGCCGCTTAAAATTTTAGATAGGCAGCATATACATTTTAAAATAAAATAAAATAAATGTATACAAATGAGGCCCAGTGAATATGAAATATTTATGCAAATGAGGCCCCGCAATTAGTCTCCGCACATGGCCCTCCAACATCCTTGGGCCGCCCCTGACAGCACCTAGTTCCAGTGCTGGAAGATGTTACAGCCTTCGCATTAATTTTCTGGAAGACTTTGGCATACACTACAAATCATGAGAACAGTCCAAGGTGCTGGCAGTTATCTCTGAAAGGTCGAACACAAAGCTGAACCATGTCACTGAAAGAAGAACTTCGTATGCAAATTCAGCCACTAGACTGGGATATGGTTGTTACTGATCTTTATTCTGTGCCACCCACCCCTCTAAGAGCTGCATATGGCTGCGTGAAGTTTCGGTTTCCTTAAGAGTAGAACGAGAAGCTGTCACTTCATTGTGCTTCAGCTCAGTTTCGGTTTCGTATAACAGAAAGCGAGAAAATCCAATAGTAACTGGAAAAAGTAAAAGAGAGAGAGAGAGAGTGGTGGGAAAGATAAAGAGTTCAGTTTCAAGAAGGAACTTACAGAAGACCGGAAGCTGCAGAAACGGAGACAGAGGGAGACAGATTCCATTCTAGGTACGATTCTCAGTTTTCAAAGAGTTGTTTGGCAGAAGAGGGCAAGGATTAAAAAATTAGTTATACTAAAGGTCTTTCCAGCTAGCCTCCTGTTCCAGTGATCTGGGCAAATTCTTGGGGGAGGAGGGTGGAAAAGAGTAGCTGCAATCATTGCAAAACAATCTCTAGTCCCATGGCTGCTCCTTGTGGCCTTGGGCAAGCCACTTAACCCTCCATTGCCTCAGGTACACTTAGATTGTGAACCCTTCGGGGACAAGGGAATAAAAAGTACCTGTTAGTATATACATGTAAACTGCTCTGATGCGTAAGTAAAGGGCAGTATATCAAATGCCTAAACCATAATACAGTAGGTTCTGAACACCACACAAACTGTTTAAGGAGGACGGGCAATTTTCAAATAGCCCATTTACCCGGCTAGCAGCTAGAATTATCTTTATCTTTATTTCAGTACTTGATATACTGCCCAAGTGAAGTGTCAGGGCGGTATACAATTAATATGGGCTGCAGGTCAAAATAAAGAGAGAAAAGAACCCCATTTTTTAGAAAGGAAAGCGACAGGCGGAGGAACAGATAGAAGAAGGAGAGACAGATATACCAGTCATACGTGGGGGAGGGGAATCTTTGCCAGGGGACGGAGGGAACCTAGGAGTCAGAGGGAGGAGTTGGGTTTTGAGCATATTCTTGAATGGAGGAAAGGAAATTTCAGTACGGAGGGCATGTGGGAGCGAGTTCCAGAGGGCCTAGGAAAAAGAACGCAGAGTGGCGGATGAGTTTGAGAGGTGAGGAAAAGACGATGCCCGTGAGCGGACCAGAGAGGGTGGGGGGGGGACGCTGAAGATGAATAAGATCTGCTAGGTACAGAGGGGCACTGGTGTTTAGTACTTTGTGGGCGATCGTGAATATCTTATAAGTATCTTTACCTGGATTTGATTGGGAGCCAATGGAGGTGCATAAGCAGAGCAGTGACGTGCGCTAACACGGTTCGTTCATGTGATTAGTAACTATGTTCCAGTGTATAAAAAGGAAGCTGTGGTAAAATAACACATTAATGGAGTTAGACCATGCTAACATGATAGCAAATGTTAGTACGTGTAGCTGTAAATGGCTTTTGAAACTTGAGTTTATTATGTGTTTGCATACAGAACAAAGTACAATATTTAAAAGTATGATGTGCAATCATATGTTTTACAGGATGGTTTTTGGGTGGGGAGCTGTTGGGTGATCCTGATTATTGAGTTTAATTATCAAAATTTTTCAGGGGGAATGCTAAGGACCTAAAAGATAATTGAGGGAGAGGGCAAAAGTCTGAAGATTAATATAGGACGCCTAATACCCTCATACTGTTCCTACCCCAGCAAGCAGCAGGAAGCTTACGGGTCATTCTTCCTTAAGTAGTTGAGTGTAGGGGATACAGCAGCATCTGGACCATGGCTGGGATTAAAACTCCAGAACTGTGGAACTCATGAGTTTAGCTTTCCTGCAGACACTCATTTAGATTTAGTGATTGGTTTGTTTCTACTGTAATATAACAAAACGATCAATTCGTGTCTCAGAAATGACACACATTTTTACAGCTTTGGTTTGTTGTCATTCCAAGGGTAGCTTCAAATGTGATGCTTCTCTGTTATTCATGTTTCTACACTTTCTGCCTCACCTTTGAGCCATCCCAAAAATATAGAGGCCAGAGGCTAAAACGTCCCTTCACCCTGTTGGCCTGCAGCACCCTGCCCACCCAGTCTCTCTCTTCTTCCCTTCCCAACCCTGTCAGCACCCAGCCCCTCTATTATCCCTCTTTTCCCCACCATTTCCTTTCTCCCCCAATCAATCACACTTCCCCCCCCCCCCCCTCGGCTAGCCCTCTCAACCTAGGAAGCCACTTAGCTATCCTCCCAGTTAATCCTCACTACCTAAGAAGATAATTATTCCTGCAAGCCTCCTCCTCTTCATGGAACCAACTACAGCCCCCCAGCTAACCCTAACCCCCAGCCAGCCAGTCAGCCATCACCCAGCCTCTAACCCACACCGCACTACCATATGTAGATAGTTACAATTCCACTCAGGCAGGCAGACACTCTCTGAGCACCCCCACACTTCACCCACATAACAACATAAGAAATACCATACTGGGTCAGACCAAGGTCCATCAAGCCCAGTATTCTGTTTCCAACAGTAGCCAATCTAGGTCATACATATCTAGCAGTTTCCTCAAAAGACACAGGTTCCACAATGCTTGTATTGGGTCAAGCATTGATATCCTGGGTCCCTTTTTAATAATGGTTTATAGATCTTTCCTCCAGGAACTTGTCCAAACCTTTTATAAACCCAGCTACACTAACAGCCTTTACTACATCCTCCAGTAACAAATTCCAGAGTTTGATTACACGTTGAGTGAAAAAATATTTTCTCTTATTTGTCTTAAATAGTTTACCCTGTAGCTTCTTTGCATGTCCCCTAGTCTTTCTATATTCTGATAATGTAAACAATCGATCTATGTTTACCCGTTCCACTCGGTTCATTAATTTATAAGCTTCTATCATATCTCCCCTCAGCCGTCTCTTTTCCAGGATAAAGAGCCCTAACCTTTTTAGCCTTTCTTCATAGGGGTATCCTTCCATCCCCTTTACCATTTTGGTGACTCTTTTCTGAACCTTTTCTAATAATGCTATATCCTTTTTAAGATACGTCAACCAGGATTGCACACAATATTCAAGGTGTGGTCGCACCATGGAACAATGCAGAGGCATTATAATATCCTTTGTTTTATTTCCCATTCCTTTCCTTATGATACCTAGCATTCTATTTGCTCTTTTGGCTGCCACTGCACACTGGGTGGAGGGTTTTAACATGTTATCCACAATGACGCCTAAATCTTTTTCCAGGGTGGTGGTTCCTAATGTGGAACCTTGCATCATGTAACCATAGTTTAGGTTGTTCTTCCCTAGGTGCACCTTCAAACAACAAATCAACAAAACCGCTGGGATGATATTCCACAAAGCCAAAACTATCCAACGACTCCGGCCCCTCCTAGAACCTCACGACTTTAGGACAGTGATGCAAGCTGTGACACTCCCTCATCTGGATTTCTGCAACATAATCTATCATGGACTTCCTGCCTCGCACACCAACTCCCTCCGTACTGCCTTAAATACTACAGCAAGGATTATTCAAAATGCAAAAAAACGGGAGCACATCACCCCAATCCTAAGAGACCTTCACCTCCTTCCACTGCAAGCAAGAATCAAGTACAAAGCCATCTTACTCATCCACAAAACTATCCACCAAGCACGGAACACCTCACTATACTCCTTACTGCCTCGACCATCCCACAACAGATCAACCAGACATTCCTCCAATAACTCTATCGTTGTCCCCCACAAAAGAACCAAATCCACACAACGGACCTGCAACAGAGCATTCGAACTTTATGCTCCATCCCTCTGGAACTCTCTACCAAACCACATCAAGAACAACAACGACATCACATCATTTAAGAAACAGCTGAAGACAATCCTATTCCGTGAACATCTCTCAACGGAAACACCACCATGACCTAATATTTAGATTTAGCAGAAGTAAATCATGTCCATGTCTACCCATAATCATTAATTGTTGACCCTGGTGATGGCCCCACCCTAAAAAAAAAATTACCCCTCCCTATGTTACATGTTACACCGCTTTGACCCGGTGAAAAGCAGGATATAAATGCAGTTAAATAAATTAAATAAATAAATAGGTGCATAACTTTGCACTTGTCCACATTAAATTTCATCTGCCATTTGGATGCCCAGTCTTCCAATTTATCAAGATCCTCTTGCAATTTTCCACAATCCTCATGGGTTTTAACAACTTTAAATAGTTTTGTGTCATCTGCAAATTTGATAACCTCACTCGTTATTCCCTTTTCCAGGTCATTTATGAATATGTCAAAAAGCAGCGGACCCAGCACAGATCCCTGGGGTACACCATTATTCACCTTTCTCAATTGGGAAAGTTGGCCATTTAGCCCTACCCTCTGCTTTCTATCTTTTAACTAGTTCCTGATCCACAATAATACACTGCCTCCTATCCCATGACTCTTTAGTTTTGCCAAACGTCTCTGATGAGGGACCTTGTCAAAGGCTTTCTGAAAGTCCAGATACACTATATCAACCGACTCACCTTTGTCTACCTGTTTATTCACACCTTCAAAAAAACATAACAGATTAGTAAGACAAGATTTTCCTTGTCTAAAGCCATGTTGGCTGTCTCCCATTAAGCCATGACTATCTACATGTTCAGCAATTTTGTTCTTTCTGATGGTTTCTACCCCCAAACAAACACACCATGGTACCCACCAACTGCACTGCCATATCTCGGTCCACAACACACACACAAAGAGACACTCGCAACCTCCCAAACAAAGAGACAAAACAGACACAAATCAAACCCCAACACCGGCCCTAAGGAAGCACACGTCGCAACAACCTCTTCCACAAAGAAAACATCAATTGAGCTCATAAATGCCAGATCCATCTGCAACAAGATACACACTCTGGTAGACCACATTGAAGAGCGACAGCCAGACATAATATGCATCACAGAGACATGGCTCAACCCTACCGACAGTGTACTACTCAACCAACTAGTACCGAACAACTACTCAGCATACAACTGCCCACGCATCCACAAGCGTGGAGGAGGAGTCCTAATAATAGCAAAAACAGAACTCAAGTTCAAGACACTGAATCTCACAGATACAAAGCAGTGTAACACAATTAGCATCAAGAACAAGAATATTGCAATCTGCCTAACCTACAGAGCACCCCGTGCTCCACCCGACGAACTAGCCTTCATACTCGAAGAAGCCTGTGCCATAACGTCAAACAACAAACCAGCACTACTAATCGGAGACTTCAACCTCAAGTCCGCCAATACAAAAGATGCAGAGGCCTTCCTTCAGGCAATGTCATCACTTCAATTCACACAGATAGTCAATGCACCAACACACAGACTAGGATCATCCCCAGACCTCATCTTCGCATCAAACTACCTAACTTCAAGAGACCTAATCTCTACACCCACCATCACCCCAGTACCATGGTCTGACCATTACTTAATCGAGACAAATCTGCAATCACAAGAAGACTGGACAAGCGAAAGAGCGAACTTCCCACACACACAAAGACGATTCAAGTCCTTTGACAAGGACGAATTCATCCAGGACACAATACAACACTTGAACATTGACTCAGAGGACCTGGAGGAACAAGTTTCCAACTGGAACAATGTCCTAGCTAACGCCGCCAAACCATCCGTTGACAGGACCAAGAAACAACACCACAACAAGAGACAAAACAAACCATGGTACTCAGCAAAAATACGACAGGAAAAGAGGGAGCTCAGGAAAATTGAACGGAGATGGAGAAAAAACAAAACTACTTCCGACCAACATCTTTACCTAACAAAGCAAAAACAATACAATGAACACATCAACCAATCAAAGAGAGAATTCCACACAAACCTGATAAATTCTTCCATCAACAAACCCAGAGAACTTTTCGAAATAGTAAAAACCCTGACAAAAGAGCAAGCAGCAGAAAGAGAAATACAAGTGGATCCACAGATATTCGCCGACCACATCAAAGACAAATTTCACTCCACAGAGCGCACAACACCCAGTAGAACCAACAGAACGAACGTCCACCCCAAAACCTGGGGCACATTCCACTCACCCTCAAAAGAGCAGATATCAGACATCATCTCCACAATCAACACAAGCACTGCTCCTACAGACCCTTGCCCAGTGTCATGGGTCAAAGCCACCAAAGCAAGCCTCATACCAAACATTCATAAAATGGTACACAACTCACTCACTCAAGGACTCATGCCACAGCAATTAAAGCTTGCCTCAGTAAGACCAATCACAAAGAAAACTTCTCTCGACAAAAAGGACCCAGCAGCATACCGACCAATCTCCAGCATACCCTTCCTCGCAAAAATAATCGAAAAGACGGTTCAACTACAACTTCAGGAACACATTGACGAACACGGAACTCTCGACGACAACCAACACGGATTTCGTCCCAACCATGGAGTCGAAACTCTCCTGATCTACCTCTTCGACAGCATCATAAGAATAATTGACGACATCAGGAATGGAATTATAATGATCTTCATCGACATCTCCTCAGCGTTCGACACAGTTGATCACAATATACTCCTGGAGAGACTGAAGAACACTGGTATACACGGTACCACTCTAAAATGGTTCCACTCGTACCTAACAGAAAGACAGCTACAGGTCAAGGTGGGACAGGACACCTCCCGGCCCATAAACGTCCAACAAGGAGTACCACAAGGATCCGCACTCTCAGCACTCCTTTTTAACATCTACATCCAACCAATATGCAACATTATGAAAGAGAACAACATCCAATACACAATATACGCAGACGATATAATGGTATACTCCCCGATATCAATCGAAAACCTGGACTTCTCTAAGATAGCAGACTGCCTTACCCAAATGGCGAAGTGGTGCCAAAACAACAATCTAGCTATAAACTACAACAAGACTGAAGCTTTAATCATCACTCGAAACCAAAGCTTCACACACCCACCAAACATAAAGATACAAAGCACCACGATACCGATAAGATCGGAGGTGAGATACCTTGGGGTTACTCTGGACAGTAAACTCAACCTCAAACCACACATAGACAAAACAATCCAAAAAGCATATTACAGGATGCGAATCATCAGGAGACTGAAACCACTCCTCGCTCCAGAACACTTCCGTACAGTCTGTCAAGCACTGATAACCCCAATACTGGACTTCTGCAATCCGATATACCTCGGACTACCAAAACAAGCTCTCAAACCACTACAGCTGGCACAAAACACTGCAGCTCGAATCATATCCGGAGCCGCAAGGCAGGAGCACATCACACCTACACTAAAGGACTTACACTGGCTCCCAATCATTGCTCGCATCAGATACAAGACTATCATAAACCTATTTAAGATAAAAGAACACACATCAGCCAACAGCCTCCACCTGCTCATACAACCGGAAACCAGCGCACGTCCCAGAAGAAGTCAAACACGCAACCGAGTCAGCACCCCAAATGAGTACAAGCACACACGCAAGGACACAACAGACAGAGCTCTCTCCATGGCTGCTCCAACAATATGGAACAATCTACCGGACGATCTAAGGGCAACTCCAGACCTCAAAGACTTCAGAAAACAACTGAAAACCATGCTGTTCATAGAGCACTATGGTCACATCACATAACCTAAGAGAATGGATAACAGCACTCCAATCCTCCCAAACAACTGAATATATATAAAATATGATTCTAGCACCACTGTAAATAGCCCACCCTGTATATAGCTCAAACAAATCAAGCACCCAACACATCCCTCACACAACTAAGTTTTATCCTCACTGCATGTACAACACACACACTTTACCTGATTGCTTGCTGTGATACCACCTTGATTATTAAGATAAGGCGGTTTAGAAATACTGTTAAATAAATAAATAAATAAAATAAATTTTTCCAGGCACTGACGTCAGGCTCACCGGTCTCTAGTTTCCCGGATCACCCGTGGAACCCTTTTGAAAAACTGGCGTTATGTTGGCCATCCTCTAATCTTCAGGTATTACAGATGATTGATAGTTCACAGATTACTAATAGCAGGTCTGCAATCTCATATTTCAGTTCTTTCAACATCCTTGGATGTATATCATCCGATCCAGGTGATATGCTATTCTTCAGTTTATCAAATAGTTGTAATACATCTTCTCGATGTATCGATATTTCCTTCAATTCTTCCGTACCTTTAAATACCACTTCAGTCATGGGTAACATCCCTACATCTTCCTCAGTAAAGACCGAAGCAAAGAATTCATTTAGTCTCTCCGCTATCGCCTTGTCGCCTCTTAGTGCCCCTTTAACTCCTCTATCATCTAATGGACCAACTGACTCTCTCACAGGTCTTATGCTACGAATGTACTTGAAAAATTCTTTATTACACGTTTTTGCTTCCGCAGCAAGCTTCTTCTCAAATTCTCCTTTTGACTGCCTTAATGCCTTGCATTAGAACACTAGAGACAGTACTGTGCAGGACAGGGGACCTGCTAGACATAGCAAGGTATTTAATACAGGAGGTATTAGACAAGCTGCCTACTATCATGTAATGGCAGCTGGGACAGGTACCACAGGTTTGCTTCCACCATTTCCAGGCACAAATAATAAAGAAAAATAAAAAAGGTGTGGGAGATGTCAGCATACATTTCATGCAGCTTTGTACTCTGGTGATTTCAGTCTCCAAAGGTAATAGGACAGTTTACAAGATGAGATTAACTCTGACCCCCTGGTGATTTCAGTCTCCAGGGCCTGTCTGCAGCCCCTCCTTGCTAAATCAAGAATGGCAGACCTCAAAGGGAGTGGCTAAAAACAATAGCAGACCTCAAGGGGAAGTGCTGGAGAGGATTCAATTCATTATAAAGGACAGAAACACTTCCTCTTGCTCTCTCTCTTCCACTATTCATCGGAAATGAAGGACAGGAGGCTCTGATAATCAATTCTCTCCACCCCTCACCCCCCCCTCTCTCTCTCTCTCTCTTGCCATGAGGCTCTGACCCACATGTTCTGGCCTCTCTCTCTCTCACACTTCACACATGCACATGCACACACAGATTCATTGATTCACACTGAAATAGCTCTGTAACCATTACTATATACCTCTGTTCAATACCTATGTAATAAGCCTATTTCTACATAAAAAAACCTTTCTCCAAGCCACACCTGTTTGGTTGTTTTATTACAAACCCTACTGCCTCTGTGAAGTGAAATGAACCCAGGACCTACAGGAGAGCAACTTGTCCACATCTTACATTTACCTTGCCAGTGCTTGTGCTGTTTCCAGTTTTCGTCATTTGGCTCTTTTTTCCATTTCCTGAAAGATGCTTTTTTGGCAGCAGCCTCTCTGACCTCACCTTTAAACCATGCTGGCTTATTAAAAGAGGGTTGCTACAAAGTACCCTGTACTGTGCTTCTAAGGTAAGCTGTGACCAACTTCCTGGGTGATTAACAGTCCTTGCTTGGATAGGAGTCTTTCAAAATGGCCTTTTGATCTGCCACCTGACTTTAACACTTATTTAAAAGGTTTCACAGGTCTCTTGCCTCCTAGGTAGAAGGCCTCTTTGTAAAGGTCTCTAGAAGACTTTATTTATTGCTCAAAGAATACTGAACTTGTTTTATTTATTTAACATTTCTTATATACCGCCTTTCATGATATCAAGGCGGTTTACATTGAACAGGGCATTATAACTTGGAGATAACTATTTTACAGGGAACATGGGCAATGGAGTGTTAAGTGGTTTGCCCAAGACCACAAAGAGCACCTGTGGGACTAGAAACTCCAGTCCTTCCGGCCCAAGGTTGCTGTCCTCTAGTGGGATTTGAACCCCCGGCCTGAGGTAACTTGCCCCAACCACTAGTTTTGCCTTTTATGCCAAGTTATATTCTGATTTGATTTAAATTAAAGCTCTTTGCTGCTGTTAGGCTCTTACTTAGTATGAAATTTAAACTAGAAGCTCTCTGCTGGGTTCTAAATTTAACCAGAAAGCTCTCTTCTGTGTTTTAAACTAAAAGCACTTTGCTGCTACTAGGCCCTGAGTGAGTATTAAATTTAAACTACAAGCTCTCTGCTGGGTTCTAAATTTAACCAGAAAGCTCTCTTCTGTGTTTTAAATTTAAACTGCTGCTACTAGGCCCTGACTGATTTTACACTTACACTGGATTCACAGATTAATCAGCTTTAATCCAAAGAATTCCCTTCAGAAAAATTCCCAGACATATATACTCACTATTGCAGATCTCTCTCCAGAAGTAGCAGTCCCCTTTTGTAGTCTCTTTCTCTCTCTGAAGAGCCCTTTTCACCCAGTGTCTCAGAGTCCACCCCCTACATCCAGTCTCTCTTTTTCTCTCCAGTGCGTGTGTGTGTGTCTCTCTCTCAGAGCCCCTCAACTTCACCCAGTCTCTCAGATCCCTTCTCCACTTCACCCAGTCTCTCTTTCTTGTGGGTGATGTAATTTTAATGATTCGGGAACCATTGACCTTTCTTTCTGGGCTGATGGGGGAGATTGCTATATATAGTGTAGTCTCAGGATATAAGATAAATGTGGGGAAGACAGAAGTGCTGGGGGTGTATGTTCTGGGGGGCCTGAAAGAGCAATTGCAGGCAGCTTTACATTCTTGGGGGTTCAAGTGAGTGGCAAATTGGAGAAATTGTTTGTTTGAGTTCAATTCAACAGTTGCTTTGGGCATTAAGATTAATCCATACCCAGCACACAGCAATATCTCGCTGATCTTATCCACATGCATGCCCCCCTCCCCCATACCATACATAACAATCATCTAGCTCTCCCGTCCTCTGCCCACGCACATCTCGAATTAACTCGCCATTCTGCATTCTTTTTTTCTGGGACCAGCACTCTGGAACTCATTACTCCGTTCCGAACACTCCTTACAGAAATACAAGAGCATGTTGACGACCCATTTTATTTTATCTTGCCTTTGAGCTTCCCCTCTCGCAGTTGTGATTGCACATCCTCTCCGACTATTACATCTCTTTCTTCTTATAAATGTTCTCTATCTTCTCCTCTTTCCTGTCTATAAACTCGCAGCCTGTTTGTTGGTTTGTAAATCGCTCTGATGCCACTGCTTGGGCAGTAAATCAATTGATGAAATGAAATAAAATACAAGAAGGGATTTGGTGAGATAGAAGGGATTATAACTTTCCTGGCTGGGTAGAATAGCGATGGTAAACATGAATGTGCTCTCCATGGTTCTCTATTTATGGCCTTGCCGTGTGAGGTGCCATGAGGATATCTCAGGGGATTGCAGGGAATGGTTATGGAATACATTTGGGGGGAGGCGGGAGGAAGAGTGCCCAAGGTGGCGAGGAAAGTTATGTATCAAAAAAGGCGGATAGGGGAGTTGGGAGTCCTGTGGTTTTGAACTTATTATGGAGCGGCCCAAGTTAAAGTGCTTCTGGATTGGAGGGGAAAGAAGGGAAGAGAAACAATGGGTGGGGTTGGAACAGGAGGAGTTGGAGGGATTTAGGCTGAAGAACTGAGTATGGCGGGGGGAGGGGGATGGAAGCGTGGGATGAGTGAGAACTCCATGATTACGGTGACTATGGGAGTTTAGAAAAGGTGTAGTGGAAGACTGATGGGGGAGAAAAGCTATTCAAAGTTGGCCTTAATAGTGTGATTGGAGGATTTCCCACCTGGGATAGAGTCCGAGAGATTTCCAGTATAGACTGGCAAGGAATTGGAGAGGTTGGGGCAGATGCTAGGGGAGGGGATGCAGTGAAAGGGTTTGAAGATTTGCAAGATGAATTTGGGCTTGTGGAAAGGGATAGATTTAGCTACCTGCAATTGAACCATTTTATCAGGCAGAGAAGGGGTAAAATGAGACTTAATCACCAGGGACACCCCTTTTGAGCTACTGATCAGTGGAGGGGCAAATCTGAGGGTTGTGACTGTGCTGTTTGTACTGCTGTTGTCAACATGGGGCAGAACCCAAAGCAGCTTGCGAGGTGGGAGGTGGGAGGTGGAGTGAGTGTACGTCAGGGGAAGCGATATATTCCAGGGCATGGAAACTGGCCCCCAGTACAGCGTTAGTGGAGAACAGTTTCAAACTATTATATAGAATGTATTGGATGCTGGAGCGTCTTCATACAATAAATAGCACGTATGGGGTAGAATGTTAGAGAGGCTGTGGGAGGATTGGGGATCTGAATGATATTTTCTGGAACTGCTAAATGGTTGGAGAAATTATGGGGGTGCCAGTTCATTTGAGACCTGAGCAGGTTTTGTTGAATGAATGTCGGGAGGGTTGGGAAGGTGGTATGGGTTTATTTGGGGGATTTTGTGTGATAGCAGGGCGTATAAAGGTTGCATGCCCATGGCGGCAAGTTGATCTGCCAAGAAAAGGGCTGATAGTGAAAAGGTTGGGTTATGTGTTTTGAATGAGAGAAATTGGAGCTTATAGAAGTCCTGCTATTATAAGTTTGATGGCATCTGGAAGCCATACAGTGAGTGGAGGAAAAGCTATTTTAAGTTATAAATAAGGGTGCGGGAATGAATCAGAAGTGGAAATCGGGACTTGGGTTACCCTGGGTTTTATATGTGGGGGGTTTTTATGGTATGTTGGAATATAGCGTTTATGGTGTCTGGGTGTGGTGGGGAGGAAGTGGACAATTGTAGGGGGGAGACTGTTATAGAAGAATTTTGTAAATAGCTATATATCTGGCAAGACAATTGTTCAGGGTGGCTAACTGGTGGATGTTTATGGTTGGGGTTGTATTTGCATATATTCAATAAAATATAAATTTAAAAAAAATTACATATAGTCAATTTAATTTTCCTTGATCGAACATACCATATCACAGCCATCATACTGGGGTTAGTTCTTATTCTTGGTTGTACTGCTTTATTCCCTATGCAAAACCATGGCGCAATTGGACAAAAATATTACAGGCTGTGTGAAAACACAGCATTACCGAGGCATGTCAACAGTGTGATTTCAAGCTGAAGAAGCCGACAGCCAGAAGTTTCTACCCAGCTGTTTCTGAGTGAAAAATACTTTGGGTTCAATGTTCAGCAGTGGCGGCACTGAACTTTAAACCCAGATATTCGATGCTGGTGCCATATTCGGGTTGCCCGGATTGCCATGAAGCTAACCGGGCAGCAGCAATAAGAACATAAGAACATAAGATATGCCATACTGGGTCAGACCAAGGTCCATCAAGCCCAGCATTCTGTTTCCAACAGTGGCCAATCTAGGTCATACGTACCTAGCAGTTTCCCCAAGGGACACAGGTTCCACAATGCTTGTACTGGTTCAAGCATTGATATCCTGGGTCCCTTCTTAATAATGGTTTATGGACCTTTCCTCCAGGAACTTGTCCAAACCTTTTTTAAACCCAGCTACACTAACAGCCTTTACTACATCCTCTGGTAACAAATTCCAGAGTTTGATTACACGTTGAGTGAAAAAATATTTTCTTTTATTAGTCTTAAATAGTTTACCCTGTAGCTTCATTGCATGCCCCCTAGTCTTTCCATATTCTGATAAGGTAAACAATCGATCTACGTTTACCCGTTCCACTCCGTTCATTAATTTATAGACTTCTATCATATCTCCCCTCAGCCGTCTCTTCTCCAGGCTAAAGAGCCCCAACCTTTTTAGCCTTTCTTCATAGGAGTAGCCTTCCATCCCCTTTACCATTTTGGTGGCTCTTCTCTGAACCTTTTCTAAAATCGCTATATCCTTTTTAAGATACGGCGACCAGAATTGCACACAATATTCAAGGTGCGGTCTCACCATGGAACGATATAGAGGCATTATAATATCTTTTGTTTTATTTTCCATTCCTTTCCTTATCATACCTAGCATTCTATTTGCTCTCTTGGCCGCCGCTGCACACTGGGCCGAGGGTTTTAACAAGGTATCCACAATGACGCCTAAATCTTTTTCCTGGGTGGTGGTTCCTAATGTGGAACCTTGCATCATGTAACCATAGTTTGGGTTGTTCTTCCCTAGGTGCATAACCTTGCACTTCTCCACATTAAATTTCATCTGCCATTTTGATGCCCAGTCTTCCAATTTATCAAGATCCTCTTGCAATTTTCCACAATCCTCCTGGGTTTTAACAACTTTAAACAGTTTTGTGTCATCTGCAAATTTGATAACCTCACTTGTTATTCCACTTTCCAGGTCATTTATGAATATGTCAAAAAGCAGCGGACCCAGCACAGATCCCTGGGGTACACCACTATTCACCTTTCTCCATTGGGAAAATTGGCCATTTAGCCCTACCCTCTGCTTTCTATCTTTTAACCAGTTCCTGATCCACAGTAGTACACTGCCTCCTATCCCATGACTCTTTAGTTTTGCCAAAAGTCTCTCATGAGGGACTTTGTCAAAGGCTTTCTGAAAGTCCAGATACACAATATCAACCGACTCACCTTTGTCCACCTGTTTATTCACTCCTTCAAAAAAACATAACAGATTAGTAAGACAAGATCTTCCTTGTCTAAAGCCATGTTGGCTGTCTCCCATTAGGTCGTGACTATCTACATGCTGAGTAATTTTATTCTTTATGATGGTTTCTACCATTTTTCCCAGTACTGATGTCAGGCTCACTGGTCTGTAGTTTCCCGGATCACCCCTCGAACCCTTTTTAAAAATTGGTGTTACATTGGCGATCCTCCAATCCTCAGGTATTAGAGATGATTTTAATGATAGTTCACAGATTACTGATAGCAGGTCTGCAATCTCAAATTTCAGTTCTTTCAACACCCTTGGATGTATACCATCCGGCCCAGGTGATTTGCTACTCTTCAGTTTATCTAATAGTTGTAAGACATCTTCCCGATGTATCGATATTTCCTTCAATTCTTCCACACCTTTAAATACCACTTCAGTCATGGGTAACATCCCTACATCTTCCTCAGTAAAGACCGAAGCAAAGAATTCATTCAGTCTCTCCGCTATCGCCTTGTCGCCTCTTAGTGCTCCTTTAACCCCTTTATCATCTAATGGACCAACTGACTCTCTCACAGGTTTTTTGCTACGAATGTACTTGAAAAGGTCTTTATTTCGCGTTTTTGCTTCCGCAGCAAGCTTCTTCTCAAATTCTCTCTTTGCCTGCCTTATCAATGCCTTGCATTTGACTTGCCAGTGCTTGTGCTGTTTCCAGGTTTCATCGTTTGGCTCTTTTTTCCATTTCCTGAAAGATGCTTTTTTGGCAACAACAGCCTCTCTGACCTCACCTTTAAACCATGCTGGCAGTTTTTTGGACTTCCTTCCACTTTTCTTAAAGCGTGGAATACAGCTGGTCTGGGCTTCCAAGATAGTATTTTTCAACAACACCCAAGCTTGATGTACGTCTTTAACCTTTGCAACTGCTCCTTTTAGTTTTTTCTTAACTGTTTTCCTCATTTTATCATAGTCTCCCTTTCGAAAGTTAAAGGGTAGTACTGTGGATTTCCTTACTATCCCTCCTCCACTAATTAAATCAAAGGTGATCATGCTATGATCACTATTGCCAAGTGGCCCCAACACCCTTATCTCTTGCACTACATCTGGTGTTCCACTAAGGACTAGGTCTAATATTGCTTCCCCTCTGGTTGGTTCATGAACCAGCTGCTCCAAGAAGCAGTCATTTATTTCATCTAGGAACTTTATCTCCCTAGCATGTCCTGTTGTGACACTGACCCAGTCGATGCCGGGGTAATTGAAATCACCCATTATTATTACTGCACTGTAACGTTTGCTAGCTTCCTTGATTTCTTTGAGCATTTCATCATCCATTTGTTCATTCTGGCCAGGCGGACGATAGTACACCCCCACTGCCATCGCCTTCCCCTTTTTACATGGAATTTCAATCCATAGAGATTCTACAGCAAATTTTGTTTCTTGCAAAACTTTAATCCTTTGTGACTCAATGCCCTCTCTAACATAGAGCGCAACCCCTCCACCAATTTGGTCAGCTCTATCATTACGATATAGTTTGTACCCAGGTATCACAGTGTCCCACTGGTTGTCCTCCTTCCACCATGTCTCTGATATTCCAATCATATCTAACCTCTCGTTTAGTGCTATATATTCTAACTCTCCCATCTTGTTTTGTAGACTTCTAGCATTTGCATACAAGCATTTTAGAGACTGTATTTTATTCATATTAATTTGGCTATTGGTAGACATGGGTAATTTGGGATCTTTAAGTTCTGTCTGCTCCATACTCGAGGGCATTTGGGCTACTTTACTCTTTTTTGGAACCTCTCTGCTTTTTGTAGTATCCTTCAAGGATACATTCTTCCGAACCATGCGCTCTTGGGCGACTGTCGGCTTTCCCCTATTATCTAGTTTAAAAGCTGCTCTATCTCCTTTTTAAAGGTTAATGCCAGCAGCCTGGTTCCATCCCGGTTAAGGTGAAGCCCATCCCTTCGGAAGAGCCCCTCCTTTCCCCAGAATGTTCCCCAGTTCCTAACAAATCCGAACCCCTCATCTCTGCACCATTGTCTCATCCACGCATTGAGACTCCGGAGCTCTGCCTGCCTTTTGGGTCCTGCGCGTGGAACGGGAAGCATTTCGGAGAACGCTACCCTGGACGTTCTGGATTTCAACTTCCTACCTAAAAGCCTAAATTTAGCTTCCAGAACCTCCCTACCACATTTTCCTATGTCATTGGTACCGACATGTACCAAGACAGCAGACTCCTCCCCAGCACTATCTAAGACCTTATCTAGGTGGCGTGTGAGGTCCGCTACCTTCGCACCAGGCAGGCATGTTACCAGGCGATCCTCACGTCCACCAGCCACCCAGCTATCTACATGCCTAATGATCGAATCACCAACTATAACTGCTGTCCTAACCCTTCCCTCATGGGCACTTGGCCCTGGAGAAACCTCCTCGGTGCGAGAGGGGTTTACATCACCTGGAGGACAGGTCCTAGTTACAGGATCACTTCCTGCCACACCAGGGTGATGCTCTCCTGTCACGTGACCTCTCTCCTCCCTGACAACAGGGATGCTGCCAGACTGGAGGTGGGACTTCAGGACTATATCCCTGTAGGTCTCGTCTATGTACCTCGTCTGTCTGTCTTATGTTTTCCAAGTCTGCTACTCTAGCCTCTAGAGAACGGACTCGTTCCCTGAGAGCAGAGAGCTCCTTGCACCTAGTGCACACGTAAGACCTCTCACCAGCTGGGAGAAAATCATACATGTGACACTCAATGCAAAAGACTGGAAAGCCCACATCCCGCTGCTGGACTGCTGTCTGCATCTTAGTTTTAAGTTTGTGTTTAGATCTTTAAGTTCTTTTTTGTACTAAAGGGTGCTATGGATATTTATACCACTAAAACTGTACCTAAGAAGTTTAATATACCTTGTTCACCTGAAGCTTAATTAATCTCAGGTCCTTAGTGTATGACTGATTTGGGTAATGAGCTTCACCTGAGAGCACCTCCTGTCTTTTAAGTTGTGCAAGTACCTATAAAGCTGTGATTATCCCAGGGGAGGGTGGGTGTGGGGAGGGAGGGAGGGATATAACACTTATTAAAAAAGGGCTGCTACACAGTACCTTGTCCTGTGCTGCTGAGGTAAGCTATATTCTGATTTGATTTAAATTATAGCTCTTTGCTGCTACTAGGCTCTAACCTATTAAGAAATTTAAACTACAAGCTCTCTGCTGGATTCTAAATTTAACCAGAAAGCTTTCTTCTGTGTTTTAATTTGAAACTAAAAGTACTTTGCTGATGCTAGGCCCTGAGTGACTATGAAATTTAAACTACAGCTGTCTACTGGGTATGAAAGGTAACCAGAAAGTTCTCTTCTGTGTTTTAAATTGAATCTTAAACTGTTGCTACTAGGCCCTGACTGATTTAACAAAAAAAAAATAGTGGGTTCACAGATTAATTAGCTTTAAAAGAAAAAAAAATTCCTTTCAGAAAAATTCCCAGAAGTATATACTCACAATTTCAGATTTCTCTCCAGAAGTAACAGCCCCTCTTTCTAGTCCTTCAAGACTCAATATTGAGTGAAAGTTAGGCCAGGGTTTCCTGTGCCGGACTTTCACCATGTATCCCTAACCATATATTTTCATACATTTCCTTTTGAGAAACCAGCAGGGCTATCCTTACCATTAGACAAGATTAGGTGGTTGCTTAGGGCGGCAGCTTCTGAGGGGTGGCAAAGAGCAGCAGCAGTCAAAGCAAAACAAACTCAAAGAACCATGCACACTTTCTTTTGCCTGCAGGGAGGATGGACAATTATTAAATAGATCATTT
Organism: Ichthyophis bannanicus; assembly: GCA_033557465.1. Classification (NCBI taxonomy): domain Eukaryota; kingdom Metazoa; phylum Chordata; class Amphibia; order Gymnophiona; family Ichthyophiidae; genus Ichthyophis; species Ichthyophis bannanicus. Next base: position 122,443,838 of record CM066039.1, on the reverse strand, counting down.
ACCTGGGCCAATAACTTTTGGAAATTCCCTCATTTCTGCATCTCTTTGTGGATGGGTTGATGCTGGGGTAATCATGATTGAGTCAAATCCTTGGGGGTGCAAAACTAGATACCTGAAAGTTAATTGATGGGGAGGGCATGTTAGGCTGAAGATTCACCTCGGGCGCCTAATACCCTGGTATCAGCCCTGAATAATTAGGTAGATGATTCCCCAAATGCAGCTGGGAGCAACCTGTGAATGCAGTGAAGTGCCGTTTGTTGTGGGGGTTTATGAGGCCTCTGGGGTTTCCTAGCCCTGAAACCTAGATTGCTCAGTTCTGAAGAAAGAACTGAAGATGTTCCTAAGCGTCCCTCCAGTCCAGTCCCTTTCCATTGGGTTGTGCCTCCCTTCCAGCAGCCTGGGAGACGGAGCACGTCATCATCTTGATGACCCTTCGGTATAAGTACCTCTGGCACCACCCACCAGATCCAGTATTTGCTCAGTCTCCAAGCAGCTGCAGGGAGTCATGAACCCAGGGCAGGCTTTCTAGGGGGTTCCGCATAGAGCGGCGCAATCCCCGCTGAAGGTGTACTTCAATGCGGGTTCGTCGACTGTGGGTGAGAGTGCGGCCAGCCACCTCCGATGAAGTCTGGGAACAGAGGTAGGTGAGGGGCTAGGTTTTGCGCGCTTTTGGTGCCACGGTCGTTTTAGGCCCAAGGTTTAAGTGGACTCTTTTGGCGGCTTTCTAGCTTGTGTTAAAAAAAAAAAAGTGCTTTTTTTGAGGTTTGCTGAAGTTTAAAAAAAAAAAGATAGAATAAAATAGAAGACAGAAGGGTTAGTTAGGGTCAAGGACTTAACTAGGTTAAGGCGCAGCCATCATGCCAGCCAGACCGCAGTGTCTAGTTTGCGGAACCCGCCGGGGGACAGTATCAGAGGCTGGGGTCTACAGAGGTTGTGCAGTGGAGGCCGCCTCTGTAGAACAGGGTATTCAGGCCAGTATGTCCCAGGACCCCCTACTCCCCATTTCTCAGGAGTCTGTGGACACTTTAGGCACGGTTCGAGGGTCCCAATTCCCGTTACCCTTGGCCTCGGAGCAGCCAGTTCCTTCCCAGAGTCAGCCTGCTTCCTCAGCTTCCCTGGGAAACCTGACAGGTGAAGCTTTGGGGGGGGGGGGGGGTTCTCCCCAGAATTTGTCTTACTGCTGCACAAGGCTTTTTGTCTCAGGCAGCAGGGAGCACCTCATCAAGGGGTGGTGCAAGGCACTTCGGCTTCAAGGACCGTTCAGCCTCAGGAGGAGGATGAGGGGGTTCTGCATAAGTGGCCCAGACTGGGAAGTGAGGTTGCGCTCTGCTCTTCTTTCTCAGAGGATCTGGAAGGGAAGACCTCTGAGTTGGGGGAGGATGAGGAGGAACTGGAAGAAGGCAAGATTCCAGAAGAGGAACAAGCGAGAATTGTGCAGGTTTTCCGCCGAGAGGAGTTACCGGCTTAAATCGGGGAGACTTTGAAAGCCCTCAATATTGTCGCAGGTGCTCTGACCGATGAGGAATCCTTGGAGGACCTGCTAATTCAGGCGGTACAGAGGAAGCAAAGGGTTTTTCCAGTCCACCGTGTGGTTCGGCAGATGATCCAGGAAGAGTGGAATCAGCTGGAGTCCAGTCTGAGGGGCTTGCGCTCTATGGCACGTCTGTACCCTTTACCGTAGCTCGAAAGGGAGCTGTTACGGTCGCCCAGGGTGGATGCCGCGGATCTCCAGGAACAAGCAGGAACGAGTCTTCACATATGGGTTTCGTCGGTACCGACGGAGCCTGCGCGGGAACGCTCCCCAGCGTCCAATCAGAAAGCTTTTGGGAGCATCCCACAGCGCCTGCGCGCTGACTTCCCGCCTTTCCCAACTGTCTCTCCTCAGTTCTTCTTTTTCCACGGAGCCAGCAGGTCGTGTTCCTGTCACCGCAGAAGAATTTCCTTACTTTTTCTTTATTTCTTTTGTGTCGGGTCTGCCTTCTTCGACGCTGTACCGGTACCGCCGGTCTTTGTTCTTTTCTTCTTGTAAAAAAACCCCCAAAAAAACCAACCTTTTTTCCATTCTTTTTCTTCAGGTGCACTTGCCTTTTGGGCCTTAGGCCCAAGACCTTTTTTCCTTCACTATGGAAAAGCCTGCCTCAGGATTTAAAAAGTGCACAAAATGTGGCGGTACTATTTCCGTCACTGACACCCATGACTGGTGTCTAAAATGTTTAGGTCCTGACCATTCCATAACAGATTGTGTATCCTGTTCCATGATGTCTAAAAGAGGTTGGCAGAACCGAGCTGCCAAGCTCAGTACCCTGTTTCCCTCTGATGCAGCTTCGGTAGCATCAACGTCTTCCAGGGCTTCTTTTTCCTCACATGGATCTCAGGTAACTAAACATAAATCCAGCCGGTCCTAGAAGGGTAGATCTCCTTCTGAGCATTGAGATGCCTCTGGCCTTGCCCTCGAGGATTCTTCACCGGCAAAATTACCCCGGCTTGAGGCTTCGGCCTCTAAAGCATCATCATCGGGATTCCAGGATGATCTCGATGGCGTGGCCTCGACAGATCTCCTGGTGCCATGCTCTGGGGTACCGGTGGCCTCCACCGGTACCGACTCCAGGCATTGGCGTCGTTGATGGATCAGAGGATTCTGTCCATGGAATGCAGTCTGGCGGCTTTCCTTGTGGCATCGACGCCCATGGTACCGCAACAGACTACTCCGCCGGTACCGGCTCTGGCATCGACATCGGCATCGGTGTCCGCTATGCCAGTACTCTGTCCTCTAAAGCCCTCCGGTACCGATACCCCGGTACCGGTTATTCCCGATACCGATCCCGGTCGGTACGGGTATCAGGCTTTGCAAGAGCATCCGGACAGAAGATACTTCGATTCCTCTGAGGTCTCTGAGGATTCTGAAGAGTCAGTCGATGCAGTGATGCTTCTTCCACAGGAGGAGTCCTCTCCTAAATGAAGGATGTCTCCTCCAGAGGACTTGTCTTTTCAAGACTTTATCAGAGAGGTGGCTCGGGGCCTCTCTATTCCAGTGGCCCCAGAGACAGAGCCCAGAGCCAAGGAGTTAGATATTTTACAATATCCTAAAACTCCTAAGGAGGCAGCTACCTTGCCTATTCATGAGATTCTGTATGATCTCATGTTGAGGATGTTGGAAGCACCTCTAACCACCTCTCCTCATTCTCGCAGGTTGGATACCATGTATCGTGTCCCTCCTTGTCCTGGTTTCCATAAAACTCAACTTCCTCACCACTCTATTGTGATTGAGTCTGCAATGAGAAAGATTAGAAGTGCCAAAAGACATGCCTCTAATCCTCCAGGACGTGAATGTAGAACCCTGGATGCTTTTGGAAGAAGAGTCTTCCAAGCTTCCACACTTGCTGCGAGAATTAATTCTTATAGTCTCTACATGGGAATGTTCTTAAAAGAAGTCACTGACCATTTGCAGACTTTAAGTCCTTTTATGTCTGAAGATAAAAGGCAAGAATTTCTCACTGGGCTCAAACATGCCCAGGATATCTCCAAATTCTCCAACCGTGCAGCTTTCAACTCCTTTGAATGCGTAAGCAGAGCCTCATCTATTGCCATAGGTGCATGTAGGATTGCTTGGCTTCAAGCATCTGATTTGGAGATCTGGGTTCAAGGTGAATTGGGAAATATCCCTTGTACAGGTGAGAACCTGTTTGGTAAGGATTGGCAAGCAAAAGCCAATCAGATGGATGCTGAAAATTCTGCTTTGGATAGACTATCCAAATCCACAGCTGCTCCTGCTAAGAAAAGGTTGTTCAAGAAAACACCTTTTTCTAAAAAGGGAAGATCCTATCCTGCTTATGGTCAGCGGGCATCTTCTGCAGCTCAGTTCCCTTCCAAACGTCAGCAATCCTCCAAACAGAGCAAAGCAAAGGCTGTGAGGCCTGCTCCAGCCCAGCAACCTCAGCCCCCTCAGGGCCTTTGACTTTCTGCTAGAGAACTTAGCCTTCCTGGCTGTAGAAGGACCAGAGCCCTCCACCATTCCAGGAAGGTTATGTCACTTTGCTCCCAGGTGGGGGCAAATTACAGCAGAGCATTGGACACTCTCCATCATAAGAGAGGGGTACAAACTTCATTTTTCAAGCTTGCCCCCTCTCACAAGAGTGCACCAGTTCAATTCTCCAACCTCCCTCCTCAGCCTGTTGGAGCAGGAGGTTGCCACTCTTCTCGCCCAGGGGGCATTAGAGGAAGTGCCTTTTCAACAACAGGGCACAGGGTTCTACTCCCCCTATTTTCTTATTCCAAAGAAAACAGGGGGCTTCAGACCCATCTTAGATCTCAGAGAGTTGAACAGATTCCTAGTCAAAGAAAAATTCAAGATGGTTTCTCTAGGAACTCTGCTGCCATACCTTCAGAGTCAGGATTGGCTTTGTTCTCTAGATCTCAAGGATGCGTACACTCATGTTCTCATCCATCCAACTCACAGAAGGTTCCTTCGGTTCCTTTTTCAGGAAAAGCACTATCAATACAGAGTGCTCCCTTTTGGTCTGGCCTCTGCACCAAGGGTGTTCACGAAATGCATGGCAGTGGTTGCTGCTTTTCTGCGCACCCTGGGAATATTCGTCTTCCCTTACCTGGACGACTGGCTCATTCGAGCTCCCACTCAATCAGAGGCCAAGACTTCTCTAACCTGCACAATGCATATCCTTCAGTATTTAGGGCTGGTAATAAACATCCCAAAATCCAATTTGATCCCTACTTAGTCTCTGGAGTTTATAGGGGCGTTGCAGGATACCACAAGGGCAAGGGCCTATTTTCCCCAGGCCCGTTGCCTTCGCTTGGTGCAGTTAGCTTCTCAAGCAGAGTTGAAACCCCTACTAACTGCTCGAGAGATGTTACAGTTGCTAGGCCACATGGCATCCACCGTATATGTGGTACCATATCCTCGCTTTCACATGAGAGCAGCTCAGTGGACTTTATCCACCCAATGGACCCAGGCATTAGGCTGCCTGTCAGACAAAATAGCAAACACAAGTTGCCTCATTTTGTTCCTCCAGTGGTGGAAGTCCCCTCAAAACCTATTGCTGGGGTCCCCCTTTCAACAGCCTCTACCCCAAGCAACTCTTACAACAGATGCTTCTCCAATGGGCTGGGGAGCTCATCTTCAGAACCTCTCCACCCAGGGCATCTGGTCCCCAAAGGAGACTTGTCTACATATCAATCTCTTGGAACTCGGAGCAATCTTCCTTGCTCTGTGAGTTTTCCACACCCTGCTCAGCCACAAGACAGTCCTTATCCACACGGACAATCAGGTAGCCATGTTCTATGTAAACAAGCAAGGAGGAACTGGCTCTCTGTCACTTTGCAATGAAGCTCTGCGACTGTGGGCCCTCGCCAGAGAGCATCACATTCATCTTCTGGCAGTTTATCTTCCAGATGTTCAAAACTCTTGGGCGGACAGACTCAGTCGAGTTCTGCTTCCACACGAGTGGTCCCTACATATGGACCAGGTATCCAAGATTTTTCGAATTTGGGGAACCCCGGACATAGACCTCTTTGCAAGTCCGTGGAATGCCAAACTTCCCCGGTTCTGTTCCAGAACTCCGGCTCAGGGGGCTCAGGCAAGGGATGCTTTCCTCCTTCACTGGGGTCAAGACTTCCTGTATGCCTTTCCACCCATTCCCCTAATTCCCAAAACCCTGTTCAAGCTTCAGAGAGACAGAGGCCACATGATTCTCATAGCTCCACATTGGCCACGGCAAGTGTGATACCCTCTGCTTCTACATCTCTCTCAAGCTCCCTCTCTGGAGTTAGGGTCTGCTCCAGACCTCCTCTCTCAAGAGGATGGAAAGTTATGGCATCCCAATCCCCAGTCTCTGCATCTCAGGGCTTGGTTGCTGAAGGCCTAGATCTCCAGGATCTTCATCTTTCTCAACAAGTAAAAGATGTTCTTTTTGCTTCCAGAAAACCTTCCACTAGACGTTCTTATGCTTTCAAGTGGAAGAGGTTTACTATCTGGTGTTCTGGAAAGGGTCTTAACCCCCTTGCCATACCTCTGGAATCTTTGCTGGAGTATCTCCTTCATCTGTCTAATGCAGGCCTTAAGACAAATTCAGTCAGGGTCCATTTGAGTGCTATTGCAGCTTCCCTTAAGCCTCTAAATGGACAACCTATTTCCTCTCATCCTTTTGTAGCAAGGTTCATGAGAGGCCTCCTTTTAACAAAGCCTCCCATTAGACCACCCCCGGTGGCATGGGACTTAAATTTGGTTCTTGGTCAGCTTATGAAGCCGCCTTTCGAACCTTTAGCTACCACCTCCTTGAAATACCTTTCTTGGAAGGTTATCTTTCTCATTGCAATCACATCAGCACGCCGCATCAGTGAATTGCAAGCATTAGTAGCTAATCCACCTTATACAAGGTTCCATCATGACAAGGTGGTCCTTAGGACTAATCCACACTTTATGCCTAAGGTGGTCTCGTCTTTTCACCTCAACCAGGAGATCTTCCTACCTGTCTTTTTTCCAGGACCTCATGCATCAAGTGCAGAGAGGAATCTTCATACCCTGGACTGTAAAAGAGCTCTGGCTTTTTACTTACAAAGGACACAGCAACATAGAAAGTCTTCCCAACTCTTTGTTGCCTTTGATCCTTCTCATTTGGGACAACCAGTCTCCAAGAGAACACTTTCTAACTGGATTGCCCAATGTATTTCTTTCGCCTATCAGAGCAAGAACCTTTCTCTGGAGGGCCATGTCACAGCTCACAGTGTGAGAGCCATGGCAGCCTCAATGGCTCATCTGAACTCTGTGTCTATCGACGACATCTGTCGAGCAGCCACTTGGGCCTCGGTTCATACCTTCACAGCCCATTACTGCTTGGACAAGGACTCCCTCCGGGATGCCTTGTTTGGTCAGGCTGTTCTTCAACACCTGTTCCATACTTAATCAACTCCTACCCACCATCCCTCATGGGATGCCAGAGATCCAGGTGGGGAAGTGCAGCCCTGTCCCAGGGACACACAACTTATGGGCTCTCTCCTTGGCATCTAAACTAGGGAGTCCCCATATGTGAAGACTCATTCCTGCTTGTTCCTGGAGATAGCACAGTTACTTACCTGTAACAGGTGATCTCTGGGAACAGCAGGAATAAGTCTTCACAACCCACCCACCTCCCCTAGGAGTTGTCTCTCTCTATCTCTCTTTCCTTTCCCTCTCTCTCTCTCTTTGTCTCATCTTTAAAACTCAACTGAGGAGAGACAGTTGGGAAAGGTGGGAAGGCAGTACACAGGCACTGTGGGATGCTCCCAAAAGCTTTCTGATTGGACGCTGGGGAGCGTTCCCGCGCAGGCTCCGTCGGTACCGACGAAACCCATATGTGAAGACTTATTCCTGCTGTTCCCAGAGATCACCTGTTACAGGTAAGTAACTGTGCTTTTCAGCGGTCACCAAAAAGACGACCATTCCAGTAGAGGGAAGTGCGGCCCTAAAGGACACCCAGGACAGGAAATTGGATACACTGTTGAAGCAAGCTTTCGATGTTAGTGCCCTGGATCTACAGGCATTGGTCTGCGGTGCTTGGGTAGCCAGGGCGTGCTTGTGGTGGTCTCAGCAGTTTCAGCTGTCGGGTACTCTTCCTAAGAATTCACCTGGGGAGGCGGCCAGAATTGAGTCTGGCGCAGCCTACCTTGCGGATAGCCAGTATGATCTCATCAGAAGCTTGGCTAAGAATATGGCGTCGGTGGTGGTGGCGTGTCGATACCTTTGGCTCCGTAATTGGGCAGCGGACGATTCATCCAAAGCTCACCTCAGCAGGCTCCCCTTTAAGGGAAAGCTTCTGTTGGGAGAGGAATTGGATAAAGAGCTGGGGGAGTCCAAGGGAGGTAGGCTCCCAGAGGATAAACCAAAGCAGAGTCGGGTTCCTACTCCTGCTAGGTCCCAGCCAAGGGAGTTCCGTAAGTTTCGAACGGCTCGCTCAACGCCCTTTCAGAGGGGTCGTTTCTCCTCCAGAGGTCAGGGCTTACGGGGGTTTTGGGGAGCAGGTAGAGGTTTTGGGGCCTCTTCCTCCTCCTCAGGGCCTAGGAAGCCACAATGAAGCAAGGGGGACCCAGGCGGAGGTCCTGCCAGTAGAGGGGTGGCTGCAGTAGTTCTTCTCCGCCTGGGCCCGGGTCACGTCCGACCAGTGGGTTCTTGAGGTGATTCGAGAGGGATATGCCCTCGAATTGGCAAGACCAGTTCTTCCATCCTTTGTGCAGTCCCCTTGCAACTCTCCAGCCAAGAGGTTGGTGGTGGAGGAGACCCTAGCCCATCATTGGTTGTTGGGGGCAGTCGTTCCGGTTCCCAGAGACCAATGCGGATTCAGTCGATACTCCATATATTTTGTGGTCCCAAAAAAGGAGGGCTCCTTTCGAGCAATTCTCGACCTGAAGCAGATCAATCGATGTCTCCGGGTCCCTCACTTTCGGATAAAAACCCTAAAGTCAGTGATTGTCGCGGTGAGACAGGTAGAGTTTCTAACCTCTCTCAGTCTCACAGAGGCGTATTTGCATATTCCCGTCAGGGACTCGCATCAACAGTTTCTGCGGTTTGCGATGCCAAGCGGACACTTTCAGATTCAAGCCTTGCCGTTCGGGCTAGCGACGGCGCCTCGGACCTTTACCAAGGTGGTGGTGGTGGCGGCGGCGCTTCACAAAGAAGGGATCCTGGTCCACCCGCTCCTCGACGACTGGCTGATTTGGGCCAAGTCCAAGGAAGAGAGTGGGAAGGCAAAGGACAGAGTGGTAGGGCTCTTAAGGAGCCTCGGTTGGGTCATCAATCTGGCAAAGAGCAGATTGGTTCCCTCTCAGGAACTCAAGTACTCAGGGCGAGATTCGACACCTCCTTGGGCAAGGTATTCTTACCGGAGCAAAGAGCAGAGGATCTTCGCCGTCTGGTGCGGCAGTTTCTGAACATGGAGGCACCCTCGGCGTGCAATTATCTGCAGATGCTGGGAACCATGGCAGCTACCATCCAGCTGTTCCCTTGAGCCAGGGCTCATATGTGTCCGCTTCAGAGAGCACTTCTTTGCCATTGGTCCCATCAAAGTCAGGCCTTGTCAGTGCAGCTCCCATGTCCCTTAGCAGCCAGGAAAGCTTTGCAGTGGTGGCTCCGTCCAGGGAGTTTGGCAAGGGGCATGCCCCTGGAGTCTCCGGATTGGCTGTAGTTAACAACGGATGCCAGTCTGACTATTTGGGGAGCCCACTGCGAGGGTCGCTTTGCCCAGGGGAGCTGGAGTTCCTAGGAAGCCCAGTGGTCCTTCAACAGATTAGAGTTGAGGGCGGTGTCTCTCGCAATCAGGGCATTCGAACAGTTGGTTCGCCAGAGGGCAATCCGGGTGCTATCGGACAATGTCACCACAGTAGCCTACATCAATCGGCAGGGAGACACAAGCAGTCCTTCACTGGAGGAGGAGGCGGAGGGTCACTTGGTCTGGGCTGAGACCCATCTAGTGGCCCTGTCGGTGCAACATGTGGCCAGAGTGGAAACCATCACAGCAGACTACCTGAGCAGAGTCAGAGTAGATCATGGTAAATGGGAAATCTTCCAGGGGGTGTTCGAGCTGGTGGTGCACAGATGGGGGCCCCCCCCTTCATGGATCTCATGACTCGCTGGGAGTCGGCCAAAGTGAACCGCTTCTTCTACAGAAGAAGAGAAAGGATGTCTGAAGGCCTGGATGTGTTGGTTCAGAAGTGGCCCTCGGAGGGGCTCCTGTACGTGTTTCCACCATGGGTACTGATAGGCAGGCTACTCCACCGAATAGAGGCCCACAAAGGACGGGTAGTGCTCATAGCTCCAGATTGGCCACGTCGCCCGTGGTATGACGATCTCATAAGATTGCTGGAGACCACTCGTGGCGTCTCCCGGTAAGGGACAACCTCTTGGTCCAGGGACCGCTACGGATGTCGCTGGTCGATCTGTTCTTGCTTACGGCCTGGCTCTTGGAAGGGCGAGGCTACGGAAGCATGGATATTCCGGGGCAGTGATTTCAACGTTACTGAAAGCCCGCAAGCGCTCAACCTGTCTTTCCTATGTTCGAGTTTGGCGTATTTTTGAGGACTTATGTGAGACACAGAGGAAGAGGCCTATGGCTGTTTCGGTTCCGGAGGTTTTGGAATTTTTACAGGCAGGATTTGAGAAGGGTTTAGCGGCCAGCTCCTTATGGGTTCAGCTAGCGGCTATTTCCTGTTAAAGGGGTAAGGTTCAGGGTAAGTCCTTAGGGGAGCACTCAGACGTAAGTAGATTTCTGAGGGCGGTTTGCCACCTGCGATCGCAGCAGAGATCGTCAGTGCCTGCCTGGGATCTTAATCTCGTTTTGAATTCTCTAATGGGAGTACGTTTTGAGCCGCTGGAGCGAGCTTCGGAAAAGGATTTGACCCTCAAGACGGTTTTCCTTGTGGCGATTTGTTCAGCTAGGCAGATTTCGGAGCTCCGGCTGTTTCCTGTCACCCACCGTTCCTGTTGTTTTTCAAGGAAAAGGTGGTTTTGCAAACGGTACCATCCATCTCCAGGAACAAGCAGGAATGTAGTCTTCACATATGGGTATCGTCAGTACCGACGGAGCCTGCGCGGGAACACTCCCCAGCGTCCAATTAGAAAGCTTTTGGGAGCATCCCACAGCGCCTATGTGCTGCCTTCCCGCCTTTCCCAACTGTCTCTCCAGTTCTTCGTTTTCCACGGAGCCAGCAGGTCGCACTTCCTGTCACCGCAGAAAATATCCCATTTATTCTTCTTTTTTGTGGTCACGTCTGCCTTCCTTCAACGCTACACCGGTACCGCTGGTTCTTTCTTTCTTTTCCTTTTAAAAAAATAAAATAAAATTTTTTCCTGGAGTCTTCCAGCTTTTTTCTCCTCTGGTGCCTCACGCCATTTTGGGCACTAGGCCCAACTTTCCTCTACAATGGAAAAACCCGCTTTGGGTTTTAAAAAGTGTTCCAAGTGTGGCGGTACCATCTCTGTCACCGACACCCATGAGTGGTGCCTCAAATGTTTAGGTCCTGACTACTCTTATCTCCGAGTGTGTTGCCTGTGGGATGATGTCGAAGAGGGGTCGGCAAAACTGAGCTGCTAAACTTAGCACCCTTTTTCCCTCCGTTGCAGCATCCGTGGCGTCAACATCTTCCAGGGCTTCGTCTTCCTCCCATGGATCTCAGGTAACTAAACATAAGTCTAGCCGGTCCTCAAAGGGTAGATCTCCTTCTACGTATCGAGATGCCTCGGGCGTTGCCCTTGAGGAACTCACACCGGCAAAATTGCCCCGGCGGGAGGCTTCGGCTTCCAAAGCATCATCGGGGCTCCAGGATGTTCTCGAGGCCCCAACCTTGGCAGAACTACTGGTGCCATGCTCTGGGGTACCGGCCGCTTTGTCCAGTACCGATACCCAGGCATCGGCGGCGTCGATAGACCAGAGATTCTTGGCTATTGAATGCAGTCTGGCGGCTCTTCTCTCGGCATCAATGCCCCCGAAACCGCTTCAGACAATTCAACCGGTACCGGCACCAACATCGGTACCGGGGCCAATTGCATCGACATCGGCAGGTGGACTACCGGTACCGACGCATGCTGTGCCCTCCAGTACTGACAAGTCTGTACCGGACCCTGTCGATACCGACTTCGATAGATACCGGTATCATGCACTGCACGATTACCCGGACAGGAAATACTTTGATATCGACAGAGCTTCAGACTCGTTGGAGGATTCAGAGTACTTCTTCCTGAGGATTCTTCCTCTCCTAAATGTAGGATGTCTCCTCCAGAGGATATATCCTTCCAGGATTTATCCGGGATGTGGCTCGAGGTCTTTCCATCACAGTTGCTCCTGAAACAGAGCCTAGGGCAAAGGAATTGGAGATTTTACAGTATCCTAAAGCTCCCAAAGAGGCAGCTACTTTACCTATTCATGAGATCTTGCATGATCTCATGCTAAGGATGTGGGAAAACACCTCTCACCACTTCTCCTCATTCTCGTAGGCTCGATACAATGTATCGAGTTCCTCCCTGTCCTGGATTTCAAAAAACTCAACTGCCCCACCATTCCATAGTGGTGGAATCAGCTATGAGAAGGATCAAGAGTGCAAAAAGACATGCATCTAATCCTCCAGGACGTGAATGTAGAACTCTTGATGCCTTTGGGCGTCGAACCTTCCAGGCCTCTAATCTGCCAGGATTAGTTCCTACATTTTATATATGGGAATGTTCCTTAAGGAAGTTACAGGAGATCTAGATCTTATGAGTCCTCTCCTTCCTGATGATAAAGGACAAGATTATCTTGCACTTATCAAACATGCTCAGGATGTTTCCAAATTCGTAAATCTTGCAGCTTTTGATTGTTTTGAGTGCATAAGCAGAACTTCTGCTATTGCCATAGGCGCACGTAGGATTGCCTGGCTCCAGGCATCTGACTTGGAACTTTGGGTACAGGACAAACTGGGGAATATTCCTTGCACAGGAGAGAATCTCTTTGGCAAAAATTGGCAAGAGAAAGCTAATGAGCTAGATGCTGATAATCTCACTTTGGATAGATTATCAAAATCTACAGCTGACCCTGCAAGGAAAAAGTCCTACAAAAAAACATTCTTCAATAGAAAGAAGAAGTTCTACCCCTCCTATACCCAGCAAGGGCATCGTTCAGGTCAGTCTGCCCAAAAGGGTCAGCAACAACCTAAACAAAGAAAAACAAAGGCTGCTAAGCCTCAACTGGCTCAGCAGACTCAGCCTCCACAGGGGCTTTGACTTCCATCTAGAGAACTTTGTCTTCCTGGCCCTGAACGGGCCAGAGCCTTCCACCATTCCAGAAAGGTTATGTTATTTTGCCCCCAGATGGGGGCAGATAACAGCAGAAAGTTGGACTCTGTCCATTGTAAGAGAGGGATACAAGCTTCACTTCCTCAGCATGCCCCCTCCTACAATGGTAAGACAGTTTGATTCTCAGACCTCTCTCAACTCCCAGTTAGATCACAAGGTCAGTCTTCTTCTTGCCCAAGGGCAATAGAAGAAGTACCTATTCATCAACAAGGTGCAGGGTTCTATTCCCCCTTTTTCCTTATTCCAAAGAAAAAAGGAGGGCACAGACCCATTTTGGACCTCAGAGAATTGAACAAATTCCTGTTCAAAGAGAAATTCAAAATGATTTTTCTGGGAACTCTACTGCCATACCTTCAGAGTCAGGACTGGCTTTGTTCTCTAGATCTCAAGGATGCATACACTCATGTTCTCATCCATCCAACTCACCGAAGGTTTCTTCGCTTTCTATTTCAAGGGAAGCACTACCAATACAGAGTTCTTCCTTTTGGCCTGGCCTCGGCACCAAGGGTGTTCACAAAATGCATGACTGTGGTGGCTGCATTTCTCCGCACCCTAAAAATATTTGTCTTCCCTTACTTGCACGATTGGCTCATTCGAGCCCCATCAGAGCCAGAGGCCAGGTTTTCTCTATCTTGCACAATGCGTATCCTTCAATATTTGGGACTTGTCATAAACTTCCCAAAATCCAACCTAGCTCCCACTCAGTCTCTAGAGTTCATGGGAGCCCTGCTGGATACCAGACAGACAAGGGCCTATCTTCCACAGTCCCGCTGCCTTCGCATTGTGCAGTTAGCTTCCCAAGCAATGCTAAAGTCTCACCTCACTGCTCGGGAAGTGTTACAATTGCTAGGCCACATGGCATCCACCGTGCATGTGGTCCCTTATGCCCGTCTCCATATGAGGGCAGCCCAGTGGACTCAGGCGTCAGGTTGCCTGTCAGACAAAATAGCAACCTCAGATCGTCTTATTTTGTCTCTCCATTGGTGGCAGTCACCCCAGAATCTGTTGGTGGGGTCCCCTTTTCAGCAACCCCCACCCCAAGTAACTCTAACAACAGATGCCTCACAGGTGTTGCCCATTTGCAAGGCCTCTCTACCCAGGGTTCCTGGACTCCACAGGAGACCGATCTACACATCAATTTCCTAGAGCTCAGAGCAATCTTTCTTGCTCTTCGAGTGTTTCACACCCAGCTCAGCTTCAAAACTGTCCTAATTCAAACGGACAACCAGGTAGCCATGTTCTATGTGAACAAGCAGGGCGGAACAGGCTCTCTGTCGCTCTGCAACGAAGCTTTGCGACTTTGGGCCCTCGCCAGAGAGCATCAGATTCATCTCCTTGCAGTGTATCTTCCAGGCATTCAAAACTCTTGGGCAGACAGACTCAGTCGAGTTCTGCTTCCACACGAATGGTCTCTCCATGCAGGCCAGGTGGCCAAAATTTTCCAATATTGGGGAACCCCGGACATAGACCTCTTTACAAGTCCGCTGAATGCCAAACTTCCCTGGTTCTGTTCCAGAATTCCGGCTCAGGGTTGTCAGGCCAGGGATGCCTTCCTCCTCCATTGGGGTTGGGAATTTCTGTATGCCTTCCCACCCATTCCCCTAATTCCCAGAACTTTATTCAAGCTTCAGAGAAACAGAGGCCATATGATTCTCATAGCTCCACATTGGCCACGACGAGTGTGGTACCCTCTGCTCTTACATCTCTCTCAAGCTCCATCTCTGGAGTTAGGATCTGCTCCAGATCTCCTATCCCAGGAGGACGGGATGCTGTGGCATCCCAATTCCCAATCTCTACATCTCAGGGCCTGGTTGCTGAAAGCCTAGAACTTCATGGTCTTAACCTTTCTCAGCAGGTAAAGGATATCCTTTATGCTTCCAGAAAACCAGCCACAAGATGCTCTTATGCTTTCAAGTGGAAAAGGTTTACCATATGGTGTTCGCAGAAGGGTCTTAACCGTCTTGCAATACCTCTGGAATCATTACTGGAATATCTCCTTCATTTGTCTAATGCAGGGCTTAAGACCAATTCAGTGAGAGTTCATTTGAGTGCTATTGCAACTTCTCTCAAGCCTTTAAATGGGCAACCTATTTCCTCTCATCCTATCATAGCAAGATTTATGAGAGGCCTTCTTCTAACTAAGCCTCCCGTTAAGCCACCACAGGTGGCATGGGATTTAAATCTGGTTCTTGGCCAGCTCATGAAGCCGCCTTTTGAACCATTAGCTACTACCTCTTTGAAATTCCTTTCCTGGAAGGTTATTTTTCTTATTGCAATCACATCAGCACGTCGCATCAGTGAATTGCAAGCATTGGTGGCTGATCCTCCTTATACAAGGTTCCATCATGATAAAGGTAGTCCTTAGGACTCATCCTCAGTTTATGCCAAAGGTGGTTTCACCTTTTCATTTAAATCAAGCAGTTTACCTTCCTGTTTTTTTCCCAAGGCCTCATGCCTCTAATGCAGAAAGGAATCTTCATACTTTGGACTGTAAAAGAACTTTGGCTTTTTACTTGCAAAGGACGCAGCAACATAGAAAGTCCTCTCAACTCTTTGTTGCTTTTGATCCTAGTCATTTAGGACTTCCAGTCTCCAAAAGGACACTGTCCAACTGGATTGCACAATGTATATCTTTTGCCTATCAGAGTAAGAACCTTCCTCTTGAAGGCCATGTCACAGCGCACAATGTGAGAGCCATGGCAGCCTCTATGGCTCATCTTCACTCTGTGTCTATCTACGACATCTGTCGAGCAGCTACCTGGGCCTCGGTTCATTCCTTCACAGCCCATTACTGCTTGGGCAAGGACTCCCGCCGGGATGCCTTGTTTGGTCAGGCTGTTCTTCAACATCTGTTCCATACTTAATCAACTCCTACCCACCATCCCTGGTAGGATGCCAGAGATCCATGGGGGGAAATGGAGCACAACCTCTGGGGTTTCTCCCTGGCATCTGCAGTTAGGGAGTCCTCATATGTGAAGACTACATTCCTGCTTGTTCCTGGAGATAGCATAGTTACTCACCGGTAACAGGTGATCTCCGGGAACAGCAGGAATTCAGTCTTCACAACCCAACCACCTCCCCTAGGAGTTGTATCTCTCTATCTCTCTCTTTCTCTCTCTCCCTCTCTCTCTCTCTTTGTCTCAGCTTTAAACTCAACTGGAGAGAGACAGTTGGGAAAGGCGGGAAGGCAGCACGCAGGTGCTGTGGGATGCTCCCAAAAGCTTTCTAATTGGACGCTGGGGAACGTTCCCACACAGGCTCCGTCGGTACCGACGATACCCATATGTGAAGACTGAATTCCTGCTGTTCCTGGAGATCACCTGTTACAGGTGAGTAACTATGCTTTTTTGCCTAAGGTCGTCTCACCCTTCCATTTGAATCGGTCAGTAGCTCTTCCTTCCCTTTCCAGGCAGAGTCAAGATACTGAGGATGCGAGGCTTAAATATCTGGACATGCACAGGGTGCTTAAGCGCTACCTGAAACGCCCAGCAGCATTCCGCGTATCGGAGTGGTTGTTTGTTTTGTTTGTAGGACCGCACAGAGGGGAGGCGGCCTCTAAGGCTTCCATTTCCAGGTGAATTAGGGAGGCTATTGCTTCGGCTTATTTGCTGAAGGGAAAGCCAGTTCCAATGGGGTTATAGGCCCATTCTACCCGAGCCCAGGTGGCATTGTGGGCGGGTGTTTAGTCTGGTGCCACCACTAGATATTTGTAGAGCGGCGACTTGGTCTTCCCTTCATACCTTTGCCAAGCATTACCGGCTGGATGTTCAGGCGGCGGCGGATGCTGGGTTTGGGGAAGCAATACTTTGGGCCGGTCTTGCAGGCCCCTCCCAGGTTTGAACTGCTCTGTTACATCCCAGTGGAAAGGGACTTGACTGGAGGGACGCTTAGGAAAGAGTAATTAGGCCTTACCTGCTAATTAGCGTTCCTGAAGGAACTCCAGTCCAGTCCCTAATCCCACCCGATTTGCACTCTTTCAGGTGAAGGTAACATAGCCGTCCTGAAGCATCAGGTAAGCAAAGGAATAATATAGAATTGCTGTGCTCATCAGTCAGGGCGAGCGGGTTAAGGGGAGAGTGATTTTGTGTAACCCCTTTCTTTTCCTGCTACTTCTTCTTCTTCCCCTCTTCTTCTCATCCTTGGGGAAGAGGGAGGTCTCTCCTCGGGTAACGAGGTGGGGGAAGCTAAAGTTATTAGTTATTGAGTTATTAAGTTAAGGTTGTTGGTTTTCTTATTTGAATGGTCTCTCTGTTGAGTCCACTTTGTCAACAGGATACTGGATCTGGTGGGTGGTGCCAGAGATACCGAAGGGTCATCAAGATGATGACGTGCTCAGTCTCCCAGGATGCTGGAAGGGGGGCACAACCCAGTGGAAAGGGATGCTAATTAGCAGGTCAGGCCTAATTACTCTTTCTGCCACGTTCCCTCCTGTCCAGAACCTCCCTTATCAGAATGGACTTTGATTTCCTAGCTAGTCTGTATCCATATTCAAAGTAGCATTCTCTGTGTGATACCACCCAGGCTTGAATTTATCGTATCAGCTTTTAAAGGCTATAGAAAAAAGTCACCTTGTGTTTTGTTGCCACTGTAGTTATTCCACTGACGATTTTGTAGATGTGGTGCTTGTTTTAGGTAGGCTTTTGCTGTAGTGCAGTGGCTTCCCACCTGCAAAATCATTAGGTCTGCAGGACACAGAAAAGCCTCTTCGTGATGCTAGAATCCGTGCGAGCGGGCGTAGGATCAAATGTGACTGAGGGGACGGCAGTAGTGGTGTTAATAGCCATGGGCACAGAAGAAGCAGCAGCAGCAGTAGGGGTAGGATCAGAGAAAGCTACACAGACCAGAAGTAGAAGAGGTGGTGAGAGTGGGACCAGCATTGGTGGCAGTGGGGAGTGTGATTAGAGGCAGTTGTGGAGAGCAGAAGCATCTAGACCAGGTCTGTATTCAAGCATTGGCAGCACAGGCAGATGCCTAGGGTCTCAATCCTGGGCTAAATAAATGCCTGACTCTGCTTGCATTAGGACCATACTTTTCTGTCCAGGAAGAAATCTTCTCTCCCTGCTTCTTTCTGTTTCTGTCTATGGGCACCAATATCTCAAATCCCTCCCAGGTCTGGACCAGCATCAGCCTGCAGGGCCTGGGAACACTAGTACAGCATAAAAAAGTGAAAAGAGGGAGAGATACTAATAGTGGGAAAGAAGGAGATCGACTAGTTGGTAAGGAATAGCTGGAGGGAGAGAGACCGACTGGCTGGAGGGGGAACAGAGAGATGGGAGGAGACTAGGAGAGAGAGATTTTTCTTTTTATCTTTCTTTTTCAGTATTTAGCTCACGTTTTTCCAGTAGTAAGTTCAAGGTGAGTTACATTCAGGTAGATACGTATTTCCCTGTCCTCAGAGATCTTATCAAAGGGGCAGATACAGAAAGACCAATGTGCCCTTTTTGCAAAGATAACGCAACTTATAACCTCAAGTGCCAGTAGGCCAAATGCAGACAAGAGACTGATGCATGTGTAAACAGCAAAGGAAAAGCAAGCATATAGCTGCACATAATAAAATAGCATGCTAATATTGTATGCGCCCAATGCAGAGAAACATGTAGAGCAGGGGTGTCCAACCTTTTAGCTTGCAGGGCCACATGGGCAATTTTTAAAAAGGTCACGGGCCAGAGCAGCCCCCCCCCCCCCCCGGGTCAGCTCCTTTCCAGCCTCTCTCTCCCCCCGTCAGCTCCTTTCCAGTTTTCAGCCCTATTTTGCCCCCTCTGTCAGCTCCTTTCCAGTTTCCGTCCTCTTTCCCCCTGTGCAGCTCCACTCCATTCCCCTTTCTGCAGCCCCCCGAAGCTCCGTTCCTCTCTCCTTGCCTCCATTCATCTCTCCTTCCTGCCGCCTCCGTTCCGCTCCTCCTCCTGCAGCCCCCGAAGCTCCGTTCATCTCTCCTTCCTGCCGCCTCCGTTCCGCTCCCCCTCTTATGGCCCGTATCAGCTCTGTTATGCCCCTTTCCCTTCCCAAGCAGCTGCCATAGCCGTAATTTAAAAGAAAGCGATGAGGTCACTTCCAGCCATTTGGAGCCCCTGAAACTGCGTTCCGCGCTCTAGTGTCTCTTCCGTTTGAGGGCGGGACACAGTTTCAGGGGTTACAAAGTGCCGGAAGGGTCTGCTTTGCTTTCTTTTTCATTTAAATTATCGCTATGACAGCTGCTTGGGGAGGGGAAAGTGAATAATGGAGCTGATACGGGCTGCAGGAGAGGGAGCGGAACGGAGTTTTGTTTTTTAAACGTGAGGCGGCTCTTTTCGGGGCATTTTCACCGATGGGTAGGGAGGTTGGTTGGATCGGGCCAGATAAAAATGCCTGGCGGGTCGGACTCTGGCCCACGGGCCGTATGTTGGACACCCCTGATGTAGAGGGTTTCATAACCAGCTGAAGCACCAATATCTCTAAATCGCAGTCTGAGGGGGCTTAAACGTCTTGCACGTGCCCCCGACACTATTTTGATGGCAATGGGGGCTTTTACCAATGCCTGGATCATCTGAGGTCACGTGTCAAACTTCCCCTAAGATGATCCAGACATTGGGAAAAGCCCCCGATGCCATCAACATACTGTAGAAGGGCCAGTGCACCTGACAGAAAGCAAATCCCTTGGGCCCACCGGCCCAACTAAAACTAACTCTGGTGGCCCAGCGGGCCCTGACTTTCCTCCTCCTCCCCCCCCCCCACCCCATCCCATCCCACTTAAAACTAACTCTGGTGGCCCAGTGGCTCCAGTCCACCCACCCACTCAGCTAAAACTAACTCTGGTGGCCCAGCGGCCCCGATCCCCCACCCCCCTCCTGGTACCTTTGCAAAGGAGTGGGAGCATTGCCCATGCACTCTGCTCTGCTATCTTGGTGCCTGGCCCCATGTGGTGCACCTGGAATGCAGCGGGTGGGACCAGGTGCCGCCATTTTTCAAGATGGTGATATGGGAGTGCGTGGGCAATGCTCCCATTCCTTTGTAAAGGTACTGGGAAGGGGGTGGGGGTTTGGGGCCACTGGGGTTAGTTTTAATTGGGTGGAGGGGAGAATCCGGGCCACCAGTGATTTGCTTTCTGTCAGGGGTTTCTGGCCCCCTGACAGTATTTTGATGGCATCTGTGACTTTCCTGATGCCTGGATCACCTGGGGAGAAGTTTGACACTTCACCTCAGATGATTCAGGCATTGGAGAAAACCCCCGATGCCATCAAAATACTATCAGGGTGCATATGAAAATTAGTCACGCTGCTCCTGTTTCTCTGGGAGAGCATGCCAAACCTGTGCAGACATCTGTGCGCATGTGTTTGTCTGCCTCTCCCAGTTCAATGCTGACATTTGTGACACAGTCTAACACATGGCTAATTTGCATATCTGCCCTTTTCTGCATGCTGGGGCTGAAGTCGCGCGCTATCGGTGCTTTATATAGAAACGTACAGAGTTGCTATCGTGTAACTTCAGAGCTATGTTTGTAATTGAGGCAATGGAGGGTTACGTGCCTTGCCCAAGGCCACAAAGAATGGCAGTGGGATTCAAACCCTGGTCTCGCTGGTCACCAGGCTGATGCTGTAATTGAGAGACTGGAGAGAAAGACATGGAGAGAGGAAGAGGAAGGCAGAAAGAGGAGTCTGTGCTTTAAGTTACAAATAACAGCTGTGTAATGCTGAATGAGTTGAAATCTGCTATCCCTTAGTATACAAAATGGAACATAGCCACAAACTGAATTGTTGAATATGTTTAGGGCAAAAGCAGTGTAAGATCAGATGTCCCTGTTCCTGAGAATATGTACTATGAGTTTGGGGCAAAATGGCTTCAGGGGTACATATTTCCATTTTTCAGTTTGGTGTAGAACTGTTCACATATCTTATAAAACATGAAATAAAAGCACACAAGCTTTAGGTTTGTGTGAAAAAGGATTGCCATGTTTCCATAATTATATGCTCTCCACTGCTCTGTGATGTACAATCTCAGATTTAGTGAATTGGGAGCCCAATTCAGATGTTATATCAAGCCATTAAAAACGTATTCCCCCCGACAAAAAAACACACTTACACGTTAGCTCACACTTTTTTACTCTATTTTTGGTCTGGGGTTTATTAGGGTAGAGTAGGGTTATCTTGTTGTTGTTTTTTTTTTTATTAAAAGCTTATTGGCAGAAATATTATGAATCGACCAAACTGATTAAAAACATAAAAATGCCATACTGGGCCAGACCAAAGGTTCATCAAGCACTGCCTGTTGGCCAGCAGTGGCCAATTCAGATCACAGGTACTGGCAGGATCCCATGCTTACTTAGGGTTTATGGACTTTTCCTCCAGGAACTTGTCCAAACAGCTTTATCACATCCTGCCGCAACAAATTACAGAGCTTACATATGCAGTGAGTGAAAAGATATGCTTCTCCCATTCGTAGATTACTATGGTGCATTAATTTAATCTGGTTCATCAGTGAGCATATGAAGCAATCAAATCATTTCTGGAATGTAAAGAAATATTTCTTGACCTTGTTCCCTATTTTCCAGAGAATCATGTATGCCAGAGAAGTTCGAGAGCAAGACTTGGATGAGATGAGCTCCATCATTCAATCCAAAGTGGTGGCGGAAGTATCTAAGCAAGTTCAGGCTCTTCTGACGTCTCTGGAGACCACAAAGCTGGACATTGCCATCACTGGAGATTCCGGTGCTGGAAAATCAACCTTCATCAATGCCATCCGAGGTGTCAGAGATGAGGATGTTGGAGCAGCCAAAACTGGGTTCAGTGAGACCACTATGGAGCCCACTCTTTATCAGCACCCAAAGATACCTACTGTTCGACTGTGGGACCTGCCTGGCATTGGGACCCTCAGTTTCCAGGCTGACCGGTACCTGGAGCAAGTGGGCTTTGAGAAGTATGACTTTTTTATCATCTTGGCTTCTGAACGCTTCAGAGAAAACAATGCCCATCTAGCCAGGAGCATCAAAGCAATGAATAAAAATTTCTACTTTGTACGTTCCAAGATTGATCTAGATATAAAGGCCAGTCAGAGGAAGAGAAATTTTAATGAGGAGACAGTCCTTGCAAAAATACGAAAAGATTCTATCTGTTGTTTGGAGAAGGAAGGGGTGGAAGCCCCTAAAGTATTTCTTATCTCCAGTTTTGAGCTCGATAAATATGATTTCCACAAGTTTCAAATGACATTGATTGAAGAACTAAATGGCCAGAAGAAACATGTATTGCTCTTGTCTTTGCCAAACAACACAACAGAGGTAATTCAGCACAAGAAAGATTCCTTAAAAAGACATGTCTGGAAAAAAGCTCTAATGACCTGCATCATCTCTACTCTACCCACCCAGTCTGTATACTACAACATACCAATGTTGATGGAGACCTTGACTTCATACCAGAAGCACTTTGGTCTAGACGACGAGTCCCTCAGCACACTGGGTCAGAACTCGGACATATCTGCTTTTGAGTTCAAGAAAGCAATAAAATCAACTTTGGGGAAGGATCTTTCAGAGAACCAGGTGCAGTCTGTGCTAAATGAGGCTGCTGGTAGCAGCAGCATGGTGGCTAGCTTGGTGGCCAGTCGTGTGCCTCTGCTCAGCCAGGTGATTGCAGGAGGAGTTTCCTTTGTGGCAACTTACTCCCTTCTAAATAGTGCCTTAGATGACTTTGCCCAAGATGCAGAAAGGCTTTTGAAGAAAGCTTGTGGGATAGAAGAGGTAGAAATGCAGTCACTTTATGTTCCTGAGGACTTCTGCTTTGATTGATTGCAGATACGGATGGGATAATGATAGGAGTATGGCACAATCAGAAAGCATTACACCATCTATTTATATATATTCACAATATTCAGCAAATTCATATGTCTGTAGAGTCTTTATACCTTCTTTAAAACAAATAAAATTAATATTGAAAACTGTGTCATATAAAGCATTTCTAGGGATAAAATTTGAAAACCTGACCCTCCTGTTGCTTCAAAAGATATAATGGTCGCCCTGTACTTTTTACCCAGTGGGAATAAGCTTTCTGACAATTCACTGAAGCATCAGACTAACAGAGTGATGTTCTTATTTATATTTTATTTTTTGAACATAAGAAATGCCATACTGGGTCAGACCAAGGTCCATCAAGCCCAGTATCCTGTTTCCAACAGGACCAATCCAGGTCACAAGTACCTGGTAGGTTCCCAAACAGGTATACAGGTTCCACAGTGCTTGTCCCGGGGTAAGCAATGGATTTCCCAGGTCTATTTTAATAATGGTTTATGGACTTTTCCTCCAGGAGCTTGTTCAAACATTTTTTTAAGCCCAGCTACACTAACAGCTTTTACCACATCCTTCAGTAACAAATTTCAGAGTTTCATTATGCATTGAGTAATAAAATATTTTCCTTATTAGTCTAAAATGGGTTACATTGTAGCTTCATTGAATGTCCTCTAGTCTTTCTACTTTTTGATGGCATAAAGAACTGATCTACGTTCTACTCCATTCAGTAATTTATAGACCTCTATCATATCTCCCCTCAGCCATCTCTTTTCCATGTTGAAGAGCCCTAACCTTTTAAGCCCATCCCCTTTACCATTGCAATGGCTTATTCTCCAGGACCAAGCAGGAAGTCAGTCCTCACTTATGGGTGACGTCGGCGCCGACAGAGCCCTCGCGGAGCAATTTTCCCCAGCTTTCAAAGAAAGCCTTTGGGAATTGCAGCGCGCATGCGCGGTCGTCTTCCCGCCCGAGGGTGCCATCTTAGCCAGTCTTCTTTATTCCGCGGAGCCCTACAGACGTCCCCGTCTTGTCCCCGCGAAAAAGATGATGTTCTTCTTTATTTTATCCTTTTTTCTTTCGGTTCGACGCCGATCGTTTTCCCCGCCCGGACTCGCGACGCCGGTCTCGAGTCCTCTTACTTTTTTCGGTTTTTCTGACTTAGTCAGCTTTCGTTTTCGTTTTCCCTGGCAGCCCGGTCCTTTGACCTCGCAGGGGCCCTTTTTCCCCCGATGGCTGCCAGTGGGTTTAAGCGGTGTGGTCGGTGTGACCGAAATATGTCACTAACCGACACACACGACTTTTGCCTCCGCTGCCTGGGCCCGGATCATGAGGAACTGATCTGTGGGCCCTGCAGCAAACTGTCCTCAAAGGCGTTGAGAAGTCGGCGGCATCAGCGTGAGAGAATCTTCGCTGACCCCAGCCGTACCCGAACCTCGTCGGAGGCCTCCGTGTCGAAAGGCTCCAGCTCGGACCGTCGCCGGAGCTCCTCCGACCGGGGTTCTCCCTCCGGGGACCATCGTCGGAAGGAAAAACCCGCGAGGGCGGCGTCGGTGGACGCGCCTGGTTCCGCGAGGGCCAGGTCGCATAGCCCCGACAGCCGCCCCGGGTCCTTGGAGAAGGAACACGTCCCGAAGCGACCTCGCCTGGAGTCGGAGATGCCTGCCCGGGTAAGTCCTGTGGTCCTTCTGGACTCGCCTCCACGACAGCCGCCGTCGGGGCCCGAGTCGGGGGCTGCTGGGTCACCTGAGCTCGGACTCAGGTTGACGGCCTTGGAGAGCAGACTGTCTGCCTTCATGGACCAGCAGAGGGCACTGCTCGCTGGCTTCGCTGGCGTCACTGCCCCGACCGCCGGGATGTCGACGTCCAAGTCGACCCCGGAGACCGAGCCGATCCTCGAGTCGATGAGAACTCAAGTCGATCCTCGGTCGAGGTCGCCCTCGGCCTCCCGTTCGGGACCGAGGTCGCCGACGCCGACTCCCTCGGCGTCGGGGCGGCTGGCGCCGCACCCTGCCCGGGCCGACCCCACCGAGTCCTCGTCGGAGTCGGTCTGGGAGTCTGAGGAGGAAGAGTCACCTGATTCTTTCCGGACTCGGTGTGTCCCATCGGACTCACCGGAGTCCGAGCCTCGGAAGCAGTCCCCCCCCGAGGATGCCCGGTTCTCGGACTTCGTTAGGGATATGGCCAAGGCTTTGGCCTTCCCTGCGGATCCCGAGGAGGAGCCTCGAGCCGAAGAGCTCGACGCCCTCCAGTATGACTCTCCCGCGAGGGAACACTTAACTGTGCCGGTTCCTCCTATGCTGGAACGACTACTCTTCCGCATGTGGGAGAGTCCGGCCTCCTCGCCGGTCCTGAGCAAGCGGGTCGATTCTATCTATCGAGTCCGCAAGAGCCCTGGCTTTCAAAAGGCACAGCTGCCACACCATTCCATGGTAGTGGAATCGGCCATGCACCGTCTTAAGAGCCAGAAGATGCACTCCTCGGTGCCTCCTGGCAGGGAGGCCCGTAACCTGGATGGCCTTGGCAAGAAGTGCTTCCAGGGCTCTATGCTCGCATGTCGTGTCCAGACTTACCAGCTATACATGGGCATGTATCTCCGGGATCTGGCTAAAGAGCTAGCCGGATTCTCCGCTGGTCTCTCCGAGGAGCCCTTGCGGAGGTTCCTAGCCTTGTCCACTGGCATTCGGGAATGCTCAAAGTTCATGTCCCGAGCAGCCTATGATGGCTTTGAAGCCTCGGCTCGAGTGGCCGCAGCCGGCATCGGTGCCCGCCGACAGGCTTGGCTTCAGTCGTCAGACCTTGAGCCCTGGGTGCAGGACAAGTTGGTCGATGTCCCCTGCCGAGGCGAAAACCTCTTTGGCAAGCCCATGGCGGAAAAGGCTGCGCAAATTGAGACTGAGACTCTCACCAGGACCAGGCTTTCTAGGAAGACCTCCGCCCCTTCCCAGAAAAAGAAGGGCTCGGGGAAAAAGTCCTTTTACCCGAGGAAGGCGGCTGCCTACAAACAATACCCCCATTATCAGGCCCCTGCAGCTCCCCAACAGGGCCAGCAGGCCAAGGGACGGGGTAACGGGTCCCGTAGGCAGCAAGCCCCCAAGCCTGCACCACCAGCCCCTGCTCAGCAGGGTGGGGGCTTTTGACTCGCTAAGCATAGCCTCTCCCCCCCCGCTGGTTCCCTCCAGCACCGGAGGCCGGCTGGTTCACTTCGCCCACAGGTGGTCCAGCATCACCGCAGATGCCTGGGTGCTTCAGGTCGTGCGAGAAGGCTATCTTCTCCACTTCCATCAGGTCCCTCCCTCCTATTTTCCGGGAGAACCTCCGCGCCCCCCTCTGCACAGGGAGTTGCTCCTTCAGGAGTTAGCAGGTCTTCTGCAGGAACAGGCGGTGGAACCGGTGCCACACCACCTGAGAGGTCAAGGCTTTTATTCAAGGTATTTTCTGATACCAAAGAGAACAGGGGGCCTCAGACCCATCCTGGACTTGCGCAACCTCAACAAGTTCCTTGTGCGGGAGAAGTTCAAAATGCTTACCCTTGGAATCCTTCTGCCCTACCTCCAGCAGGGAGATTGGCTATGCTCCTTGGATCTAAAGGATGCCTACACGCACATCCTCATCCACCCAAGCCACCGCCAATACCTACGGTTTGTGGTGGCCGGAAATCATTACCAGTACAGAGTACTGCCCTTTGGCCTGTCCTCCGCACCGCGAGTCTTCACAAAATGTCTCGCGGTCGTGGCGGCCCATCTCCGGCTTCACCATACCCTGGACTGTAGAAGGGCATTGAACTTCTACCTTGACCGTACGCGGGAGCACCGTAAAGCTGCTCAGCTTTTTGTGTCTTTTGACCCCAATAAATTGGGGCTCCCGGTCTCCAAGCGTACTCTGTCCATCTGGGTTGCGGACTGTATCTCTTGGGCTTATGGGGCAGCCGGACTCTCCTTAGAAAGTCGAGTCACGGCTCATTGCGTTCGGGCAAAGGCCACATCAGTGGCTTACCTCCGCTCTGTTCCGCTGGCAGACATCTGCCGGGCCGCTACTTGGTCTTCGAGCCAGACTTTTGCGGTCCATTACTGTCTCGAGAGGGAGTCCCGTAGGGACAGTGCTTTCGGACAGGCAGTCCTCCGTAATCTCTTTGAGGTCTGAGCAACTCCTACCCTCCATCCCGGATGTGGGCTACCGGTGGGTGATAATTCAGCGAAGATTCTATCCTTCTGTGCTGCTGAGCTAGAGGGAGCTCATTTTTGTGCTTAGGGTCTCCGGTAGCCTTGAGCTTGGGAGTCCCATAAGTGAGGACTGACTTCCTGCTTGGTCCTGGAGAAAGCGTAGTTACTCACCTGTAACAGGTGTTCTCCAGGAGCAGCAGGAATCAGTCCTCACTACCCTCCCTCCTCCCCTTGGAGTTGCAATCGTCTGCTTATGTTCTTTTTGCAAATTTTTATGCTGTCTTTTTTAGCTATGTCATCTGACTGGCTAAGATGGCACCCTCGGGCGAGAAGACGACCGCGCATGCGCGCTGCAATTCCCAAAGGCTTTCTTTGAAAGCTGGGGAAAATTGCTCCGCGAGGGCTCCGTCGGCGCCGATGTCACCCATAAGTGAGGACTGATTCCTGCTGCTCCTGGGGAACACCTGTTACAGGTGAGTAACTACGCTTTTTCTGTACCTTTGCTAATTCTACTGTATCTTTTTTAAGATATGGCAACCAGAATTGTACGCAATATTCTCCTTTCCTTATGATTTCTAACATTCTATTTGCTTTCTTGGCTGCCACTGCACACTGGGCAGAGGGTTTCAACATCTTATCCAGAATGACGCCTCAATCTTTTTTGTGAGTGGTGGTTCCTGTGGAACCTTGCATCATGTAACTGTAGTTTGGGTTATTCTTTCCTAGGTGCATAACTTTGCACTTGTCCACATTCAATTTCATCTGCCATTTTGATGTCCAGTCTTCCTATTTATCAAAGTCCTCTTGCAATTTTTCACAATACTCTTGTGTTTTAACAATTTTGAATAATTTTATGTCATCTGTAAATTTGATCATAACAGTAGTGGTACATCACCAATTTTGGAAGGGTGTTAAGGCACTCAGGGATTTGGAAGAGTGAAGATGAAAATTGAATTTAATGTGGAAGGGGCTGGATAGGGTGAGTCCAAGAAGGGGAGTGATCACCAAGGCAGAAGTGATATTAGGAGACTATGATTCCTCACTGCAAAAGGGAGGCAAAGATTGAGACACAGGAAGGCAGCTTATGGCCCACCATAGGCTGATTTTTTTCACCTTATGACATGGCCATCCACTTCTTGCAAACTACACATAGAAGTCTTGATGCCAGTGCTACAGCAATCCAGTTCTAGTTTTACCCCTCACTGCACACACGGGCTTGTGCTCCCTAATTTTATTTGGGAAATCTGAGCTGCCAGTCAATGCATGGAATAGCCCAGTGCATCTGCCTAAAACCTTGGGTCAATGAGGAATGTGACTCAAAAAGGATATTTGGTTTCATCTTCAATGTTATATGTGTCAGACCAGCACTGTGGTGCATGGATCACAGCTTATCCGTGTTATAAATGTGAGGTGTTACAATTTTAGTTCTTTCAGAAGTAAAGCAGACAGCAAGAGGGAAAGGAGGAGCTGATTAAACAATGAAATAGTAGAGACAATGTGTCCATTTCATTCTAACAGTCTAGAGTCTGGAACTAGTTCAAGAATAATCCATGGGCATCATCGATGCCAAAGGCCACTGTGGGAAATTCTATGGGAAGTCGCAGAAAACTGAGATCACAGCAGGGGATGGCAGTGATGTGACCCAAGAGCACGAAGCAAGTGACTCATCACATACTGATCTAGCACTGGAAAGGCATAGCACCACACCTGAAGAGGGAACTCTTCTTAACTTTCCTCTCCTCCCTCTGCAAAGCCAACCCTCACCATCCTGGGGAATTACACATTTTGTGGCTCCTCAGCTCAGAAAGATTTCTCATCACTGTACTGTGGCTTCAAACAGACTTCCAGAAGAGACATATATGTGTATGTTTGTACATATATATCTTCCTATCTGATTGTACACTGCTTTGAAGGCATAGCTCTGCAAGGCAGACATGTTTTCAATTTAAAATTATATCTCTGGTATAGATATATGAATAGCACAAACATATCTATAAATGTACTGTAAATATAAACACATATATATATCTGCATAAAAAGCATGCATGCATCTATAGTTACACATTTCACTATATACATAATGGGGACTATTCGTGCCGGCTGCATGCCCCGAACAACTTCCCTGCCGATTGTGCAGGTAAGTTAGTCGGGGGCAGGGGAAAGGCAGCCCAGGGTCAGAGAGTGGGCGGTCGCCGGCCCAGGACATACAGGGCCGATTCTAATGTCGGCCCTGTACATCCAGGGCTGACGAAATGGCCGGGGAAGTTATTTCACCTCCAAGGTGGAATAACTCCCCTGGTCATTTTTTTTTAAGCGGCCCGGGGCGTGAAAGAGGCTGGGGAAGGCAGAGTTAATTCCCCACAGCCCAATCCTGGCCTTAGGAGGCCAGATCGCGGGTTAGGTTAAGGGGAATTAACTTTTTAGCAGGCAGCCGGCATCGCGGCTTTTAAATGGAGCCACAGTGCCATGGCAACAGGACACCATGGTGCCGTGGCTCCATTTAAAAGCCCTGGATGTTAGAAGCCTGTTCGTGATTCTGATCCCGCAGGGCTAGACGTTCTCCGCAGGAGCAGAATCGCGATCTTTGTACATCCGGGTCAGCCCAGACATACAAAGGAGATGTACGTTGGGATCAGAATTGGGCCTAATATAAATAGCTATATATACACACACATCTACCCAGAGATATCAACATTATTCCTAAACATATGTATCCAATTTTGTATGTGTTTATCCATATACGTATAACTTATATACATAGGCACATAATCAATATGTTTTGTTTTTTTAAGTGCTATCAAGATAATGCAGACTCCTGGCGACCCACGGCTTTCTTGGCAACGTATCACCAGAAGTAGATTGCCAGGCCTTTTATTCTGAGACAGTGGAGGGTAAAGTGACTTGCCCAAGATCACAAGGAGTGCCAGTGGGAACTGAACCCTGATCTCTTGGGAACTAGGCTATTCCTCCACTCCAGTATATATATTTACACATAAATATACACATGCAGATTTTCACACTGTTTCTGTTTATTAAAGCTTTCTTAACCGCCCTTCACAAAAGCAGCAGAGTGGTGTATAGTAAAAACAAAAATTTTTAAAAGGAAAAACAGAAAGGAACTCCATAAATCATGGAACAGCGATAGAAGCATTCATACTAGAGGAAGAGTCTGTAATTCTGAAATAAAGAAAAGAGGTTCAGGAGGGCAAGGAATTAAAAGCCAGGTTGAAAAGAAAATGCATATATATGTATTTAAGGGTATGTGTATAACTCTTATGTGGATATGTAACTTTGTGTATGAGTAGTAGTCCTCTCAGGCTAGACAGATCCAGAGTGTTTAGTATTTAGTTCTGAGGGGCAGGAAGGAGAGATTCCTCTCAAAGCCCTGTGTGTGAATCTGAGTTCTTACTTCTGCTATGTCTTCAGACTCGTTTTAGAAAAAAAAGGACCAGCTACCCCCGTGACAGTATAAAAATATGGAAGGGAAATTTTAGAAGATCCATCCAAATGCAGTCTGGAATGTCTAAGCCAGAAGGCCTGAAAAAAATGCAGTCGCGTCAAGGTGTGGACATTTCTTTTACAAACCTGGACACGCCCAATATGGACATGCAGGAGCATCTACTTAGATGCCAGAACAGTATTTCAGACCCTGGACATCTAGGATAGACTAATGGTTGGAGGAGTTGGCTAGGAACAGGGCAGCCAGGATTCAAATCCCACTGCTGCTGTCATCAGCATTGTGCGGAGTACTGGGGATGAGCAAGTGCATGCTTCTCCTCTACACTCTGGACATTTTTCAGCTAAAACAAGCACTTTTCAGATGCTCATTCGTGCCTCGGAGCAGTCCAAGGTTAGACTTGACGCCGGATGTCCATGCTATTTCTGTGATGAGGCTGGACATCCTGGCTCCTGGGACTGCCCTGGCCATGCCCCCATTCAGATTCAGACATCCTCATACGGGGGACGTCTCCAAAGCTGGCTTCTAAAATGGTTCTGGAGACTGCGCTGGGCTTTGGATGTCTCCATGCTTGTTGTCGGACGTCAAAAACATGAATAAGGCTTCTAAAATGACCCCCATAGGAACCAGTATGCAATAGGGTTTATCCAATTAGCAGATCCTATTAACTGGATAAACCCCGCTGCGAGGGATTTTCAGAGGCACTGAATATCCCCTCTAACTGCCACATCCCTTTTCGGATAGTACTGGGGCAGTCTGTGCACAAGGCTAGAGTGGTCCCACTACTTATCCGATTAGCAGTGATTTTTAGTCTTCTAACCGAATAAATGGCCGCATAAAGTTAGGTCACAAAAAAAGCTATGGAGCTTTGCCATCTAGATAGCAGCTGAATATCGCCGTTATCTGGATAGCAATGCTGGTTGGGGCTGTTCTCTCTCTTCTGTTTTGGATTCTCAGTGAATCTCAGTTCTTCAGATCCCTACGAATATATACAGGCTTCCTTAACTCTCTCACACCTCATAGACAACATCATCAGAGTCATAGACAACAACAACAAAGGCATCCTAATGATCTTCATCGACATCTCCTCCGCCTTCGACACAGTTAACCACCCAACCCTCCTGGAAAGACTAAAGAAAATTGGGCTTCACGGTACCACGTTAAAATGGTTCCAATCCTACCTCACCGACAGGCAGCTACAAGTCAAGATAGGCCACAACACCTCTCAACCCATAAAAATCCGCCAAGGAGTACCTCAAGGATCCGCCCTCTCGGCCCTTCTGTTCAACATATACATCCAGCCAATATGCGACATCCTGAAAGCGAACAACATTCAATACACCATCTATGCAGACGATATCATGATATACACACCCATCTCAACCGACAACCCAGACTACAATAGAATAACTGACTGCCTAACACAAATGACAAACTGGTGCACGAACAACAACCTCTCAATCAACTACAGCAAGACTGAGGCTCTAATAATCACTCGCAACCCCAACTTCATTCACCCACCAGACATCAAAATAGCAGACACAACCATTCCAATGAAATCCGAAGTAAGATACCTGGGAGTAACCCTGGACAACAAACTAAATCTCATGTCTCACGTCAACAAAACGGTCAAGAATGCATACTATAGAATGAGAGTCATCAGACGGCTTAAACCCCTCCTCGACGCAGAACACTTCCGCACAGTATGCCAAGCGCTCATCACCCCATTATTGGACTTCTGCAACCCCGTCTACCTTGGCCTAACAAAGCAAACTCTCAAACCGCTCCAACTAGCCCAAAACACCGCCGCACGCATAATTTCTGGCTCAACAAGACATGAACACATTACCCCGGTTCTCAAAGATCTACACTGGCTCCCAATCAGCTCACGTATCAAATACAAAACAATAATGAACATATTCAAAATCAAGCACCACATTTCAGCAAACAGCCTGCACACCCTCATTCACCCAGACACCAGCACCCGCCCGAGAAGAAAAGGAACCTCCAACAGAGTCAATACACCAAAAGACTTCAGAAAAACACGAAAGGACACCACAGAGAGAGCCCTCTCCCTGGCAGCCCCAACCATCTGGAACTCCCTCCCAGATGATCTGAGATCGACAACGGACCTCAAAGACTTCCGCAAACAGCTGAAGACAACTCTGTTCATAGAACATTATGGACACATCACGTAATCAACAAAGCCTGATCAACAAAAACCCCGACGAGAGATTATAAGACACCGACAAGAGATTGTATATCGGCACAGGATCTAGCTCAAGCCCTATCTGGACAGTACCTTGTATTATAGAACTTGCTGTATTATAGCGCACACTGTACATAGCTCACCCTAATCTAGAAGCCCCCTCCCCCCACACACTTCACTCCACTGCCCCCTGCACCAACCCCCCCCCTCCACACTATTCTTCCTGCATGATCCCCCCGCACCCTACTCCTCCCTCACTGCATGACCCCCCCAGCACTCCATCTGATTGTATTGTTGTGACACCGCCTTGATTTTTAGGATAAGACGGTTTAGAAATACTTTTTAAATAAAATAAATAAATAAATAAACATCTGTGTGTTTCCTGAACCTGGGGGCACAGGCTCAACTCCTGTCTCCTACAAACAATAAGGCCCTCCTAGCCTTTGAACTTTGGACTGTGCACCTCTCCAGCTATCTCATGCAGTATGTTTGCATTAATAGATAAAGGTTCTCTCTGGAAGGTACAAGGTTGGAAGAAGGAGGATTTCTCCTGTACCTCGGATGATCCAGGCATCGGGGAAAACCCCCGATGCCCCTGTGGGGTGGGGGCAGTGCCCTCCCCAGACACCAACACCGAGACAAACAAAAGACCTGATGTCCCACCGGCCCCAAACACCTCCACCCCCACTAGTATCTTAAATGATGGGACGGAAGTGTAGCCCATACGCTCCCACCCTCGTGCTGTCATCTTGTAACTTGGCAGTGCCAGGCCCCATGAGGTGCATTCCAGTATGCAACATGTGTGTGTTTGGGGGGGGGGGGAATCACTCTGCCATATAATGCATTTTTTGCTTTATATGGCAGTCTGACCTCACCCGGTGCATCCGAGACATCACGATTTTATAAGATTATGACACGGGGTGGAAGTGTGTGGACAATGCTCCCTCCCCAGTATTTAAGGTACTGGTGTGGGGGATGGTGAAGTTCAGGGCCACTGCGCCAAAAGGGTTTTGTTTTGGTTGGGGGGGGGGCTAGAAATCAGGACTGCTGGGCCAACAGGACTTTTGTTTCTGGGGGTGAGGGGGTGCCAGTTGTATCAGAGGTTTCCCCTGATGCCTGGATCATCTGAGGTGAAATGTCAAACCTCAGCTCAGATGATCTTGTTTGTCCGGGACAGCATGCCAAACTTGTGCCGACTTCTGTGTGCATATGTTTGGCTTGCTCTCCCAGTTTAACACTGACCTTTTGCACACTGGGTAATTTGCATCCCAGCGCAAAAAGTCAGCGTTAAACTCATGCTACAAAACTCTGCTCTAAAGCTTTAAGCACTGGGCTCTAGTGCAAGATTTCTGCATTGGCCTGTTTGTTATTTTTTATTTGATTGTATTTATTTAGCAGTGTTTAGCTTACTCCTTTCCATGAGTAGATTGAGGTGAGTTACAATTAGGTACTGTAGGTATTTCCCTGTCCCCAGAGGATTAAGGACTTGCCCAAGGCCAGAAGGAGGGTTAGTGGGATTTGAACCCTGGTCTTTCTGATCCCAGGTTGCTACCTAACCATCTCCACCCCAGAGTTGGAAAGAATTATAGAAAGGGGGTTGAAAATGTCTCTCTGTCCGTCCAAATGAGGGCAAAATAATTCCCAGAAAGAATAACAAAATGAGATGAAATTTGGCAGATGGGAAAAACTGGTAAAAAGACATATCAAGTCCAAAAATGGGCCAAATTGGACTTGGGAGTTCCAGGGAAATAACCCCTCAAAAAACTAGCCCAATGTATTTCTGTGGGAGGAGTTCCAGCTTCTAGCATAACAGAGCAGATATCTGATGTCACCTCCAACTAGAGCCAGAAGAAAAATAGCGACAAACACCCTAATAATGCCGAAGGCCATAACAACCTGTAGCCAAGCAACAGCGAACAGAGCCTTCATGTTTTGCGCCCCAAAACATTGGAACTCCCTACCACCCGAAATTCGTGCCATAACCGGCATAGTCCAATTCAGAAAGGCCCTCAAACATAACCTATTCATCAAATACTACCCCACATAAAGCGCATAATATTTACCACAAACCTAACAGAATTCCCTCCTTTTCCAAACATTATTGATAATATTACATAAATACTTCTCTCATATGATCGAATTAGCAGATCAATATTCTATGTATATAGTTCAATGTATATAGTTTTACCCCCATATTATCCATGTTTATCTTATCCAAATTTATTTTCCTGTTTTATGTAACACCGAGCAGCCTGTTGTTCTGGTCTTTGGTTCTCTGTAAACCGCGCTGATTGTAAATAGCGCGGTATATAAAAAATTTGAAATAAATAAATAAATAAATTAAACTCCCTCTCCCTGTTCTCAGCTTTTCCAACCCCGCAAACTGCTCCCAACACCAAAATATGCCTTTCCCCACAAATGCCCCACCATCTAGCGCACTACCACGCCCCAAAAAATACCCCCTTGCAACTGCCAAATATCCCCACAAAAAAGTACTCCCACAGCACTCCTCACATCACAATGTGCGTCACCCCAAAAAATCCTAAACTGCCTGCACCACTACCCTGACAAATGTCCCCATCGCCAAAACCTAGCCCCTGCAAACTGTCCCTATCCTCAAAAAACTATCCCACCACTCCCCAAATTGCCCCATCCCCAAAAGCTGCCCATGCAACTGCCCTCACCCTTAAAAAACCCTCCTTTGCAAGCGCTCTGCTATCGTGCAAACCTCTCTACCCCTAAAAAATCCCAACTGCCTCACCACCCCAAAAATTACTCCATACAACTCTCCCACTACCTCACCAACTGACTCCTGCATTTGCCCCACCACCCTGCAAACTCTCCCTTCTAAAAAACTACACCCTGCCTTGCCCACAAAAACACCCCATCACAACTGCCCCAGCACCCTGCGAACTATCCTTACCCCAAATTCACTTCCCCACATGTGTCCCAACCTCAGAAATGCCCCATAACTACTAGCAACCGCCCCCTGAGATACAATACATGCACAACATAGAATACACAAGAGGTACATACACACACATCTGAGGACACCAAGATTACAAATCATTCCCAGCTGTAATGTACAGAATTATAAATTATTAACACATAGGGGTATGTTTACTAAGGAGTGTTAAGTTTGCACGTAATGGCAGTGGTAAGGTGTCGTTGTGCGGGAAAGGCTGGGGCAGGGAATAGGCATTACAGCAGTAAGTGTGCACTATTACACCAGAAAATGGCAGACAAGTGACCATATGGAGCAGGTAGGGACATGTGATGATCCCTGCAGGCGGCCAACCCAGGAGTACTGCAGACATGTGATGGAACCAAAGATGTTCAGCCGCAGTTTTAATGAAATATTCCAATCATGTTCAATGCATGTGTCATACATCTGCAGAGTGAACATGTCAGATCCTTTGCAATGGGCTACAGCAGAGCCAATAAAGTCATGCTGTCAGATGGGCAGGATTGCACACCCACTGTGCTGTCGTAACACATAAAAACATATAAGAATGTATGTCCTCCAGTCAATGCAGATCCCGGACTGTCTCTGGCAGGATATTGAAGTGAGTTTCCCACAGCCACAAAGAGAACAAGTTGGAGTGAAACCCTGGTCTGCCACTTTCTAAGCCAGTGCTCTAACCATTAGGCTACACCTCCACACACATCTCCATAGCACTGTCTAGAAGCAGAGACCTCTGTTTCCTGCCAGCAATGAGCAAAACCCAGGACTTGCAACAATGCGGCTGCTTCAGTCTGAGACAGTAGTACACCACAACCAGGGCCTGCCTACAGCGACACACATGCAGTACACACTACACTGCACACTTAGTACACTAGCTGCATAACAAACACACAGGCGCAGAATACATCCTGTGTCCAAAGGCCAAGCCACATGTGAGGTCAAGATGTCCTTCCCCCACTGTACCTCCAACGCCAAACACCACTCATACGCAGAGATCTGCTGCACTGTGGTGTGGCACTAACCACATGTGCTGAGCATGCGGTCCCTTGTCACCTGCTGTACATTGCAAGATAGCTACACCTGCACATACACACAATGCGAACCACAGTCATGACCCCTGCGCCCATCCCTGACCATCCTGCCCTCCTCGGGAGGCCATGCACACATCTACCACCATTATAGCAGACAAGCAGGTACTGTGCAATGCTCCAGTGATCACAGTATCTGCCATGGATGCAATTGGGGCCCTGGGTGCTGGTATTAGTTAGCTCCTTCACACATTTTGAGTGTAAATATGGAACTGATGGCCATATGGAGAATGCAGTGATCCATCACATCAGCACTGTACTATGCAGGGACCATATGTGCTTCCTGCACATGACAGCTACCATATGTGCTAATGATCTGTTCCTTATCGTTCCTCCAGTTTAGTCCTCTACTCCTGGGTAGTGCACCTCCTCCTGCAGCTTGGAGACTGGACCAATCAGAATCTTCATCTCACTGGATATAGCATGCTGGAACTCCCATCAGCCCCCAGTGTGTCCAGTCTCCATGCAGCAGGAGGACGTAGTGAGCCTAGGTGCTGGGCTCACTGAGGAACGTATTAGGAGCAGGCTAGTTAGCTGATTTCCTTCAGGGTTTTTTCTTCTTTGGTTTTTGTAATTGGGGCTCAGTTTGTTTCTTTGTAGTTTTAG
Organism: Ichthyophis bannanicus; assembly: GCA_033557465.1. NCBI lineage: Eukaryota > Metazoa > Chordata > Amphibia > Gymnophiona > Ichthyophiidae > Ichthyophis > Ichthyophis bannanicus. The sequence continues at coordinate 122,406,797 of CM066039.1, read as the reverse complement.
TTGGGTTTGTTTTCTTTAAAAAAAAAATAATTATATATGACACATTAACATCAAATAAAAAGGGGTGCAGTGAGGAATCTTTTTAAAGGTCCTTCCTTTCTGCCTGGCCTCCCTAAGAGCCCCTCTATCTTTCCTGGTCTGGGATCTCTAACCCCTAGACAGCATGGGGTAGAGCTACCCATTGGACCCACGGGCGGCCCGATTGCTGCACGGCTGCAGGAGGCAACTTATTTGGCGGCTCGGAGCTGATAGCTTTTATTGTATCAGAGCTAGGAGTGATGGCACTAGAAGTGTAGCGCTTCCGAATGGTGTCTCCTTGGTCAAGGGCTGCCCGAGGCTCCCCGAGGAATAGCCGCAAAAGTGCGACTTCTTTCCAGGACCGGCTTTGCTGACCAGCGCGCCAAATATTATAACAGCACGCTGTGTGAAGACCGCGGCCATTTTAAGCACACGGTCTCGCCCGCGCAGGATAGTGTCTCGGCGGCTAGCTCACACTACGGGTGTGTACTCCTCCCGGTCTGGGTTCTGCTCTCTAAGACGCCAAGGGGTTCCGTTTTGGGGACGTTTATTTTGCCTTTCTTTTACTTTTCTTGGATCGCTATCTCGGGCGCAGCGTTCGTTAATTGACGGGCGTTCTGGGCAGGAAGTAGGTCGGGCGATGACTTACCTCTCCAAAGCAGCGTCAACTCTCAGTGCTCTTTAAGCATGTAGCAAAGTTAGTCAGGCGGACTGCTGAGGCTTTAACGCCGATGGGGAGCAGTGCAGGAGTGGGGGTTGTTGCGCTGGCTGCATTCATGCTGATCCGCATTGAGAGGTCTCATTTCGGAGATCCTCAAGCTGCGGCCTGCTTTCCCTTTCCCTCCGTTTCTCTCCACCGGTTGCGGTGGGGAGTCGCTTAAGGAGTGGTTGGGCAGTTTGAGCTTTATGTATTTTTGATGGGCTCTCAGAGCTTCTTGAAGGAGCCAGCGCTTCGTGCAGGGCGGTGGTATTATGTGTGTGCTAAGCTCTGCCTTATAGATTTCTCCACAGTTGTCCCAGCATGGGCTGTTATAGTGGCCTTCCCTGCCCTACAGTACAGAACGGTATTTGGAAGGCTGCTGGACTCTCCGCAGGAGTCCAGTTAGTTCTCCATTACTTGCTTGTGCTCCCTCTCAATCACTTTGATTTCAATAGCTTTAAAAGACATTTATAGAATAATAACCTTGTTTGGTGGTGCTGGTCATATATGGCTCTCACATATCATCATGTTTCCATGTTTGGTCCTTCCACTCCTCACTTAGCAGGACGGTTGGCAAGTGACATTCAGAGGAGCGCCTTCACCCCAGTATTTTAAGAGAAGAGATGCTCTGCCTCTAAAGGCTCAGTCGCTGTGGCGTAATTTCTTTGATACCAACTTGCCAAGTATCCTCGCATAAGCTGTGCTATTTACTTGGCCCCTGCGCCGTGCCTGTTCATGGCGGTGCGCCAGAGAAATTTTGGGTTCCTGCCTCCTTGTGGACTTTTCCAATTTCTCATAAGAACATAAGACATGCCATACTGGGTCAGACCGAGGTCCATCAAGCCCAGTATCCTGTTTCCAACAGTGGCCAATCTAGGTCATACATACCTAGCAATATCCCCAAAAGACACAGGTTCCTCAATGCTTGTACTGGGTCAAACATTGATATCCTGGGTCCCTTTTTAATAGTGGTTTATGGACCTTTCCTCCAGGAACTTGTCCAAACCTTTTTTAAACCCAGCTATACTAACAGCCCTTACTACATCCTCCGGTAACAGATTCCAGAGTTTGATTACACGTTGAGTGAAAAAATATTTTCTCTTATTTGTCTTAAATAGTTTACCCTGTAGCTTCATTACATGTCCCCTAGTCTTTCTATATTCTTATAGCGTAAACAATTGATCCACGTTTATCCATTCCACTCCATTCATTAATTTATAGACCTCTATCATATCTCCCCTCAGCCGTCTCTTTTCCAGGTTAAAGAGCCCTAACCTTTTTAGCCTCTCTTTATAGGAGTAGCCTTCCATCCCCTTCACCAATTTGGTGGCTCTTCTCTGTACTTTTTCTAATAACGCTATGTCCTTTTTAAGATACGGTGACCAGAATTGCACACAATATTCAAGGTGCGGTCATACCATGGAGCGATACAGAGGCATTATAATATCCTTTGTTTTATTCTCCATCCCTTTCCTTATGATACCTAGCATTCTATTTGCTTTCTTGGCCGCCGCTGCACACTGGGCAGAGGGTTTTAACATGTTATCCACGATGACTCCTAAATCTTTTTCCTGGGTGGTGGTTTCTAATGTGGAGCCTTGCATCGTGTAACTATAGTGTGGGTTGTTCTTTCCTAGGTGCATAACTTTGCACTTGTCCACATTAAATTTCATCTGCCATTTGGATGCCCAGTCTTCCAATTTATCCAGATTCTCCTGCAGTTTTCCACAATCCTCTTGGGTTTTAACAGCTTTAAACAGTTTTGTGTCATCTGCAAATTTGATAACCTCACTAGTTATTCCCTTTTCCAGGTCATTTATGAATATGTCAAAAAGTAGCGGACCCAGTACAGATCCCTGGGGTACTCCACTATTCACCTTTTTCCATTGGGAATATTGGCCATTTAGCCCTACCCTCTGCTTTCTATCTTTCAACCAGTTCCCAATCCACAATAGTACACTGCCTCCTATCCCATGACTTTCTAGCTTCGCCAAAAGTCTCTGATGGGGGACCTTGTCAAAAGCTTTCTGAAAGTCCAGATACACTATATCAACCGACTCACCTTTGTCTACCTGTTTATGCACACCTTCAAAAAAACATATCAGATTAGTAAGACAAGATCTTCCTTGTCTAAAGCCATGTTGGCTGTCTCCCATTAGGCCATGACTATCTACATGCTGTGTAATTTTGTTCTTTATGATGGTTTCTACCATTTTCCCTGGTACTGACATCAGGCTCACCGGTCTGTAATTTCCCGGGTCACCCCTGGAACCCTTTTTAAAAATTGGTGTTACGTTGGCAACCTTCCAATCTTCAGGTATTACAGATGATTTTAATGAAAGTTCACAGATTACCAATAGCAGGTCTGCAATCTCATATTTCAGTTCTTTCAACACTCTGGGATGTATACCATCCAGTCCAGGTGATTTGCTACTATTCAGTTTATCAAATAGTTGTAATATATCTTCCCGGTGTAGCGATATTTCTCTCAATTCCTCTGCAGTATCACCTTTAATTACCACTTCAGTCTTGGGTAACATCCCTACATCTTCCTCAGTACAGACCGAAGCAAAGAATTCATTCAGTCTCTCTGCTATAGCCTTGTCTCCTCTTACTGCCCCTTTTACCCCTCTATCATCTAACCGTCCAATTGACTCTCTCACAGGCCTTTTGCTACGAATGTACTTGAAAAAGTCTTTATTTCGTGTTTTTGCTTCCGTAGCAAGTTTCTTCTCAAATTCCCGCTTTGCCTGCCTTATCAATGCTTTGCATTTAACTTGCCAGTGCTTGTGCTGTTTCCAGTTTTCATCATTTGGCTCTTTTTTCCATTTCCTGAAGGTTGCTTTTTTGGCAGCAACAGCCTCTCTGACCTCACCTTTAAACCATGCTGGCAGTTTTTTGGACTTTCTTCCACTCTTCTTAATGCGTGGAATACAGCTGGTCTGGGCTTCGAGGATAGTAGTTTTAAATAATGCCCAAGCTTGCTGTAAGTCTTTAACCTTTGGAACCGCTCCTTTTAGTTTTTTCCTAACTATATTCCTCATTCTATCAGTCTCCCTTTTGAAAGTTAAAAGGTAGTACTGTGGATTCCTTTACTATTTGTCCGCCAATAATTAAATCAAATATGATCATACTATGATCACTATTGCCAAGTGGTCCCAACACCCTTATTTCTTGCACCAGATCTGGCGTTCCACTAAGGACTAGGTCCAGTATGGCTTCCCCTCTGGTCGGTTCATGAACCAGCTGCTCCAAGAAGCAGTCATTTATTCCATCTAGAAACTTTATCTCTTTAGCTTGTCCTGCCGTGACACTGACCCAGTCGATACCGGGGTAATTGAAATCACCCATTATTACTACTCTGTTGTGACTTTTGTTAGCTTCCGTGATTTCTTTGAGCATTTCATCATCCATTTGTTCATTCTGGCCAGGCGGTCGATAGTATACTCCCACTGCCATCACCTTCCCCTTCATAAGTGGAATTTCAATCCATAGAGATTCTACAGCAAATTTTGTTCCCTGCAAAACTTTAATCCTTTCTGACTCAATGCCCTCTCTAACATATAGCGCAACCCCTCCACCAGAACCACTCAGAACATGTCTCTTCGGCCAGGCCTTTGACCTGTCCGCTCCCTCCAGCCATACTCTGATCGCTAGGCCCTCTGCCACTCCTCATCCATTGTAACCTCCCCCCTCCCCCATTCCTCCCCCCCGTGTCGCTTCCCTTTCTTTTCTGTCACTTTCCTTTTCATATTCCGGTGATGGGCGGTGTGTCAAATGTGCCAATACAGATAACGATATAAACATGCCAGGCACTACCCTTCCGGCTCGAAGGGGCTGGGAGGTCAGTCAGCTCCTTATTCGCCCAGCTTCGTCTCAGTTCCTTCCATATTTATGGGGCAGACGGCTCCCGGAGAGTCCGCTTGGCGGCCTGGGGCGGTTTTGGGGGGCAAGGCTTAGCGCATGTGGCTAGTTGCTTGCGGTGGTTTCTCAGGGGCCGGTTCAGCATGCCTTAGGATTTTCAGACAGATATAGGATACTGCTGGCTGTTGACATGTCGGCCATGGGCTGTCTGTGTTAGGATCTCTGGCCATCGAGGGCATTGCTATATTGATTTCCAAGAATCTCCTTCCGATATCCATGGAAGATCCTATCAAGCGTTGCAGTCAGTTTCTATGGCAGGGTAATATTTTCGCTTAGCTGCTGGGATATAGCGCTATGATCCGCTGTAAACATGTTCAAGTCAAAAGGAATTATGATGATTACTCTCTTGGACGGTTGTAACAGGTGCTTGGGTGAGCGCCTTGGCCAGTCCACAGATGTGGGATGCTCTGCCATCAGCATTATATCATGAGAGGGGTTTTTATAGTTGTGTGGTTTCTTATTGGACAATTTTCCCGTTTAGTTTGGCTTTGCCCAAATTATAGGGTTTTACGGTCGATTTGTGATGTCTTAATTTGGGATATATGTGGTTTCATTTTCCATATGGCATAGGCTGCTCAGCGGAGAAGGTGGCAAAATGGAACTCTGGCCTTTGAAGCTCTCTATGCTTCCATTCCATTTATCAGAGGTTCTCCAGTACGGAGAGTATCTGCTAGTGTTCAGCGAATGCCTTACTGGGGGCCAGAAGCACGCAGCCAGGCTAGTAATCTAGCAGCAATATCAGCAGCTCAGATTCTAGCAGGCCTACATCATATGCTGGGCTTACAAGATGGCTTCCACACTGATCGGCATCAGCCAAGATGGCTGCCGGTTTCGACTGTGCATGTGGAGGCAGCCTGGCTGAGGTATCTTGCATTCTCTGGAAAATGCCCTGCACACACTGATTCATTTCCATTCGATCAGCTACTGGTGGAACACGATGCACTCTCACATGCTTTTTTGCTTCAGTGGTCTGAAAGTGGAGTCTTTACCAGGTGGTATGATGGGAACTTGTCTGCACTTTCTCGGCTTCTTCATTGCTGAATCAATTGCCGCTGCAGACTGAGAAAGCTGAATTTCCTGACACATGCTGCAGGTAAATAACATAATCCACCCCCACAGCCTACCTACACCAGTGCTCCTCAGCTAGCTTTTCAGTGCGCCCCTCTTTCTCTCTGAGGGCCGGGATGCATGGTCTTCGGGCCACTGGGTAAGCTATTCTCGGCCTTTTCTCACTGCTAGCAGATGGACTGGGGGAGCGAGAAAGGAAGGCTAGGACCAACCCAAGCTCTGCTGTCTCTCCTTTGCCAGTGATCGCTACGGTCACATATTCTTAATCAGTAGGTTATTTCTTTGAGTATGCTGATCGCCTACAGGTCCCGGGGGCATACCGTCGATTGCGGTATTTCTGGTTCCCTGCTTCCTGTAGAGGCTCACAATTTGTTTTTCTGTACCCAAAATAGACAGTTAAGTCGCCTTCTGAAAGCCTGGAGGACCACCGGGGGGGGCCACTCACCCTAGTTTTTGGCCTGCGGTTGGGGGTCTCGATTGCAATTTCAACCCTTGGTTCCCTGGCAACTTGCCTCATCCGCTGGGGCCGCACGGCTCCGTGGGAGCCGGCCATCAGGTCATAGGGTCAGACTCAGCCGGTTACTTCTCAGCCAGTGACCTTGTGAAGGTTCCATTCATAAGGATATGAGAAATGCCGGGTTGGGGCAAACCGCTCGCTTTGTTCTCTGGTGTCCTGTTTCCTATGGTAGCCAATCCTGACCTCCAGAACTTAGCTGATTTCCAACACGGCGTATAGACTACTCGCGGCATGTTTTGGGTCAAGCGGTGGATGCTGGTATCCGCGTATTTTACGGATTCCGTTGCAGGTCTTCGGATGTCACGCTCTTTTGGGGTGTTTTGACGAAAGTGGATATTCCGTGTTATCAAAAAACAAACAAACAAACAAAAAATAAATAAATAAATAAAATAAAAAATTCATTAGCAATCCCGAATCTATTTAGATTGGATTTGTCCGCTTCTCTCTCATGGAAGGTTATGCACCTTGTCTCCGGGAACTTGTCCAACAACGTTGTTTCTTACGCTCCCTTCGAGGGTCGTTTCCGTCAAGGCTCTTGGAGGTCGCAGGAGACCCAGTGCTCAATCCCTGTCTGGAAATGCGAGCCGTACGCAGGGCGTTGCATGCGTCCTTAGCTAGGGGGGGTCCGGTCGAGCGGTGCAGTGAGGTGCTGTGTTTTCTTTAAGCACTTCTGGTCTGCGTCCAGCGTGACAGATTTTGTTCCCTCGTGGGTTTTCAACTTGGTGTTACAGGACGTCGGGAAGGCGCTGTTGGTACCCTATGTTCAAGTTTCTGGCTTCAGGTGGGCGCTGAAATCGTCTGGTCAAACAATAGGGGGTTGCGTTGTTCTTTGATTGGGTTCGATTCCTTTCGCAAATCGAATTGTATGCGCTGAACATGTCCGTTTCCAAGTCGCTGGGGGAGGCAGTTGTTTCGGCTTCCGGGGGCAGGAGCGTCCGCTTCCTGAGCGCCATCGGGAGCTTACTATACGGGGGCGCAAGCAGCGTTCTGAGGGGTGCTCAACCCTGTTTCCCCACTGTAGTTTGGTGCGGCGGCGTCTTGTGCGTCGCTGCTTATTTTCAGTACACACTCTTGTCTGGAGGTGTTAGGGGCGAGGGGTGTCTGTGTTCGGTCGCCAGTGATGTGTGCCGGCTGGTAGAATCCCTCCCGTTAGTACTGCTCTGATACATCCCAGGAGTAGAGGACTAAACTGGAGGAACGATAAGGAAATAAAAATTACACTTACCTGGTAATTGTAGTTCCTTTTCGCTTCTCCGGGCCAGTCCAGGGAAAGGTAGGGTTGTCAATCCCCCATAGTAACTGAGGACTGAAGGCTCCAAGCTTTTACTGTGAGGTGAAGCCACTCCCCCTTCAGGCAATCTGTCTGTCTGTCTTTCAGTCCTCAGTAACTATAGAGGATCGATTTTATCTTCTCCCTCATCATTACTTGTATTGTTCTTTTATTTTATTGATTGGCTCTAGCAGGGCTGATCCTTTCCATAGTCTTGTTTTTTTACTTACTTGAACAGGCTACTATGCCTTTAAGAGCAGACTGAATATTGAACGGGCATTCCTTCAACAGTGTGAGGTAGAGCCTGCCTCTCTCACTGTCCCGATTCAAATGGCAGAGTGATACTGGGGGCCCCAGCTTTCTCCTCTAGCTCTACAGCTCTTACCTCCTTCGGAGATCTGTTATTCAGTTCTACCAGTGCTCCGGTGCCTTTTTTCAGTCTCGGGTGAGTGTTTCCAGGCTAATTTATCTTTTTTACTCTCCTGTAAAACCGCGGGTTCCCTGGCGATTTTTTCTATTGTTTCTGGGTTCTTCAAAGTTGTTTCAGGTGACTGGGCTGGATTTTAGACGTTAAAATTTGCTGTTATAATGTCTGAGAAGGCTTATATTAATTTACCTGAGGCTAGTTTAATCGCCGAAAAGGCGGGAACGGCGGCCATCTTGGCTGCACCGGGCAGTGCTCTAGCAGAGCATCAGAAGCCTCACAAACGGAAAACAAAGTCTTCTAAAGACACAATTACTTCAGATAAGCCTTCTATTTCTTCCACTGTGCCTCAGGAACAGATGCTTTCATTTTTTTCACCTGAATTTATTCTGGCAATGCATAAGGCTTTTCTTGTGCATTCTACTCAGCCTTCAGAGTTACCTGCTGTTCCTGTTTCAGTCCCAGTTTCTCTCACTTCTCCAAGTGTTGAAGATCCAGGAGAAGGCACTTCTCATTCTCAGGGTTTAGCTACTGATCCTTTGTTATCACAGGCAGTGCAGCAGGGAGATCCTGAATTTCTGTCAGACTCAGCTATGGATTTTGAAGCTGAAGATTTAGAGGATGGGGAGATAGCCTCTGGTCAGGATCCTAATATTTTTAGAGTTTTCCGCAAAGAGGAACTCTCTGCTCTCATTTCCCATTCTTTGTCAGCGCTGCACTTGCCTCTGCCAACACCCTCTCAGGAGCCTTTGGAGGATCCCTTGCTGCAGGGTTTTAAGTCAGAGCAGAGGTGTTTTCCTTTGCACCGAGTGATCAAACAAATGATTGATTCGGAGTGGCAGTGTCCGGAGGCTTCACTGCGTGGCAGCAGAGCTTTATCTCGCTTATACCCCCTACCTCAAGAAGCAAAGGATTTATTTTGCATGCCAAAAGTGGATGCGCTTATCTCCGCGGTAACCAAAAAGACTACCATCCCTGTAGAAGGTGCAGCAGCCCTTAAAGATTTACAGGATAGGAAATTGGAGATACTGCTAAAGCAAGCCTTTGATTCTAGTGCTTTAGCGCTGCAGTCGGCTATTTGTGGAGCTTATGTATCTCGCGCTTCCATTCGTTGGTTACAGGGAGATACTTCCTCAGAGACTTCATCTGCGGTACCAGATGTCGCCAAATTAGAGTCTGCCGCGGCTTATACGGCAGATGCTTTTTATGACTTGCTGCGCATGGCAGCTAAAATCATGGCTTCACTAGTAGCGGCTAGACGATTTTTGTGGTTACGGAATTGGTCAGCGGATGTTTCCTCGAAGTTACGTCTCAGCAAGTTGCCGTATCAAGGAACTTTGCTGTTCGGCGAGGCCTTGGAAAAGATTGTGAAGGATTTGGGAGATTCTAAAGGCGGTCGTTTACCTGAGGATAAACCCAAGCCTACTCGTTCAACTCCCAGTTTTCGTGGTTCTGGCCGGGACTCACGTAGGTTTCGTGGGGCACGTTTTGCTCCTTATTCCAGAGGACGTGCCACCTTTCGAAATCATTCCTTTCGGGGAGCCAGAGGTTTTAATAGATCTTATTTCGCAACCTCTCAGCCCGCAGGGAAAAAGCCACAATGAAGGTTTGCCGGTCCAGTCGCTTCTGCCTGTGGGAGGTCGCCTTCAGCAATTTCTAGCGGCCTGGACCAACATTACTTCCGACAAATGGGTATTAGAAATCATTCGGGAAGGGTACGCGCTGGATTTCGCCAGTCCGTTGTTACCCGCTTTTATGATGTCTCCCTGTGCTCCCGGGAGAAAGCAGCAGGCTATTTTGGTAACTCTCCATCGTCTCTTGCAGCTGAGAGCTATAGTACCAGTACCTCTAGACCAATACGGTTGCGGTCGATACTCGATTTATTTTGTGGTTCCCAAAAAGGACGATTCTTTTCGTCCCGTTTTGGATCTCAAAGGTGTCAACCGTACTCTGCGGGTTCCCCACTTTCGAATGGAAACTTTGCGAACGGTTATTCGGGCGGTTCATCCGGGAGAGTTTCTCACTTCCATCGATCTAACGGAAGCTTATCTACATATTCCTATCCGTCCCGCGCATCAGTGTTTTTTACGTTTTGCCCTTCCTGTCGGTCATTTCCAATTTCGGGCGATGCCATTCGGCCTTGCTACAGCTCCGCGTACGTTCACAAAGCTAATGGTGGTGGTGGCGGCTGCGCTTCGGAAGGAGGGTATCAGAGTTCATCCTTATCTCGACGATTGGTTGATCAGGGCCGATTCGAAAGAGGAATCGGTTCAAGCGACAGCTCGAGTTGTTCAGCTTCTGGAACAACTGGGTTGGGTGCTAAATCAGGACAAGAGTCACTTACGACCGATGCAGCAGTTAACCTATCTCGGAGCGCTGTTCGACACCGCACAAGGAAAGGTCTTTTTGACCGAAGTTCGCGTAGAAAAGCTAATGCATCAAGTCCAGGCCTTTCTGAATTTAACGGCGCCGTCGGCGTGGACATATTTACAACTCTTGGGTTCCATGGCGGCGGCGCTGGATCTAGTCCCGTGGGCCAAGGCTCACATGCGTCCCTTACAACAGGCGTTGCTCTCCCGCTGGTCTCCGCAACTTCATCCACTTTCTCAGAGGCTGTCCTACCCAGAGGGGATACGTCTCAGTCTACAATGGTGGTTGAGTCGCGATCATCTCACCGCGGGGATTCCCTTGCAAGATCCGCCGTGGGTTTTAGTCACCACGGATGCAAGTCTCTCAGGCTGGGGAGCTCATTGTCTGTCTCGGATTACTCAGGGAACTTGGTCCCAGACAGAACGCTCTTGGTCGATCAACAGACTCGAACTTCGAGCGGCTCGTTTGGCTCTGCTTCACTTCGCTTCATTACTCAAAGGAACAGCGGTCAAGATTTTCTCCGACAATGCTGTGACAGTCTCGTATATCAATCGGCAGGGCGGAACGAGGATTCCTTCTCTTCTTTCCGAATGTCAGCAGTTGATGGAATGGGCGGAACGCAATCTCTTGGCTCTATCGGCGGCGCATGTAGCAGGCAAGGACAATGTTCAAGCCGATTATCTCAGCAGACATCTTCTCGATCCCGGGGAATGGGAATTGAATGCGGCCTTCTTTCACCAGTTGACATTGCGTTGGGGTCAGCCAGTGATGGATCTCATGGCCACCTTCAGCAATACCAAAGCCAGCCGCTTCTTCAGCAGGCGCAGAGAACACATGTCAGAGGGCCTCGATGCTCTGGTACAACCATGGCCCCTCGACAGTCTGCTTTATGTCTTTCCCCCTTGGCCGATGTTAAGTCGAGTTATACAGCGCATTGCGCAACACCGCGGCCAGGTGATTCTCATTGCTCCCGATTGGCCTCGTCGTCCTTGGTATGCCGATCTCGTCCGTCTTCTAGTGGCTCCGCCATGGCCTCTTCCCCTCAGAGTGAATCAACTACATCAGGGTCCAATTCTCATGCCACGAGTGGATCACTTCTTGCTTACGGCATGGCTCTTGAAAGGTCTCGCTTGATAAGCAAGGGTTATGCAGATTCCGTAGTGGACACTTTGCTGCGGTCTAAGAGGCCAGGAACTTCTTTGATATATGTTAGAGTCTGGAGGCTCTTTGAATCTTGGTGTTCTCGGAGACAGGTGTCTCCAATGTCTGCTACTATTCCTCATCTGCTCAATTTTCTACAACAGGGTTTAGATAAAGGTTTAGCTCTAAATACCCTTAAAGTGCATGTTGCGGCGTTATCCTGTTTTAGAGGGTTAATTGGCCGACGCCGTTTGGCGGCACATCCAGATGTGCAGCGTTTTCTACGGGCAACCAAACTTATTCATCCTCCACGTCGCCCGCTTGTACCTCCTTGGGATTTGAATGTGGTTTTGGAGGCGTTGTCGCGATCGCCCTTATCGGCTCTCTGTGCTAAACAGATTCGAGAGTGTTCTTGGAAAACAGCTTTTCTCGTAGCCATTTGTTCGGCAAGACGAATTGCGGATTTGCAGGCGTTGTCTTGCAGAGAACCTTATCTGCAATTTCTGCCCGAAAGAGTCTTGCTACGCACGGTTCCTTCTTTTTTACCCAAAGTAGTATCTGTCTTTCATGTTAACCAGTCAGTGGTGTTACCAGTCTTTTCTCAACGCGACGATTCCCCTATGGACAAGGCGCTAAAGCACTTAGATCTTGGTTGGGTGTTGAAGACGTACCTTAAACTCTCTCAACCGATTCGTAAGACTGACAGATTGTTTATTCAGTGGGCCGGTCCACGTAAGGGCCAAGCGGCATCTAAAGCGACGATTGCTCGTTGGGTGCGCTCCGCTATTACAGTAGCTTACTCTGCCCGGGGGCTTTCACCACCTACAGGTCTTAAAGCTCATTCCACACGATCCATGGCGACTTCCTGGGCGGAATTAGCCTTTGTTCCTCCAGTAGATATATGCAGGGCGGCGACGTGGTCTTCCTTGCATTCTTTCACTAAGCATTATCGTTTAGATGTTCAAGCCAGGGATGATGCCAGAGTGGGAGCTTCGGCTCTTATCGCGGGTTTGGCGGGTCCCTCCCATTCTTAGGTACTGCTTTGGTACTGCCCTACCTTTCCCTGGACTGGCCCGGAGAAGCGAAAAGGAAGATGAAATTAGTCTTACCTGCTAATTGTCTTTCCTTGAGCTCTCTCCGGGCCAGTCCAGGGACCCTCCCTATCCGTTCTGTTCCTTGGCTTGATCTTGGTGAACGTCCACAGTATTCCATCATATAAGCTCGCAGGAGATATCTCGGGCTTTTAGTTCACATTTTCAACCTGCTTAGTAACCTTGCTAGTTAACTAATGTTAAAAAAAAAAAAAAAAAAAAAAAAAAAAAAATAGAGACATCTTTGTCTTGTTATTACTGTTTAAAGACTATGGAATGTTATCAGTTTTTCAAGGGTTAATCTGTGTTTGTAGATTTTCTTTCTCTTTAGTTGCTTTGCCAGAAGGAGACTGACAGATTGCCTGAAGGGGGAGTGGCTTCACCTCACAGTAAAAGCTTGGAGCCTTCAGTCCTCAGTTACTATGGGGGATTGACAACCCTACCTTTCCCTGGACTGGCCCGGAGAGAGCTCAAGGAAAGACAATTAGCAGGTAAGACTAATTTCATCTTCCTTGAGTGACGACAGTTTAGTCCTCCTTCCTACCCTACATTTCTAGGTCAGCTCGGCATGGGTTCAGAAATGCGTGGCGAAGTGGTGGGGGAGTGTTTCCTCGGTAAGCTCAGCTACCTTCCCTGTTGGCTTGCTCCCTTTGGCCTATGTCCGTATTTTCGGATTCGGCAGGGGGGGACGCCTTCATGAAGGTGTTCTTGGTAGTCGGTTTAGCAGCGTGTTCCTTTCTTGCACTGGTCGTTTTTACTGAGGTTCAATGTAAAAAAAAAAACAAAAAAACAAAAACAAAAACAAAAAAAAACTTTTGTTCTGTCCCTTAACATGTTTGTTGTAGACCGCACCTGATCCGTGGGAAAGTGCGGTATATGCGTGATTGTTAGTTAGATGGGGCTGCTGGTTTAAATGATAAACTATCATGAATAAATAATATAATAATTATAATAATACTGATTCCATAAATTGAAGTATAAATAAACGGCTGAATTGCACAAGAAGTTACCTACGTATTTGTTGTTCTGTTGAGTCTGCTTTGTCAATAGGTCACTGGGGGCTGATGGGAGTTCCAGCATGCTATATCCAGTGAGATGAATATTCTGATTGGTCCAGTCTCCAAGCTGCAGGAGGAGGTGCACTACCCAGGAGTAGAGGACTAAACTGTCGTCACTCAAGGAACTACAATTACCAGGTAAGTGTAATTTCGATTTTCTGCAGCCACCCTAATTGTGAGGGGGGGGGGGGCACAAATCACCTGGTCCCCCAGAGCAAGCCCTGCAGTAGATGGATTCTCCAGGTTCTGAAACAAATCTCTGTCACTGCCAGTATGCTACAGGTATTGTCTGCAGTGTGTGATGCAAATCATTTGGTATTCTGCATAATTGAAGCATGCCAGAGTGGCCTGTCCTATCTGTGCCTTGTGCCCTGCTCTAGTTGTCCAGGGACTCTCTTTATAACATCTCATGTTGCTCCTTAAGGCTGTGAGTGCTGTCCAGGGAGGGGGGGGGGAGTGTCTTGATACCAGGCAGAAGGGCCTACCAAGGCCATAGTTACCAGCAAGGTACCAACAGCCCAAAAACAGATGTTAGCCTCACTTTCTAAGAATTCCAATCACCCAAATCAATCCCAGGCAGCCTGCGTGTTGGGCAACACTGACCAGTACCAGCCACTCACATACCATCTGTGCCCAGTCTGCCAGTCACCACACACTGCATGTGCACATAGCCACCATGAACACATCGATCTTATACAAATAGCATGGACAACCAGCAGCCTGTGTAGTGGCTGGACTGCTATAAAAGAAACAGCCCACGTATCACTACAGTTTGATCCTATATAGCACTTTGTGCATAGTCGCGACATGATCACAGCTTGGTAAGGGCGAGAGTGGCCTCTCAACATGAACAGATGTGTGTACTCAGGCTGTGCCTATGGCAAACCCATGCTAAGATGACTCAGCCATTGAACTATCCCCAGACACATATATATCCTGTGCAAACTGTTCTGTTTTAGCCAATGCCCAGAATCCTGTACTCCTAATTATCTACCCTTTTATCTTGGACCTGGGGACAGCTTATGCAATGCGAGGGACAGTGGAAAGTAGGCCAGGGACAGTCTGAGTGTGCATGCTGGCCCACAGTGGCCTACGTCTGTCACATACACCAATATGGTAACTCCCTACACAGCTCTGGGCAGCAAGCATGGAGCCCCACACACAGCATCTTCCCAGCTTTCAAAGAAAGCCTTTGGGAATGCTACCACACATGCATGGTCCCTTCCCACCCAAGGGTGCCATCTTGTTCAGTCAGATGACATAGCTTAGGCAAAAAGAGAAAAGGCAAAGGAGGCAACTCCAGGGGAGGAGGGAGGGTTGTGAAGACTGATTCCTGCTGTCCCTGGAGAACACCTGTTACAGGTGAGTAACTATGCTTTCTCCAGGAATAAGCAAGAAGTCAGTCCTCACATATGCAACTCCCTAGCTCCAGGGACCGAACCACGACAGCACCAGCGGCTACCAATAGGGAGGTCGTGACTTGCACAGGGTGAGTCCATACCAAGAGGCTCTGCAGACCCCAGCATCCAGATCACTCCGGTAGCCTGAAACAGAAGGAAGGAGGGAGGAGTGCTCTAGTGGTTAGGACACAGTATCTCAGGCCGGAGGGCTGGGGGTTCAAGTCCCACCTAGGGACAGCAATCTCAGGCCAGAGGGACTTTCCACTCCTATAGGCACTCCTTGTGGCCTTGGGCAAGCCACTTAACCCTCAGTTACCTCAGGCACACATAGATTGTGAGCTCTTTGAGGACAAGGGAATGTATCCAGTACCTTTTTTGTAGTGCTTACGTAATGTAAACTGCTTTGATTGAAGGATAAGGCGGTATAGAAAACTGGTTAAATAAATAAAAAATAAGAAGGGGCGGAGGGCAGGAGTTGCCTATACACTGAGAATGCTTCAGATTACTGCCTGGCCAAAGGCACTGTCCCTAAGGTACTCGCTCTCGAGATAGTAGTGAGCTGTGAACTTATGCACTTATGACCATTTCTGTCACTGGCACTGAGCGTAGGGTGGCCATAGCCCTCATGCAATGAGCAGTGATCTGGTGCTCTAGGGAGAAGCCAGCTTGCTCATAAGTGAGGGCAATATAGTCTGCCACCCAAGTGGACAGAGTTTGCTTGGTCACAGGTAGCCCCAGCCTGCTGGGGTCATAAGAGACAGAGTTGGGGAGCCTTGTGGGCCTGGGTCGCCTGAAGATACAAGGACAGGGCCCCTCTTACAGTCCACCATATGCAAGACCGACTCCGCCTTATTGACATGAGGTCGTAGAAAAGAGGTGGAATGTTGACACCACCTTTGGGAGGAACTTGGGGTGCATGCAAAGCACAGCCCTGTTCATATAGAATCTGTTATAAGGCAGCTCGCACACTCTCTGAGCGGATGTCAAGGCCACTTTCCAGGAAAGATACCTCAGGTGGCAAGTCGCCAAGGGATCAAATGGCAGTCTGGTGAGCTGTGAGAGCACACTGAGATCCCACTCCGGTGAAGGGAGGCAGAGAGGGGGCTTCGATAGCAGAAGTCTCTGAGGAACCAGGAGACTAGTGGCTGGTTGGAGAGGGGCCTCCCCTCCACAGGGTGATGGGTAGCTGCTATGATGCTGAGATGCACTCTGACAAAAGTTAGATTTCAACCCTGAGCAGGAGAGATTCAGCAGGTACTGCAGAATGAGCTGCAGATGGCAGAAGGTATTCTCATTCTGCTCTGCATACCATAGAGAGAATCTCCTCCACTTGGTGGAGGGTCTCCAGGAGGCCAGGATGATCTCTTGCACTTCGTCTGTGAAACTGAAGGGGGCCATTGCTACTCTTCAGCATCCTTGCAGTTAATGTCAGGGATGTCAGGTTGGGGTGGAGAAGGGAGCCCCCATCCTGCGAAAGAAGATTCGGCTGAAAGCCCGGTG